>JAKWJA010002498.1:31024437-32224437 GCA_027704765.1 Solanum habrochaites | reverse complement strand
TAATATAAAAGATGACGTTGTTGTTATTGGCTCTCCTATATAACTTCTTAATTGACTTTGTACATAAATCAAAGATAGTTATCTTCTTTTAATAGTTAACTGGGAAAGGTTTTCTTTTTTTGACCGAAAAACTAAAAATTAAAATTTAAGAATATATTCTTTGTCTGAAATCATATAAATAATCTCTTGTATATCTTACACCAAACAAAGATATAGTCAATATATTTGTAAATGATTTTTAATGTATTAAACCAAGGATGATTTTTCAAAAAAAAAAAACACTGTATATCACGTATATAGGGGTAGTTTAATAGTTAATATAAGGAAAGATGAAAGATAGAAATAAATAATGTTATCATTATAGAATTTATACTATTATAACAGAGAATATAAGAGTGTCTAAAAAACATTGGCAATAATTAGTAATAACTAAGAGAATTTGTAATGTTATAAATAAAGAATTAATGTGCAATAGTTAATTTCTAATAAATTTTATACTTATATGAATAAATGGGGCTTTTAATTAATGTTACTATTTTTTTTATAGTCATTAGATTTCAATTAGCTGTAGGAAAAGGAAAAAAATATAATGTTTTATTCCAATGTATTAACCGAAGCATAAAATTTATATTTAAATGATGTTGTGAGTTTTTTTTTGAAGCTCTGTTTGAGTCAGAAAAATCTCTGTAACTTGGAATATACATCATGGACAATATAATTACTTTAAATTTAAATAAAAATACCCTACCGAAACATAAATATATTTAAAAATTTTTAAAAATTAAAGATAGATAGAGATTATATATATATATATATATATTATACTATCGAGATATATATATATGATATATATATATATTTGTTATAATGAAATATGTTTCTCTAAGATTTAGCTATTTAAACAAATAATAAAAATTAGACTAATACAAACTTCAAGTGTCATTATTACAAGTCATATGAACTTTTCTTCATCTAAAACACAGAAATATTAAGAATTAGGAAATAAGTAAAACAAAAGGGCAATGTTTATATAATAATACATATTTTGAAGCAAACTTCCTGACAATCTAAATCAGATAAGTATCATTGATAAATAAGTCATTCTTTTGTTTAGAGATATAAATCGTGACAATTCTTACATTTTAGGAAAATATATTCCTAAGAGTATATCTACCTCACAAGAAAAATTGTTAACAAAAAAACAAATCAAATTAGACTACATTATGTTAACTTCATATATTAGAACATTACATAGTAATGTACATATTAAGCAAAAAAATAATTATTTATCATCATAATTATTTTCCAACTCAAGATTATGGAATATACCCTCTTAGAATAGAATGATTTACTTCATCAGAATAGTGCTACCTCATATTTCCCTAAACATTGAACTCAATGAACAATAATAAATAAGACAAAAATATAAAATTCAAGAAGAAGAAGAGTGGAAGATTTTAAAAATCGTGGTTTAAAAATGAGAGAAAACTCATCTATTTATAGTCAACAAAGGGTAGTATGAACATGTTTTTTTGTGTCTTATTTGAAAAGTCATGACCTTTTCGAGAAATCAGAACCCTTTGGAAAAGTCACAACATATTGAGAAACTCACAACTTTTTGAAAAGGCCACAACCCTTTGAAAAAAGTCATAACTTATTGAAAAATTTACAACTCATCAAAAATATCACAACCTTTTCGAGAAGTCACAACCTTTGGAAAATTCACAACTTATTGAAAAAGTCACATCTCTTTGAAAAAGTCACAACCCTTTGAAAAAAATCACAACTTATCAAAAAAGTCACAAACTAAGTTTGGAATATCATAGTAATTTAACATTCAAGTTAGAAATTCATGTTTTTGAGTGTGTGTGTGCGTTGTGTAGACATACATACCTATATATATTTTTTTATATATAACTATAATATTATATATAAATAGATAGTGTAATTAATATTCAAGTAGGAGAGTTCATGATTCTTATCGTGTGTTGTATGTATATTCTAATTGTACAAAGGAGTAACTGAGTATTGTTTTCACTAAAGAATTGCTTCTTCCTCTTTGATATCATTGAAGTATGTATAGAATCTGATGTTATCAAGTATTAAACGTGTATTAGTAGTTAAATCAAGGGGTATTAATGTAAGGGGGTAGCCTATTGTATATAGTTTCCTTTTTGGGGTACAAGTGTTCTTTTCCCTAGAAATAAAGACTACAAATAAAGTCCAAAAAGGATTCAAAGTTTCCTTAAGAAAATCATAAATTTTCTTATAGGAGGCCAAGTCCTATTCGAAGTAAAACTCTCAGTCAATGATATACTAAGGCATGAAAAATCTCCAATATACATATATGGCATGAAGACCATTGAGAGATGCACATATTGCAAATGCATAAAATTTGTCATCTTGAGAGCAGTCGCCGTTGGGGCAAAACTGTTGGACTTCATTATAGCAATACATCAACCTGGTTCACTAGTTTTGTTCAAGTCAATACTATTTAATATTGAAGTTGGATTAGAAAAAGGTTTGAGATATTAGTTTTTATTGAGTTGTTCTAGGTTTTGTTGAGTTAAAAAATACTTCCTAGATTTAAGAGAGTAGTTGTGTGAGTGAGATTTGTATCAAGAAGCGAGTTTGACTTCTTGAAGGGTAGTTAGTGAAGTTTGTAACAAAAACGAGTTTGACTTCTTGTAGAGTAATTAGTGAGGTTTGTTACAAGAAGAAAAATCATTTTCTTGGAGAGTTGTTAGAACAGTTAGAGTTAATTGTTGAGTTAAGGTAATAAAGTTAGTCCCTTAGATTGTTGATTTGTAAGCTGAAATGGCTCTTTGAAGTTAGTGGAGGTTGTTGGCAAATTTACAATTGTATCATAGTTTTAATCCCTCTTGGGCAAAGGAAAAAGTTTTCCGCATGAAAAAACTAATGTTGTTAGTTTTTAGTTTATTGGCTACTGTTAATATGACTTAGGGAAACCAACTTAAAATAAGAAAATAAATTGTGGTGCCGGGGGGCCGTTTTTTTTAGTGTTTTTTTTTCAAGATATCTAGCCAGACAAGAGAATATGTAAGAGTGTCAACCAATTATCTCTTATTCCCAGTAGATGGATTTTGTACTATTGGGGTGAAGTTAGGATTAAAATTGGACCTTCCTTGAAATCTTTAATGGAAGCTACTTTTGTGAACCACTTCATATTGAAAACTTCAGTAAAATGCAGGTTGTTTTGAGGATGTTGTGGGGGTGAGACATATTGAAGAGTGTTAAAGTTTTTATCAGCATTAGTTAATTTATGTTGGATCCAATGTCGAAATAGGCTTTAGGGACATTTACAAAGTGTTTCATTTAGCAGCGACTAAGCTATAGGCACTTGATAATTACTGCACTAAGAAATCATTTTTGTATATCTGCCTACGTAGATCATATCATGTGTTAGTCCCTGTTAGAGTCAAAATTAGCAAGTCGATTTGCTGCCACATTTCGCTCTTAATATGTCATGCCCTGAGCCCCCACCCTGGATGTGGCCAGCATCCAACGACCATTGTTGGAGTTAAGAGAACCCTTGGCCTGGATTACTTAACTCATCTGAAGACTTAAATTAACTCAAGTATAAAGATGGAAACATTCTCATGAAAAGTGCTTTAAAAATTAGTTTTAGACTAAATGGCACTTGCATCTCAAAACAGTATATGTATATTTGCAAATAATGAGAGACCCAAACCTGACTGTCTACTATCCTTGTCTCCGGAGACCTTCCTACTCCTCAGCTGCCTGTTGGGACCAACACACCACACATTCTATAAAGGAAATACGAAAATCAATTAAAGAGTTCTCGGGGATTCAAGGAGGCTCACCACTGGCTCTGAATGCTCAAGCTGGATCAACGAGGCGTTGGATGTTGATCCGGGTTACCAACGTCTGTATCATTATACGATGTAGGTCAACTGACATCAGTACATTGAATATACGAGTATTCGTATTGGAATGCTAAACAACTAAGTAGATCCACTAGTCTATGCTAAAAAAACACTATGGATCATCTAAAAAGTACTATCATTTATCTGTCCATGCTGGCTACATGGTTTCTAGAGACATCAGTTGGTAAGAACTGGCATCCCCATATTGGTGCTCAATACTACTCAAAAAATACTTAACTCATATGTTTTTGAAACAACTTCTTCTCTGCTTCGAGGCAATTTTTCAAACTTAGCTATAAAAGAACTATCTTAGAAACCATATTTACCCTTTTCAAAACTAGACAAAGGCTCTTTGGAAGTCTAGCTTTGTTTCTTCCTCAAAATGTACAAATATTTATAACTCTTAGGGACTACTTAGTTCCCTTATAGCTTTTGAGAAATGAACTCACTCTTTGCTCTTTATTTTACTTGAAACTTAACTCTTATGAATACTTTTTCCCTTTTAGATATTGAGATTTAAACTCAACTAAATACTCCTTACTCAACTTCTAGCTTGAGCCTTAAAACAAAGTAAAAAAATGTTTGCTTAAGACTCTTGAAAGTTTAAGAACTCAATTTGACTTGTTTCTTAACTTTTAGACTTGACTCTTAACTTCTTCGACTTTGATCTTAACTTTCCTTAAATTAGATTATGGATTCAAGGACTATAATATCATGTTTATGGATGATTTCATGATGCTTAGATGTACCTTAGAGTGTTGGAATCAACTAGAAATTATAGGTACATCACTTAGGAACTCGGACGAAAAGATGGAGAAAAATGAGATCTCCAGGTGTCCCTGGCGTTCTAAGAGGCGCGGGGCGCAAGAGCCTGACAGACAGAGACTGTCCTGAGAGTCTCTATCTGGCACGACACTCCAGGCCTTGTCAAATACAGGCTTCCCTAAGGGAATCTTGCAGGCGTGGCACCCCAGGGCTTGTCAGACGAAATTTCTGACTTTTCTTCTCCGGTTGTCAATTCCAAACCTTACAAACTCCCATGGACATAACCACAAGCCTTAGGATCATTAAATTCCCCAATACCCAATAGTTTAGACTCATAAAACATCCCCAAAACATTAAACAAACAACTAAAGGTATACCACAACTCCACCAACGAGAATTCAACGGTTTTTCATCATGAACTTTAATGTTCATTATTAAATCTACTCTCATTACGGTTGGTTAGTTAAAAGAAGAAAAGTCACCTTGTAGTCCACGTGGTAGAGCCTTCCAAGTGGTAGATAGAACCTCCTCAGGGAATATAAGGTTTTTCATGAGGTGCTGATCTTGAGCCGCCATCCAAGCGCGGAATTACCTTCGTTTAGAGAATATTTTAGGTGTCGAAAGTCTCCAAATTCAGATATTCCGCTGCGCGGAATTTCCATGAGAAACGAAAGGTCATAGGCACGTAGGTTAGCGCTAGACCGACTTACTCCTAAGAAGCACTCATCCAAAACCGGTTTACTGGTACCAATAACATAAAGAAAGTAGCAAACGTTTAGTGGGAAAAAAAGCAAGCCAAAGATTTGGGACCAAAGACGGTTAGCGTGACCGTGAATAAGTTTCTTCGGCTTGAGTGGGGTTAAAAGCAGGAATGTATTAGCACCATCAACCGTCTTAAATAAAAGTCTTTTTCTACGGTAGCACCATGAATGGCGCATAGCAAAGCAGCGCCCAATACACCGGCAACTCCCATCATGTCTCCAAAAGAGCTTCCCTCCCCTTTAGGACCGAGTTCAGGACATAGATTCCTTGAAAGTGAATTAAGTGTACTAACATATTCAACGAGTCGCGGAAACGGAATAGAACCCTCTTCCCTGATTTGACACTGATCTCGTAGATGCGGTGGTTTTGCACTAGAGGTCTTACATCACCCTTCCAATTAGACACCAGGTGCTTTAGCAAGAAAATCCCATCGAATTTGCCTAAGTTATGGAAGTAAATTGTTAGAACTGACCTAAACCCCTTAGATATATGCTCAATTCTGGACAGAAAGTCGTCCATCATCTTACTATTCTATCATACAACAGCACTTTTATTGTTATGTAGTCATTCGCTGAAAAGGTTTCCACCCCATTGTACTTGACAGGCTCCTTAGGGGAACAACGGCATAGACCCGCTGCATATTGGGCTTATGCGTTAGTCCCCCTCACCGTTATTAATGTCCCGGATCCGATACAACGAAAGCTTTTCGCTCAACATGTCTTTCGCCCTAAAACAATTTCATTGCCTCACTCGCTGCGCCTACAAACGTATCTGCGTTCGCACCAAAACCCACATTTTATAGTCCGAGCGCACGAGAAGACCATGTAGAAAGTCCCTCCATCCATATGTTTACCGACCTGGACCATCCCTCTATTCATTGGAATCATAAAAACTGGTCCGTCAAAACGTCTATGGACCTTGTTCCAAGAAAGATATCCATTCAGCCACCTCTGCGAGACACAAACGATCTCGACATCGAGATAAAACTCCTAACTAACCAGTCAAGTGAAAGGAGCCCGCCTACCCAATCCCCTTACCCCCCATTGCTGGGAGCTCGCCCTCTTGAACTTGATTATGTCATGTCAAGAAGAACTACATAGCTAGATACCTTTTGATTAGTCGTATAGTAGATACCTTTGTTTGCTTAAAAGAAAATTCTAAGTGGTGCATATTGTGGTTGTTAGACGAGATTCTGCGTTAATTCTAGAAATTCAGATAGGTCTTTGAAAAGCCAGCTAGAACACCCTTTTGAAAGAACATCGTAATAGGTATCTTGGAGGTGCCCCGGAATTAGAAGAGCGTCGTCTCCTATAACAGCCTCAACTAGATCCGCTATGTTCCACCTCTCGGGTACGTCCCTACCGCTGAGTCGAAGCAACTCTGCGCTATTTTTGCAGATGTCGCGAAATAACTGAGTTAACTCCGGTGGACGCGCTTTGCTGCGTTCCGACGTAGTTGAACTAAGTAGAAGAAGCGAAGGAAGAGTGGAATTTGAATTAAAGTGATGACTCGCGGGTGCGTAGAAATGCATGTTTTCATATCCAAAAATAATCTATTATTTTTCTTTCGCTGTCCCACCCAAAAAAGAGAGGAGCTGCGGCAATTTCTTCACCTTCCCTGTAGGAGTAGTGAGAAGTATAGATTTAGTTGGTTGTGGACCCCAACGGAAAGCATGGGATCAAAAAAGGCAGGGGGGAAAATTTACGGCCAATTTCTTTTCTAAGAAAGAGATCATAAAGGAAGAAAGACTCTTTTTGCTATTTTTTTCTTTTATTTGTGGTAAACGACCTAAGAGACTTTCCTTCCTTGTAGTATAAATTGAAATAAACGCTTAAAGCACTTTCTTTGTTAAGAATGTATTTCTGGGTTCCATCTTTCTTTCGTTAGTAAGCCCCCTTTTTCTAAAAAGGCTTGTAGTAATTATGGTTTGACAGCTATTGGAATGGATCTCTAATATTGAGAAATTCTGTCTAGAGTGGCATCGATCACAGAATCAATTGACAGCTTGCACTCAAATGACTAGAATGTGTTTTTCACTTGGCAGTGGGCAACAAAGAGTGTGCATATTGTGCGTTGTTTCGCGGTGACTTCTGTCAGCCTTGACCTCTCTGAGTAATTGCCTGAGTCGCCCAGCATCAAGGTCGAGCCCAAATTGAGCAGGGCGGCAAATTCAGCGATTATTGTGCCAATTCCAGTTTGAACTCACGCAGCTCTGTTTCATAGTTTTCAACTGAGCGGCAGACACGACGCGACTGACAGATAAGCCGACGTGAATAGCAGGTCTAATTCCGCGATAAAAGAGCTCTGTTTCCATAGATTGGGTCACTCCGTAATGGGGATCACATGTGGGACTATAGGCCGATACGTCTCCAGCTTGTGGTTTCAATGACGGGTAAGCGGTCAAGCTACTGGCCGTCGGTGCGATCGTTTAGCCCTCGTCTAGAGACGGAATGTAAATAGAAAACATCCCCTGGGAAAGCCTCACGACCTGGTGGTCGGCGTAACAATAATGACATTTGTCGATATGCTACCGCCTGTTTACTAAGATCATCATAGATTATTAATGCGTGCATTCCATTATCGCGGAAATATTCCCCCATGGCACACCCAGAATATGGGGCCAAAAATTGTAGAGGAGCAGGATCCGAAGCGGTGGCTGCTAGAGAAAGAAGAATATTCAAAAGCATTTCGCTTTTGAAAGAATTTGACTATTTGCCACAGTTGGCGGTATTCTGTCAACGGCTACATAGACCACAAAAATGTCTCACTCTCAGAGGGGTGGGCTTGAGTTCAGTTGCTTTTGGTTTAAATATGGTATCGACTAGCAAAATAGCCAGTTTTCCAGTTTGCCGGTCCCCGATTATACAGTTCTCGTGACCACGACCCTATAGGAACCAGGCAATATACGCTTTATTAAACCTGTTGTGCATAGGCTCGTGCAATGATTACGTTCATAATCCCAGGGGATTTCACTTCAAAAAGTCTTTCGCTCGTGATCGCTTAGAGCCCCCTTCCATAATAGGGAATCCAAGCCATGACAAACCCCTAGATAGGCCTTTCCGAAAGAACATCCACAATAGATCCAGTGAGCTGGCAAAGATCTCCTTTTAATAGAGTATCCTACCACAAGAAAACAATCCCTACATTGCAGTCTCAAGATTCAGGCTAATCCCTTTCACACCGCTGGCAAATTCAACCATTTCCCCAGCTTGAATCTCGTTCAATCCATAAACACGTGCAATCCCATCCCCAACTGAGACCACTCGACCGATTTCATCCACTTGAAAATTCGTGTAAAAGTGGCTAATTCGACTTTCTAATAGACTTGTTAGTTCCGCAGCTCGGGGAGAAAGTTCCATAATGAAATGGTTGATAGATAGAAGGGAGAATGCCGCTGACAAAGAGGAGCTCTACCAGTCTCTCCTTTTTTTCATTCCTTCAAAGACCAGATCTAAGTCCTGTCGAGCAATCGCTTGCAAAACCCTTTTATAAGGCAGGCTGCGATGGGTCCCAGAGTTCTCTATCTGAGATAGGTGGTCCAAGTAGGTTTCCAAGGATAAGGGCTTCCCTTTGGGATAGAAGACCTCCCCCCGAATCAGGTGCCTTTTCTCAAAAAGAGACGTGTCTTGCACTCTGTCCGAACGAAGGGCTTCCTCGATTTTCAATTCCGTTTGGAATTGGGCCTTAAGAACCGCCTCGGAAAACCTAGGGGCAAGGGAACACCGATGTATTATAGTAAGATGCCCAGCGAGCTCCCTTAGCTTTCCACCTCCTGTCAAGGGATGATAAGGCTCCGCACTCGGAAGGGCTGCGGGTTTTTCACAGGGTTGGAGAGTCCCAGGGACGGCTTGGTTGAGACCGGCTTCGCGAATTAGATGGGAACTACTTCCAAAATTAAATCGTAATTCCGAAGCCCAGCGGAAGGGACTTCCTCCAGCGCCATCACCTGATCCTGAGCCAGAGCCCCGAAGGAGCCATCATTTTGAGGATCAGGAAATGCACATGAATTTGAAGAAAAACATGCATCGCCAGGGGCTAGCGCTTCCGGAGCAGGCCCAATCCACTCGAGAAACAGAAAGGGCCGTACCCCAGAGATAAAGATACGCTAGCCTCGAGAAAGCACCAACAGAACTCAAGAGAGCCCAGTAGAAAACAGAGAGAAGTGGAAGGTAGAAAGCCACGAAGCTAAAAAAGGAAAAATAATAAGACAGCGATAGAAAAAACTGAGAATTCAATTTGGGAAATAGGAGAAAAAAGCTCTCAGAATGTGAAAGTCACTCTAAAAAGGCTCATCTAAAAGCCCTTTTTTGTGACTCGAATCAAGCTCATCATACATATTCGATTTCATCTTCTTTCGTATTTCGTTAGGTCAGGCTATTCACACTTTTTATTGCAAATCCTATCTTTCTCCGCGTTTGGACTAGATTGGGCCCGAAGTGGTTAGAACCTGGTGAACCAGCATACTGCTTGACTTGCCTTTTCTTCTCTTATGCTATTTATGCATTGCAAGTCGAGCCTTCGCTATTGCCTATAATAAGAGGTCAAGGATCGAGGTCTTCTGTTCATAGTCCTCAATCGCTGTCTGCCATCGGTTCCCCTCAATATTAAGGGAAAGCAAGGACACCTGTTGAACTCGGAAACCTGTGGCATCAGTCGAATCTACTCTACCCTACGCTACCATCTTTCTTCCTTGTGATTCAACCACGGCGGATATTTAGTCAACTGCGGTTACGCTTACACCAAGAACTCCTATTCTATTGCATCAAGAGCTGATTCAATTGCAGCACTTACTGTAACAAGAAGAGCGTGAACTCATTCTCAAGCACTTGCAGCGGCTGGCTTTTTTTCTTAGGATATTTAGTAAGGCTAGGTTCAATAGAGGCAATCCATTTATTCATAGTAGCTGTCCAACGGGAAAACTCTTTCAATCAAGCAAGTAAGCCAAGCAAGGAAAAGCACAAATCGATTTGGCCGATCCAACAAGGACAAAAAACAACAACGCCCACGAGGCTCGTGCCGAAACGCAGACGCCAGGCCGCAGCGACAAAGAGGCAGATTCTCAGACTGAAGAAGCAGTGGCTACCATTGCTGAAATCCAGCATCAGGAACAGCCTCAAGCTGGTGGCCCAGCCCAAGAAGCTGCTGCTGAGCCCGTAGAGACAGGAGCCAAGCCTGGAAGGGCGAACCAAGGAACTCAGACTGTGGAGCAGCAACCTGTGACCATCGGCTTAACCACCTGTCTTTTTACGCGCGAAAAATGGTGGCCTTTACAAGCAAAACTAAGAGCAGGGAAGGGACTAATCGCCGAGCATAAGCTCACCCAATTAGGAGCGTGAATGACGATCTTTTTTTTTAACAAATGATTAGGCATTTTCCTTGGGGCTGGGAGGGCTGTTATGTAGGCGTAAAAAATCTCCTAGGTTTGTATTCACTCACGAATACCAAAGAATCGATTAGTAGATGACTGTGCCAGGAAGACCTTCGAGAAGATTAGTTAGCTAGTCAGTGTGACCGAAAAATGGCTTCTCGATGAATAAGTGCGATCGTTGCTCTTGTGGATACAGTTCTTTGTTAGGATCGCACGGGTTTGTTCGTCGGAGAAGTGATAAATGGATGAAGAGGAGTGGGATTAGGATTGGATTGGGGGGAGGGGGGGGGGGGGGTGGGGGGGGGGGGGGGACGGGGGGGGGGGGGGGGGGGGGGGGGGGTGGGAGGGGGGGGGGGGGGGGGGTGGGGGGCGGGGGGGGTGGCGGGGGGGGGAGGGCGGGGGGGGGGGAGGGGGGGGGGGGGGGGCTGGGGGGGGGGGAGTGGGGGCGGGGGGGGGGGGGGGGGGGGCGGGTGGTGGGGGGAAAAAAAAACAAGAAAATGAAAGAAAAAAAAAATGAACAAAGAACAACACGACAGAACCACAGAAAAAAAAACAAAAGAAGGAAAAAACAAAAACAGAAAAAAAAAAAAAAAACAGTCAAAAAAAAAGAAAACACTAAAAAAAAAAAAACCTAAAAAAACGAAAGAAACAGAAAAAAAAACAAAGAAAAATAAAACAAGGAAATAAGTAGGAAAGAAAAAAAACGAAAAAAAAACAAAGAAACAAAAGTGCGTAAAAACAAACAAAAAAAAGATAAAAAATAAAACAAAACAATAAATACGAAAAAAAAGGCAACAAAAAAAAAAAAAGAAATAACAAACAACAAGCAAAAACAAAAAAAAAAAAGACGAAAAGCAAAGACGAGAAACGAGATACATAAGGAAAAAACACAAAAACAACGTCCCCACCCCGCCCCCCACCAAAAAACACCTACCAACCCAACCAACAACGCCCAACAACCCCGCAAATTTGAAAAAAGGAAGATCGTGTCAACTCTCACTATGCTTCACACCATTGAAATATACAGCTTCAAGGGCTAACATAGCCCTTTTGTGACTCGACTCAAGCTCATTAAACCTTTGTGTGATCACGCTCATCATAAGCTATCTCCTGAAAGTAGACGACAAGTTTGAAATCTTAAGCCAGCCCTAATCATTGAAAGAGTATCTTCTTTTTCGCCACCATCGCATAAAGGTTCCAGGATCGAAAACCATATGCCCTCTGATACCCAAAACAGTGCGCTGCCAGACTGCCGCTACACCTCGTCCCATCAACCACGAAGCATATAGATCCACCCGGAGTCGATGAAAACACTCAAACACGAACTCGCCCTCCTTTGGCAGGGATGCGGAACCAATCCGGGTAATCAACCGCTGTTTTTTGAATCTGCATCAAGACACCCACCCTTACCGCCAAAAAGCTGTCCGTATTTATAGTGCAGGACCGCGCTCACATTTTTTTTGCTTACTCTTTTCACTTTCCATTTCTCAAATCCGGCTCAATACCCGGCTACGGTTTGGACCCTTTCGCATGCTTTAGAAGTGGGGATTCGACACCACGACACAAGAATTTCAGTTCCTTTGCTTAACAAGATGGCTACCTGAACCACTTTCTAAAGTCTGTTTTCTTCATCAAGAGCGCCCTAACATGACACTTGAATAGAAGGAAAATCCCCGTAAAACTAAGAAAATAGAATAGTAGCCTTTTTCGCTTCTATTGTCAAGCTTTCGAGCAGCTCTTTAACTGCCGCCTAATCCCCAACATAGCTCAAGAAACGAGAGCCGTCCAGGGACTGCCGGAGGGATGCTTCGTTAATAAAAAAGAAGAAGAGGCCAGAAAAAACAAGGTGTTTTGCCACGCGGAGCTCTCAGCTCCTAGGAACCGAGTCACTAAGAAGTGCATTCTGTCCTCGGGGAATGGACTCCAACAAGAGGGTCTTTCTCTAACGAATTTCGCCCGCCCGTTTCATTTCGTACGGAGGGAAATGGGATTAGAAACCATGATACAATCTTCTTGGATGCGATTTAGCCAACCAATGCCTAAGCCAATCAAGCCCATAACCTCAAAGTTGTTCGATCGGACATGGAATTGGATTGGCCGGGTTTGGTTGCTTGCCGAAGGAAGGGTATCTGATCCGATCAACTACGTAAGCCGTAGAGCGCTAGCGCGCATACTTCCTCTATGAGCGAGAGAGACCTCCACCATACTGCCCAACTCCTTGGGCGAGGACTTCTGTTCTTGACACCCCACCACTGATGTTCACTTTCAAGTTCTCGCCTCCGACCACGAGAGGAAGAGGAGGAACACAGGATCAAAGCCAAGGCCCTGACCCGCTTACTTAAATGGAAATTAAATCTCCGTCGTCATGGCGAGAAGGGCGGGGGGTGGAACTGGATCTCTGCATCTGCGATACAGTACATTACAGTATAACGGAGGAAGCTCTTAGCTCGTGACATGATAGATCCACGGCCTAGGCGTAAGTGCCCGGCTTAGCTTAGCCAACCAAAGCTCGCTTACTAATGGAGTTTACTTTTAATTTTGAAAAAGAAGGCGAAGGGATTTTCCTTGATTGCACGAGCGAGCCGAGAAGCCAGCAAACCCCCCCTTACTCACCTACAACATCTATAAAACCAAAGCTCTTCTCCTTTTCATTTCATCAATAATAAGGTCAGCATCCAAATCTTCGATCCAGAGTACTGATTAAGAATTCACCTGAGCTCAGGAAGTCAGGTAAGACGTCGACTTTGACAGGGGAGGAATGAAAAAGATTACGTCTTTAGAGTAAATCCACTAAACTAGACCTTGTACGCTGGACATGAAAGTCGAGGCAAGCGGAGTCAAAGGCCGAGCCTCAACCAGCAAAGGGGGACAGGCAATGCCAATCCAGCACAGTAAAGTGGCACACTCTACCTTTCTTCTGTTACCCTAGACTCGTTCTGCAAGGAGACCATGTGCATTTTCTATGTCTTGGCTCGCTCCGCTGGGCCTTGCTAGTTGAAGTATGGTCGTCGATTCAATCTATCTGATGGGCTTTTTCTAGACTCAGGTAGCGAGAAGACTAGTAGTATCGACAAGAGGCTCATCAATAGCTGAAAAATTTCGCGGCAGGGTAAGGCTTGAGTCAGAAGTCCTATTCTTCCCAACCAAATAGCACTTTGCAAAGTTCATCTTCCCGCGGGTCAAAAACAAGACTTAAGGAAACAACCAGACCTTACCAGGGACGGGACCAAGACTTAGAGCAATAATTAAAAAGAATTTGGGCTGATTTTTCCATTCAATCTATGAGCGAGGAGGATTCCTCTATCCTCTGCTCGTCGATCGGACTCTCAGGCCGTAGGGAAGAATGATGGGTCGCTAACAAGGCACCATAAATGAACTCGTCTTCACAACCTCCCTACCCCTCCACACCCCCCCTTCCGAATCAACCCCCCGCACCCACCCGCCTCCGATTACCCCACCTGTCCCTACTACACTACCTTCCCCCTTCCACACGCCGCCGTACCCCCCTCAACCACCATCCACACATCAATCCCAAGACCCCCCCATTCAAACCTAGAAGCTCCCCTCAGCCTCACCTCTAAACCAAAATTTAAGCCATCCACGACCAAACCCCTCTATCCTTCCCGTCTTCCATCCACTACCCCTATCTCTCCCTGCTCGATTTCTCCCCGTCAAATACCCCCCCCATCCCCGCTAAGAAGGGCCTACCTGTTTTTTCCAAAATCTGTCCTGTGTCCCTATTCATGAAAATGGTCTCTCCTCTCCTCTCGCTGTCAGGTTTGGTTCTTGTTCCAGGTTGGGTCTCACTGTTTTATTATTGATTGTCCCATGGTTAGAATACGCTTTTTTTCGCTTGGTTATCTTAGAAGGGTTAGCTACGTCCCGTTGGGAACCATGAAACAACTAACACCCTATCTTCTACTCCGTACTATGAGATAGAGGCAATGAAATGGGAATTGCAACGCACTATTCGGTCCAGCCCCAATCTACTTTCCTCTTCCGAGATGCCTTCTTCACTGGCCAGGCAAGGGATAGAGTCTTGTCTTCCTTCTACGATTCCGAACTTTGTCCTAAGAGCTGATTCGTTCAAAGACAGGAAAGACAGTTTCGAAAGCAGAGACATAAACTGGGACAGGATTACTACTGGCTTGAAAGCGGCGTGACTCACTGTGATTGGAATCCGACTTCCTTGTGACCCGCTTACTTGCTTATGTTGTACCTCTTCCTTTGCTAACTCCGCCTGTATTTGAGCATGAACTAACTATCACTTACTCCTATCTCTTAAAAGCTTTTACACTTGAACAGTTCCCCTGACCACCCGACGACCGAAGAGAAGGGGGATGCCCTTAATTAAGCAAAAGAACACACCGAAGCTAGAACAGATGGAAAAGCCCCTTTATGGAAACGGAACGTATGTAGAAGCTCATTACGGACCTATGGACAAAGGAAATCTCTGACACAGATTAGGGTTCTCCGATTAGAAAAACCCCTTGACAATTACTTTTATTAGTAGATGCGAGCCCCCAGCATCAACAAAGGTAGCTACCTCCAAAAACGGATTCCTCTCCACTTTCCAGCCTTGAAAAAGTAAAGTCTCAGTGACCCAGTTGTAAGGTTAGGAACCAGGTATGATTGAAATCCTATTTTAGATAGGAATTGATTCGATTTATTATTAGAATATTCAGATTCAACGGGGATTACTGTTTTCAACCCGAAGGACCCCATCGCCAATCACAGTGGAAGTTGAACCCGGCGATCTCTTCCTCCTGAAGTATGGAAAAAGGAAGAAAAAGCAGTCAATCACAGGGAAGGAAATAGAGAAGGTAAGGGACCGCTTTCCTTGTTCAAGCCGGTATTTAATGAGTAAGTAGTAAGTAAGTGAGAAGTGGTGAATTGGCCAGGAGGAATAAAGCTTATTTCAAGTACTAATAAAAGCATTCATTACAAACTCTTGTGCTCACTTATCCCAAGTATAGGATGTTTTCCCTGAGCCTGTCTGTGTTGAATACGCTTTTTCCGTGTAGAATAGAGATTCTCTCTAAGATTGATAGAATATACGTTTTCTTTCTCTGATTAAAGGTTGTCCAAAGAGGACTAAGAGACAGATGCTGTGCTTGCAAGTAAGCTTCAGCCAAGCATCAGATAAACCAAGTTCGGGTTGGGAAAGGGGCTATTTACCCCAGCAATATAGAATAATTATTACCCCCCGCCACAGGCCAATGAGCACGGCCTGAACAATATGACGGAAGTGCCCCTTTGAAAAGACTAGCTCCTACATTCCTTCTTCTAGTAAGAGGTACCTTTTAAGACCAGTCATCTCCTCTGTGGGGAAGGCAAGGCTACTCTATCAGAATCGGAACCTTGGCTAGGGCTATCTAGAGACTATGGCTGTCTAGAGTAGAGTCTCGGTATCGGGAAATCAATAGTATAGGTCTTCCCCGCCTCTACCGCTGGTGAGATCTCTGCTTGAACGTAATCATTCTTGTTTTGGATCGTTTTGAGGGCTGTTCTAGATGGATGCACCACAAGACCTCTCGCGGATGCTTACCTAAGCTACGGTGGAACTCAATGTTGAGGCGCCTTGCTTAACTAAAGGGCTAAACCGGAGGATCTCATCCCACCTTTATTCCTTCGCGAACTTTCCATTTGTCCTGCCCCTGAACTGAGACGGAACTTTCTTATTGCAACTATGGGGGTGGTAGCAAGGAAAGAAAGATCAACACGTCTTATTTAGAGAATGTTCTGCATCAGTTTTATATCAGTGATTAGATATGAAAAGCTATGTAGCAAGATCCCCCATCGGGGTAAGAATCCGTCTTTTTTCGCCTCAAATGAGACTTGTAAGAGCCAGGCTAAGCGCAGAGATAGTAGGGATGAACTGGGCTTAGATTAGATAAATGCTCTTTAAACTCATTAAGATCTTATCGCCTATCATGCGAACCGCTATGAATGTGCGATTGTCGGAAACATCTTCAATCTTCGATTCTAGTGCGGCTGATTCGAGAACAAGATCACTTTCGTTTCGATTCCTGCTGATCCTGCTAAGCTATTGCTACCTCTCCTTTGATTTTCTTCGATCGGCCTGGTCGAATGTTGCTTTATTTATATTTTCTGAAAGGTCATACTTCTGCTCTCTTTCTTTCATCAGCTATTTTGACTATGAAAAAGCTTTTCATCAGATAGTCTTTAGTTCTTTTTGTAGGCCGGACATCTTTTTCCTAAAAATTCCTCACATGGTCAGTGAAGTACCAAGTATACCTATAAAAAAGAAATGCACGGCAGCTTTTGAAGAAAAAAGAGATGCATCTTTCTTTTCAACAAGAGGAATCACAGCTGATTAGAGTGCTACCAAGTTTCGTTTTTGGTTGCAACCCGAATTCCCGGGAGAATGAAATTCAAAAAGTCGAGGAAAGAAGTAACCTCATCCAATGGCCTCCTTCCTCTCCTCTTTAGAGTCGAAGTCACATTCATACCTTCTATCCAGTCTATTTTCAATCGTTGCCAGTTGGAGGATAAGCCCGTTCTTGTTTTGGCCTACTCCTGGTTGCCTAAGGCAAAGAGCTTTTCAATAGCCAGTCGAGCAGTCAAGCAACGGGTTTGAAGTCAAAGACAAGGAAAAGTCTACTCTCAAGCAAAAGGCTAAGAGCGCTGTTTCCACTTCTAGCTCGTTAGGATGGGATTTCCTAAGGACTTTGATGCCCTGACTCTCAGTCTCAATTCAAGTAAGAAAGGAACCCTTTTAGTACGCAATGGGTTTATGACCTTTCCCCCGTTGCATTACCCAAAATGGACAACTTAGACTAGACGAATCGAAGGCAGGTGGGTACGCATTCTGTACTCATTCAAGTTTCAGGCTGCTCCATCCTTTGTATGATGAAAAGTAGGAGTAGAAAGTCGTAGGTTAAAGCCCGTTCCCCCCAGTCTAATCCGTAAGCTCCATATAGTGCATTCGTTCAATCGGGGAATCCTATATGTTATTTCCCATCAGGGGAATTTGCATTGATTTCGACTAAATACAAGTGGCCAGCCAGTCGTCTGGTAATGATTATGGTATCAAGGTAGGCGATTTAGTACCTAGGCTTTCCAATTTCTCTGTCCTAACAGCGTTCGAAGCCTAACATCCTTGCAAGCTTTGGATTCTTTCCTATCTCTGACCGGGAAAGAGGTTACCAAGCAAGTGAAACTGAAGTGAAACCTGTACTCGCCTCTTCTCCTTCCTGTCTCTTGTACTTCCGTTCTTCTTATTCTCGTATCCGGAACCGGAACAAGCTCTTCTTTAGCAGCCTCGCTTTGTTAGCTTCTTGTTAGCAGTACTAGTTTGTAGTCTTTATTGACCTGGAACACAAGCTTTACCAGCCAACCCGATCTGACCTTCGAAACTCTCTTCTCATACTCCTCAGTTCGTCATTCCAGGCGTACTCCAGTAGCTAGTGTATGACTGTGGATTAGACAAGTGGAGCATTGTCTGTTCGATGATTCTAGTCTTCGTCCCGCAGTCATATTAAGTTTAAGATAGAGTTGGAGTACGTAGTGAGAGTCCAGGTCCATGGTTGATTGATGGTTCAGTGGACAGAACGAGCGATGTGAGAGCACTAGGTCAAGACAAAAAGGCAGGACAAGGAAAGAATTAAGAGAGATGTTGACGTTCACCCCAGGTAAGTTGGGCGGCAGGGCGGTGGGTTAAAGCGTCCCGATTTCAACAAAGAACCCTAAATGAAAAGAGGGAAAAATCCAGATTCATACACGCCGCCTCGATTAGATTGGAGGACTATATCAGTAGGTCCTCAGTTAGCCGAATGGAGGAATTCCAGGGCGTCTTGCTTACGGAATCGCATTTGTTTGTCCCTACTACTGAATAGTGAAAGATTGAGGCCTTTTGATTTCATTATGTCGTTCAACCAAGTGTTGGAAGTTCACAGAGCCACACTCTACCGTTGATTCCTATTCTTCTGTGGCAAGGAATGATCCAATTGACTCTTTGAAGCTGATATGTAAAATCTCAAGGGGCTCAGAAGAGGCTAAATTTAAGTAATCAAATTAGTAAGCTCGTGCGGAAGTAGTAGTTCCCCGATCATAGAAGGTGTGAAGCAGGCGGGGTATTCTGTTAAGGAGCAGAAAAAGAAAGCAAAGTCCAGGGATGCGGGAAAGAGGGGGGTTTCCGATAGTTCCACAACTCGTGATGAGGCTATCCAGCAAGAAGCAAGAATCGACGCAGCTGAGTAGACTACCTTGTGTCAAGGCTACCAGATTCCTACATCCCGAAGGGAAGTCTCCAAAGTGGGATTGTATATTAACTCAGTTAGACGAAGAAGAAGGTTCAGGCATGCTTGCGCACTTTTAGCGCCTCTTATCGCCTGCAATCGTTTTTCTGGTATTCCGCAAAAGGCACGGTGGCGATTTCGGGTCCAGCGAAAGAAGTGGCCGAGGCAGAAGAAAGGGTTTCAATTCAGATTTCCCGGCTCCTGAAAATGGGTATAAACAGAGGCATAGTGGGTTTAGGTAAAACCTATTTTGAGAGGAAAGATCGTATCAAGCAGAAAGTCCAAAGCCAAAGGTTTGTTTTTCAATGCGTGCTTAAAAGTCAGACTTGGAATATATTAGTATCTGACTTGTTAATGGGATAGGACTTCGTAGTAGTGGGAAGTTCTTTCATAGATCCTTAGAGCGAGAAAGTGCTGCGCCGGCTCCCCAAGGTCATTCGGAACCACTTTATGGTGGTTATTTGGACCAATAGCAACGCAAGGTTCAGTGGGTTGGGCAAAGGCACTAGCGAGACAGCTTCCCTTGGGATTGTTTTCCCGGCAATTTGCCTTTGTTGCGCTTATACGTTTCTCTGTCTTTGAGGTCAAGCCAGTCCCAGTGACCATGGATTGGATTTCTCACTTGGGCCGTTCACTCATAGGGGATAACTGTTACTTGTAAGTCACGAATGAATGCTTATTAAGGAATCTGTAAGCGATGGGGCATTTACTGGGTTCCATCCTTCTGGCAATTACGACCGTGGAAATGCAACGAAAGTCGCTTCACTTCAAAAGTAGAGGTTTGTGGTAACGGGGACTGACCGATCAGCTCCAAGGCTGAGGGCATAGGTTGCACTGGTAAGAGTCGCTGCCGATGAGTTCCGCTTGCCAGAGTCTTCGAATAAGAAAGAGGCGTCTGAGGAAACAAAAGTGAGAGCTTCCCTAGTGATACTAGCACTAGTGGGACTGGCTCCCGGGGAAGGGAATACACTAGATTTGCAAGCACTCCAACATCGCAGGGAGAGAAAGAAGAGGAAGGAGGAAGGGAAGATAAAGTACGACGAAAAGGGTAGAAATAGGTTGCTTGTTAGCGATGCGATTGATCTTTGGTGGGATTACCAGCCTGGACCAAAGAATAAGATTTAAAAAGAAGAGGTTCCGCTACGGCACATGGCCATAAGAGCTATACATCGGAGTCGAGCTCATGCATAGGCAGAGGGGAACTTTCCTAAAAAAGCCTCCCTAAATAGCCAATTAACCGCATTGGACACGACGAATAAACACTCTGAAAGGAGGGTTCCCTTCCAATAGATGTAAGGAGGGAGACGGCGTGATTTGGCTCTGTCAGCCTCCGACCGCCCCCCCCCTGTCCACTTCTTAAGTGTAGTGGTGTTGGGGTGTGTCTCGTTGCATCATTCCGGTCAACCCTTTCCTGAAACCATAGGTAAGGAGACAGGAGATGGCCCCTCTATAGCAAAATAAAACAGCCCTCATTGAGAGAGTAAATAGAATAGTGTCGGGATTACGGACAGTCTGATTCCTTGAAGACTAAGCAAATACTAAGCTCCGCCACCCCAATAAATGGGCTTTTAAAGTGTTTCATTATACCGTCAACAGCACGAGTATGGCACAGGACATGTGTACTTAATCTTCAAGAGCAAGCATCCTGGCTCTCAGGGCTAGGCAACCTGGATCTTTCTACTACTTTAGTGATTCCAAGAAGATGCTTAACCCAGTAAGGTTTGGGAGCTGGGCCACACGTTTCCAATAAAGATTTCCAATTGAATTGGAATGATTGAGCAGTAGGTTAAAGATAACCTCCTTTGAAGTACCCTGGTGGATCCGGGGGCTTGCTTCTGCGCTGCTTGCTAGCGTGCATGACGGGCGTAGGTAAGACGATAATCAATCGGGCGCTTATCCCACACGTATTCCTTGACTACACATTTAACGCCACCCTTTAGAGTTTAAGGATGATGTAAGAGTTCTGCTTTTGGAGTTCCCACTATGATAGTTAGAAGGCATATAAATAATACATAAGGAATGGCAGATAAAGCTCAGCATTTTCTAATTTGAAGCGAAAGTTTCTTTGGACTCTCACCTGAAGGCTGAGTTAACATCCAATGTCCGACGAGGCTGCCTTAAAGTCTCGTGTATAAGGCAGAGGTATAGCCATTGTGAATACATTTGACTGGTGTCATTGTAGGAAGATTTCGCCGCTCTGAGTCAAGTCTTTTTTGGAGAGCTCCTTACAAAGAGGTTGGGATTATTTATACTGTAAATGGATTGTGTCCCGGTCAAATCGTTAACGACAGATCCCTGCAGAAGTAAACTTCAATCAATAATTCTCTCATTTACCTTCTGATTGATAGATAGTGAGACTCGGGACTTGCTTCCTAGATGTGGTGAATTACTTGTCTTCACGAATTGGATTTGAACAAATATCTCTGGGAGCTTTCCTTAATCGATAGTGAAGGGGGGTTTCCACGTTATTACTAGGTAGAGTGAAAATGCTAGGTCCCCTATCACCGTTTCTGTCCTTTGCTGTGAGATATTTTGACTTAGCACTTACGGAAGAGACGCATTTATTGAGTTGAAGTGAAGTCTTTCCGTTCCAGATCAACAAGCTGTTCTCGATTAAAGCACGATCTGATCCCGCTGGACGGACAGGGAGAAAACCTGATCTTACAATTGCTCAAAGACCTAGATAGAGCCTGAATAGCTAAGTGTCCTTTATAACACCTCCAAAAAGAATTGAATAGGCGCCCACCAGATGGAAAAATACGATTCAGAAATTAAAGCTTGGAATATAGAAGCGCTCGCGGAAACAATGAGATCATCAAATAAACTATAGATAGACTGAATGCCTGTCAACGGTATCTATATGATGTGCTTGATTTTTCATTCTGCTAGTAAGAGAAGCTGCGGTGAAAGGAATCCTCTTATGCTAAGAATGTTGTCGGACACCACCCATTGTCCAGTCCGGCTAGCGCTCCTCGTTGCCTTGTTTGCACGGTCTATCACTTAGTGGTCTGGATTGAAGTTAAACAGGTTGACCCTGGAGGAAAACCACTTTTTAAGTATGCTGTACTAGGGGAACAGTTAGGGAGGGACGCTCGTTGTTATGAATTTTTTTGTAATTGGGCTTTTTCTTTCCTATCAGAAATCTATGATTCCCATCAAGGTTCAGGCTGCGTGACGCAAAAGAGGTTCAGGGTTCGTAATTTGAGTAGGATTTTAACCTCCTATCTAAATTCGGGCTCTTATGAACTCTCACCATCCCTCTGGTATATGGCTGACCGATTACGAGTACCCTATGAAGAGATTTTCCACTCTTTGTTTTGTAGAGTAGGGGTTGGGGGTTACCGTGGCTGCTATTAGACTCGGAACCATGTTCGAAGTCTTTAAGTAGAGAGGTGATTGTGCTTCATGTCTCCCAAGAGCATATTGGTTCTGAGTGTAGGGTTAATGTTTCTATCGCCGCTTCTGTTTTGCTTTTTTAGCGAAAAATGTGCTTCGTTCACATCAACAATATTCTTTTCCCTTTTGCCCCTACATTGGTTGTTGACACCTAGGTTCGCTAGTTCCTTTCCGGTCTAGTCTGGGGCGGTCCGTTCCGCCCTCCCCCCCTCCCTCCTTCTTTCTTGCGTGCGTTTCCCGTTCTTGGTTTGGCATGCTGGTTGCCCGTTCGTTCGCGTCGTTGTCGCCTCGTTCGCGGCCCTACTTACAGGACCATCTACCCCCCAGGCGTCCTTCCCTGTACATTGGTCCTTCCCCCGGGTGGTGGTGTCCGCGGGATTCCCTTGCTTTAGGGCCAGGAACTAGTCCGGAAATGGTTGGTGGGCTTAGTACTTTAAGCAGTTGGATTCCACGTAGAGCTACAGCGCAAGAGGATAGTCTCTAAAAGCTACAACCGTCATTCTTATTATTCTCGAAAAACCCATACCTAGGTTTTGGGCAATCAATCTATGACAGAGAACCCTAAGAGTACCAGATAGCACTTAGGCAGGCAGCGGAAATGTCGTGTTTGGAAATGGTTCAAAGGTCGTTTCCTTTACAATGACTTCTCCTTCCTCTTACCTACGAATTCAGCTCCCCTCGAATCAGGGGATACAGTAAGTCACAGCTCCCTTGAACGAGGGCCTTTACATAAACTCCCAAAACCGTACCCAGGGAGCTTACATCAGGAAAACACTCCCAAGCTTGACGAGGAAGGAACATAAACAGGAGACAGACACGTCCAAACCGCTTTTTTTTTTATGTGCGT
The DNA here is from genome assembly GCA_027704765.1 of Solanum habrochaites. Classification (NCBI taxonomy): domain Eukaryota; kingdom Viridiplantae; phylum Streptophyta; class Magnoliopsida; order Solanales; family Solanaceae; genus Solanum; species Solanum habrochaites. The sequence goes on along the minus strand of JAKWJA010002498.1, from coordinate 32,201,130 downwards.
TACACTTTTGAGTATCTTTGCACTGCTAGTCCCGTAGATCATTGGCTACCGACACTACTTAGAACTCAGGAACATCAATATGGTAGGGATCATAGGTACGACCCTTGCCTATTCCTTTCTGCCTTGAACGATCTAGAACCTCAATTAGAGATTCATTTCAGAAACCGTCTTGGAAGACTTAATTCAGTAGATAAGCCTAGTCATAATCACTGATAGGATCCATTCCTGAAAATTAACACATAATTAATGGGCACTTTTAAGCAAGTTAATCCATCGACGACTAACTCGTAGCCTCACTTAGATCAAGCAGTTCAAGCATTGACAAACCGCTGCCTTCTGTGTAGACGGAAGACTCTTTCTGCCTTGTCGAACGCCTTGACGCCTTGCAGGCTTTGACCTGCTTTCCTTCGATTACCGAAGAGGGATTTTTATTATGAATTTTCGCGGTTGATCGCACCGCACCTAAAGAGTCGGTCTGATCTTGTGAGGAGGCGGCTCTTCTTTGTTGTCAAAAAGGCTTAATCATGGGCTATAGTGCAGTTGATGAATCATTCTGGACTAGTGGCCAGGCATACGCAACCCCATACAATACCGCTTTCTCGTTGAGGAATTTCTAAGCTTAAGGTTCGAAGGATAGGGCGGGCGATGAAGTATGAGTCTACAAACACTATATGCAGAGCTGCCCTTAGCTCAATACGATCACACGCATCAGGAGATGACTTCTAAAAGTTCGCGATGGAAAAGAGTTGCTTTAGGCCACGGACCCCAAACCCACGAACCTAATAGTTGGCATCCCTGCGAGGAGACTTATGGAGAAAGCCGTACATTTCCGGTAATTGAGCCCCCGGACCCTTCCGATTGGCACCTTTTTGTTTGTACTTGATTCTTCTATTAACCAAAGATCTCGGTATTTAATATAGGACGAAAGGCGGTCTCTATTTACCATTTGTTCCCTACGCTGTGGGCGATGTAGTTAACCCCTAGACAACACGAAGAAAGTCTCCGTTAGGATCTGGCTCTTTTGTCATATGCTAGACGATTCACAACTATCTTANGAATTTCATCCAGGCAAGAAAAAGTCTATGGAAAGATGCTGTATATGTCGCAGCCTTCTTAAACAAAATGAACGAAGGCCCAAGGGCTTTTATCCATCAGACATGAATGAAAGGGGATGACACCACTCTAATGATTGGAAAAATCCTTAATATCATAAAGCTTAATATCATAAAGGAAAGGTCTTTTTCTTAAAAGCTTCAGTAATAGCAAAAGCAGCCTATCTGGAATGGCCTACTCCTTACTCAAGCAAAGCTGTATGCAACCGCATAGAGGAAGTTAAGCCAATCCCTCTATTTTCATCTTGAAAGATTCGGAAAAAATAGCAAATGCTTAACCCATTCCTTCGATTTGCTTTCATTTGGAACTCCGATCAGGTCATCTTCGTATCGGGATAGCCCTTAGCTTGCTTTCTTGGGACTAGCCTTGAATACTAGCAAGTTCTCATCGCATCAAGAGGATTTCAGAGAGAGGGCTCCAACCACCTCTATTAATCGAGTGATGGTGGAAGACAAATCCAGTCCCTGCAGGCGGCGCTTTCGCCAAGGGAGTTTGTCCTGTCCGCTAGGACTGAGCTATTCGTTTCACTAACGCACACCTTTCGGTGCTTTTTCACTCATTATCCTCCGTTCGTTGGGGAATTCTCACTCCTATTTTGTTTAGAGGTGATCATTCCTATAGAAAAGAAGATCAGGTGTTGCGATAAACTATACTGATTTGGGCATCTTTCAGCAAAGAACGACTCTTTCACTACGTTCAACTCCTTCGGTTGGTCGTTTTTTAATTTTATAAAGATTAGGATAGCGAGGCATGGAAGCTTTTTGCTATGCTGATGATATATAGAGATAGAGGAAGTGGACTGTAAACACACAACTTCCACCATCTTGGCGTAGGTTGAGATTGTATATGTGAGAATTACAAGAAAAAATGAGATTCAAAAAGAATTCAAAATCAACAAGTTTTTGCACAAAACAGGGAAGAGAATGAACTAGAAACAAAGCGGATCCCTTTTCATTAATAGCGTTACATGTGGGAATACAGCAAATAGGAAGCTTACACACACATAGACCAGCCACAACAATAAACACAACATTACAAAGTGAAAACAACGGGGAAGAATTGAAGACTTACTAGTTGATACATGCAAACACAACAAAGACCACTTAGCAGAGGAGTAGATTCCACTAAACAAAGAAAACAGAAGGAACACCACTACTTGCGTTCTCAGACACTTATTTAAACATTCTTAACTCCAAAGAGCGACGACTCTTCGTTGTTTCCCCCGCGGAGCGGAAGACATCCTAACAATAAGGTCTTACTGTCTCGGAAGGGGCCCATCCCCTCTTCTTCCAAGGGTTGAATTTGGATTAAGGAGTGTTGAATGCGTTGTGTCCACCAGATCCAGGGGAAAAAAGCAGGCACATGCTCTAAAAAAGCATGAACGCGGTTTGCTGACGTTCGCGCCTTCATTTCAATATTTAGAATTCTTTGATTAATTTGAGGAAAGTCTTCAGTGGTGCTGGATCCCATATCTCCTTTTGCTTTGCCAATAGAGAAAGAAGCTGCTATTTAAGGCGTTGGAGGCCCTTAACCCTTTCTTATCTATTAGTTAAAGATAGGTGTATTTGGTTCCGTAAAAATGGTTCAAAACCTGGCTTTTCCTGAATATGGGAAACCCGATCCATAGATTTAAGTGCGCGGAAAAAAATAATTGTCCTTTCCTCGTACGCATTTGAGTACTCAAGGCCCCCTTTCTTTGGCGGGTATCGCCACGTGCTTACTCCCAGCTCATCCTTAAGGAAATAGGACACATATAATCTGCGCACATCAGAGAAGAGAGTAACCCCCTTTAGTCCATTAAGACAGGGCCCCCGCGTCCTTTTAAGAGATTGGAGCATCGCACCGACAGCTCAAAATGACCAGTACAACACCATCGTGAATTTGTCCGCGTTACGTACCCCACTGGCACTAGCCTAACGCCCTGCCTACTCGTCTTTAACTGGCTTATTTGTACCCAGCTACATGATGGAAGTCCCCTCGGCCAATCGTCACTCGACAGCTCAAAGCTGACCGGTACAACCCGCGTGCTTGCCTACTCGTCTTTCACCGGCCTATTTGTACCCAGCTACAATCTCTTCCCTTATAAAAGAAAAAAGGGCCCTCGGCCAATCCTCAATCGACAGCAACTCCGTCCTAGCGAAGTAAAGTCTCTGCCCCTATCGCTTGATTGATCTGATCAGACACTTGGCTCGTCCAATTTTTGGACAGACGAATTAAGAGGCACAAGTTATCCCTAGTAGTCTACTACAATATCTCTATATTCTTAGAACAATGAGTTTGATAAAGAAATTCTCTAGAATCGTTAAATGAACATAGTGTATCATCCACCCTTTAGAGAGAAGTTGAGAATCCTTTAAAAAAATAATGACCATTATATTTAATCCTCACCTTTAGAGAGAGGCTTATATATGTAGTAGTGTATATTTGTTACGGTTGGAGGGGTAGGTGGTTTAGGAATCATGTTTAGAGGCTGGGAGATCTAGCGTATTCTTCTTGGTTATGATGCTGTAGAGGATTAGAGGGTCCGGATATCGTTAAATATAAAGATATATCTTGATGATTAATAGGTATGATTTGTCCCATAAATATGATACGTACCATATAAAATAAAATTACCTAATACAACTAGAGGAGCCGAGTACGATAAAATACCTAATAACTCATATCATATGATACTTATCATATAAAATTAATACCTAACAATAAATATTATCATATACATGATCTAAGGTTCATAATCAGTCTTAGTGGTAGCAGCTTCCAAGCATGATATGTTAACTATATATCCCTAATGCCCTTATCACTTGTTCTTCTGCTTTTATCTTTCTTAGCCAGGAAGCTCTTTTACCCATTCCTTCTCATCCTTTGTCTGACTTTCTGTAGGTAACTCTATCTAATCACTCTCTTTCTTCTCGCTCGTATCGTATACTTTTTCTTGTTCAAAGCGTATCCGCACTGATGAAGTGGAATATAAATACCTAATATCATATGAGTCTCTACTATATAAAGAATTAACACCTAACAAGAATATATTTATCATATACTATAAAATACCTAATAACACTTTATGGATTACAGCAAGAACGGGAAGTATAATAGTAATTAAGCGGACTGGCCTGCTAACCAAACTGCGTAACCAAAGCGACTGCCCTTGTGGTGTTGATAGCTGTTGGTCCGATTCACCTATGTCAGTTCGAAACTTGGCGGGTCATTGTTCGTGGGGAGAATCTCTATCGTGACTCAGGATTTATCTCAGTGATCCGATGCGTCATAGATAGAAAGGAGTGGCTATAGCCGAACCCGTTTTTTAAAGCTTTCTTCTTCTTATGAGATTTTGATGGAATAAACAAGGTTATTTCAAACACCGTCTACTGTCCCACCAATGATCAGCGGGTTCATGCCGCACAGAAAACTTTGGGGAGACCTGAGAAGGAGGAGGCTTGTAGGAGAGAGTCCAGCATAACAGAACATCAACTAAGTGACCAAGGACCAGAAAAGGAGGATGTGAGGAACAAGGTGGTAAGGGAATTATTGAAAAATACAGACGGAAGCAGGAGAAGAAACAGGAATGTTGGGTCTGATGGTTAAAGTAACAAGCCAGGGAAGGGTAAGGTGAGGAAAGGACCCACAGAAGCTGGAGAAGGGACAAGGCCTCGGTCAACGGGAGGTTTTCTGATGAGCTTCTTTAAGAAAGGCTTGGTTCGGAAGATGGACTGATGGAGGAAGAGAAGACTTGAAGGTTGGTGAGTCAAGCATTATGGTCATGACCCAGGAAAGAATAAAGAAAATGAGCCAAGTTTCAAGTTCTGTTAGGGAACTTACCGGATAAGGTGGATGATTGCAAGATGATCCTGACTTTCCAAGAGAGTTCATGGCAAAACAAAAACCAATCAGAATGAACTTTTGGAAAGGGATGTGTGGTGACTCAGTAAGCTGCCATGAGGTAGTGATTGCCAAAAGTCCTCAGGAGGGTATGACGAAGGTACTCTCATTATCACTGACAGTCTAACCAAGAACTATGTATATTGGAGCTTACCTGTTCTCCAGGTCTTGTTATTAGGATAGGACGGAAGTCGTGGTGGTGCACGGCGCTTTATATTAAGCAGTGTGCTTTTCCCTTCAGAATGGATCGGTTTCAAGCTCTTAGGATCTTTCCCAAACTCAAAGCCAGCCAATAGGCAACTATTCAAAAAGTCTTAGTTAAGACAAGGAGGGCACGGAGCAGGGAAATGAAAAGCCTTGGGGATGAATGAATTTAGGTATCGAAGGTTTGGACTGTTTGACACTCTATCTGCGATGGCGCATCACGTTGGAGCGATAGCCGGAACTAATGACTGGGATTATAAAAGCGAACCCTAGGATTCTGCATACCTTAAGTTAACAAAAGAAGACAGGCTTGCCTAGATATACGTATTCCATCGCCATAGACGCTTTCTTTCTTTTTACTACGCAAGCAAGCGGGGTGAGAGGAGCAGGGGGTAGGAGGAAAGGAAAAGCAGAAGTGGGACAGGGATACACCAGTAGCAAGAGAAAAAGGGTACCAAGCATTCCGGGGGCAGGCATTCCTCTTATTAAAGGATCGGTGAGTGAAGACCAGATGGATTCTTAAAAGCTGAAAGTCTTTTTCTTCATCAAGAGTGAGAGATCCGTCTAAGAACAATAGAAGAGGGATATACCATCGAATCGGATTATCTTAGAGAAGTTCTCGTCTTGTCCCCACCTAGACATAACGTCTATGTGCCCAATGGATCGTGACAAGTCCTTACTACTAGCACTGACTTCCTCTTTGATTCACACTTTACTTCGCTCAGTTTCCTTACTTTTGGTTGGAGCCGCCTTCGGACCTCCCCGACAGCCCTAAGAGGACGGAGTTGTCCATGGGATGGAACACCGAACGGTTACGTATGGTTCTACTCGAGTCTCCCGGTCTTGCATAGTGGAGGTGGACAGCGACCGCAGCTCTAGCGAGTCCAGGTTGCACTTCTTACTTCTATCTATACAAGTTTCCCCATAGTGATTTCGATACCTGTCCCGAATCCGGTTCCAGTGCGTCTTCCCCGGAGCGGGGGAATACGTTCGCTTAATATTATTAAGACAGGCGCTTATTGCCCCTTATGGTTAAACCACCCTTATTACCCCTTTAACCTATATCTTGATTCAGGGAGACGATGGTCGAGTTATTCCAAGAAAGCAATGTGATTTCTAAGAAAATTCTCCATATCCATAATAAAGTATGGAGAATGGCAGGGAGGATTAGAAGATGTACCTTCCGCGTTCGGAAAAAAAGGTTCTATAAGACCCCTATTTCGAAGAAGTTTGTTGCAAATAGTTGAGCCTCGGATTCTCTTTCTCAAGTGTACCAAAACAGCCTCTTCTTATGACTTCTAGGCATCTTCTAGGCCTTCTGCCTCTAGCAAATGCACCCCCGGAACCCCTTGCTTTGTCTAGGGATGGAGACAGCTCAGTCAACATGAGTGTCACCACAGCGGCCCAGCTGGTGTCAGGCCTGGACCACTCGCACACCACGGTCCGGGCCGACTGCGATTGTCACTTAACACTCACGCTACGGGTCCCCTGTCCTTAACCCTTGCGACACAGCGCCGCTGCCCTTCCATCTGCCAGGCGTTGCTGCAATCATGAGACCCGCCACTTCCGGCCAGCGTGCCGTCTGCAAGTGGTCGTCACTACTACCGCGTGTCCTCCGCATTACGGCCCAGCGACGTTGAGGGGCTTGGGGTTCAAGGGGACCTTAATGTCACCCCTGACTTGACTGACCGTTCAGCCTCCGAAGGGACAGACACCCCCCCCACAGAAATCTTGTGTCGCTCCCTATTTTTTACATTAGGTTTCTCCCATTTTTCCGTACCATCCTTCTTTTTCCGTCCCCTTGATTTCTTTTCTATACCACCAACCAGGATTTGCAGTTTCTGATTTATCCACCTGTCGTCTTCTATTGCACCTGTGCTTCCCTATCGTGGCCTCACTCGTCTCCCACATTGTTTTCTCTCACCATATTTTTTTTCCTATTCATCCCTTCGTATCCGTTGATGCGCGCGCACAATGCGGTACGGCGGAAAACTCTCCGGCTCGAACAGACCAAGGAGGGGTGATGTGCACGAAGGCCCGGGTCAAGCACGCAGCTTGAGGGCAGGGTGGACCTAGAGGCACATTGGGTTGCATACAGATGACTAGCACACTTTGAGAATGGGCCGCCTTCGACCGGTTGACCGGCCCAGGCGAGCGCATAGGTAATGGGGGCAGCCGAACATAAGGCCTAGGGGAAGAGTGCAGAGCGCCCAACCACGAGGACGCACCCGACCCAGCATGGAGACGTGGCAGACGAGGAGACATGGAATATAAGCAGCACCAGGGTAAAACCACACGACCATGACACCTGCTGCACGGACAGGGATGGGCAGGCGTGCATCGGATGGTCGTGAAAAAGCAGAAGAAGGGAAACACAAGAGTGATAGGAACAGAACAACCGCGGTAAGAGTCTCAATGCAAGACACCGACATGGTGTAGGCGGGGCCGCACTAGACCAACGTACGCATGGAACGTGGGCGACAGAGGGGGTTGGGTAGGGGAGGGGCGTACGGACCACTCCATTCGAAGTCTCACAAATGTTGCACCCCGGCAGCAAAGCGAACCACCGGAACTAAAGTCACGATTGCAGGCCTTCGGAGCCGGTGATCTGTTCGGCCTAAGATCCTCTCTCTTACTTGACGAAGCGCGCAAGCAATTTCTCCTTTCTCTTAGGGGTAGGACTTACTGAACAGCCACCCTGGTTGGTATTGGTGTGTGGGAATGGGAATGGCTTCCAAAATTCCCTTTAGCTCTACGGATGACTAACAAGGCAGGATCCAAGCGGTAGATGTCCCAGTGACGTCAACTCAAGGAAGATTCGAGGGGCGTTCAGCCACTTGACTGTAAGGAGAGGGGGCCTTCCGCTGCACCATAACACTAACTTGACTTTCTATTATATTAGTAAAGCGCTACCGCGCTACAACTAGCATAGCAGCCTGCGGAAAAAGCTCGTCAGCCCCTACTCCTAAGTTGGAGCAAGAAGCAAGGGATTGAGCGCATCTTTCCCCTTTCTATTAGTAGTAAGGTTATCAAAAGGCTTTCTGATTGCAGGGGCGCTAACGCGACCTTCCTTCAGCTGGCTGAAAGGCGCTTCACCTTAAGATTAAGAGAGATACTTTCTCTTGGTGATCGGTTCATTGGCAACGACAGATAGGCGCAATCAAAACATTGCTAATATGAGACCATCCTCCGCCCGCCGGAGAGATCAGTTTGACCAGGGCTCAAATCAGACTTCACCGAGTAATGAGAAACTTAGGACCTAGGTACGTAAACTTGCTAGTCGAAAAGAGATCTTCGCCTTTAGATATTCGTAAGGTAAAGCGCCGCGGTTCTCTCCATCCGATCGATAGTAAGAGCCAATACCTTCATGTGCCTTTACTGTTCGTCCCGGAGGAGCACCGAAGAACTTTCTTTCATCCCAGCGCATCAACTGATCCTTAAATGACTAATCCCTGGCTATGGAAGACGGGGCCGCTTGGCCAACTAGAAAAAAGACATCTTCCCTGCTCATCAACTTCACGCCGCCGTTCGTTTTCTACCGAGGTCGGGGTTTTTTTGAAGACAAATCCATCATTGAAGGGCTAGAGGCCGGATCGCTCACTCAACAATTTCTGCTTCTCCCAATGGGAGCCTTTACTAGTAAGGGCGCGTGGAACCGGGGAGGCGGATGGGACTCTATTTAAAGGCTTCAGGTCGAGCCCCCTCCCTTCAATAATGTCGAAGGATCACGAACGATATATAGCACAAGAACTTGACTTAAGTAATTTCTTAAGTCAGTCTCTTAGTGCCGACCTCGTATGTTCTCAGTCTTCAATTTCCCCTTTCTTGCTTAGTAAGGCGCATCCCTTTTCTTGCTCCTGCGCATTAAGGACTATACCACTATATACGCTCAGAAAAAGCTTCTTTTTCGCACCTTTACTTCCCTATGGTTATGGTATATCCCCTTTCTTATAGGACGAGCCATAGGAACCTATGAGATTGATTGAACAAGCCAACACAACAAGGCTATTGAAGAGGGTCCGTCGTATCTTCAAGGCAAACACTACTGAAACCAATTCTAAGTCATGAGTTGGATAATTCTTCTCATGAACATTCAACTATCTGGAGGCATAAGCTATCACCTTGCCATTCTGCATCAACACACAGCCAAACCAACTCTCGATGCATCACAGTACACCACAAAACCTAGATTACCCTCTAGTAATATCAAAACTAGAGTGGTAGTTAATCTCTTTTTCAATTCCTGAAAGCTTTTCTCACAAGCTTTAGACCAGTAAAACTTGGCAGTCTTCTAAGTTAGCTTGGTCAAAGGAGATGATATAGACGAAAACCCTTCGACAAATATCCTATAATACCTTTGCAAACCCAAGAAACTCCTTATATTAGTTGTAGATGTGGGTCTAGGCCAACTCTGAACTACTTCTTTCATTTGGGTGTCAACTCTAATCCCATCACCGGAGACTATGTGGCCCAAGAATGCCACATACTTAAGTCAAAACTCACACTAGGAGAACTTGGCATATAGCTCTTTTATCTCTCAAAGTCTGAAGAACTATCCTCAGGTCACTACCATGATCTTCTTCATTCCTTGAATAAATCAGTATGCCATCAATGAAGATGATTACAAACAAAACTAGATAAGGTTTGAAGACTCTGTTCATAAGATCCATGAATGTTGCAGGTGCATTTGTCAAACCAAAAGACATGACCAAAATACTCATAATGCCCATATCTTGTTCTAAAAGTTTTCTTTGAAATATCACATTCCCTAACTTTCAACTCATAATAGCCTTATCTGAGATAAATTTTTTAGAAGAAAGAAGCACCCTAAATCTGGTCGAAAAGGTCATGTATCCTTGGAAGAGGATACTTATTATTGATGGTCACATCGGTAGTCTATACACATATTAAGGAACCATCCTTCTTCCTCACAAACAAAACCGGAGTGCCCCAAGGTAATACACTTAGTCGAATAAAACCTTTATCTAACAGATCTTTCATCAACTTCTTTTTCAACTCTTTTAACTCCGTTGGTGCCATCCTATATGGCGTAATAGAGATAGGACGAGTATCTGGAATGATATCTATGCCAACATCTATCTATCTCTCTCTCTCAGGATGGACTCCCGGTAGATCATCACGAAAAACTTCTAGGAACATTTTTACCATAGGAACTGACTGAAGGGAAGGTACCTCAAAACTTGAGTCTGTAACTCGGACTAAGTGACAGATACACCCCTTTGAAACTAACTTCCTCGCCTTAAAGTACGAAATGAAATGACCATTAGGCATTGCTGAACTACTACTCCACTCTACGACCGGCTCATTAGGAATCTGGAACTTGACACCTCGAGTTCTACAATCTATTGATGCATAATATGCATGGATCCAGTCCATACCCAAAATGACATCAAAATGTACCATGTCTAGTTCTACTAGATCAATCATGGTGTTCTTGTGATTGATAGAAATTGGACAATCATGATAGACTCTTTCCGCTAGAATAGACTCCCCAACAGGTGTAGTAACATGGAAGGGTTCACAAAGTTGTTCAGAAAGAATCTTAAACTGATTTGCAACATAAGAAGTTACAACAGATAAACTTGCTACTAGGTCTAACAAAGCATAAACATCAAAAGTAAAGACTTTGATCATACCCGTGAAAACATCTGGAGAGTTCTCTTGCTATTGGCGGCTAGGGATTGCATAAAGACGGTTTTACCCTCCGCCAGTACCAGAAGTGGCTCCTCTAGGTGCAGCCCTATATGGTGGAGAAACTGATGAAGATTGGGATCTATTGCCTGATTACCACCTCCCTGCTTATTCTTAGGATACTCTTTCATATAGGTCCCCTCTTGACCGCATTTGAAACAGCCTGACCAGCCATCATGTCACTTACCAGTGTGGTTTCTACCACACCTACCACATGCATGATCCCAACTACCTCTGTGTGCCACACTACCATCTAGCCTTAAAGTTCAGCAAATTCTGACCATTGTACTCACCTCTGTTTCTGGGCGCGGGTACACTAGCAGATTATGGTGCATCCCCTTTTGTCTTTGAAATTATGGTCGACTTGAACCACCCTTATGTTGACTAGACTCATTCTTAGTCTTAGCTTGCTTGATCGTGTACCCTCTCTGTCCCTCAACTTCTCCTCTTCAACTTTTTGCTCAGCGGACTCTTTAATTGCTTTATGTGTTTCCTTCATAGAATGTCGTGAGGTTTGTCCCAACTTTCGTCTTAGTAGTAGTAGAGTCTTCATAGACAAACAGATAGTCAGATAGTCAATTTTGGGTCTCTCTTTATTTGCAGATATACATATATTGTTTTGAGAGTAAGTGTCATTTTGTCCAAGACTATTATTTAAGGTAATTTTCATGAGAATCTTTTCAGCTTTATACTTGAGTTAATTTAAGTCTTCCACTGAGTTAAGTAATCTAGGCAAAGGGTTCACTAATGGACAACAATGGTCGTTGGGTGTCGGCCACGTCCAGGGTGTGGGCTTAAGGAGTACCACAATACACATATTCTTCTATTGGTTTATGCATTGAATTTTAGGAGGTACTTGCAATAGAGTTAGAAGTTAGCTTCAACTTTTTGATATTTGGATATTTCTTAGTTCTTCCTAGAAAGATGCTTGTAGTCGAATACATTTTCCCCAAAACTTTGGATTTTCTTTAAATAAGAAAAGATTTAAGAAGATAATTTTAGTTAATTCTAAAGCACTCTTACCTCTTACAAATAAGTAAAGATTTAATAGATATAACTTCAATTAATTTAAATTCCTAATATTAGTATAATTTTTAGAATCTTTTAGTGAAGGGCGGTTATCCACACGGATGGCCTGGGATCGATCTCCCCTCAATGTCTTCTGAGTCGAGTCTGTTGCATAGGGCTTGCATAGTACGATTTACATTTCGTGTGTGGTTTGTAGGCTATTACACAGTGGGGGTGTTTACCAGTATGCACAAAGTGCTCACCACAGAGTGTTCGCCCAAGGGCAGAGGTTATAGCGTCTACGGGGTTATCTTGGGTTTCAAAAAAAAATTAATCAATATAAATTGACACATGATCATGTGAGCTCAACATGGATTTCGATGTATAATCTCCATCAAAAGGGCCCAATATACTTTGTCAGGGTATAAGGTTGATCTAAGTTATTGTTGTACAAGTAAGCAATGTCATGGAGTCAGTCTTGATATGCTGGTTGAGCCAGGGGTGTCAAAAATGAACCCAAATATAGGAAGCCTGTTGTTATGTCGTAATATATGTATCTTTAGGAAAATCATTTTGAAATGTTCTAAGTATAAAACAATTTGAAAATATACTTAGAAAAGAGTCGCCACATAATTTTTTGAAGAAATTAAGAAAACTTAACTCAAAAGGATTTTAACATATCAAATCTTTATAAATTTAGGGAAAATTGGTAAGAGGTTCTTATTTACGCTTCAAGAAGGTTTTTAAGTCATTTGAAGCGTCGGCTAACATACGGTTATCCTACAACTTGACAAATTATTAATTGACTATTATTTAGGAAAATGATTAAATATAATAACATTAATTGATAATATACGATTGACTTGAGAAATTTGTTAAAAGAATAATTTTTAATCTTTAGAAAAGTTGGACCTTAATTAAAACATTTGAATTAAATTACAATTGATTGGAACTTTAACATATTTATATTGATTAGAATTAATTGAACTATTTTTAAACTAATAAATTAAACTAAATTGAGTAAATTAGAGCATGAAAAACTATTTTAGATTAATGGAAGAATAGGTAAAACTTATAACTAAATATATTGAATATAAGTATAAGAGTTATTAAAAAATAAATTTTATGAAAATAAACTAACATAAAGGGTGTGTTTGGTATGAAGGAAAATGTTTTCCATGGAAAATGTTTTCCTAGAAAATGTTTTCTTGGAAAACAAGTAGATTTTGGACTTATTTTCTCATGTTTGGTTGGTGGTGAGTAGAAAATATTTTTAAAAAAGCAAAATTAATTTTTTGGGGAGGGGGTGGTGTTGGGGGAGGGGGGACGGGGGGGGCAGGGGAGGGTGGTCAAAGATCGGGTGAAAAAATAAAATTTTGAAATTGAAAATATTTTTAAAAAAAATTAATGTTTGTTTTCCCAAAAAAATGTAATTTGAAATTGGAGGAGAGCTTTGGAAAATGTTTTCCTTAATTTTTGAAGGGAAGTCATTTTCCTTAATTTTGAGGAAAATGAGTTGATTTAGAAAACATTTTCCAAAACTTTTGTCCCAACCAAACATGTGAAAATTGGAAAACATTTTCCAGAAAATGTTTTCCTTCATACCAAACACACTCAAAGAGTAGTTATGGTTGTCTTTTGGAGAATTCAATTAAGTTAAACCAAATCAAACAAAGGATTAGTGTTAACACATGTAATAATGAGCAAATAGTAACAAAGAAAGCCAATGAATATTCTCAAACTTCGGCCCTTTTCCAAAATTTGATATTGGGCTTGACCAAACCTGAACTTTTCCTAATTCTAAGTTTTCAATCTTTTAAGATTGTTGTTGCTTGCTTTTTGGGCCTGCCCCATCCACAACAAATGTAAAATTCATGGGTTTGGCACATCTTCATAGTGTATACACTGCTCGTATACATCTGTATATCATATGTGCAACCCATTTTTCTACTTTCTAAGACATGTACATCAATTCTGAAGAGTTGTTACCTTTATCGGAGCAACACTAAGACGACGAGCTTGACCTCGAAGAGACTTCCACCACCACCTTGACCTCACAAGAATTCGATGAACTCGATATAAAAAATAATATTTTTTTTTACTCTTGACACTTAAACTTTTGAAACCATTTGAAGCCTATATTAGAGGATGCCCCCCCCCCCCCCCAAAAAAAAAAAAAATCACTTGAGCATGGAAAACTATTTAAGGGGAGAATTGCGGCAATTAAAGGGTAAAAATATTTTTTTAATTTTGAATCTACCCATTCCTTTTCGAGGCAACAGTAAAATAGTATGGAAAGTTGTGTTTGCTCTTAAGCTCTGCGAAAAGGGGGAAAAAGGGTACGAGGGGACGGGACCAGGAAGAGTATGACCGTTGCAAAAAAAAGGAGGATGGAGCGGCTTTTCTCTGAATTTTCCGAATTGATGCGACGTTTCTGAGTTGTTCGCGTATGGATTCGATTTTTCGGTCACCGGATTTTCGATTTTCGCTTTGAACTGCTGGGTTCTACTGTTGTTCTTAGGTTGGAGAAGAATAACAGGGGTTGGGCGTTTACAACGTTGTACTGTTACTGGTTTTTGTTGGATAAGGAATCGGGTTTTGGTATTATGTTGTAATGTTGTATTGGTATGGGCTTCGAATTATTTGGAGGAAGAATTGGGCCTGGGTGTTTAGGTTGAGGTGGGCTGCTGGAAATAGAAAATGGCCCAAAAATTGTCTTCGAATGAGGTTAAGGTTAGGACAAAGATGGGTTAGATCTTAGGGTTTAAGAAATAGCTAAATTGAGTTTAGTTTAGGGAATTTGACTAAAATTTAAATAAAACAAAATAATATTGATTAATTTATGAGATTTTTAATACTAACGAAATAAAATAATAACTTAATTATGAACTAATTACTCAAAATATAAACTATAAATTAGTTAAACTATTTAACCGAATATTTAAGAAAAAATAAAATATTTTTTAGACGATTTTCAATATTAATATAATAAATACAAACAAAAATATATAGAATATAACTTTTTTTTAAAAAGTTGTGAAAATGACAAATTACTTAAAACGACTTGAAAAAATATTTAAAACTTTATAAAACCAATTATTTCAAATCGTTTGGAATTTAAGAATTTCGATGATTAATTTATATTGTGGAGGGTCAAAATTGGGGATGTCAACACCCGTCCATCCCATTCAGAATTTTAAGAGTTGGGCTGAAGATAATTTGAATTGGGTCCAATGTCAAATCATTCAAGTCTAACTCATTTTAACAGAAGCCTCAATTGAGCCCAATTCAATCTTCAATTTCAACCCATTTTAAAACTCTTTACGAAGATATGTTCCTATATTAAAGGTATGGTTATTATCTATTTAACATCTTTCAGAATTATCTATCCACTTGTTACTTTTTTAAAAAAAAATCTTAAACGGAAATTCGAATAGTGATTATAAAAGTTAAATATCACTATGTTAAAATTATTGAGATTAATCGGGTCAAATTGGGTGAGTCAAGGCCCAACCAATTTTTAGCCCATTTGAGTTCAAAGTAAACTTAGACGGGTCAAGACCAACTCAATTTCTATCTCAACCCATTTTGATATACCCAATTTCAACCAACCAGCCCAGTTGACTATAGAACTTAAGATATAATAAGCTCAAATAAAAATATAACTGGAGGAGTCTGAGAGAATAGTTTCCAAAGATAAGAACAATGAACTAATCTTGTATTCAGTAATAATGATTTATGTAGAATAACAACTTTTATAGTCACATTTCCACTAAACCACTAACTAATCTACTAACCTAACTCTCCTAAACTTTAGGAACACATTTCTGCAATACTACGAAATAGAAAAAACTCTCAGAAATGAACAAATACCAACTGAAAGCTAAAATATAGATATACTACAGACTTAGTCAAATTAGACTAGGAATGATGTTGTCAACTTTAACATTGACACCCCTAGTTGAGCCTTAAATACCTACACTAGCTAAGGACTTCATGTTTTTTTGTATAATATAGATCTAGTTATAGATATTAAATTTGCAAATTAATGGTTAAGCTTTGTTGAACTCTAGTAGTAGCTTGTCTTATTTTATTTCCTTGTTTCCTTTGTCATCCAAAAAGCTTGTGGTTCCTCACACTAGTCACGTTTCTAAGTTTGCATGGAATAGCATACATATACTTTTATCTTTAAGTTTTATTAAGGTGACTCCAATATCATTAATTATATGTCTCCATCTCAAATCTAAGTCATTTCCTAGCTTTAACTAAGCCAAAATGGCAATGAATAAGCCATACCATGCTAAACTACATCCTAAGACAAGTTACTCATTCTCCATCTATCTCATCCTCATCATCACTTGTCCCATTCTATTCATTCTTTTCCAAATCCAATTTTTTCATACCACACCTTCCTCATCTCCATTACCATCATGGGCTTTGTTCAATCAAAGGCAAAAAGTTATCATCAACACAACTTTCAATAATCTCACCAAAGAATTAATGGCAACCAAGAAATTACTTCGTGAATCGGTTACATTTCTTCCTCTGAAAGACTTACGTTACTCATCGACAGCTCAACAAGGACACACATGGTTCATGAGTTCAATGTATGACACACATGAAGAAGGTGAAGTCCAATACCAAAGATTCCCCTCAAATGTATCAAAAGGTAAAGTTTTGTGCCTTAAAGGTAATAACACTCATGATGGAGCATGGAATTCATATGCACTAGCATGGCCTGAATATTTTCCTTACAACTCTACTTTAAAGAAAGATCTCACATTTATTTCATATAATCACTATAATTATGATAACATTTGGCATGGCTTGTCATCTATGGTACCATTTGTAGCATGGCATATCAAGAACAACCAATGTTCGCTTACTCCCACTAGATGGATTTTGTACCATTGGGGTGAAGTTAGGATTAAAATGGGACCTTGGTTGAAATCTTTAATGGAAGCTACTTTTGGTGAACCACTTCATATTGAAAATATTAGTACCAATAATGCTACTTGTTTTGAGGATGCTGTGGTGATGAGACATAATGAAGGGGGTATGTCTAGACAAAAAAGGATTCAAGTATATGATTTTCTAAGGTGTAAGGCCAGAATTTATTGTAATGTAAGCAAAAGGGAAACGCCAGCTATCGGAATGACAATGTTCATGAGAGTTAACAATGGACCAAGATCTTTCAAGAATGAATCTGCTGTCATTGAAATTTTTGACAAGGAATGTAAAAAAATGACAGGCTGCCACTTCATACTTGCTTACTCCAATAATCTCACTTTCTGTGAACAGGTATCCTACCTGTTCTTAATTATCAAAAAATTGTTAGCTCATGAGTATTATTTCGATGATGATTGATTTAATGTTTACAGGTGAGGGTGATGAGTTTGACAGACATACTAATATCTCCACACGGTGCACAATTAACAAACATGTTCCTCATGGACAAAAACAGCAGTGTGTTAGAGTTTTTCCCCAAAGGGTGGCTTAAAATAGCAGGTGTAGGACAATACGTGTATCATTGGATAGCTAGTTGGTCAGGGATGAAACACCAAGGAGCATGGCGGGATCCTGATGGCGATTCTTGCCCTTACTCTGACAATGATAAGCGTTGCATGTCCATTTATAAAAATGGCAAAATCGGATACAATAAGACCTATTTTTCTGAATGGGCTAGACGTGTTCTAAATGAGGTGAGAATAAGGAAGAAGGAAGAATTAACCTCAAAAAATAGTTCACATCTTACCTCTACTGGTTGTTACTGTTCTTAACTTTTTTTTTCCTTTTCTACCATCAATTTTTATATGTATGATTTTGCACTTTGCCAAGTATTAGGAATATCTTAATATGGACCACAAATTATAATTCAAATAGATGGTTTAAATCAATTATGAATCCATTGGAATTAATGCATTCACACCTTGATATTTAGTCTTTTTATATTATCTCTTAGTTTTTTAAGAAATTTTTTAAGATTTTGTAATATATGTATTAGTAAATCGTGATACATATACCTATTTAATTGTGCAAGATTTTTAGTTTTATATTTTGGGAAAGTGCTAAATGGCCAGAATTATATGGTCAGAACTGTAAAAAGACTAATTTAACTTTTTATTCTTTTAAAATAAAATCAAGTCTTTATTACTATAATTTTCTAAACATCTAAAAATACGCGTGAACAACTATTATTATATTTAGTGAGTGAAAATTAGTATTAACTAGATTCTCATCTCAAAGTATGTAGCTTTCTATTTTACTTTATTCCTCGGTTCATCTCCATTTTTCATTAATTTTAAACCATCTCCATTTTTCATTAATTTTATATATGCTTATTACGATATGAGTTTAATGAGCTTGTTGCAGAAGTATCACGTCCTCCTGAGTACGTAGAGAAAAGACAAGAGTAACTATAGTTGAAGAGTGCCTCTCTTTTCCAATTAAGAACTGGTATTTTTTGTTGCTAGTATTTGTGCATCTGTTCCCAATTCTTCCATTTTGTTCATGCATCACTCCAGATAAATATATCTAATGTGATTCGCATATATGGATATATATAAATCTCGCTTGCTTCACTCGTGTATCTGATAGTAAAAATACATGTATCAAGTGTAAATTAAGTAGAAAACTCTATAATAGTGATAAGATACGTAATATTTTAAAAATATAAGTAATAATAAGATGTATGATAGTAAATCATATGTAATTATATAGTATTTCTTTTCAAATTCCAATTAATGTAAGGTCTAACACTGACTATATAATTTAGATCCTTAATTCACTAGTAGTTAATTGGGTTTGTTTGATCGAAAATAAGTTATTTCGAGATAAATTATTCTGAAATTGTAGACGTGAGCAAGTTAAAAATTGATATTAAAAGTGGGAGGTATTAGTAGATTTTATGTGAGAGAATTTTGGTACATCCTATATTTCTAAGTGAATGGGAAGTTTTAAAATAATTATGAGATCAAAACTGAGATAATATCTCATATGATACTCAATCATGAGCTATTCCCTCAAAAGTTTCGCATTTTTTTCTTTATAATTTCAAAGTTACACAAATATAATATACTAGATGGTTTTTGCACATGCTAAGCACGTGCCCAATAATTTAATGATATAAATTTATCGTGTTTGATCAAACATTTGCAATTTAATATCCTGTTTAATAACAGATAGTATTAAATAAATAGTATTAAATAATATTAGTATTTACTGTGTACTAATCCTAGTCCTATTAGGATTAGTACTCCTTAATCCTAGTCCTATTAGGATTAGTACTCCTTCCTATATCTCCTATATATATCTCCCATGTATTCCCTTATTAGTTCAACACTTCAATACAATCAATATTCCTTCATGGTATCAAGAGCCAGAAAACCTAGATCTTCTTTTCTTTAGGTTTTTTTCTCTCTTTAGGGCACCGATCGTTCCCTCTCTTCTCTTGGGCGGCGGCAGCCATGACAACCGAGGTGGATCCTCTCGATTCACTTCCTTCTGGCGTTAAACTCCTTCTCAGGCATCTTCATGCCCTGATTCCCGAAAAATTATCAGACATAAATTACCCTACATGGAAAATCACCGTTCTTACAGCCCTTGAGGCCAATTACCTTCTCAAATACGTCGATGAAAGCACAGAACCGCCGCCGGCAGTCATCACCGCCACGGACAAATCAGAAAAAACCAATCCGGCCCATGCCACCTGGAAAGCCGTGGATGGCCAGATCCGATCATGTTTGATTGCGGTCATCTCTCCCACGGTTCAGAAACACGTCCGATCCTACACAACTGCTTCAGCCCTGTGGACGACCCTCGCAACACGCTATGCATCAATTTTCCACTCTCATATTTTTCAATTGCATGATCGTCTCCACACAATTATCAAAGGCACGAAAACTATGGCGGAGTATTTAGACGAGGTCTCCACCATCATCACAGCCCTCGACACCGTGAACGAAATCATTTCCGAAAAAGATCTCGTCATGTGCGTCGTTCGGGGGCTCCCATCAGCTTACTCCTCCATTCAACAGGCGGTTCGCATCAGTCCAACGCCCGTTGACCTGGCTACTCTCTCCTCGTGGCTAAAAAGTGAAGAAATCAACGTGGATCTGGAGAGCAAACTTCTTCTCCGAGAAGTCGCTGTTATAGATCCGGCCACTGCCCTCACCGCAAGCTAGAACTATCGCGGGGGGCGTGGTGGCGGCCGGCGGGGGAGCCGCGGCGGCTACGGCAGAAACAGCGGAGGCCGCGGGCGCGGCGGTCAGCAGGGAAGTCGTCCGCCGTACGACGGTCAGCAGCACGGCAGCAACAACAGCCTGCACTTCTTCGGCAGCGGCGGGCAGTCATCTTCCAGCGGCGGGAAGGGCACTTACGAGCGGGATCGTCCAACTTGTCACATCTGTCAGAAAACAGGACACACCGCTGTTCATTGCTGGTTTCGGTATGAGGAGAGCTGAAATAGTGATAGCCGTGCCAATTATGCATCTCAAGCCGGCCCTTCCTCTGAATGGCTGTTGGATACTGGGGCCAACATGCACGTTACTTCTGATCTATCCAAGCTTAACGCTCCAAATCCATATCATGGCTCCAATGGTATTACTGTTGGCAACGGTGAGTCCCTTAATATTTCTCAAACTGGCACGGGTACCATTAAAACCCCCACCGTTATCTTTCACCTAGGTAACCTTACCCACGTCCCTTCTATTAAAATCAATCTCCTTTCAGTTCACCAATTCACAAAAGACAATAATTGCTCACTCTTGTTCACCTCTAATGATTTTCAAATCCTAGACAATACTACCAAGAGGGTGATTTTTCAGGGCCCCTGTGAGCATGGTCTGTACGTTCTTCCTGGCACAAGTTCGTCTGCCCACCCAGTTTCAGAAAGCGTTCCTGCGGCTCCGGTGGCTCTTTCGGCTGATGGCCACAGTCTGTTGTGGCACAGTCGTCTGGGTCACCCGTCTACTCAAATAATAAATTCTTTAATGTCTCAATTAGGTTTTTCTTCCATTCATGTAAACAATTGTGACTCTTGTTCAATTGGTAAATCTCATAAATTACCTTTTACTTTATCTGAGAAGCGTACAACTGCACCTTTTTAACTTATTCATTTTGACCTATGGGGTCCTACTGTTGTTCCTTCATTTGCTGGTTTTCGCTATTATATTTGTTTTGTGGATGATTTTACAAAATACACTTGGTTGTACCCACTAAAACACAAATCACAAACATACACCACCTTTGTCACTTTTGAAAAAATGGTCAAAACACAATTCAATTCTCATGTTAAACTTTTTCGAAGTGACAATGGAAAGGAATATGTCAATAACATCTTTGGCCAATTTCTGCAATCCTTGGGAATTATACATCAATCCTCCTGTCCATACACTCCCGAACAGAATGGGGTGGCTGAGCGTAAGCATCGTCATCTCATTGAAACGGTGGTTACTCTTCTACATCAATCTCATCTCCCTGTCTCCTTTTGGGTAGAAGCTCTAGCCACCGCAAACTACCTCATTAACAGAATGCCCAGTCACACTCTCTCCAACAAATCACCCTATCAACTCCTTTACCAAGAACTACCCAGTTTTATACCAACCTCCGCGTCTTTGGGTGTCTTGCCTACCCTTGGCTACGCCCTCATATTACTCACAAATTACAACCCCGATCCCGTCCTTGTATTTTTTTGGGCTATCATCCTACCTCCAAGGGTTATCGCTGTTTTGACCCACAAACTCATAAAGTCTACATATCTCGTCATGTCAAATTTGTCGAAAATGAGTTTCCCTACGAGTCTATTCCCTCCTCCACAAATACATCATTCATTGGCGTCCTTCCCCTTTTTCCAACATACTCACAAGGTCCCTCACCACCTTCCCCCACACCTCCACCCACTACCCAACCACCCCTCATCACCCCTTCGACCGTCACCCACAATACACCCGCAACCACCACCCACACTCACAACCAACCCGAACCAGCCCATACCCACAACATCTCCAGCCCGATCCGTTTTGGGTCCTTCCCGGCCACCCCCGAATCACCACCACCCGTGCCACCCCCTAATACTCATCCCATGTTAACCCGTGGCAAAGCCGGTATTTTTAAACCCAAAACCTTTCAGGCTACCATACTACCAAATACACCCCTTCCCGATAGTGAACCAACAACCTACTTTGTTGCCTCAAAAAATGCTTATTGGCGTCATGCTATGGATGACGAGTTTCAAACTTTGACTGATCAGAAAACTTGGGTCCTTGTACCTAAGCCCCATGGGCGGCACCCAGTGGGCTGTAAATGGGTGTACAAAATTAAACACAATGCAGATGGCATTATTTCCAGGTACAAGGCTCGTTTGGTTGCTAAAGGCTACAATCAGGAGTATGGGCTTGATTACTCCGAGACATTCAGTCCTGTTATTCGGCAGGAAACCATTCGCCTGGTACTGTCACTCGCCGTGCGCAACAATTGGCTCATCAATTAGTTGGATGTTTCCAATGCTTTTCTTCATGGCATGCTTGATGAAACTATCTACATGACGCAACCACCGGGCTATGTTGATCCCCGCTTCCCTCAACATGTTTTCAAACTCCAGAAGTCTCTGTATGGGCTCAAGCAAGCCCCCCGTGCTTGGTACACACGTCTGAAAACGTTCCTCCAGGGACTCGGCTTCATGTGTTGCGTACACGACACGAGTCTGTTTACTCGACATTCAGCACACGGTACAGTCATTCTTCTTGTCTATGTAGATGATATTATTATTACAGGCTCTACTACAGCTCTCATTCAGGATGTCACTCGAGCTATGCGTACTACCTTCAAAATGAAGGACCTTGGCCCGTTACATTATTTTCTGGGAATGGAGGTTTCTCGGACAGACAGCGGCTTATTTCTTCATCAGTCAAAATATGCTCGAGAAATGTTGCAGAAAGCTGGACTAGAAAAATGCACCAGTCAACCAGCACCGATGGCAGTCTCTTCGTCTACGAATGGAGCCGACACCCCCTTTGTCGATATCACCCACTTCTGCAACCTCATTGGGGCTCTACAGTATCTGGCCATTACCCGTCCTGACATCCAGTTTGCTGTCAACCGAGTTGCTCAACGCATGCATCAACCAAGTGAACATGATTACCATTGTCTAAAACGCATTCTCAGGTACATTTTTGGCACTCTTGGTCGTGGTTTACTCATTCGACCCGGGGACTTGGAGCTTCGGGGTTTCTCAAATTCAGATTGGGTGAATGATAAAAATGACAGAAAATCTACATCGGGGTTTCTCATTTTTTGGGGCCGAACCTGATCTCCTGGTGTACAAAAAAACAACCCAAGGTCTCTCGGTCCTCGACTGAAGCTGAATACCGCGCCCTTGCTCTTCTTGCTGCTGAGACCATGTGGGTCACATATATTCTTCGCGAACTCCGCGCCACTCACACTGTTCCTGCTCTCTATTGTGACAACAAATCAACCATCTGTGTGGCCAAGAATTCCGTCCTACACACCAGAATGAAGCATGTTGATACCGATTGTCTCTTTGTTCGCGATGAAGTTCAGGCCGGCACCATGACTGTGCAGTATGTACCCACTGAAGAACAACCGGCTGATATTCTCACCAAACCTCTCCCGAGCCGACAGCACGATTACCTCAGTTCCAAGCTTCTGTTCACTTCCGCTCACCTCAGCTTGAGCGGGGATAATAACAGTTATCATTAAATAAATAGTATTAAATAATATTAGTATTTACTGTGTACTAATCCTAGTCCTATTAGGATTAGTACTTCTTAATCCTAGTCCTATTAGGATTAGTACTCCTTCCTATATCTCCTATATATATCTCCCATGTATTCCCTTATTAGTTCAACTCTTCAATACAATCAATATTCCTTCACTGTTTATGGCTTATCAATCATATATAATAAGGTGGCAATTAATATTTATTGTATAGATAAACTTTCTTATATAAAATGTCATGAAATTTGACTCTTTATACGGCAGATAACCAGGCATAAATACAAAAAAAAAAACATTACATCATTAGAAAGAAGCAATACAAAAATGAAAGTTACTGATATGAGGATATGTAATAAAATATCTTACAGGACAAACTACTGATCTCAGCACCTTTGGAGTCACATAATTTGGTATTTCACAAGTTGTAAGTAGT
This sequence comes from Solanum habrochaites, assembly GCA_027704765.1. Lineage (NCBI taxonomy): Eukaryota > Viridiplantae > Streptophyta > Magnoliopsida > Solanales > Solanaceae > Solanum > Solanum habrochaites. The sequence goes on along the minus strand of JAKWJA010002498.1, from coordinate 32,177,042 downwards.
AGTCTATCTTCATTGAAAAAAACATCAATGAACTTAATATGCATTAAGATTCAGTGATGCAATTAGTATTGCAAGAAATAAGAAGTTTCCATAGGTGAACTTGTTGAGGCAGCATACTCAATCCAATATAATAGTTTCGAATATACTTACGAGTGCATTTCATGGTGGTCATGCCAACATGGTCACCTTTGATATTTAAAAAAAAAATAGTTACTCTTAACATATAAATTTGAAACTACAATCCCGGATTTAAAAATCTCCCTTTGGAACCTTTGCATCTACTGGATGCCTTAATGAAATCTCACTTCATAAAAAAAAAAATTACAGAGTCAACTTATATTACTTGAGCAATCATATTTTTTGTGACCACGTTGAAATAAATTTATGCTTTACAGTTGTGAAATAACAATATTTGTTAATCATAGTAAAGCCTACAACACTACACTGACAGTACAAACATATCAAGACAATTAGTCAAAGCTAAAACTACTACCTAAGATTCATGATCCAACTTACAAGATGGTCAAAATTTAAACTATCTCAGCTAAAAGAGTCAAGTCAGATTCAAGCAACTATAAGTCAATAAAATTTAATAAAGAATTTTTCAAAAAAATAATAATAATTTTGATGCCTTGTTATTCTGCATGCTAAATTGTGAATAAGTTATTGTTCCTGAGAAGAATCCATTAACCTATATCAATTCTGGCTAATAATATAATGATTCTCGGAGATTATTTTGTTCTCAAAAATCTTCACCTATCTTAATTTTGGCTAATAAATATAATAAATTGCAGAGGTCTGCCAAATAATGTAGATATATAATAACTCTTTTGGCCATTATTTTTCTAAATAAAAAACTCTAATTCAAAATACTATGTTAATGTGAATGGCTGAACTATGACAGAATGTTATAACATTACAAAAGTAAAGTTTGAAACCGCACCACTCACCTTTGGTAGGTGTGTTAACAACTATTTATAAAATGCTTGTTCAACAATTTCAAGTTTCAAAGACTTTCGACAAGTAAAATACTATGAATGTAGTTGTATGATATTTCACCTAAGACACATCTGCTTTTTTTAAGAGAAATTTTTGTTACAATGAAATCTTTAAAAAAAATACACTTATTTTAAGTATAGAGATTGCAAACAGCACGCCTGGGCTATTTGCACTAACAAATATTTATACTTGTTCAACACTCTTGTTAGTTGTATTAGCGGAACCAAAATACATGGTATTCTGAAATGTGAAGCATATTACACTTGTTGTAGTGCGTTTTAATATAAATAAATATTTTTTACTAAAGTTATTTTACACTGATATGATTCAAGCATGTGAGCAAATACTATCATCTCTACCCGATTTTTCAATTTGCAATTATAAATAATTTTCAACAAAAGGTACTTTAATGAAAAAGCATAAACCAAAAAAAAGAACTCGTGCAAGAATCTATAACTTGTTGCTTTGGGAAAAATAAATTAAAAATCATAGGTCATAGCACCAAGAAGGAATGTAGCTAATTGAGCTACTACACTTTTAAATGTTGTGTTTATTAGCTGAATGCTCTCAGAGTCTCTGTTGGTGTATTATATACCCAAATAAGTTGGGTTATATATTACCCAAATAAGTTTGGGTTATATATTACAAAATTGTTGATTGTCATATTTATACCACTATGTAATAAATTATACCTATACTAAATAGACAATAACAATATCAACATAGTCAATGTAATCACATAAGTAAAGTTTGAGGTACCAAAAATACAACACCACACACATTTCAATTAGTTTATAGGAATTATACATATATTGGACCCTAAACTTGGTTTTAAATTTTAATTTGGACCTCCAACTTTCATAATGCACAAATAGACACTTTAACTATCCAACTTTTAAATAAATAAACACATGAGTCCTACATGGCACGTAGGAAAAAAAATGACATATAGGACATGCGTGTCTATTTGTTCAACTTTATACAAGTTTAAGTGTCTATTTGTGCACATCCAAAGTTGAAGGACATAAATGTGATTTGAAGTCAAATTAAAGGGCACATTTATGTATTATGCCTAGTTTATATTGATGTGCTTTGCTTTGTCTACAGAACATCTAACAATCTCTTTTTTTAATATCGTCCACCAAATCCTCTTGTCTCTTATGATATCTACCTTGTCCAATTTTAGATTAAAGAATAGTATGTCGCAAAACTTTACCTACTTCAAATTTAGTCACTAAGTGGACAAATTTAAACTAAAACGAGTTATAAGTTTGTGTGTAATTTGCATGTTATAAATTCAATTATCATAATGCAATAAATAAGTTGTATCATCTCTTTTAATATTATAGTTAATAAAATATAACAATAATGCATGAATTTTCAGGATCCTCCTCTATGTTGGGTTATCCCACATCGAAAGTGGATTGGGCTGATGGTCAATTTATAAGTGTGAGGGAAAGCTTCAACCTTTGAGCTAGCTTTTGGGTTGAGAAGGCCCAAGACCACCCAACAAACTGGAAGGGAAAAATGGAAGATCTGCTTTATGTTAAGAATTTTTACAAACCAGTATTTACCATTGTAAATCCTGATAATAAAACAGATGAAGAGTGGAATCTGTTGCATAGACAGGTTTGTGGATTCATTAGGCAATGGGTCGACGATAATGTGTTGAACCATATTTCTGGGGAAACACATGCTCGAACCGTATGGGAGCATCTTGAAAGTTTGTATGCTCGAAAGACTGGCAACAACAAAATGTTCTTAATAAAGCAGATGTTGAGTTTGAAGTATCATGATGGTTCTCCGATGACAGACCATCTGAATAATTTTCAGGGGATTATGAACCAATTATTTGTTGTGGGCATCAAATTTGATGAAGAACTTCAAGGCTTGCTTCTACTTGATTCCCTACCAGATTCTTAGGAAACATTTAGAACGTCATTGTCAAATTCTTCTCTGGATGGTGTGATCTCTATAAATTCCGCCAAGAGTAGTGTCTTGAACGAGGAGATGAGAAGAAAAACCCAAGGTTCCTCTTCGTCGGATGTCCTGATAACTGGACCCAGGGGGAGAAATAAAACTCGCGGTTCTCAGCATAGAGAACAAAATAGGAGAAAATCCAAAGGCAAACTTAAGGATATTTAGTGCTATCATTGTGGCATGAAAGGGCACACAAAGAAGTTCTGCAGAAAGTTGAAAAGGGAGAACAAAAACAAAGAGGAAACTAAAGAAGATGGCAATGAAAATTGCCTAGCCACCGTCACCATCGAAGATCTTGTTACCGTTTTTGATATAAACATGATAAATATTGCTTGTGATGAGTCAAGATGGGTTGTGGACACTGGTACCGCATCTCATGTGACATCAAGGAAGGATTTTTTCTCTTCCTACACTCCTGGTAATTTTGGAACCTTGAGTATGGGTAATGAGATTGTTTCTAGGGTGGTTGGTGTTGGTACAATTTGTTTGGAAACTAGTGTTGGAACTAAACTAGTTTTGAATAATGTGAAACACGCTCCTGATGTTCGTCTGCACCTAATTCTTGTTGGTGTTTTAGATGATGAAGGATATGTTAGTACCAACGGTGATGGAAAATGGAAGCTCATTAAAGGTTCCTTGGTTGTGGCTCGTTGTAACAAACGTCGTGGTCTATACTGGACTACGGCCTCTACTTGTGTTGATATGGTGAATGCGGTTGAGAGCGATAGCTCTTCAACATTATGGCGCAAGAGGCTTAGCCACATTAGCAAGAAAGGTTTAATTTTCTAGCCAAGAAGAAATTATTGTCAAATTTCCAAAGTGCTAAATTAGAAAAATGTGAACACTGCTTGGCTGGTAAACAAAATAGAGTTTCCTTTAAGTCCTACCCTCCTTCAAGAAAGACAGAGTTGCTTGAGTTAGTGCACTCTGATTTATGTGGTCCAATGAAGACAAAGACATTGGGTGGTGCACTCTACTTTGTCACTTTCATTGATGATTGCTCGAGAAAACTTTGGGTCTATGTCTTGAAGACTAAAGACCAAGTGTTAGGTGTCTTTAAGCAGTTTCAAGCTTTAGTTGAAAGAGAAACTGGAAAGAAAGTGAAATGTATTCGTACTGATAATGGTGGTGAATATTGTGGATCATTTGACGAATACTGCAAGCATCAGGACATTAGACACCAGAAGACTCCTCCCAAGACTCCTCAGCTTAATGGTTTGGCTGAGAGGATGAACAGGACCTTGATGGAAAGAGTTAATTGTTTGCTTTCTGAAGCAAAAATGCCAAACTCATTTTGGAGTGAGGCTTTATTGACCGTTGCACATGTTATTAATCTATCTCCTGTTGTTGCTTTGCAAAGTGATGTACCAAATAGTGTTTGGTATGGAAAGGATGTTTCCTATGAGCATTTTAGAGTATTTGGTTGCAAAGCTTTTGTACATGTGCCGAAAGATGAGAGGTCAAAGTTAGATGCCAAGACAAGGCAATGCATCTTCATTGGATATGGCCAAGATGAATTTGGTTACAGGTTACATGATCTAATATAAAAGAAACTTATGAGAAGCCGTGATATTATTTTCATGGAGAATCAAACAATTAAAGATATTGACAAAGCGGAGAAGGTAGAATTTTCAAGTTTTGATGGTATAGTTCATCATGATGAAGTTCCTCACACAAGTGTGCATGATATTGTTGGGTTTGATAATCATGATGACGCCAAGAATCATGTATCGAATCAACATGTTGATGTTGATAATAACAATGGTATTGTTATTGATGTTCCTGTTGCTCATGAAGTTGTGGACAAATCAAATATTCCGCTTTGGAGGTCCACAAGACAGTGGTTTCCTTCCGCCCGTTATTCACCCAATTTGTATGTGTTACTCACTGACGGGGGAGAACCTGAATGTTATGAGGAGGCCATCGAAGATGAGCACAAGAATCAATGGATTGAAGCCATGCAAGATGAGATGAAGTCTTTGCATGAGAACTACACTTATGAGTTGGTAAAATTGCCCAAGGGCATGAGAGCTTTGAAGAACAAGTGGGTATTCAAAGTTAAAGTTGAAGAACACAACTTGAAGCCCAAGTACAAAGATAGATTGGTTGTTAAGGGATTCGATCAAAGGAAAGGTATTGACTTTGACGAAATAGTTTCTCCTGTTGTGAAAATGTCCTCGATTCGCATAGTTCTAGGTTTGGTTGCTAGTCTTAATTTAGAGATTGAGTATATGGATGTGAAGACGGTTTTCCTTCACGGTGACCTCGAAGAAGAGATTTATATGGAACAACCTGAGGGCTTCAAAGTAGATGGTAAAGAAAATTTTGTATGCAAACTCAAAAAGAGTTTGTATGTCCTAAAACAAGCTCCCAGACAGTGGTACAAAAAGTTTGAATCTGTTATAGGGGAGCAAGGCTATAAGAAGACTTCTTCAGATCATTGCGTATTTGTACAAAAATTTTCTGACAAAGATTTTATCATCCTTTTATTGTATGTGGATGATACGTTGATTGTGGGCAAGAATACTTCCAAGATTGACAAGCTGAAGAAAGAGTTGTGTAAGTATTTTTATATGAAAGACTTGGGTCATGCCAAGCAAATTTTGGGCATGAGAATTACTTGTCTTAGAGATAAAAGGAAGATTTATTTGTCCCAGAAGAAGTACATTGAACGCGTACTGGAGCGCTTCAATATGAAGAATGAGAAGCCTGTGAGTGTACCTCTTGCAGGTCATATGAAGTTGAGCAAGAAGATGTGTCCTACAGCTAGGGAGTAAAAAGAGAACATGGCCAAAGTTCTATATTCCTCCGTCGTCGGAAGTCTAATGTATACAATGGTGTGCACTAGACCTGATATTGCTCAGGCAGTTGGTGTTGTTAGTAGATTTCTCGAAAATCCGAGAAAAGAGCATTGGGAAGCTGTGAAGTGGATACTCAGGTATCTTAGAGGAAGCTCAGATGAATGCTTGTGTTTTGGAGCATCAAATTGAATCTTGAAAGGCTATACAGATTCTGATATGGCAGGTGACCTTGATAAAAAAAATCCACTACTGGATATTTGTTTACTTTTTCAGGAGGAGCTATATCATGGCAGTCAAAGTTGCAGAAGTGTGTTGCACTATCTACAACTGAAACTGAGTATATTGCCGCTACTGAAGCCGGCAAGGAGATTATATGGCTAAAGCAATTTCTTTAAGAGCTTGGTTTGAATCAGATGGAGTATATTGTCTATTATGACAGCCAGAGTGCAATAGACTTGAGCAAGAACTCCATGTACCATGCAAGAACAAAACACATTGACGTCAGATATCATTGGATTCGTGAGAAAGTGGAGAATGAATCATTTCACGTCAAAAAGATTCACACAAGTGAAAAATCCTGCAGATATGCTGACCAAGATGATACCGAAAGACAAGTTCGAGTTATGCAAAGAACTTGTGGGTATGAGCTCTCTCTAAAGAAGTTGAAGATACCTTCTTCCAGTAAATGGGACTGGAGGGGGAGATTTGTTGAATCCATCCCCTTTTTTAGTCAACTTTAGCTATTCAATTGGTACAAGCAATTAGTAAAAATGAATATTAATTGGAGTTGAAAATAAAAGATTTGGTAGTTGGCAAATTGGTAAGATTTGCAACCATTCTTGACTTTGCTATGCTTACATATGTCATTAGTGACATAGGCATGGTTTTATCCTTCTATAAATAGAGCACTCTTGCTCTTTTGTAGAACACACCAAATTAGAGAGAAAAACCATTTTGAGAGCAAAGTGAGGTATTCCATAGACTATACAAGAAAATAGTCGGTGAAGAAAAATAGAGTGTGAGCGATATTTTAGTAAGACGGAAACCAAAAGAGTGTTGTTCTTTTTGAGTGTGTAGTAGTCACTTTGAGTATTGTATTCGTGACTACACAGTGTAAAATTCCTTACTATAGTAATATCAATTGCTCCTCTTGGCTCGTGGTTTTTTCCCTTATTCAGAAGGGTTTCCACGTAAAATTCTTGGTGTCGTTATTTTTCCATTTTATTTCCATTACTTTTACTATATATATTTTTGTGCTCGTCCGCGTTTCCGCAACAAACTGGTATCAGAGCCCAGGTTGTTAACAAGTCTCAGCCCACCGGAGAAACTGGATTGTCGTTCTCTCCATCCCAAGGCCCGATGTGTGAAAGGGGAGATTGTTGAGTTATCCCACATCGGAAGTGGAAGGGGCTGATGGTCAATTTATAAGTGTGAGGGAAAGTCTTAACCTTTGAGCTAGCTTTTGGGTTGAGAAGGCCCAAGACCACCCAACACTCTAAACAACATAGAAAATTGAAATTTTTACTTAAGTCATCTAAAACACGAATTTTTACCAAACTAAGTCAATATATAAAATAATTTATTAAAATAATACATTTTTTCAAAATTTTACAAAACTAGTATAAACGTATTGCACAGTAACGTTTTAGAGTCTATTTCATTTTTTAAAAACTAACAGCGTTAGGTTGATATACGTTACTGTGAGTAACGTCTTACTTCTAGAACATTTTTTTAGTAATGTTTTACTCCTAAAACTTTACTATTACAACATTACTCACAGTAATGTTTTAGGAGTAAAACGTTACTATGAGTAACGTATATCAACCTAACGCCGCCAGCTTTTAAAAAATAAAATATACCCTAAAACGTTACTGTGAAATACGTTTATACTAGTTTTTGTAAAATTTTATAAAAACATATTATATTGATAAATTGCTTTATATAATGGCTTAGTTTGATTTATGAGCCTCTAAAACATCTTCAACAAGTCAATATTTGACGAAATTCTAAATAATATGTATCTTTAAGTAACATTGCATTAGCACGAGGAATTTTAGCAAACATACTCCCAACAACAAACTTCAAAGTTTTAGTTACCTTTTGGTCACCTATGACATGAGGGAGATCAAGCACAATCAAGTACAAGCTCGAAAAAAGCTTTGACAATAGTCATAACCACGGTGCTGCTTCCACCTTTGATGTCCACCAATAACGCCAAACACTCAAATATACCTGCACAACAATAAGAAATCAACAAATTGGAGATTAATCTCAAATCACCAGTCATTGTCATTGCATCGTTGAAAACACCATTAAACTTTAGCTCTTCATCAGTACTTTTTTTGGTGAATATTAAAAAGAATCCATACATATAAATTAGGTATCAAAGAAAATAGGACTAATAATGGATTTCTATGCAAATAAGTCAAAGTATATATAAAAAAAATTGTGGTCTAGAAGTTGAGAAATACTCAATTTATGAAAAATTACGAAAGAGGAGAAGGACAAGGACGAGTCCCCTATAGAACAAGTTCGTTTAACAGTACCAACAAATGACGATCCATCAGTTTCAGTATGTACATTTTGAATGTGGTTTTTGGGGAATATTTTTTGTGGATTAATGTCATTATCAACATTTTCTTTAGTTACATGCAAAATTACTTATAATCAGTACGAGTAATGCACGGGTTGCGTCGTTCCACTAGGTGAACTCCTGGCAAAAGTTCTTCCGATGAGGAAGTTTCATTTGCCAAGATCTGGATTAAGTGAATTTTTGCTTAATCCAGGTTCTTTTAGCATGAAAGAACATGTTTTAATTTCAATTTTTGCTACTGCTGGTGTTGGATTTGGTAGTGGATGTGCTTATGCTATTAGTATTAAGGTCTTGTATCACAGGAAAATATCCTTCTTGGTTAGTTGGATCCTTGTCATCACTACCCAGGTATATTTCTTAATTTGTTTGATTTCGCAATTTAACTTGACAAGAAATTTTTTTAAAAAATAATTATTAACATATTTAAGCTAATAATAATGGCAAATCTAGTAGCTATGTTACTTAACTACTTAATCTTTTATCGTAAGAGTTCGATTACCCACTTTGTAATTTGTGGCAATTGAGAAGCACTTTCTAGTACACCAAGTAATATCTTTATTCAGTATAAAATAGTAGGAATTAGCCATGGATAACTTTTGGGACTAAATAACAAAAATGAATCTTCAATCCAAATCCGCGACCATTATAGAATAATTAATCTTATTAGTTACAAACTATTTACCAATAAAATTCATAGTAAATTCTTGTTTTTGTTTTGTATTAATGACATCTTATAATGGATTTAGGTTATGGGTTATGGTTGGGCTGGTATTATGAACAAGTATGTTGTTGAGCCTGCAGAAATGTGGTGGCCATCTACCCTTGCTCAAGTCTCTATTTTCAGGTAAGAACCAAAAACAAAAAATTGCACCTTCTAGTGTAAAAAGTCCTCAAGTTCTAATTTTAAGAGGGTCAAAATATTTGTGCCAACTCGAATACTCTTATCGAGTCTAAAACACTTCCTAATCGAGGTAACTTCATATTTGAGCTTGAACTTGAGACATTTGAAGGAGTACTTAAATTTGTCAAAATAGTGTATAAAAGCTCACCTTCTTCCATTGTGTCATCTTATTACTTTTGTTCTCCCCTGTCCAATATCAAAAGCTCAAAGTCGAGACTTCTGAAGGAGTACTTACCATTCCATCACAATCCTTGTTGATCCAGGAAGTAAGATATTATTTACTATGCTTCTATCTTTTTCGTATAATAGTCGATGTAAATTCTGGTTCATGATGACATTTTGCAGGGCACTACATGAGAAAGAAAATGGTGTCAATTACTCTAGAGGGAAGTTCCTTTTAATAGCATTGATATGTAGTTTCACTTGGTACATTGTCCCTGGATAATTCTTCAAAACTTTATCAACATTCTCTGTGCTCTGTTTGGCATTTCCAAAATCAGTGTTAGCACACCAACTTGGGTCAGGCCAACATGGCCTTGGCATTTTATCTTTCACATTTGATTGGTCAGTCTTCGCGTTCTACACCACTCCATTGGTAAGTCCATTTTTTGTCATCCTAAACATCTTGGCAGAAAATGTTATAATAGTTTACATGATGATTCATGTGGCTTACTGGGGCTTAAACTTCCCCTTTTTTCGACTGATTTATTCGACGCCGATGGGCAGAAGTATAATGTATCAGCTATTGTTATGAACACTGCTGATTACGAGGCACAAGGACGAATAACTCTCAGCATCATATTTTCTATTCCATGTGGACTTGGTTTTGCAACAATCATCGGTCCCTCACCGTCTTCTTCTTCAATGGGAAGTAAGTAAATATAGCTAGATTTTATTATTGCATATGCACTTACTTACGTTGCTTGAATCATTCAATGTTGTGCATAAAAGATCAATACTTACTTGGCGAACATTGAATTTTTTTGATTGAGCAGGGAGATATATAGTAATAACGTATGAATTTTCTGGATTCTCATCAGAACAACATAGAAAAATAAGACATCTTCAACGAGTCAATTTTTGACGAAATTCTAAATAATATGTACTTTTAAGTAAGATTACATTAGCATGAGGAATTTTATCAAACATACTCCCAGCAACAAACTCCAATTTTTCAGTTACCTTACGGTCACCTATGACATGAGGGAAATCAAGCACAATCAAGTATAAGCTCGGAAAAGCTCCGACAATAGCCATAACCATGGTGCTGCTTCGACCTTCGATGTCCACCAATGACGCCAAACCCTCAAATATACCTGCACAACAATAAGAAATCAACAAATTGGAGATCAAACTTGAATTACTAGTCATTGTCATTGCATCGTTGAAAACACCATTGAAAAATTATATATATAAATTATGGTATAGAAATTGAAAAATACTCAATTTATGAAAAAATTTAAAAGAAAAGCACTGAAGATGAAAAAAAATTCAAAAGAGAAAAAGACAATTGTTGAGGAAGAAACCGAGACAACAATGAACAGTGAGCGGTGATGGAAAGAGAAAAGTTCTCTTTATTTGTGTCTAAAGTGTAATTTTAGAAAATTCCTATTTATAATAGATATTATTTAGTGGTAAAAGACTATTTTACCCTTGGTCATTCTTAGGCTTCTCTTTCTAGAAAATTATGTTTTAGTATGTGTGATAGATAGACATTATTTTGTAGTAAAAGATTCTTTTACCCTTGGTCGTCCAATAGATATTATTTAGTAGTAAAAGACTCTTTTACCCTTCATCATCCTAATTCATCACTCTTCTACAAAGCACCCAGCCTATTTAGTTCGTCAATTTGTTTTTGCTTTATACGTGTATATTAGATACAAAAGCTTAGACCCAATATATATTACTTTAATTGTTTTATTTTAGGAAAAAATATACAAAAATATACAATTTAAAATATTATAGTCTCCAAATTTCCTACCATTTAAAAAAAAATATATATAAAGATCTCTTCAGGGATTCATCCTTATACCCTCTCGGATACATCTTTATCACCTCTCAGATATATTCCTATCCCCTCTTGAATACATCTATTACCTCTCGGATACATTACTCCCATCGAGTAATGTGTATCATTTACCAACTACAATGTATCAGACAATCAAGGAATGTATACGAGAGCAATGAAAAATCAGAAAAAATTGTAATTGGACAAACTTTCGGGATAAGATATAATTAGCTTCCAAATGTATGAAATTTTTGTACTTTATACAATTTATGTGACTTGCATAGAATTAGGAGTGTCATTTACATTTTAAAATATTTATTTTTGTTGGTTATATTTATAAAAAATTTAACGTACTTTTTAAATAATATTTGTGGCACATGTGATATTTTGAGAGTTAATTAATTTTTTAATGTATTTATTTAAATATTTTATATTGTTAATTATTATGATTTATGATACTCTCGATAAATGTAATTTTCAAATAATATATATTATCCCTTTGTCTCAATTTATATGGCATATTTGAAATTTCAAAAGTTAATCAAGATTTTGATATATTCTTAAATATTTATGTTGTTAAGTATTGTAATTTATAAACTTTTAACTTAATTTTCAAATTATATATGTTACTCTCACAGATGTGGCACATTAATTAGAGTTAACCAATTTTTTTGTATAATATTCTAAATATTTAAGTTGTTGACTATTATGATTTGCAATACTATTTCTCATAATTCTTAAATACGTAACATACTATTAAAGAAAGTAAGACAAAAATTAAACAAAATAACCACTAAATATTAATAGAGGAAATTGGAGGAGAAAGGTGAATCGACCAATTAACCAACTAACCCTAAGCTCCTCAACTCACTCTTCTATTTATGTGGCATGGGTGCAATTTAGAGGGTTAAATTTTTAATATGCATGTTAAATATTCTAAATTATTTATCATTGTAATTTATTGTAATAGAAATATTTTCACATGATATACTGAAAAGAAAAATAAACGAAAAAATCATAGTTTTAAATAAATAACTTATTAAAATGGAAAATAAATGAAAAATATTAAATATAAAATAGAGAAAAAAAATAGAAAAAGGGTAAATCGGTCAATTGGTCGCTGACCTAAGGTCCTCAAATTGGCTCTTCTATTCAACTATATACATTACTATATTACTATATAGTATCAGACTCTTGCAGCACACACGTCTTCGTCAACATGTGTGCTTCTTGGCATTGATATTGAATTATTGAATATTTCTGTCATTCTATCTGCTTGCTTCAAAAATCTTCTGCTTTACTGTATTGTACTTTATTATTTATATGCATGTACCTTCTTCACTGTGGACAAAAAAATCACACTTATTTTCAATAAAAATATGTTAGTCTTCTTCATTATATTTTTAATTCACATACTTCATAATCAATAAGGGTAAAATGGTAAACTTAATGTCAATAATTGTTCTCTTAATAGGTGTATCAATTTAAAAATGGACAAGTAATTAGGGAGAGAGAAAGTATCATTTTATTGTACGTGTTACATAATTTTTACATGATATATGTTACTCCTTTTTGTATCAATTTAGTGACACTGGTGAATTTGAGAGTCAATCTAATTATAAATATATATATATATATATATATATATATATATCATTTTATTGTACGTGTTACATAATTTTTACATGATATATGTTACTCCTTTTTGTATCAATTTAGTGACACTGGTGAATTTGAGAGTCAATCTAATTATAATATATATATATATATATATATATATATATATATATATATATATATATATATATATATATATATATATATATATATCTTAGATTTTTCAAGTTATATATCTTAGATTTTTCAAGTTGCTAATTATTATGATTTATTGTATTTTTCAATGTATTATTATAAGTTATTTTCGATATTTAACATGTAATTATTATGATTTATAGAACATTTAATGTATTGTACATAATATAAATTTTTCCCTTTAGCCCAATTTATGTGTATAGATGAAGTTTTGAGAGTTAACGAAAATGTTTATATATTTTAAGCTATTAATTATTGTGATTTATAATATTTTTTACATAATTTTTTATTTATATAAAGTAATAAAACAAAAAATATTAAAGGAAAAAACATTAAATTACCATGTTATCCCTCGCTACAAGCAGACATGTTATTTGATTGTTTTAATTTATACGGCATTTATAATTTAGAGAGAGAGTTAAATTTTAATGTGATATGTAAATGTTTTAAGTTATTAATTATTATAATTTATAGAAGTGTTATGCATTCTGTTCTAATTATACGACGTATATAATTTAGAGAGACAGTTAAATTTTAATATGATATGTAAATATTTTAAGTTATTAATTATTGTAATTTATAACACTGTCGTGTATCCTTAAATAATATTATTTTTCTGTCTCTGCTTCATTTATGTCGCACTAATGAAATTTTGAGAAACAATCAAACACTTTATGTGTTTTAAATATTTTATGTTGTTAATTATTATAATTTGTAATATTTTGGGTAATTTTCAAATGTTTTTTTAATTATTTCTTTTAACAATTTATGGGCAAATATATAATTTTAAAGAGATTTACAATACTTTTTTACGTCATTTTCAAATAATGCAAATTTTTTTTTGCCCCATTTTTTTGTGACATCAATAAAATTTCAAATATTAACCAAGTTTATCATTTTGTCAAACAGTAAATTAATAATTTATATGATTTTTAAATATATAAAAATTGAAGAAATAAGACCGAAAAATTATTAGACTATGCTTGAAACTTGTTATGTAAGTTCTTAATTAGAGTAGATAACAATTTCTTAAATAGGATGTGCATTAGAAAATAAAGAGTGACGAAACTATTAAAGTTGGCCCCACAAAACTCATAGATACTATATAAGGAAGAAGGCTGACATATTTTTATTGAAAATAAGTGTGGTTTATTTTGAAGAAGGTACATGCATAAATAATAAAGTAAAGCAGAAGATTTTTGAAGTAAGCAGATAGAATGATAGAAATATCCAATAATTTAAAATTAATGCCAAGAAGCACACATGTTGACGAAGACGTGTGTGCTTCAAGAGTCTTATACTACCTTTACCCATTCTCTCTCTTTTTCTTCATCAGAAGCTGAGTTCACAAATGCATTGACTGTCATTACTGTTAAATGAACGAACTATGAGATAATTTTCAATTCCTACCTAATGTGGCTGGTTCTTGTTTTTTTTTTATTATTATTATTTTATTACAATAAACCATTATGAAAATAAGTCTAGAGCTATGAGCAGAATATTTGAAAATAAAAATGGGAAAAGAGTCTTTTGATAGAAATGGGCAGAATGGCCTTACACCAGTAACACCATATGCACGAGTGTCAGATTCCAAAGCACCAACCTCTTAAAACTCTCACTTGTAGAAATAGTCTCACCAGCTATTTTTCTTTATTTCATTGTTCTGTTCTTTAGCTTAGTTTGAAGAATGGGTAACAGGATATTGAGTTAATTTGGTTAATCGGGTTATTTAAATGGGTGGGACATTGGTTTAGAAAAAGGAAATAAAGTTCTATTTTAAAAAAAAATTGGGTAATTTGGGTCAATTTTAAATATTCCGTCAAATGGGGGTAATTTTGGTGAAATTAATAATGTGATGGGTAAAATTAATTTCATTTTAACATCGAAGGTAAAGTTAAACAATAAACCAAAGTTGAAAGGTATTTTTAACCCTTTCTCCTAAAATAAAATTATATACCAATATCAATAATTACTTTAATAAAAAGAAATTTTTTTAGTAACATAATTTTATAGAAGAGAAGCTATGAAAAATATTTAGATTAAATATCAAATTCATTAAGAAATCAATAAACTTCGGGAAGTTAAATTTCATAGAGAAAAAAAGAAGGTAATAAGAATTGGGTAATATTAGAACAACTAAAATGTAAACTTGTGATTATTTTTTTCTTTTTTATTTGAGATTTTTTAGCATAATTTATATATATTTATGTAAACTTGAAATCTGATCG
This sequence comes from Solanum habrochaites, assembly GCA_027704765.1. Lineage (NCBI taxonomy): Eukaryota > Viridiplantae > Streptophyta > Magnoliopsida > Solanales > Solanaceae > Solanum > Solanum habrochaites. Next base: position 32,161,720 of record JAKWJA010002498.1, on the reverse strand, counting down.
TTCTTTTATGCTTATTTGTAATCTTTTTATTTATATTCTTAGTAGAATTTTGCCGCAATGTGTAACTCTTAATAGTTAATATTCATGGCTATATAGTTAGTTAACACTATTATAATCATTATCCACAATTACTATTACTTGTCCTCGTCATCGGTCAATCATCACATGTTTTAATTATTTTTATTGTACAATATCAAATTAATTGAATATTTGTATTAATAACTTTTTAATAAATTTTAAATAATTTTTTTTTACATATTTAAATGATGAAAAATAAAAATCTTAATTAGTTAAATTCAATATCTTCTTCTTATTATTATTATTATTATTATTATTATTATTATTATTATTATTATAATTATTATCATTATACTTAGGTTTAGATATCCAAATATTTTTGAGACTACCTATATTGGGGGGGAAATGTAAAATTTAAAAATAACATAAAAGAGAACAAAAGAGAGAATTGACCACGCAAAAAGATTCAAAAAATGACACATACATGATACGCTCAAATTTACTTCTCAACTGAGAAGTAAAGCGGTCGCGTCAAGTAAATAACCCAACTAGTGAGGTTGGGATCGTTCCCACGAGGAAAATAGTCTAGACTTAACTTTAACTGGTTATTACTATTGTTCGGTTGACAAATTCCTTAGAAAGTAAAAACATAAAACTGTAAAAAGGGGGGTTTGTATCTCCTAATAAGTAAAAAGAACTAAAAAGAACTAACGAAATTGAAAGAGACACTTAACAGCTTTTAAAGTTGGGTTTTAATCAATTAATCAAGGTAACTAGGGTTTACGTGTTCCCCACAGGTTCATAACTTGATAATTCTAACTATAACAATTCTTTCCTAGTATCTTGCATGCAAAGTGATAAGTTATGTATTTCTAAATCCTTGGTCCGGCATCTAGAAAATCTCACTCCGCACCTTGGTCCGGCTACGTGTGTTGCTTTCCTAACCCTTATCGTTACCCCATATTAAGCATCGTATTCGATATTTGACTAAGTTACTACCTTGTACCAATCAATACTAGCCTATTAGATAGTATACACTAAATCTATGTTAATAATTCTTTTCCTATTATCTACCTCCTTGGTCCGGCAAGTAGCATTAAGGCGAGTTCTAACGTTGATCATCCGTTAAAAAGACTTCTAAGCGAAAGAATTATTAATACATGCAAGACACTATTCTAGAATTGTTATTTTAGCTAGGGTTTATCTCATTATTTGCCTATGGTTCCCACAACCCTAGTTATGGAGTTTAGTTACTCATCGCCATAAACACAATATTCAAATATATTAAATAAGAATTCATGTACTTACTTCAATGAGAAAGAGTAAAGTCCAAAAGATTGCTTGATTAATCACCAAAAAGTACTTGTAAGAATCTCCAAAGGATCAAACACTAATCAATAATTTCTAATAATAATATGAGTTCTAATATTGTAGAGTCTAATTATCAGGTGTCTCCCCTCAAAAACGAGGTTTTTCAAACTATTTATAAAAAATACAAAAACCTAATTAAACAAGAATTCTAATTACTGGAAATCTGCCAAAACGCGGCTGGGTCGACGGACCACGCGACGGACCGTCGTGGTCATGACGGACCGTCGTGGACTCCGTCGTCCCATACTTGGTGCATTTTCCTCTGCTGCTCTCTTCATTCCCCTCAACGGCAAGTGTGACGGACCGTCATAGGCACAACGGTCCGTCGAGGGTCTCGTTTCAAAAGACTTCAACTCTTGGAATTTGGGTACTGGGATCACTTCTCTGATCTTCACGACGTACATGCAGGACGGACCGTCACAAGCCTCGTAATCCCACACTTGTCAGACTTCCCCATCTTCCTTCAGCAGCTTCTCTCTCAAAATCTCCGCAATTGGCTCTGGACAGATTTCCTGCAAAACAAAGAGAAACTTGTATAAAAATTAGCATAAAAAGGGCTTTTGGACACACTAAACTTGAGTTAAAAGTATTAATTATACCGTGAAGCCACGGTATATCAACACCCTCAACTTAAATTCGTTGTTTGTCCTCAAGCGACGCACTATGACTCACTACACAATCTTTGTACAATAGTATTCATGTTTTATCCTTTGCAATCATTTGGCTATCAATCCCGATTAATCTCATCAAATCTATGCACGCTATCACTATTAGGCTTGAATTTTGTGGGATTCGAACATGACACAGACTCACCATGCACTAACACCTATCCTCTTCAATTTCTCACCGAGGTGCTAACAAGTCTGGTATTGCAACTAATGTCCTCACTTTAGAACAAAATCCTCATTTTTCACACAATGATTTCAGTTTGAGTATAAGGATTACATTTCAACACTCGCTCTCAAAACAAAGTCACACTCATTTATACCTATTGCCATAAGCTTGCCCTTATTTTCACTGCCTTAAGTTCGCTATACAGCCCTTAGGATCACGATAGGACTTTTTTAGCTTGTAACATAGGCTTAGGGTCAGGTAGGGTACATTTTTAGGTAACTCTAGTGACTTTTTGCCCTCCTTGACATATCAGCTAAAATCTTCCCTTCTTATCATCTTATCTCGCCCAGTCTCTCATATTCTTTCCCTTTGCTCAATTTCTCTTCTTTCTTCATTTGTGTAAGTGACTCTCTTCTTTTTCTTTTTTTTTATAATTCTTGTATACTTTTCTTTTTTTCTTTCTTTTTTTTTCTTTCTTTTAACTACTTTTGAGTCACTTTACTTTTGTTCTTTCTCTCTCTTTTGTTCTTTCAACCTCACTTTCCAGAGCATTCCTCGTAATAGCCATCCTCAACTCATGGCTTTGCCATGAGTCAAGGTACACAATACCCAAAGTTGGGTCAGGGCCAGAACGAAGGTTGTTTACTGCATTAGCCACCCTCAACTTATGCTTTTGGCATAAGCTGAGGTGCACATGTCCTAGGAGGGACCAGGGCCAACACGTTGTTCCCAGAAAAGATCAGTTGGGGTGAAAAAGAAAGGTCTAATTAATCTCAAATTATTTGGATCAAAGAAGGATAACTTTCATTTGGTTTCTTTTATTTGGGTTAGAAATGGGCTTTCTTGAATAAGGGCCTATGATCCTTTCCTAATTGTTTGTTACAGCTTCCTTTTAGCAGGACTAACCAGGCAAGTTCTAGCTCAGTATCAATAGTGGACTATTCAAATTTCCTCACTCTCACTTAACATGTCATCACTATACCAGATCATTAGACACCTAGTTTGAATTAAAGACTTAGGGTAATGCAATGGTGTAACTCTATTTCATGCTTAGAGCCACACAATTGTCAGTTACTATGCCTAGTCGTGCATTATTTTCAGTTTATCAGGATATCATTTTAGCCATCATGCTTCAGAGTTAAAACTATGTACAAAAGATATAAACATGCCGGTTCAACAAAAAAAATTAATCAGTCTTTTGGGGAAAAAGAACTCAGGCAAGAAAACCCAAAAGAGGATAGTGAGTTGGGCTACTCAGACTTCACCCTAACACTCACTTTCCATTTACCCCACCCCCAACAAAAAAACATGCAATTGTCCCCAATGCATAAAAAATCTAAAGATTAGAGGGGTAGGTGAAGCAATCCTGTGGCGCATAGCGCCGTCGATCAACAAGCTGGTGGGTCCGGTTTCCCAGAACTCACATCCTCTGCAATCTGGACACCCTCAGTGGTGTCCTCAGCAACAACCGCACCCTCAGTAGTGCCTCCTGCTGTCTCTACAGTGCGGGAGCTAGACGCCCCAGCCGCTATCTGCGATGCTCTGATCTGGTGTGCCTCCGCCTCAGCAAGTGAGGCTCTCCTCGCGACCTCCATCTCTCGGCGCTCCTTCTTCCTTGCTCGCGCCTCATCCCCTGATCGACCCCTTCGTCTCTTAGCACTCTCTCTCGGGGAAGATGGGGGAATGTCTGGCGTAGGAAACAAAGCCGCCAATACAGTATCCTCAGCAGGCTCGACAGACTCCGGAACTCTCGTCTCTAGGATCGTACTGATGTCTGCACGAAGACTGTCTACTGCAGCCTGAAGAGTTGACACATCTACCGGAGGGGCTGGTCGGGCTAACACTCTCAATTCAAAGGCATCTATGCGCTGGTTAACCTCATCAATCTTCCGCTGCATCTGCCTCTCCATACGCGCTTCAGACTCAGCTATAGACTTCTGCATCCACGGCTGGATATAATGCAGAAGAGTGGCCATTTGTGCCTCCAGTTTTTGTACTCGAGCAAGTGGGGCCGGTGTCGGTAGAGGGGCTGTGCTACTACCCGGGATAGACTCAACCGGGGTAGTGTCTGTGGATGTCTGTGTGGCTGTGCGGGCCTGGGCCACCGTATCCGCAAGATCGTCTGCTAGTGGTGGCATCTCTGGACGGGGCCCTCGACGTGGGGCCAATTCATTGGCCTCGTCTCTGATGAGGCCTACATCAACGGTACCCGGCGGGGTTCGCAACTGATCTATGTGCCAAATGGGCACACCTGCAGACCTGCAAAGGGCAAAAATCATGCACGGAAAGGGGTAGGTGGTGGTGACTTTGAAGGCCCTCTCGTGCATGACTGCCCGGAGAAGCCATGCATGGTCCACCTCGAAGCCGGCTATCATCGCCGCCATCAGCACTGCTCGATCCCAGGTGACTATGTTATCAGCAGCTGTGGGGGAAAGGCAGTGACGCACGAGCAGCCACAAGAACTTGGCGACGAACGTGAGGTTGGCCTTTTTGATGGCCCCCTTCGGCTCGGTGACCCAATCGGCACCCTCTCCGTCGACTGAGAGGTGCAGGGCCATCCACCTCTTGGTGGTCTCCCTCAGTGCTGACTCTCGTAGGAACTGTCCATCCTTCACTATCTGCCAGCGATAGTCAAACTCGGCAGTGATGGGGGTCCGTGTAGCATCTACACTCTCGCCGTATAGGAACCGGCGGATGGCTGGCAGGGAAATGTCGACCTGCACGCCCCGGACTCGAACCTGCTCCAATGGGGCCTGTTTAGCGGGAGCAGCCCGCCTGTCGATCTGGGATCGGAGAGTCGCTACATAGGACGCGTAGAACTCTCTGACCATCTCCTCGCTGTATCGTCCCAATGGACGTGCTGTCCACTCCAAGCGATGCCTGGTGAAGAGGTTCTGAATATCTGGCATCGTGGGAAGGCTCCCTGTGAGTACCCGCCGCTCCAAGGTGAGTGTGCGAGTCATTACTCCTTTGTCGTTCAAGAACTTTGCGTCGGAGTAAACTTGAAACTGGCCGTCAACACACCACCGGTTTGGCTGGTCAGCGGCTGGAGTGGGGATCTGAACTGGTGCTCCGGATGTGGAGTCTGAACTGTCAGCCTCATCAGACGAGGCCGACGCTGCAGCTGTGGCGGGTACGGGAACCTCAGCAGATCCTGAAGCTTCCTCGGACCAGGATACTCCTAAGGAGCCAGACGCTCCTTCCTCGTTGGTGGCTGACCCAGAGGGTGTGCCGGTCAGTGTGCGCTCCTCATCAGACTGGGAGGCAGTGACTACGCCGGGCGCCACCTTCTTGGGTGTGGCTCTGGTGGCACGTGTAGCACGGGAAGGGGCGGAGGTGCCTGGGAGCACATATTCAGGGTCCCTCTCATCATCAGACCCGATGATCAATCGTGCAGACGGGGCAACAGACTTGGATCGCCCGCGTGCGTAGGCTCGGTCTTGCTTGGGTGCCATAGTAGATAGTACCTGCAAAGGGTCACTATTAGTACGAGTAATGTTAAACAAGACAGGCAAACTCATCTGACATAAAAATTTGAAAATAGTGTGTTAATTATATTGAAACTGTATCACACAACGGGACCGATGACGGTCCGTCGTGACTATGACGGACCGTCATGAGGTCCGTCGTGTTATACTTGGTATATGTATGTATAAGGAACCCTGAAGGAGGGATCTCTGACCATCATGACGGTCAAGCAGGACGGACCGTCGTGATTACGACGGTCCGTCGTAAGAGTCCGTCGTAGGACACTTAAACAATTTTGAGACCCCCTTAGAAACAGGGTCTCTGACAACCATGACGGTCGCGCAGGACGGACCGTCGTGGGTAAAACGGTCCGTCACAAAAGTTCGTCGTAAGACACTTGAAAAATTTTGAGACCCTGAGAAACAGGGTCTCTGACAACCATGACGGTGGCGCAGGACGGACCGTCGTGGGTAAGACGGTCCGTCACAGGAGTCCGTCGTAAGACACTTGAAAAATTTTGAGACCCTGAGAAACAGGGTCTCTGACAACCATGACGGTCGCGCAGGACGGACCGTCGTGGGTAAGACGGTCCGTCACAGGCGACGTTTAGCAGGGGTGCTAGGGCTTGTGCGACGGACCCTATGACGGTCCGTCGTGTGGGCGACGGGCCGTCATCGGGGTCTCGTTCTGAGTAGGAGCCTTAGACTTGAGGGTTCCCTACGCATCCCCGATGAGCCCACATGGTTGTGTAGTTATGTGGGCCTATATGTGGCTATACCCACGACCTAAGAAACTACCAAAGCACAATTACCTATGGTTTGGGTTATCAACATGGCACATATGAACATTTTGAACCTAGGTTTAGACATAAGCAGATAAAGGAAACAATATACGACTAAAAACTAAGCTAATACTAACTACAAAACTAAAATGCAAGAAAAATAAGTATAAATGTAGAGACACATACCTTGGAAATGGAGAAGAAGACAAAAGGAGAATGATTCTAGCAAGGTAGACACCAACAGTAGATGACAATGATAAGGCTTAGGTGGTTTTTGGGAGCAATGATCAGTGATGGGAAGTGTGGAGGTTGAAAAGAGAGGGGAGGTGAGGGGAATAATGAAGTAATGTGGTGGAATATGGAGGGGGGAAATATAAACGGTCAAATTTGGAAAAGGGTCCAGCCGGGTCGGGTCGGGTAGATTTCATTAATTGCGCGACGGTTCCACGACGACGGTCCGTCACATGTGTGACGGCCCGTCGTATGGTCCGTCGTATGTGCCCTAATTTCAAAATGACAGTACTACATACCTGGTGTGACGGATGCCTACGACGGTCCGTTTCGAGTGAAACGGTCCGTCGTTGTATCCGTCAGTGGCTACTGCGAAGTAGTGTTCTGCAGAATTTCCTGGTGATGTGCCTACAAATTTAAAACCCATTAATAGAAAAGAAAATGCTACCATTATTAAAAAGACGATAAGTATTGGGTTGCCTCCCAACAAGCGCCTGATTTAATGTCGCGGCACGACTGGGGACACTTGATTACTCAGACTTCATCAAGATGGTACGCCTCTATTACTTTATTCCTTGATGCTTTATGCCCAAAATAGGGTTTTATTCTGTCCCTATTCCTCTTAAACCTCACTCCCTCCTTGGAGTTTAACTCAACTGCTCCATGAGGGAATACTTGGGTAATCAAATAAGGGCCTGTCCATTTGGACTTGAGCTTGCCCGGAAGACAAGGTACCCCAGAACTGTCTACAAACACCAAATCCCCCACCACAAACTCTTGTATTGCATTTTTCTGTTTAGTCTCCTTCTTCATCTTTTCTTTGTGGTCTATGGCAGAAACCGATTGGAGTTCACCACTCTGCCTCATGGTCTTACAAATGTTGAAGGTCGCTTCTTCATTATTCAGCCGGAAAGTCATCTGCCCCTTTTCCATATCAACTAAGGCTCTACCTGTAGCAAGGAATGGCCTCCCAAGAATAATAGGCACTTCAAAGTCGACCTCACAATCAAGAATGACAAAATCAGCCGGAAAGATGAATGATTCCACTTTTACTAGCACATCATGGAGTATCCCTATCGGCCGTTTCACTGTCCGATCGGCCATCAGTAGCCGCATCGTAGTGGGTTTCGGATCCCCCAATCCCAACTTCTTGTAAATTGAGAGGGGCATGAGATTTATGCTTGCCCCCAGATCACATAATGCTTTCGCAAAATGTAATGACCCAACTGTACAGGGGATAGTGAACGCACCAGGATCTTCTTTCTTTTGTACGAGGGATCTAGTAGCGATAGCGCTACAATGCTGTAGTCTATCATCATCCTCGAAAGTAACCCATCTTTTCTTTGTGACCAGATCTTTCATAAATTTGGCGTAACCGGGCATTTGTTCTAAAGCTTCTACCAAAGGGACATTGATAGAGAGTTGCTTCAACATAGTTATGAAACGCCGGTACTTACCATCCTCGGTCTTTTTCACTAATCTCTGAGGGAAAGGTGGTGGAGGCCTAGGCATGGGAATTACCTTGATGGGTGCTTCTGCATCTTTTCCATTACTTCCCTCTGCTTCACCACTACCCTTCACCACCTTATCATTATCCTTTCTCTCATTTTTCTCGGCCGATGGCATAGGTGGGTCAATGGTTTGCCTACCACCCCGAGTAGTGATTGCCATACAGTGCGCATCATTCTTTGGGTTTTGGACAGTGTTGCTAGGAAGAGTGCCCGGTTGCCGTGTGTTCACTGTCGCAGATAATTTGGCCACTTGCAATTCAATCTACTTAATCGAAATTGAGTGTGTATCAACTTTTTGCCCAATACTAGCTAAATCACCCCTTAATTCTTTAATGTGCTCATCACTAGCATCGAACCTCCTCATCATTTTGTACAACATATCCTCAACTCGTGCCATACTATCTCCACCATCCCTAGGAGTAACTTCCCGATTTTGAGGAGGAACATAGGGTCCATTCCTGTCATTTCTATTACCATAGTTACCCCTGTTGAAGTTGTTATCGCGATTGAAGTTTCCATCTCTGACATAATGACCCTCACGATTGTAGTTACCATAGTTCCGACCTTGGTTCCCTTGACCTTGGCGCCAATTATCCTGATTTGAGCCTTGGGCGCTTGGTCGGAAACCCCCCATCTGTTCATTTACTGCATAGGAATCCTCCTCATAATAACACTCATCAATTGGAGGTGGTGGTTTAGCCAAGTAGTTGACTGCATTAACCTTTTCTGCACCCCCAGTGACATGTTTTAGTACCAACCCAAGCTCAGTTCTCATTTGAGCCATTTCTTCACGAATATCATCTGTGGATGGGTTGTGAGTGGACTGCACTGCAAAGGTGTTTCTCCCTGTATCAGACTTTCTAGTACTCCAAGCTTTGTTATTTCGGGAGATTTTTTCCAATTTTTCAGCGATCTCTGCATAAGGACATTCTCCATACGATCCACCTGCTATAGTGTCCAATACCGCTTTGTTGTTATCATCTTGGCCCCTATAGAAATATTCTTTCAGCGACTCATCATCTATACGGTGATTTGGAACACTTCTCAAGAATGAGGTGAATCTATCCCAAGAACTACTAACTGACTCTCCTGGTAGTGCCACAAAGTTATTCACCCTGTCTTTGTGGTTTAGTTTCTTGGAGACCGGATAGTAGCGTGCTAAGAAGACATCCCTCAGTTGATTCCAAGTAAAGATGGAGTTGTATGGGAGCTCAGTGAACCACATAGCAGCCTCTCCCGTCAGTGAGAGAGGAAACACTCTGAGCCCTATCACATCTAGATCCAAGTCAGGCCTCCCCACACAACTTTTGCACACTGCCCTTACCTTAGCTATATGGGCATGTGGATCCTCAGAAGGTAGCCCTGAAAACAAACCTCTGGCAGTGAGCATTTGCATCAGACTACTAGTTACCACAAAAGTGTGGCCTGTGGGTAGAGGAGGAAAAACCAGTGGCCCATCCGAATCTGCTATGTTATCATAGCCTCTGTAGTATGCTTGGGGCCGTGGAGCGGGATTCTGTCCCCTCTGTTGATGTTCACCCGGAGCTTCGGGTAACATCTGACCTTGAGCATCAATCGGAGCTGGGATGTTCTGGTTTGGATCATCATCATTGATTCCCAAATTACGATTCATGTTTCGCAGTGTACGCTCTAACTCGTGATCGTAGGGGAACAATGGTTCTCTTCCTCTCCGTGTATTTGGCATACAAGGAGGATAGTTCTGAAAAGAAATCAAAAACAATAAAACAAAGTAAAATCAAGAAAATATCAACTAAACTATAGTAATAAGTTAAAATTAATCTAAAAGCTACTTTCCCCGGCAGCGGCGCCAAAATTTGATACGCTCAAATTTACTTCTCAACTGAGAAGTAAAGCGGCCGCGTCAAGTAAATAACCCAACTAGTGAGGTTGGGATCGTTCCCACGAGGAAAATAGTCTAGACTTAACTTGAACTGGTTATTACTATTGTTCGGTTGACAAATTCCTTAGAAAGTAAAAACATAAAACTGTAAAAAGGGGGGTTTGTATCTCCTAATAAGTAAAAAGAACTAAAAAGAACTAACGAAATTGAAAGAGACACTTAACAACTTTTAAAGCTGGGTTTTAATCAATTAATCAAGGTAACTAGGGTTTACGTGTTCCCCACAGGTTCATAACTTGATAATTCTAACTATAACAATTCTTTCCTAGTATCTTGCATGCAAAGTGATAAGTTATGTATTTCTAAATCCTTGGTCCGGCATCTAGAAAATCTCACTCCGCACCTTGGTCCGGCTACGTGTGTTGCTTTCCTAACCCTTATCGTTACCCCATATTAAGCATCGTATTCGATATTTGACTAAGTTACTACCTTGTACCAATCAATACTAGCCTATTAGATAGTATACACTAAATCTATGTTAATAATTCTTTTCCTATTATCTACCTCCTTGGTCCGGCAAGTAGCATTAAGGCGAGTTCTAACGTTGATCATCCGTTAAAAAGACTTCTAAGCGAAAGAATTATTAATACATGCAAGACACTATTCTAGAATTGTTATTTTAGCTAGGGTTTATCTCATTATTTGCCTATGGTTCCCACAACCCTAGTTATGGAGTTTAGTTACTCATCGCCATAAACACAATATTCAAATATATTAAATAAGAATTCATGTACTTACTTCAATGAGAAAGAGTAAAGTCCAAAAGATTGCTTGATTAATCACCAAAAAGTACTTGTAAGAATCTCCAAAGGATCAAACACTAATCAATAATTTCTAATAATAATATGAGTTCTAATATTGTAGAGTCTAATTATCAGGTGTCTCCCCTCAAAAACGAGGTTTTTCAAACTATTTATAAAAAATACAAAAACCTAATTAAACAAGAATTCTAATTACTGGAAATCTGCCAAAACGCGGCTGGGTCGACGGACCACGCGACGGACCGTCGTGGACTCCGTCGTCCCATACTTGGTGCATTTTCCTCTGCTGCTCTCTTCATTCCCCTCAACGGCAAGTGTGACGGACCGTCATAGGCACAACGGTCCGTCGAGGGTCTCGTTTCAAAAGACTTCAACTCTTGGAATTTGGGTACTGGATCACTTCTCTGATCTTCACGACGTACATGCAGGACGGACCGTCATGGCCATGACGGACCGTCACAAGCCTCGTAATCCCACACTTGTCAGACTTCCCCATCTTCCTTCAGCAGCTTCTCTCTCAAAATCTCCGCAATTGGCTCTGGACAGATTTCCTGCAAAACAAAGAGAAACTTGTATAAAAATTAGCATAAAAAGGGCTTTTGGACACACTAAACTTGAGTTAAAAGTATTAATTATACCGTGAAGCCACGGTATATCAATACAGAATTCCTATTTCTCTTAATTTTGTTTGGCTTAATGTCACGATCCAAAAATGCATGTAATGACACTCGTCTTATCCCACCAAGACAAGTCAGCCTAAAACCCAATATCTAACAAAGTGCGGAAATCAACAACAGTCCAACAATATTTTCTATTATAAAAACAAGTCAACTTAATTTAATCCCCAAAACTAGATGGTCACGTGCACAAGCATTTAATGTAAATATTAGAATTGAAATAAAATACAAGTCTAAAATGAAGTTGTCTTTCAAGTAAAAATAAAGTCATAAACTGGAGTAGGAAAGTTTGCTGAGATGACAAGCAGCTACCTCACAATCATCCATAAGATACCTCGGAAACGAAGAGAATGAGAGGTATCACGAAGATCCGAGCTCATAACCTACAAAAATTTGTAGAAGCAAGGGGTGAGTACAAAATCACGCGTTACCCAACAAGCAAACCTCTAAACACAAGTTAAGTGAACAAAATACGGGTACTCCTTACACCCTATCTGAACCTCCACACTACAGCCTATCAGTTCACAGTTTACCAAGCACACAACTATCAGATCAAGTATTCTCAATAACATCTCATAATTCAACAATCACAAGTTTCACAGGAAAGCACTCATTGTTTTACGAAAAAATATGATAAAAGAAAAAATGACTAAGTTTCGAAAAATTGATTAATCTTATGATTTAAGAGAAATCAATTTTTTCAAATTGACAGAGTTGCCACTTAATTTTTAATAAAAAATCAAGAAAAAACTTATAATTATTTTCAAAAGATTTAAACATATATAATCAGTTGAAGAATGGTTCGAAGTTAAAATATACATTCCGAGAAGGTGTTAGGTCCTCCGAACACCCCACTAACTCGCGATTGACCGGCGATTTGACTACAACTGACTTTTTATTTTAATTTTCAAATGTTGACTAAGTAAAGAAAATTTATTTCTTGGTTACTTATTTACTTCTTCTTCTTCTTTTCTTCTTCTTCTTATTATTATTATTATTATTATTATTATTATTATTATTATTATTATTATTATTATTATTAATTAATTATTTTTAGGAGAAACTAACTAAAGGGAATTATTGTAAGGGAATAAAAATTAAGTGTTAACAAAATCGATTAAAAAAACTAAGTAGTAAAATATATGCAAAATAAATATTTATGCATTTATAAAATTAATAAAATTATAGAAATGGCCATCCTTAGGAAATTAATAAAATTCAACCAAAAGTGTTAGTCAATGACAATAATATAGCAAATAAATAATAGTAGAGGAAAGAAATAGTTGAACTTGGGCTTTTCAGGCTGCTGATTGGGCTCTGACCCTATTTTAACACTTGAAATCATGTGTATACACGAAGTGTATATTTATGTATATGGGTCTTTTAATAACTCTGTTATATATATATATATATCAAAGTTCATAGAAACTGAAAACAGTCCTTTTTGACGCTTCCAACCTTTATTTTGTTTTTTATCTATGTATTTTCTGAACTATACCTGTATGTCAGTGTATAAAGTTGTATACTGCCCATTTGGGCTTTTGAGCTAACTTGGAGCTCTGGAACATGTACAGCTTCTGCATACATAGGGGGAATGACTCGAGAGATGGGAAAGGAAAATTCAAGTTTTTATGATTCAACTCGGAAATGCGAGGAAGATAAATCCACCATGGACTTGAAACGGAGTTCATACAAGCAAAAGAAAAGAAGATGAATTAATGTCAAATCACACTGTTGGAACTAACAAATGCAAATTCAAACCAAACAAATAATGCAAAGGAAAGTAAAAGCTCATGTCTTACTTGAAAAGAGTAGTATTTACACATCAACTAATTCACAAGAATAATATCTGTAGTAAAAAATATAATGAGATATGACTAAAGCAATTTTCAGTGTACTCAAAAGGAAAATAGAACATATGTCTACATTAGAGAACTGCAAACAAAACAAGTGACACTCATATGTAGAATACGAAAACAGAGGTATTATTGACTATAAGTCGAACTAAACAAAATAAAACGAATATAAAATTGCCGCCTATCCCTTAGCTATGGATAGTAAACAACATATTCCAAACATTTGATTAAGCAATTCAACTTGATAAAAATGATAGCACATACCGATTCACAAGATTTTTTTAGGAACAACTTATAGCTCAACCATTTACTGATTTAAAGCAGCACGGTAATGAACACAAAACCAAACTTGAACCACATTGACTCATACAAGCAAGTCACAACATCGTACCAATATCACATATTGAAACACTAACCTAGAGGTAAAATATGATCAAAATGGAAGTTTACACACAAACATTTTCCAACTAGAACTTAGACAAAGTCGAGACATATCAGGCATGACAATTGCTGCAAGACGATCACACGATTTGAGACAAAACGAAAGCCAAGTTTTAAGCATTTATAAATTCGGATTCATACATTTAACCAAGACAATGACATGAATGACACAATGAACAGTTAAAAGTTCCAACCAAACAGACTTTCAAAGAAGAGTATAGAAGTCAAAATAAAGAAGAAAACAAGGATGAAGCCAGAGAAACCAACAGAATGCTCATCACATAGTACTCAGAATCAAAATAAGACGTGAATAGGGGAGAAGTGTCACCTATCTTGTAGCAGCGTTCCGGGACGACAAGCTTGACCACCAAGCAACACCCACCATGAACTTCTACTACACAAGATTCGAATGAATTCAAAAAATTGATAATTATATTTGTTTAAACTCTTGTCCTTAAAATACATAAAAATTGGTGAAGTTATTTTCTTAAGTTTAACCATGAATACAAAAAATACAATTACTCTAATAATATTAAATTAAAGGATGTTCCAAAACAAATAATAAAAGATCACGGAATACCTACTTATCAATTGTGATACTTTAAAATGGATGTATTTTATGTAGGATGCTATATAAAATTAGAATGTTTTAATATATGTAAATAAAGTATAAAATAATTATGATATGAATTTTTTTAAAAATATTTTCATTTTATTTAGAATCTTCATGTAATATAAATATTCCATATTTAAGTTGAAGGGGAAAAGATGTCCAAAATATATACTAGTTTATAGTATAACATGTCCTTATACAATTCTCGCCAATTTTTTTATGCCCAAAAGGATTTTCCCATTTGGATATACATTTTTTAAAAATTATTTTCATTTCATACAAAATTTTCTATCGAAGGAGACAATTAAAATTCATGCGAATAATATACATAAAAATATGTTTTTAATATAGTTTGAAAGATATTTCAATAATGATAATCAAAACTCAAAATACTTTAGAATTGATAAAAATCAACACATTAGAGATGTAATGACCCATTTAATCATTTTAAATATTAGAGCTTTTTATTTCATATAATACTTTTCGGTAGATTCTAAATGGATATTTGGACCATTCGTAATTATAATTATAAAATTAATGGGGTAGTTTTAATAATTAATATAGTTTGTGGTTAAAAAAGATAACTTTAAGATTAATAGTAGGACACTTTTACCATTTTCATAATTAATCTTTAAATATCTAGGGTAATGAATAATCTGTAGAAGTATGAAGAGAAAATAGAGGCGGGTGCAAAATCATGAAGAAAATTTGGAGGGCACGATTACTGTAACAATGAAATAAAATAGGGGTTCAACGGTTGCACAAACTTCAAAGGTAGAAAAGGACGAACTAGGTAAGAATAAATAATGTTCCATATCGGTTATAATGTTTTCATTAAATTTTCATATATTTGTTTCTTAATTGATAGACTAATTATAAAATTAATATTTCTTATTGAAATATGTTTGGACTTAGAAATTTGATTTCTGTACATTATAGGTATATAAATTTCGGTGGGTTAAATTGTATTATAATTGTCTGACATAAATATTGTAAGGATAATAATAATAATAATAATAATAATAATAATAATAATAATAATAATATGGATTGAGGGCTGCAATTGGGTAGTGTTGCTTTAGATTAGAACATAGAAAAATATTGTATATGGTATATGATATGAAACATTGGAGTAGTTACCTCCCCGTGACTTGTTCATAGTTCGTAGTCGTGTGCTCTTCTTCCAAAGTCGTTTATTATAGTTAATATATTGTGATTCAAGTTTTGGTAATTGGTATAGGTAATTGAATATTAGTTGTATGGTACAGTTCAAAAATCATTAAAGTTAGGTTAATTGAAGAAATTAAGATTTATCCTTACGTTTGAGTTTTAGGATATTGATAATAGAAGTACGTAAACTTTTGGGTTTAGGCTCACTCATTAACTTACTAACTATGAATATATGCTTGATAGATTGAAATTGTTCGAAGGCATTGAGTAAACGAAAAGTATTGGAGAAGTAGCTTGCTTGACTTCGGTTCTCCGGTCAAGGTAGGTTATGGTTTATGTTATTTGATAGTAAACTCTTAATATTGATTGATATGCATTGAACGATATTGTGAAGTTTTTTATGTACTTGATTGTGTGTTTGTGTGGCTTGGTTGTGTGTTTTGTGATTGGTCTGAAATCCTGAGACCGTGGAATTTAGATTCTTGAACCCTCTTTATCGAAGTGATAGCTTGAATAAAGAAGGCTTGATGAAATATTATCTATGAATTGAAAGTGCTGATAATAAATTATAAAATAATGATATAATTGGATTGGAGTGTCACGTTACAACACAGTATAATTGGATCGGAGTGTCACGTTCCGACACAGTATTATTGAATTGAAGTGTCACGTTCCAACACGATATTTATGGATCGGAGTGTCACATTCCGGCACGATATTCTTGAATCGGAGTGTCACATTCTGACACAGTATAATTGAATCAAAGTGTCACGTTTCGACACAGTAATATTAAAGAAAAAGGATATTGAATTAACTTAATATACTCAATTTTAAAGAACATATTTCCCAAATGAGCGTGGCGTGGAGGCATGAGTCCTCATGGGTGTGCTTCATATTGTGATCGATTACTTAGTCACTTGTTCATGTTGTTTGTTGCTTACCACATGTTAAGTGTCGTAGTTGAGTTCATACTATTATTCATTGTATATTAGTTTCTATTTTGGGTTGACAGATGATACCTACTCAGTACATGTTGTCTCGTACTGAGCCCTACTTGTATCTTCCTTTGTTTATTTTTATGAAATGCAGGAAGTGTACCGGCAACTTTGACTCGCCCTTAGCTCTAGCAAGTCTCGGCATATCAGGTTCAAGGGTGAGCTATTCATTCAAGCTTGGGTTGGATTCTCTCGGTCATTACATGATGTCCTTAGTTTTCGGAAACAAATTATTTTATTTCATTTAATTTTGGTGTCTTTGATACTCTTAGACTTAGTAATTGGAGATTAGATATCCTCGTTGTGATGACTTTTAGGTTTTGGGAAATGATAATTAATAAGTGGACCTTCTGCATTATTTTGTTATTCATAGTTGAATTATTGGTACATGTTGGGATTTGGATTCCTTGGTTCGCCCACCTAAGTAGTTAAGTGTGGGTGCCACTCACAACTCATTTTGAATCGTGACAATAGAATTACGTAATTTAATTGTTTAAAACAAAGTAATAATTAAATATGTAGTTTAATTTTTTAAATAATTAGTTAAATTTAAATGTGTAATAAATACATAATTTAATCTTTTAAAACATAATATCTAAATATGTATTTAGTTTTTGAAAGCATAATAATTAACAAATATCACAACAACATTAATGCGTAAATCTCTTGGGTTGTTGTGAAATAGGATCGACACTAATGAGCCATATGATTTTTAGTATTTCTTTTTTGTATTAATATCTACCGATTTTAAAGTATTTTGAATTTTGACTGTTATTATTGAACTACTTTAAACTATACTTAAAAAAATATTTTCGATTGAATTTAAAGAATTATTGAAATAGGTAATTTAAATTTATTCATACAACAAATACAATAAAATTACTTAATTTTAAAAATTCTTAGTCAGTTTTGAAAAAAATATTGTGACTACAACTATGTATACTTAATATTTGAACATAACATTTAAATTTAAACATTATTTTATTATAAAACAACAAATAATACTAATATAGAAAAATATATATCTGATGAAACTTTCTAGTTCATGTTTAACAAAATTTATGTTGTCATTTATCAGAGAACTATGAAGATGCTTGTCTTTCAATTTTCTTTATAAAAGTTTATTTTGAAATCATAAAGAACTTTCTATATGCTTTTATAGTTATTATAATTTTCAATGAAGGACCATCAACATTTGTGTTATAATGTAATTCATTAATTTTAATGAGTCTTTATTTGTGTGTGATGTGATTTATATATATTTGAGGATATGAAAGTAATCACATATTTTTTATTGGTTCAACAAGATGATTCTTGATTTGTTTTCTCTCGAATATATTTATTCGATAATGTTATCATATAACTCAAACATTTATTTTAATTCTAAGTAAGTTTTTCAATTCAATACTACCAACAAGAATATAATGTGATATATAACGTGACATGATTTTTTGAATACAATGTAATCCAAAAAAAATTACTATTGATGTTACAAATTTTTTTTATTTTTGTAAAACATAAATTGAAATATTTTTTTATAGATTGCATGTGATCACTTAATGTTTTTTTGTTGAAATTTGTAATCTTTTTTCATAATTGACTATGGAATCATCGTTAAAGTTATTAATTATTTTCAATGTACTGAAAACATAATGAAAGGATATAGAGATTTCAAGAATGTATTCAATTTTCAAACTAAAAAAGGTAAAAATGTCCGAAATGAAACTAGTTTAGATGTGAATATGTCCTTTAACTATTCTTGCCAAATAATGACCTAACATTTCTGGTCAAAAAGATTTTTCCTATATTTTGAGTAGTATAAGTAGTGATATGATGATTTTGACCATCTCAAGTGGTCTTAAGTAACATATAAACTTGAGCATTTTCCTTCTATATTTTATACAAATTGGTATCAGAGCAAGTTTTCGTACTTAATTTGGACTTAAGTGAAGAAAAAAATATGGTATCCTAAATAACTGAATGTGTGTGGATTCATTAATTGTTCTTACTCCATTTTTTCATTGAACTCATTTTGAATATTGGAAGATAAGAATGAGAATACATCCGAAAGCTAAAGGTTTGTAGACTATTATTGTAAATGGCTTTAAAAAGCCAGAAAACGATTGTGAACTTATAGTAGAGATGAAAAATCTTAAGGCTGAGTACCGCCAAAATGCAAAAACCTTGAGAAAAATCCAAATGGAAGTCTCAAGAGCATATTTTGAAAATTGCTACTTGGAAAACTATAAAGAAAGCTTGGGAGTCTTTGAAAACCAAAGTGTATGGTGACGAAAAAGTATGCACTATTAATCTTCAAACTATAAGAAGAGAGTTTAAAAATTTGAAAATGATGGTATCTCAGAAAAAAATAGATGAATATATGTAACGACCTGTTTAGTCGTTTTGAGCAACAGATTTTATTTCTGGAAAAACTGTCTTGGTCGACGGATCCCACGACGGACCATCATGGGCACGACGGACCGTCGAGGGGGTATCGTTCCAAAACACTTAGAATTCTGAAATTTGGGTACTGAAATCGACTCTCTGAACTTCGTGACGACATGGCAGGACGGACCGTCGTGGGCACGACGGACCGTCACAGACTCTTCAAGGAATAGAGTCTCTGAACTCTGTGACAGAAGCAGCAGGACGAACCGTCGCAGGCACGGCGGACCGTCACAGGATGCGTAATCCCAGGCTGGGTCGGATTTCTTTAAATGTTTTAAGGGACGTTTTGGACTATTCCTGCTATAATTATAAATTTAGTGGGCTAATGTTAATAATTTAACTACTTGAGGGTTAAAGGAGATAACCTTGAATTAATTAATGGGTTAATTCATCATCTTTTATACTTAATTATATGCTAATTAGGGTAAAAGAAAGAGGGTTTGAATAAGAAAAATAGAAAGAACAAGGAGAGGGAAAGAGAACGATCGAGAGAAGAGGGAAACGAAGAGGAAACAAAGCTTTGGGAAATTGCTTGCTTGATCACGAATCTTCGGTGGAGGTAGGTTATGGTTTTTATGCTATTCGTAGTAGACTCTTAATAGCGAATGATATGTGTTAGGTAGTATTATAAAACCTTCTATATGCTTAATTGTATGCTTACATGATGTGATTATATAAGTGTGATGAATAAGCATGATGAGTCTATTGAATCTCTAATCCTAAATTTACCTTGTTAATGATGATGTCTTGGTATAAAAGAAGGCTTGATGAACTAAAGTAATGAGGTTGATGATGCCTTGGTATAAGAGAAGGCTTGATGAACTAAAGTAATGAGATTGATGATGCCTTGGTATAAAAGAAGGCTTGATGAACTAATAGAATGAGATTAGTGGAGCGGGTTTCACGAACCGACACGTAGTATTAGGAGGATCGGGTGTCACGAACCGACACGTAGTATTAGGAGATCGGGTGTCACGAACCGACACGTAGAATTAGGGGATCGGGTGTCACGAACCGACACGTAGAATTAGGGGATCGGAGTGTCACGTACCGACACAAGAGGAATAAAGATAATGAATCTTGAAATTATGTTAATAAATTCGAATGAAAAGAACCTATATCCCAAATGAGTATGGTGTGGAGACTTGAGTTCTCATAGGTGTGTTTGATGTGGTTACACATGATTTGTGAACTTGTTGCTTTCACCTGTTGAGGAATATGGTTGATTTTATGTTATTATCTGATATATACTGTTTTCTATTTTTAGTTGGCCGATGATACCTACTCAGTACTTATGCCTTGTACTGACCCCTACTTGTATTTGTTTTCTTGATTATTTGTGGAGTGCAGCAAACGTGTCGTCGCCTTCAACTCAACCGCAACTCTAGCCAGTCTTCATTACACCGGATTTCAGGGTGAGCTAATGCTTCTAGCTTGGACTGGATCTTCCTCTTCATGTCTTGATGCCTTGAACTTCTGGCATGGGCTAGCTTTTTACTTATTTTAGCTTCTTAGATACTCTTAGATTAGTAATTTGAGGATAGATGTTCTTGTGATGATGACTTCCAGATTTTGGGGAAATAATAAGTGTTTGAGTTTTAGAAGTTATTAATCTATTTTTATTAATTAGTTTGAAGTCTTCCGCGTTATTTTCTGTTTATTATGGTGGAATGTTGGGGTTTAAACTGGTTGGTTCGCTCACATAGGAGGATAAATGTGGGTGCCACTCACGACACGATTTGGGTCGTGACAAACTTGGTATCAAAGCATTAGGTTCGTTGGTCTCATCACACAAGAACGAGTCTAGTAGAGTCTTAGGGAACGGTAGGGGGACGCCTTTACTTTTCTTTGAGAGGCTATAAGACTTTAGGAAAATTCCACTCTTTCTTTCTTTCTTTCTTTCGTGCTATTACTTGGGTCCAATTGGTATCTAGGTGATACAAATTGGTATCTGACCATCTTCACTCTATCTCGCAGATGGTTAGAACTAGAGCAACGACTGCGCCAACACCAACACCGGTAAGACAAGAAGCGTCTGAGCCAGCCACTGGGGCTGTAGCTCGAAGAGGAGTTGTGGCAAGAGGCCGTGGGAGGACGTCCTCTAGAGGAAGAGGACAAGCACCTAGACCATCTGGTACTAGGGCGGTGACTCCTCCACCGACTGAGGAAGTGGTAAGAGAGGGTGAGGAAGGGGAGAATGAACAAGTACAGAATGAGGGATTGCCACCCCAACCTACCCTAGAGATGATCAATCAGGTTCTTGCTTATCTTAGCGGGTTATCTGATCAGGGCCAGACACCTCTAGTGTTTTCTGCACCAGCACCTCAGGTTTTGGAGGTACAACATGCAGCTACTGTGGCTCCCCGCATGGATGCCTCATTGGAAATAGGCACGTTTCCTCGTCTGACTACAGGGCCTATAATGACAAATGATTAGCATGAACTTTTCAGTAAGTTCTTGAAATTGAAACCTCCAGTCTTCAAGGGTGCTAAATCTGAGGATGCCTACGATTTTCTGGTTGACTGTCATGAGCTACTACACAAGATGGGTATAGTAGAACGGTTTGGTGTTGAGTTTGTGACTTATCAGTTTCAAGGAAACGCCAAAATGTGGTGGCGGTCACATGTTGAGTGTCAACCAACAGAGGCACCACCTATGACTTGGGCATCATTCTCTAGCTTGTTTATGGAGAAGTATATCCCCCGGACTTTGAGGGATAGGAAAAGAGATGAGTTCTTGAGCCTAGAGCAAGGTAGGATGTCGGTTACTGCATATGAGGCTAAGTTTCGTGCATTATCCAGGTATGCCACCCAACTTTGTTTCAGTCCACAAGAGCGGATTCGCCGTTTTGTGAAGGAGTTGAGGTCAGAATTGCGGATTTCAGCCTTACAGGTAGCGGCTACGGCAAAATCCTTTCAAGAAGTGGTAGACTTCGTGATAGAGGTGGAAGGAGTAAAGCCAGATGACTTCACCATGGCATTGCCATCAAAAAGGTTTCGAAAGGGAGATGAGTTTAATGGTTCTTACTCTAGAGGACAGGGTTCAGGAGGTTACTCAGTCCGACCAATTCAGTCTTCACTACAGACTGTATTTGGGGGTCCACCTCAAACCGGTCACCACTTCTCTGAGAGACCTATGATTGACTCCAAAGAGTGTTATGGATGTGGGGAGACTGGACATATTAGGAGGAATTGTCCAAAACAGAGTTATAGACCCCCAATAGCTAGAAGTAGAGGTGGTCATGGTAGAGGCCGTTATTCTGGAGGACGTGGTGGCCGAGGTAATGGTGGTCACCAAAACGGCCGGGGTGACGGGTAAACTAGAGCCACTACAACACAACATGGTAGGGGCAATGGGCAGATAGGTGATAGGGCCCATTGTTACGCTTTCCCCGGGCGGTCTTAAGCGGAGACATCTGATGCTGTTATCACAGGTAATCTTTTGATTTGTGATTGCATGGCTTCTGTATTATTTGATCCTGGCTCCACATTTTCATATGTATCTTCCTCATTTGCTACTGGTCTTAATTTACATTGTGAATTGCTTGACACACCTATTCGTGTGTCTACTCTGGTAGGTGAGTCTGTGATAGTTGAAAAAGTTTATAGGTCTTGTTTGGTGACTTTTGTGGGGAGCAATACTTATGTAGACTTGGTTATCTTAGAAATGGTTGATTTTGATGTAATTCTGGGTATGACTTGGCTTTCTCCGAATTTTGCGATCTTGGATTGTAATGCTAAAACTGTGACGTTAGCCAAGCCTGGGACAGATCCGTTATTGTGGGAGGGCGACTACACTTCCACTCCGGTTCGTATCATCTCCTTTCTTCGTGCTAAGAGAATGGTTAGTAAGGGGTGTTTAGCTTTCTTGGCACATCTCAGGGATGACACTACCCAAGTACCTTCAATTGAGTCGGTTTTGGTAGTCCGTGAGTTTCTGGATGTGTTCCCTGCAGATCTTCCTGGTATGCCACCAGATAGAGATATTGATTCTTGCATCGATCTGGAACCGGGTACTCGCCCCATTTCTATACCCCCTTATAGAATGGCTCCCGCGGAGTTAAGAGAGTTAAAGGCCCAACTTCAAGAGTTGTTGAGCAAAGGCTTCATTAGACCAAGTGCATCTCCTTGGGGTGCTCCGGTGTTATTTGTGAAGAAGAAGGATGGGAGTTTTCGGATGTGCATAGACTATCGGCAGTTGAACAAGGTAACTATTAAGAACAAGTATCCCATTCCTCGCATTGATGACTTGTTCGATCAGTTACAAGGTGCTTGTGTCTTCTCTAAGATTGACTTGAGATCCGGTTATCATCAATTGAAAATACGGGCAACGGATGTGCCAAAGACTGCTTTTCGGACCAGGTATGGGCATTACGAATTTGTAGTGATGTCTTTTGGTCTTACGAATGCCCCTGCTGCTTTCATGAGCTTGATGAACGGGATTTTTAAGCCATATCTGGATCTCTTTGTGATCGTATTTATTGATGATATATTGGTATACTCAAAGATCAAGAAGGAACATGAGGAGCACTTGAGAATTGTATTGGAAATGTTGAGGGAGAAAAAGCTTTATGCCAAATTCTCCAAGTGTGAGTTTTGGCTAGATGCAGTGTCCTTCTTGGGGCATGTGGTTTCTAAGGATGGGGTGATTGTGGATCCTTCTAAGATTGAGAGTGAAGAATTGGGTAAGACCTACTAATGTGTCAGAAATAAGGAGCTTTGTTGGTTTAGCTAGCTATTACCGTCGATTTGTCAAGGGATTCTCTTCCATTGCTTCCCAATTGACGAACTTGACTAAGCAGAATGTTCCATTTGTATGGTCGGACGAATGTGAGGAAAGCTTTCAGAAACTCAAGACCTTGTTGACTACTGCACCAATCCTTACCCTGCCAGTGGAAGGTAAGAATTTCATTGTCTATTGTGATGCATCCTATTCGGGTTTGGGTGCAGTGCTAATGCAAGAGAAGAACGTAATTGCTTATGCTTCAAGGCAATTAAAGGCGCACGAACGTAATTATTCGACCCATGATTTGGAATTGGCTGCGGTAGTGTTTGCCTTAAAGCAATGGATACACTATCTATATGGGGTTAAGTGTGAAGTATACACGGATCATCGTAGCCTATAGTATGTCTTTACTCAAAAAGATTTGAATTTGAGATAGAGGAGATGGATGGAACTACTGAAGGACTACGATATCACTATCTTGTATCATCCGGGAAAGGCTAATGTTGTGGCAGACGCCTTAAGTAGAAAGGCAGGGAGCATGGGAAGTCTAGCTCACTTGCAAGTTTCTAGACATCCATTGGCTAGAGAGGTTCAGACTCTGGCTAACGACTTTATGAGGTTAGAAGTAAATGATAAGGGAGGATTATTGGCTTGTGTGGAGGCAAGATCTTCTTTTCTTGACAAGATTAAAGGAAAGCAGTTTACCGATGAGAAACTGATCCGGATACAAGATAAAGTATTGCGAGGAGAGGCTAAAGAAACAAAAATCGACGAGGAAGGTGTTTTGAGAATTAAGGGAAGGGTATGTGTACCCCGCGTCGATGATTTGATTCACACTATTCTTGCAGAAGCTCATAGTTCAAGGTATTCTATACATCCTGGTGCAACCAAGATGTACCGCGACCTAAAGCAACACTTTTGGTGGAGTAGAATGAAGCGTGACATTGTTGATTTTATTGCCAAATGTTCAAATTGTCAGCAAGTAAAATATGAACACCAGAGGCCCGGAGGAACACTTCAGAGAATGCCCATTCCGGAATGGAAGTGGGAGAGAATTGCAATGGACTTCGTGGTTGGTCTTCCAAAAACAATGGGTAAGTATGACTCCATTTGGGTAATCGTTGATAGGTTAACTAAGTCTGCTCACTTCATTCCGGTTAAGGTGACTTACAATGCAGAGAAGTTAGCCAAACTTTACATCTCAGAGATTGTTCGATTGCATGGAGTTCCACTTTCTATCATATCAGATAGAGGTACGCAGTTTACTTCTAAGTTTTGGAAAACATTGCATGCTGAATTGGGTACTAGGTTGGATCTTAGTACCGCATTTCACCCTCAGACCGATGGTCAGTCTGAGCGAACGATCCAAGTGTTGGAGAATATGCTTCGTGCATGTGTAATAGAATTTGGTGGTCATTGGGATAACTTCTTACCCTTAGCAGATTTCTCATACAACAATAGCTATCACTCAAGTATTGATCTGGCCCCATTCGAGGCATTGTATGGGAGAATATGTAGGTCTCCCATTGGGTGGTTTGATGCATTTGAGGTTAGACCTTGGGGTACTGATCTTCTGAGGGAATCGTTAGATAAAGTAAACTGCATTCAAGAAAAGATTTTAGCTACTCAAAGCAGGCAGAAAGAATATGCGGACCGAAAGGTTAGAGACATGGAGTTTATGGAGGGTGAGCAAGTCTTGCTGAAGGTTTCGCCCATGAAAGGGGTGATGCGGTTTGGTAAAAGGGATAAGCTAAGCCCAAGGTATATTGGACCATTTGAAGTACTTAAGCGAGTAGGGGAGGTGGCTTATGAATTAGCCTTGCCTCCAGGACTGTCAGGAGTGCATCTGGTGTTTCATGTGTCTATGTTGAAAAGATACCATGGGGATGGAAACTACATTATCCGTTGGGATTCAGTTTTGCTTGATGAGAATTTGTCTTATGAGGAGGAACCTGTTGCTATTTTAGATAGAGAAGTCCGCAAGCTGAGCTCAAGGGAGATTGCATCCATCAAAGTTCAATGGAAAAATCGACCAGTTGAAGAAGCCACTTGGGAGAAGGAGGCAGATATGCAAGAAAGATACCCACACCTGTTTACAGATTCAGGTACTTCTTTTCGCCCTTGTTTTTCTTCTTATGATCGTTCGAGGACGAACGATGGGTAAATTGGTATCTATTGTAACGACCTGTTTAGTCGTTTTGAGCAACAAATTTTATTTCTGGAAAAACTATCTTGGTAGACGGATCCCACGACGGACCGTCATGGGCACGACGGACCGTCGAGGGGGTCTCGTTCCAAAACACTTAGAATTCTGAAATTTGGGTACTGAAATCGACTCTCTGAACTTCGTGACGACATGGCAGGACGGACCGTCGTGGGCACAACGGACCGTCACAGACTCTTCAAGGAATTGAGTCTCTGAACTCTGTGACGGAAGCAGCAGGACGGACCGTCGGAGGCACGACGGACCGTCACAGGTTGCGTAATCCCAGGCTGGGTCGGATTTCTTTAAATGTTTTAAGGGACGTTTTGGACTATTCCTGCTATAATTATAAATTTAGTGGGCTAATGTTAAAAATTTAACTACTTGAGGGTTAAGGGAGATAACCTTAAATTAATTAATGGGTTAATTCATCATCTTATATACTTAATTATATGCTAATTAGGGTAAAAGAAAGAGGGTTTGAATAAGAAAAATAGAAAGAACAAGGAGAGGGAAAGAGAACGATCGAGAGAAGAGGGAAATGAAGAGGAAACAAAGCTTTGGGAAATTGCTTGCTTGATCACGAATCTCCGGTGGAGGTAGGTTATGGTTTTTATGCTATTCGTAGTAGACTCTTAATAGCGAATGATATGTGTTGGGTAGTATTATTAAACCTTCTATATGCTTAATTGTGTGCTTACATGATGTGATTATGTAATTGTGATGAATAAGCATGATGAGTCTATTGAATCTCTAATCCTAAATTTACCTTGTTAATGATGATGCTTTGGTATAAAAGAAGGCTCGATGAACTAAAGTAATGAGGTTGATGATGCCTTGGTATAAGAGAATGTTTGATGAACTAAAGTAATGAGATTGATGATGCCTTGGTATAAAAGAAGGCTTGATGAACTAATAGAATGAGATTAGTGGAGCGGGTGTCACGAACCGACACGTAGTATTAGGGGGATCAGGTGTCACGAACCGACACGTAGTATTAGGGGATCGGGTGTCACGAACTGACACGTAGAATTAGGGAATCGGGTGTCACGAACCGACACGTAGTATTAGGGGATCGGGTGTCACGAACCGACACGTAGAATTAGGGGATCGGAGTGTCACGTAGCGACACAAGAGAAATAAAGATAATGAATCTTGAAATTATGTTAATAAATTCGAATGAAAACAACCTATATCCCAAACGAGTATGGTGTGGAGACTTGAGTTCTCATAGGTGTGTTTGATGTGGTTACACATGATTTGTGAACTTGTGGCTTTCACCTGCTGAGGAATATGGTTGATTTTATGTTATTATCTGATATATACTGTTTTCTATTTTTAGTTGGCCGATGATACCTACTCAGTACTTATGCCTTGTACTGACCCCTACTTGTATTTGTTTTCTTGATTATTTGTGGAGTGCAGCAAACGTGCCGTCGCCTTCAACTCAACCGCAACTCTAGCCAGTCTTCATTACACTGGATTTCAGGGTGAGCAAATGCTTCTAGCTTGGACTGGATCTTCCTCTTCATGTCTTGATGCCTTGAACTTCCGGCATGGGCTAGCTTTTTACTTATTTTAGCTTCTTAGATACTCTTAGATTAGTAATTTGAGGATAGATGTTCTTGTGATGATGACTTCCAGATTTTGGGGATAATAATAAGTGTTTGAGTTTTAGAAGTTATTAATCTATTTTTATTAATGAGTTTGAAGTCTTCCGCGTTATTTTCTGTTTATTATGGTGGAATGTTGGGGTTTAGACTGGTTGGTTCGCTCACATAGGAGGATAAATGTGGGTGCCACTCACGACACGATTTGGGTCGTGATAATATATTGCACAAAAGTTATGAATATAATGAAATGAGAAATTATGGTGATACAATTTCTGACCAACAAGTTATGAAAAAAGATTCTAATTAGTATCATAGATAATACGAGTATAATGTTCCTATCACTAAAGAGACGAATGATCTTACTATGTTTTTCATCAAAGAACTAGTGGGATCATTTTGTGCACACGAGAAGCAAAGATTTTTTCATAAAGATCAACCCAAAGAAATGATTTTTCAATCTAGAACCAATGAGAATCATCAAAATTACTCAAAAAAATCAACAAAATAAGAATTACAATTTAAAAAAGAAGCAGGATCATGATGTTTTTTCTAAGAAGGTTGAAGAAAAAGGTGAAAAAAGTTTGTCTTTTTTGTAAAATTTGCAAAAGGCTAATCACAAGGCAGAAAAATGTAGGCACAAAAGAAATCTCCAACACAACTTTTGTAAAATTTTTGGCCTCATTGAAAAGAATTGTTGGCACAAGCAACGAAATCAAGCAATTTTCTGTGAAGGAGGGGAGGAAGAAAACCTTTTTTTGCTTCTCAACTTGATGCTTCAACAAAAAGCAATGAATGATATGTTGATAGCAGTTGTAGCAATCACATGAGAGGAAATAAAAAAGTTTTTCTCTCAATTAATTGTAACATTGCTACTAAAGTAAGAATGAGGTATGAAATCTTAATTGATGCAAAAGGTAAATGTACTATTACAATCAACATAAAAGAGAGTAGTAAGCAAATTCATGATGTTCTTTGTGTTCCCGATTAGAAAGAAAATTTGCTTAGTGTTGATCAATTAATGAAATTAAAATGATTATTCTCTTGTATTTAGAGATAATTATTGTAAAATTTATGATAAAATTGAGCCAAATCAAGTCATTGTTGAAGTAAAGATGATTAAAAAAAAATTCCTTTGCAATTTCATTACAATGCATTCAAAAATGAAGTTATAGATGATTAATGACTTTAGCACAAAAAATTGTCACTTAAATTTTCATGTTTTGAAGCTTCTTAAGAAAAAAGGCATGGTCCAAGACATTTCTGAGATTAAGGTAGAGAATATACCTATCATATATTTAGATGTGTCAAATCAAGAAGAGGATGAGGAAGATGGGGATTTTTATCAAGGGGGAATAATCTCACATTCAGATGATGAAGACCGACCTCCAAGAGGAACAAAAATGTTGAGTGACTTTTATCAATGATGCAACTTTACCGATGTTGAGCACGAAATTATGAGGAGACAATAAACCATGATGTTTGAAAGAAAGTCATGGCAGAAGTAATTGGAATGATTGAGAAAAATAATAATTGTAAGTGCATGACTTATACCCAAAGAACCACATTCAAAGGAGGACCACAAGCTCGGGGCTCGACGAAAAAGAAAGTTTCAGCATGTTGAAAATGAGGCTAGCAGTGAAAGAAAGAGCCTGACATTCATTTCTGAATGAAAAATCATAGTTGAGTCTACTAAAAGGGGGACCCGCCTCGTCGTGGTGATTAGAGAACACCTCTGATGACCGACGAGCAAAAGTCTTGGAAGAGTGAGCGCAGGGAAGGATATATCTTTTAATAAAGAAGTCGATTTTCAAACTCACTTAAGAAGTTGTAAGTCTAAAATGGATTTATAAAACCAAACTCAATCAAGAAGGAAATATTCAAAAGCACAAAAGAAAGGGCAGATTCAATTGCAATTATTGTTAGACATAAGAACAACTTGCTGACATCTTCAGCACTTTCAAAAGAAAAGTTTTGCTATGTTCGAGAATGCATTGGAGTTGTCAAACAAATACATTAAGGGGAAGAGTTAGAATTATAAATGCACTCACACCTTGATGTTTAGTCTTTCAATATTGTCTTTTCATTTTTTAAGAAGTCTCTTAGAATTTTGTAATACATATATCTAGTAAATTGTAATAAATATACCTAGTTAATTGTACAAAAATTTTGATTTTATATTTTGAATAATATAAATATTGATAGATTTAATGATTGTAATCATTTCAAGTGGTTTTAAGTAGCTATATAAAACTTAAGCATTCTCTCAAGAAAATATCCTCCTTTTATATTTCCTACAAAATCAACCTAGGTGATTAGACTTTGTTTTATTGATTTCCGGTGATTTTTCAGTACATGAGCAATGATAGAGTTAGTTGTTGGTGGTGGCCAAGGTGACATATATCTTATAAAATTAATCTAGATGGCCAAGAACGTTTTCTAAAACTCTTTGACCCCCGAATTTAGAGTATCCTACTTTCACGCAAGGTGATATATATCTTATAAAATTAATCTAGATGCGGCAAATTTATGATTATCAGATAAATGTGATAGTAAAGTATACATGTAATCAAAGAAAAAGACTTCATATGTCCATAACGCTGGTATACATGATGAGCATAGCATATAGTTCTGTTCCAACATAAGTAAATATTACCTCTCTTTATGATTTTTCTCAAGTATATTATTTTAATTGATCATCATGACCACAAAAAGATATTTTGTATTGTGGTGTTTCCTTTGTATTTCTATATCTCTGCATCTGGCTTAAAAGATTACTCAACAGAGTATTAATTTTGACAGTGGTGGATTCAGAATTTTATGGCTATAGGTGCTTAACTAGGGGTGTGCATTGGTCAATTCGATTCGATTTTATATATTATCGATTCAATTTATTGCGTTTTTTCGTTTTTAAATACGTTAAACAAATAACCAAATCAAAAAGAGATTTTTTATCTGTTTTCGGTTTATCGGTTTTGATCCTTAATGATTTGATTTTGGTTTAACCAATAAGAAAATAAATATACAACTTCTCTAATAAATTTGACCCAACAACACAATATTGTAATGAATAACTATACGAGTGTAACACATAGAGAAATTAAGAGGAATACAGTTCTTACTTTAGATTTTGATGTTTTATATAATGCGAAATTATAAACTAAAAGTCACTTTAATTTGAAGTGTGAATATTTATGTACGTCTTGTATATTATTTGGATGACCCAAGAAAAAAAAAAAGCAATATACTTTTACAGCTAAAAGGAGAATGTTTAAAAGAGCAAGACATGAGAAAGAAAAAAAGCGTCATCCAGTTTTATGTTCAATGGGTGCTCGCTATTATATATATAGTAGTATAACTATTTTTCTACCTAAATATGCATAGCTCGAGCTGAAGCTAATCGGTGCTCGAGCACCCATAACACAACGTGGATCCGCCCCTGAATTTTGAGTATGACACCATAAAAGTGATGAAGAATGAAATTAATTTTTTCACTAATTATATGAGATCTCTTATTCGAATTCGAACTTGAGAATAATCAGAATAAGAAGTTTCTCATAAATAGGTGGCCAAAAGAGATTATAAGCATATGAAATATATAACATTTGATTGCACATTCAAGCAAAAGCAGTAGCTATTCATGCTACGGATGTTAAGCCTAATTCAATTACAAAAATTAGATCAAGATATAAGAAATGCCTAAAATCATATAAAAAAGTTCAAAATTTCCTTATCTCACCACCTAATGGTCAACATTCTTGATGATAAATTATTTAAAAGACAATCCTAGAGAGGTTTGTTTATATTATCAACTATCATACATTCTTGGTATTCTGTTGCTTTGATGGAGTAAAAACAAACCTTACTAGTCATCAATAACAATAATCTCCATTTTCATATTGTTGGGGGCAGGAGCTGGCAATTATCATATATATATATATATATATATATATATATATATATATATATCAATCATTGCTTTAATTAAGATATCTTGTTTCACACCATTCTCCAGCAATCTTCACGTGAAAATGTGTCTTTCTAACAAGATATACCTTAATTATTCTCAGGTCCACTTCTCAATGATTCACTTTCATACTTAGTCACGTTTGTATATGTATAACGTCACATATTTATAATTTGCAGCTAATAATTCTTTGTTTAATTTATATTTATATATAATTGTTCGTATTTATATATGACAATGATTTCTTTTGATTTTTCACTTTTGTCATCATATACATTCAATTTTTTTGTGTATAATTTTAAAAATTTGTATAAACGTGTAGTTTTTTTATTTTTGTGTAATATAATTTATATAATGTAATTTGTATAATATATTTTGTATAATTGTTTAAAATTCATATGTTTATGTTTGTATCAATTTGGTATTTCGAGTTTATTATATTTGTATAATTCCAGACTTTATATTACTCAATTTTATAAAAACACGTGAATTATACAAAAAAACCTACGAATTATCAAACGAGATGCGAATTATACAAATTATTGTCTTCTCTCACTCGTCTCTCTCCTCTCTCTACCAGTTTCACTCGCCTCTCTCCTCCCTCTCCCAGTCTTGCTCGCCTCTCTCCTCCCTTTCTCAATCTCTCTTGCTAGAATATGCAAATACATATGTATATATAATATATAATTATCTAATCGATATACATATCTCTCCCACTCTTTAATTTGCCTTCTCTCGCTCGCCTCTCTCCTTCATCTACCACTATCATCACACGTCACTCTCGTCACTATAACATCTAGCTAGAAATCGTAATTAGTAAACTATAATTATAAAGTGTAATTAGGCTATTTTTGATCTGCCATCTGCGAAAGTTCCTCTACTATATATGCTTGAATTAACAGTTAATCTGTATACCTTTTCTTTTCTTTTTAACTTTTTAGGCAACTATAGAATTGAGTAGCTACAAATGATCATTGTATGATCAAGTGATCTTTCATCCTAAAATCATGCTATACGTTTTTTCTTTTCATTGATAAAAAATTCTATCATGATCAGATGATTTGGACTAGTAGTGTAGCTTCTTGAGCTGAACCAATAATTCGATTGAGTTATTTTTGGATCACAATTGATACATGTCTTACCTTGTATCTTTTTATTAAAAAAATGAAAATTCTAATATCTTTGGTGTGTGAATTGGAAAATAGAAAATTAGAAATTCTTTAAGACTAACAGAAAATATATGACACCAAAAAATGCATACATTAGGTTATGGCTAATTTCCTCCACCAGATATACTTATTTGAAGTAGTGGAATCTCATATTTCAATAACTTCAAAGAACTCAAAAGTCAGCAAAAAATGACACGACAACTCAATATTTATTTCATAAGAAAAAATAATATGCAAAAGTAGATTCAATAAAGAAAATTGAGGGAAAATCTCATTATTTATAACCAACAATCTGAATGAATAGTTGGGATATGCTAGTTATTAAGGCAGCAGTATCTCAGGCTTTAATAATTTTAGCGCACTCAAATGTCAGCAACAATCACACAAATACTCTATATTTATTTGTTTTAATAATATACATGCACAAGTAGGTTCTAACATGTATATTATGTATTCAAAAGGTATAGTCAAAATGGTCTTGTAGACCCTTGTTGTCACGACCCAAAACGAGCCGCGATTGGCACCCACACTTATCCTCCTATGTGAGCGAACCAACCAAACTAAACCTTAACATTTCAATGTAATATCAATAGAAAGTAATGCGGAAGACTTAAACTCATTAATAAAAACCAATTCAATAACTTCTAAAATTCAACATCTATTATTATCCCCAAAATCTGGAAGTCATCACCACA
The DNA here is from genome assembly GCA_027704765.1 of Solanum habrochaites. Taxonomy (NCBI): domain Eukaryota; kingdom Viridiplantae; phylum Streptophyta; class Magnoliopsida; order Solanales; family Solanaceae; genus Solanum; species Solanum habrochaites. The sequence goes on along the minus strand of JAKWJA010002498.1, from coordinate 32,128,255 downwards.
AGAACATCTATGATCAAATTACTAAACTAAGAGTATTCTAAAAAGCTAAAATAACAAAAGCTAGTCCATGCCGGAACTTCAAGGCATCAAGACATGAGGAAGAAGATCCAGTCCAAGCTAGAAGCGTTAGCTCACCCCGAAATCCGGTGTAATGAAGACTGGCTAGAGTTGCGGTTGAGTTGAAGACGACGGTATGTTTGCTGCACTCCACAAATAACAACGAAGAAAACATAAAAGTAGGGGGTCAGTACAAACACAAGTACTGAGTAGGTATCATCGGTCAACTCAAAATAGAAAGCAATATATCTCAGATAACATCATAAAATCAACTAATATTCTTAACAGGTGGTAGCAACAAGTATAAACATCATTTATAAGTACCGCCAAGTTCACACATGAGGACTCAAGCCTCAATACCATACTCATTTGGGAATTAGGTTCATTAGATTGAGTATATTAACATCCTTCAAGATTCATTATCTTTATTTCTCTTGTGTCGGTACGTGACACTCCGATCCCCTACCACTATGTGTCGGAACGTGACACTCCGATCCCCTAATACTATGTGTCGGAACGTGACACTCCGATCCCCTAATTCTACGTGTTCTCCGGTTCTGACACCCACATCCCCTAAATCACATCGCTTCTGACCTCCGTCCCCCAAAGCTTTGTTTCCTCTTCGTTTCTCCCTTCTCGTTTGATTCTCTCTCTCTCTCTTTGTTCTTTCTATTTTTCTTATTCAAACCCTCTTTCTTTTACCCTAATTAGCATATAATTAAGTATGAAAGATGGCAATAATAACCCACTAATTAACTTAAGGTTACCTCTTTTAACCTCCAAGTAATTAGACTTATTAACATTAACCCACTACTTTATAATTAAAGCAGGAAATAGTCCACAACGCCCCTTAAATTACTTAACAGAAATCCGACCCAACCTGGGATTACGCAGCCTGTGACGGCCCGTCGCGCCTGCGACGGTCCATCCTGCTGCTCCGTCATAGAGTTCAGCGACTTGATTTTAGTAAAAGTGCTGTGACGGGCCGTCGTGCCTGCGACGGTCCGTCCTGCCATTTCGTCGTAACGTTCAGAGAGTCGATCTCAGTACCCAAATTTTTAATTTCTAAGTGTTTTGGAACGAGACCCCCACGACGGTCCGTCGTGCCCATTACGGTTCGTCGTGGGATCCGTCGACTCCGCCAGTTTTTCCTTAAAATCTGCTGCTCAAAACGACTAAACAGGTCGTTACAATAGATACCAATTTACCCATCGTTCGTCCCCGAACGATCACGAGAAGAAAAGCAAGAGTGAAAAGAAGTACCTGAATCTGTAAACAGGTGTGGGTATCTTTCTTGCATATCAGTCTCCTTCTCCCAAGTGGATTCTTCAACTGGCCGATTCTTCCATTGCACCTTAATGGATGCAATCTCCCTTGACCTCAACTTGCGGACTTCTCTATCTAAAATGGCAACAGGCTCCTCCTCATAAGATAAGTTCTCATCAAGCAGAACTGAATCCCAACGAATGATGTAGTTTCCATCCCCATGGTACCTTTTCAACATAGACACATGAAATACCGTCATAAGCCACCTCCCCTACTCGCTTCAGAACTTCAAAGGGTCCAATATACCTTGGACTTAGCTTACCTCTTTTACCAAATCGCATCACACCCTTCATGGGTGAAACCTTCAGCAAAACTTTCTCACCTTCCATGAACTCCAAGTCCCTAACCTTCCGATCTGCATACTCCTTTTGCCTACTTTGAGCCGCTAAAAGCTTTTCTTGAATAAATTTCACCTTCTCTAACGAATCCCTCAAAAGGTCAGTACCCCAAGGTCTAACCTCGAATGCATCAAACCAACCAATGGGAGACCTACATCTCCTCCCATACAATGCTTCGAAAGGAGCCATATCAATACTGGAGTGATAGCTATTATTGTATGAAAACTCTGCTAAGGGTAAGAAGTTATCCCAATGACCACCGAATTCTATCACACATGCTCGAAGCATATCTTCCAATACTTGAATCGTTCGCTCAGACTGTCCATCGGTCTGAGGGTGAAATGCAGTACTAAGGTCCAACCTAGTACCTAATTCCGCGTGCAATGTTCTCCAAAACTTAGAGGTAAACTGCGTACCTCTATCTGATATGATGGAAAGTGGAACTCCATGCAACCGAACAATTTCTGAGATGTAGAGTCTGGCTAACTTCTCTGCATTGTAAGTCACCTTAACCGGAATGAAATGAGCAGACTTAGTTAATCTTTCCACAATTACCCAAATAGAGTCAAACTTGCCCAATGTCTTTGGAAGACCAACCACGAAGTCCATTGCAATTCTCTCCCACTTCCATTCAGGAATGGGCATTCTCTGAAGTGTTCCTCCGGGCCTCTGGTGTTCATACTTTACTTGTTGACAATTTGGACATTTGGCAACAAACTCAACAATGTCGCGCTTCATTCTACTCCACCAAAAATGTTGCCTTAGGTCACGGTACATCTTGGTTGCCCCAGGATGTATAGAATATCCAGAACTATGAGCCTCTGTAAGAATAGTGTGGATCAAATCATCAACACGGGGTACACATACCCTTCCCTTAATTTTCAAAACACCTTCCTCATCCATTATTGCTTCTTTAGCCTCTCCTCGCAACACTTTATCTCGGATTCGGCTTAGTTTCTCGTCATCAAACTGTTTCCCCTTGATCTTATCAAGAAAAGAAGATCTCGCCTCCACACTGGCCAAAAATCCTCGCTTCTCATTTACTTCTAACCTCATAAGGTCATTAGCCAGAGTCTGAACCTCTCTAGCCAATGGGCGTCTAGAAACTTGTAAGTGGGCTAAACTACCCATGCTCCCTGCTTTTCTACTTAAGGCGTCTGCCACAACATTAGCCTTTCCCGGATGATACAAGATGGTAACATCGTAATCCTTCAGTAGTTCCATCCACCTCCTCTGTCTCAAATTCAAATCTCTCTGAGTAAAGACATACTGTAAACTACGATGATCCGTATAGACTTCACACTTAATCCCATATAGATAGTGTCTCCATTGCTTTATTGCAAACACCACCGCAGCCAACTCTAAATCGTGGGTCGAATAATTACGTTCATGCACCTTTAATTGCCTCGAAGCATAAGCAATTACATTCTTCTCTTGCATTAGCACTGCACCCAAACCAGAATAAGATGCATCACAATAAACAATGAAGTTCTTACCCTCTACTGGCAAGGTAAGGATAGGTGCGGTAGTCAACAAGGTCTTGAGTTTCTGAAAGCTTTCCTCACATTCATCCGACCATACAAATGGAACATTCTGCTTAGTCAAGTTCGTCAATTGGGAAGCAATAGAAGAGAATCCCTTGACAAATCGACGGTAGTAACTGGCTAAACCAACGAAGCTTCTTATTTCTCACACATTAGTAAGTCTTACCCAATTCTTCACTACTTCGATCTTAGAGGGATCCACCATCACTCCATCCTTAGAAACCACGTGCCCCAAGAAGGACACTGAATCTAGCCAAAACTCACACTTGGAGAATTTGGCATAAAGCTTTTTATCCCTCAACATTTCCAACACAATTCTCAAATGCTCCTCATGTTCCTTCTTACTCTTGGAGTATATCAGTATATCATCAATAAACACGATCACAAAGAGATCCAGATATGGCTTAAAAATCACGTTCATCAAGCTCATGAAAGCAGCAGGGGCATTCGTTAGTCCAAAGGACATTACCAAGAATTCATAATGCTCATACCTGGTTTGAAAAGCAGTCTTTGGCACATCTGCTACTCGTATTTTCAATTGATGATAACCAGCCCTCAAGTCGATTTTTGAGAAGACACAAGCACCTTGTAACTGATCGAACAAATCATCAATGCGAGGAAGAGGACACCTGTTCTTAACAGTTACTTTATTTAGTTGCCGGTAGTGTATGCACATCCGAAGACTCCCATTTTTTTTCTTCACAAACAAAACAGGAGCACCCCAAGGGGATGCACTTGGTCTAATGAAACCTTTGCTCAACAACTCTTGAAGTTAGGCCTTTAACTCTCTTAACTCAGCGGGAGCCATTCTATAAGGGGGTATAGAAATGGGGCGAGTACTTGGTTCAAGATCGATGCAGAAGTCAATATCTCTATCCGGTGGCATACCAGGAAGGTCTGCAGGAAACACATCTAAAAACTCGCGGACTATCGAAACCGACTCAATTGAAGGTACTTGGGTAGTATCATCCCGGAGGTGTGCCAAGAACGCTAAACACCCTTTACTAACCATTCTCTTAGCACGAAGAAAGGAGACGATACGAACCGGATTGGAAGTGTAGTCACCCTCCCACACTAACGGATCTGTCCCAGGCTTGGCTAACGTCACAGTTTTAGCATTACAATCCAAGATTGCAAAATTTGGAGAAAGCCAAGTCATACCCAGAATTACATCAAAATCAACCATTTCTAAGATAACCAAGTCTACATGAGTATTGCTCCCCACAAAAGTCACCAGACAAGACCTATATACCTTTTCAACTATCACAGACTCACCCACCGGAGTAGAAACACGAATAGGCATGTCAAGCAATTCACAATGTAAATTAAGACCATTAGCAAATGCGGAAGATACATATGAAAATGTAGAGCCAGGGTCAAATAGTACAGAAGCCATACAATCACAAACCAAAAGATTACCTGTGATAACAGCATCCGATGCCTCCGCTTCAGACCTCCCAGGGAAAGCGTAGCAATGGGTCCTATCACCTGTCTGCCCGTTGCCCTACCATGTTGTGCTGTAGTGGCTCCAGTTTGCCCATTACCCCGGCCGTTTTGGTGACCACCATTACCTCGGCCACCGCGTTCTCCCGAATAACGGCCTCTACCATGACCACCTCTACCTCTAGCTATTGGGGGTCTATAACTCTGTTTTGGACAATTCCTCCTAATATGTCCAGTCTCCCCACATCCATAACACTCTCAGGAGTCAAGCATAGGTCTCTCAGAGAAGTGTTGACCGGTCTGAGGTGGACCCCCAACTACAGTCTGTAGTGAAGACTGAATTGGTCGGACCGAGTAATCTCCTGAACCCTGTCCTCTAGAGTAAGAACCATTAAACTCACCTCCCTTACGAAACCTTTTAGATGTCGATGCCATGGTGAAGTCATCTGGCTTCACTCACTCTACCTCTATCACGAAGTCCACCACTTCTTGAAAAGATTTCGCTGTGGCCGCTACCTGTAAGGCTGAAATTCGCAACTCTGATCTCAACCCCTTCACAAAACGGCGAATCCGCTCTTGTGGACTGAAACATAGTTGGGTGGCATACCGGGATAATGCACGAAATTTAGCCTCATATGCAGTAACCGACATCCTACCTTGCTCTAGGCTCAAAAACTCATCCCTTTTCCTATCCCTCAAAGTACGGGGGATATACTTCTCCATAAACAAGCTAGAAAATGCTGCCCAAGTTATAGGTGGCGCCTCTGTTGGTTGACACTCAACATGTGACCGCCACCATATTTTGGCGTTCCCTTGAAACTGATAAGTCACAAACTCAACACCAAACCGTTCTACTATACCCATCTTGTGTAGTAGCTCATGACAGTCAACCAGAAAATCATAAGCATCCTCAGATTCAGCACCCTTGAAGACTGGAGGTTTCAATTTCAAGAACTTACTGAAAAGTTCATGTTGATCATTTGTCATTATAGGCCCTGTGGTCAGACGAGGAAACATGCCTATTTTCAATGAGGCATCCATGCGGGGAGCCATAGTAGCTGCATGTTGTACCTCCGGAACCGGAGGTGTTGGTGCAGAAAACACTGGAGGCGTCTGGCCCTGATCAGATAACCCGCTAAGATAAGCAAGAACCTGATTGATCATCTCTGGGGTAGGTTGGGGTGGAAATCCTTCATTCTGCACTTGTTCATTTTCCCCTTCCTCACCCTCTCTTACCACTTCCTCAGTCGGTGGAGGAGTCACCGCGCTAGTACCAGATGGGCTAGGTGCTCGTCCTCTTCCTCTAGAGGACGTCCTCCCACGGCCTCTTCCACGGCCTCTTGTCACTACTTCTCTCTGAGCTACAGCCCCAGTGGCTGGCTCAGACGCTTCTTGTCTTGCCGACGTTGGTGTTGGCGCAGTCGTTGTTGCTCTAGTTCTAACCATCTGCGAAATAGAGTGAAGATGGTCAGATACCAATTTGTATCACCTAGATACCAATTGGATTCAAGTAATAGCACGAAAGAAGAAAAGAAAGAATGGAGTTTTCCTAAAGTCTTATAGCCTCTCAAAGAAAAGTAAAGGCGTCCCCCTACCGTTCCTTAAGACTCTACTAGATCTGTTCTTGTGTGATGAGACCAACGAACCTAATGCTCTGATACCAAGTTTGTCACGACCCAAAACGAGCCGCGACTGGCACCCACACTTATCCTCCTATGTGAGCGAACCAACCAAACTAAACCTTAACATTTCAATGTAATATCAATAGAAAGTAATGCGGAAGACTTAAACTCATTAATAAAAACCAATTCAATAACTTCTAAAATTCAACATCTATTATTATCCCCAAAATCTGGAAGTCATCACCACAAGAACATCTATGATCAAATTACTAAACTAAGAGTATTCTAAAAAGCTAAAATAACAAAAGCTAGTCCATGCCGGAACTTCAAGGCATCAAGACATGAGGAAGAAGATCCAGTCCAAGCTAGAAGCGTTAGCTCACCCCGAAATCCGGTGTAATGAAGACTGGCTAGAGTTGCGGTTGAGTTGAAGACGACGGTATGTTTGCTGCACTCCACAAATAACAACGAAGAAAACATAAAAGTAGGGGGTCAGTACAAACACAAGTACTGAGTAGGTATCATCGGTCAACTCAAAATAGAAAGCAATATATCTCATATAACATCATAAAATCAACTAATATTCTTAACAGGTGGTAGCAACAAGTATAAACATCATTTATAAGTACCGCCAAGTTCACACATGAGGACTCAAGCCTCAATACCATACTCATTTGGGAATTAGGTTCATTAGATTGAGTATATTAATATCCTTCAAGATTCATTATCTTTATTCCTCTTGTGTCGGTACGTGACACTCCGATCCCCTACCACTATGTGTCGGAACGTGACACTCCGATCCCCTAATACTATGTGTCGGAACGTGACACTCCGATACCCTAATTCTACGTGTCGGTTCATGACACCTGATCCCCTAAATCTACGTGTCGGTTCGTGACACCCGATCCCCTAATTCTACGTGTCAGTTCGTGACACCCGATCCCCTAAATCTACGTGTCGGTTCGTGACACCCGATCCCCTAATCTCATTCTATCAATTCATCAAGCCTTCTCTCTTACCAAGGCATCATCAATCTCATTACTTTAGTTCATCAAGCCTTCTTTTATACCAAGGCATCATCATTAACAAGAGATTAGGTTTTTATCAAGATTTGGGATTCAATAGCTTCATCATGCTTATTTCATCACAATCATATATATATAATCACATCATGCATGCAACACAATTAAGCATATAGAAGACTTTATAATACTACCCAACACATATCATTCGCTATTAAGAGTTTATTACGAATAGCATAAAAACCATAACCTACCTCCACCGAAAAATTGTGATCAAGCAAGAAAATTCCCCAAAGCTTTGTTTCCTCTTCGTTTCTCCCCTTTCTCGTTCGATTCTCTCTCTCTCTTTGTTCTTTCTATTTTTCTTATTCAAACCCTCTTTCTTTTACCCTAATTAGCATATAATTAAGTATAAAAGATGGCAATAATAACCCACTAATTAACTTAAGGTTACCTCTTTTAACCCCCAAGTAATTAGACTTATTAACATTAACCCACTACTTTATAATTAAAGCAGGAAATAGTCCAAAACGCCCCTTAAATTACTTAACAGAAATCCGACCCAACCTGGGATTACGCAGCCTGTGACGGCCCGTCGCGCCTGTGACGGCCCGTCGCGCCTGTGACGGCCCGTCGCGCCTGCGACGGTCCGTCCTGCTGCTCCGTCACAGAGTTCAGCGACTTGATTTTAGTAAAAGTGCTGTGACGGGCCGTCGTGCCTGCGACAGTCCGTATTGCCATTTCGTCGTGACGTTCAGAGAGTCGATCTCAGTACCCAAATTTTTAATTTCTAAGTGTTTTGGAACGAGACCCCCACGACGGTCCGTCGACTCCGCCAGTTTTTCCAGAATTAAAATCTGCTGCTCAAAACGACTAAACAGGTCGTTACACTTGTACTTGTATGTGTTTATATTATGGACCCTTTTACTTGTTCCTTTGTCATTTGAACCCCTGAATTCATCGAAACACAATATTTAAACACATTTTTTACTACTCAATGATGTGTATATCACAAACGTCTGACACATAATTTTAAAAAATAATTATAAAATAACACATATGATTATAAAATGACACATACATATAGTCACTACACATCATTTATTAGATTAATGTACCAACACTTCTATTTACAATTTTTATTTCTTTTTACTTTAACAGTCTCCATCCCCACAATTTCACTTTAGCCCTTCTTCTAATCTTTCTTTCTCATTATTCGTGCTTCTTAATTCTACTCTTTCCATTAAAATAAAAAATGTTGACAATGACTTTTGATAGTTCACAATCTTGTCGGAGTTCGGAGTTAATTTTAATTTTTATCGAATTGAAATTTTGATGGTGACCGGTGACCTAAGAAAGAGTGGGGGTCAGATTGTTTCTAGTCACAATCTCGCCGGAGCTCAGGGCTGGCGGCTTTAGAAAATTCGAGACTTATAGGTGTATTGATTTGGTATTTTTGTTGTTGTTGTCGGCTCTCGCTTACAGTTGTTGGTTGAAACTTGTTGGAGGCGGCGGGAATGAAGGTGCTTTGGTCGGAGAAGGCGAAGAGGACGAGAGGAAGACCATAAGTTTGGTTGGATCTGAAACAGGGGTCAATCTCAAAAATTATTTGAGTTTTTTTTTTGTTGTTTCTGTTTGATTTTAAACTTATCTAGGTAGATTTTTCTTAATTTACTTTTGAATCTATTTGTTGTTTAATCTGGATTTTATCTTCTATTTGTGTTTTTGTTGATTTTGGGCTTCAGTCAATTATATTGATTTTCTTGATTTTTTTTGAAAATTTGCTTTGTTTTATGCTTAACGTTAGTGTAAGATGTTAGGGAGCAGTGTTTGCCTTCCATGGTGTTTTTCATAACAAAGAGAGTAATATAATGACAATAAACTATAGAGAAGAAGTTTGGGGGAAAAAAAGGTCAAGAAAACCCCAACAAATTCTATCCAACAATGGTGTTAGATCCAACTAAGAAGATGATAGCTATATAAAAGCCCTTATATGACTTTTAGATCTCACGCTCCTAATAGGTTTGTTATATACGCATTTTGATATTAAATGTCATATAATATGTCAAGACAAAAATAATATTTAAAATATTGTGTTTTAATAAATTCAAAAATTTAAATAACAAAAAAGCAAATAGAAATATTTATAATACAAATACATATAAATATAAAGGAGACCATTTTGCCAAAGGTATAAATATGAAGAAAAGATATATGTACCTTGTAAGGGTCAGCATCAAATCAGAATTGTTTTTAGTTTAAAGGTAAAAAGGTGGAAGTCTGATAAAGTCATTCCAAGAAGCATCCTTCCTTTATAGGAAAAGGACAATAATTTGTCACAAACATTAGTCCCAACATGTAACGACTTGTCATTAACCCAATTAAATAGTTCGTTTCTTTTACAAAAAAAAAAAGAAAACAAACGAAGAATGGAGCATATAATATTATGCTTAAATAATATTATTTTTTGTGTCTTAATTTATATGATACATTTTTTTTCAGACTCAAATAGTTTAAGTTTGATCAGGAGTTTTGTGCATGAAATTTTAATTTTTTAAATAAAATTTATATATTTATAAACTACGTAAAAAGTATTATAAATTACAAGAATTGACAATCTAAAATAAATTTAAAAGATATATAAAAAAATTATAATCAAAGATAGATTTATTTGAGTCTCAAAATCTGAAATGTTTCATACCAATTGAAACTTAGGAAATGTTACTTCTTTTGGATAATTTTATTTGTCACATTTTTATTTAGAAGCCTCCTTAGGAAAATTATGTCTTTAGACTATCATACCTAATTTTGCATATTCAATTATTTAAAATGGTAAACTCTTTTCGATAGTGGGACTGCAGGGGAGGATTCACATGTAAAGTTGGAGGTGTATGTGCACACCTTAATTTTAAAAAGTAATCATATAAATATATTATATCTATTTTGAAAAATAGATAGAAAAAGGAATATCCTTAATAAACATTAAACTACTCTTGGTCTGCTGGTAGAAGTGAGGAAATACCTCATTACAGACCTAGGTTCGAGCTTGGTCAACTCACCTTTGAGTAGGTGTATCATTGAAATTTCAAGCAACTAATGGACTTGACTTAGGCTTCATCTGTTTACACTAAATAAAGATATGGATCTTAATCATTCAGATTCTATCCATTAAGTGTGTTTAACTTTTAGGTTTGAATCTGAATGATCCAGATTCAATTCATTAGATTCATTTGTTTCTTTTTTCAAAAAGCCTCTTAATGGACCTAAAAAGGTCTGATTGGATCAGATCTGCAGGAGAATCTTAACACCATTCATACTTATTTAATAAGTTATATAATAATATTTTATCGGCTCTCTCGGTCTTTGTGCAACTGTTGCTCTCTCAACAACAAACTTTCTTCCTCTCTTTTATTAATCAAACACTTATTTTTTCCTCTTGAACTGATAAGTTTTCATAATTTTTACAAGTATTTTTTTATATTAATAAATTTTTTAAGGTGTATTATTGTTTGTCAAGAACACTTGTTGCAGTAATATTTTTAGTATATCGATGTTCATCAAAATTTATGAGTGAAAAAATATTGTACATAATTAAAAATAATAACTATGTATGCATATACACTTGAGATCTCTTGTTAGAATTTTATCTTAGGGCAATAATTTTATTGAGACTCTTGATATATTATTGTTGTTGAACTAGTTGGTGACAAAAATAATGGAGCTCTAATGATACCACATCCCAATCTTCAGTTTCAGCAAGAAAATAGGGAAGAAAAAAACTTATTCATCTGATGAAAATTGATGAGAAGATGATTACTGTTTTGAAGTTATTAATTAAAAAATGGTGCACCTACATTTGAAGAATATATGAAAAAATTAGATGGACTTGAATGGGAAGAGTCATTAGTACATGTGTTAATATATTTGGTGAAAGTGTACGCTACAAAAAGTATGAATAACCTTGGAGGTTCACAAGTCACATAATTGGATTAAGGTTATTGGAAAAAAAAGAAAAGAATTCTTTAATTTTCTTCTAATTATTGAAAATATAATTTAGGCATTGATAATGTGATACCTTATTATTATTTTTTGATCAGTATCTATCATACATATCGAATTTTTTGATATTAAATTGTGCTTTTCAAATATATTCTTTTGTGATTTTTCTTGTTATGCTTAATGATTATGATACTTTTTTTAATCAAAAAGTAATATTTTTTGTTGAAATGAATTTTTTATAACATTTTATTAATATAATGTTTGATTTCATAAGCACATTGAAATACTAAGAACAAACAATAATCATTTAGTGTTAAGATTTTGAGGCAACATCTTAATATTCATATGTTTACTCAGATCTAGAGACCTAGCTCTTAATACTTATTTTAATATTCAGATGTGTATTCAGATTCAGAGGTTTTAATATTAATTAAAACAAATTAGGTCTTAATCTAATTAATCATTAAAATTTCAAACAATTAAATTTTTCTTAAAGAGAATGTATGACCTAATTCTGACAAACAACTGTGGACGGAAAATCTTATTCTGACAAATAATTATGGACGGAAGGAATAATATATTTATGTGAGTTTTCAAAAAGAAATTACTTAATCCTACAATAATTGATAGCCATCACTTTTCCGTATAATTTAGATCTATTTTATTTTTTTTTGTGAAATATAAACATGAGTGCGGTATGGTTTGTAATAAGCAATTATAGTCCTTTTATTATTTTAGAATAGAAAATCAAATCTTTTCCATTATTCTTTACTAGAAATGGTTCATTGACCAAAGGATGAACTGGCTTTTTGGCCAGTTACTACTTTAAGAAAAAAAAGAAAAAAGGGAACAAATTAAAAAGAGAAACAAATGAAAGCATTTAGGTCCCATCAACCTTATCTAAATCATTGTTCTTTGTACTGTGGAAATGTTGGTCTTCTCCCTATCAACTAATTCTGGAAGTATTACTCATAATTAGGGGTGACAAAGTGGGTATATAATGTGTGTATCCATTTATATTACTCATATTAAATGGATGGAAAATTGTATATAATAGCAAACTAATAACCTAAAATAAATGGAGTAGCTAAGGTTTGATTTAATTGTGCTTCATAGCAAACGTTAGCCAAAGTTTGTCAGGTGTCTCTCTCCCCAAAATCTCGCTCGTCGCTCGTCACTCTCCATTCTCGCTCGCCTCTCTCGCTTTATACACAGAAGTGTATAAATTATATTTCTGTTTTGTATAAAGCGAGAGAAAATTGTATATACACATGCAAAAATATATATCTTCGTGTTATACACTTAATTATACAATTTACGAATATTTTACTTCAAATATTGCAGAGAAAAAGGCCAACAAATTATACATTGCGAATTATATAATTGCAGTGAAATACAATTTTCTCTAGCTTTATACAACATAAGTGTATATATTGTGTTTCTGTTTTTGTATAAAGCGAGAGAAAAATATATATTTTCTTGCTATACACTTATAATTATGCAATATACATACATTTTATTTCGATTCAACTGTATGCAAAGCAAAATTTAAAAAAATATTGCAGCGAATTATACAATCGCAGTGAAATAGGATAGCGAATTATACAATTGCAACGAAATAGGCCAGCCAATTATACAATTTAGGCCAGCGAATCATACAATTGTATATGTATAGCGAATTATACAGTTTTATGTTTGCTATAGAGCGCAATTATGCAAACTTTGCTATAGCATACAAATATGAATTTTTTCTTTACTATATGTGAAAGTTGCCCTTAAATGAATTGGATATCCAATTCACTTGAAAATGAATAAAAAATGAGCAATACTTATATTATTCATTTAAAAATGGATAGTTAAATAGATAAAATGAATAAAAATAAACGAAAATAAAAGTGATAGGGTTGACTAGTAATTTTTTTTTTATTTTAAAAAAAACTATAAAAATTATGAAACTTTTTTTTACATTGGGATTGGGGTGGTAGGGATGGGGTTGAGTAGGGGGAGATGTAGGGGTTAAGAAGGGGGGGGGGGGGGGCTGGTCGGGTAAGATGGTGTGGGGCTGGTAGGGGTAAGGGGGTGGGATGATAATTTTTTTTTCAAAAAAAATTAAAAATATTAATGAAAAAATTAAAATTTTGTTGGCTTTTTTTGGGATGGGGTGTTGAGTAGGAGGAAGGGGCTGGGGTGGGTAGGGGGTGTCGTAATTTTTTGAAATAATTTTTATTTTATTTATTTTTGGATGGGTGTAGTAGGGGGTTGGTAGGGTGTAGGGGGCTGATAATTTTTTCAAAAAAAAATTAATGAATTTTTTAAAAAATTTGTTAATTTTTTTGGGATGGTGGTGTCAGGGGGTAGGGGTGGGGGTGGGTTTGGATGGAATTTTTTATTTTTTACATTTTTTTGAGAGGGGGTGGAGGTTGGTAGGGGTGGAGTTAAGTGATAATTTTTTAAAAAAATGCTTTTAATAAGATCTCTAATATAATATGGGTAATATGGTTATCCATACTATCCATTGGGTAAACTCGTTTTACCTATTTAAAATATGAGTCGAATCGAGTAACTTATTCATTTTTATGTAACTCATTTTTTGATCGACTCATATTCGACTAGATTCGCTCATTTGCAACTCCTAGTCATGATTTGCTTTCATTAAAAAAAAAATGTTAAAAAAGGAGTGATACCAAGTAGTATTTGCAACTCACATTTTCGTGGAATTTTTTTATGTGAACTGCTTTCTGAATGCTTATTATGCAGGTTTATACTATGTCAATCAGCATAATGGACATAGGGTCCGTTTGGATGGACTTAATAAAAGCAGCTTTAAAAAAGTACTTTTAAAAGTGCTGAAACTTATTTTTAAAATAAGCAGTTATGCGTTTGGATAACAGTGCTGAAGTTGTTATATCAAACGTGAAAAAGGAAAAATGGAAGAAAGAAATGTTAGGGTTATATGAGTAATTTGGAGATTGTATAAAAATATCAAGAGCAAAAAGATAAAAATGTGGTCAACTTAAAACAACTTATAAGCTTAAAAAAAAAAAAAAAGCACCCCTACCCCAGCTTTTAACTTTTGGCTTAAAATAAGTTTTTTTTAACTTAAAATAAGTTATTTTAAGTATTGCCAAACAGCTAAATAAGTCAAAAACCAGCTTTTAAGTCAGTTTGACCAGCTTTTAAGCAGACTCATAGTTGAGTGACTTTGTAAGCAAACATTTAGGAATGACTTATTGTGAGTAACTTTTGAGTAGGGTGTACAAAATCGAATCGAAAACCGAATCAAATCGTAAATCGAGTCAAACAAAAAAAGAACCGACTAGTGATTTGGTTTGGTATTGGAAAAAAACTCCGACTATATTTGGGTTGGTTCGATTTCACTTTAAAAAAGTCATCGCAAGACCAAACCAAACCAAACCAACATTATATATGTAATTTTAAAATTTTATTTTATGCATAAAAATATTTATTTTGATACCATTTTAAATATTTCTTAATACTATTTCATAGTTTTTATCTTTTATTATAATATTCAAGTTTAAAACATAGAATTGGGAATGGTCTAATAAAGATTATAGTTAATATATATTGATAATTATAATAAAGCTTAAATCAAAATCAAATTAATACTAATGCAAAAAGAAAATCAATTCAACACTAAGAATCACAATAATATTGAATATTTATTTTTAGTTTTATATTGATTTAGACAATTAAAATACATAATCTAATTTTAATTTCTTTAAATATTTAGTAATGTAACGAATATTACTTATTAAACTTATTTTAGCATGATTATTTTCATTATGACTTTACAATATTTGTTTTATATGATGATGATTCATTATTATTTTTATTGAATATTTTTGTGTCATCAATACTCATCTCATATTTTCTGCTATTTTTCGAGAAACAGTTTAGATAATTATATTTTGATTGGACTGTTGAAATATTTGGAGCACAAGGTAATTATATGTTTGTATGCAAACTTTATCAAAAAAGATCCAAAATTTTGGAAAATCTGAAGTTTATTAGTTTGGTTTGATTTATAAATTTAAAAATTCGACACAATGGTTTGATTTGGTATTTTAAAAACTCGAACCAACCCGAGGTTGAAAATTTGAAAAAAATATGAATTTATTAGTTTGGTTTTAATTCATAAATTTAAAAGTTTAACACGAATGGGTTGATTTGATATTTGAAAAAACTCGAACTAAACCGATCATGTAGACCTCAACTTTTGAGTTAAAAATTAAAGTTGAAAGTTGAGTGATATGTATCTCGATAAACACAAGCCCCTAGTATATGAACAATCTACAGAAAAGCAATTGTCAGTCCAATTAAAGCAAGATTCGAGTTATCATTATACGAACAAAGTGATTCAATTAAGAAAAAATGTGATTATTTTATGTGAAGTTGGGTAGGTAAAAATTAAAATAGATTTTGATGGACTTGGACTTATATTTATTATAGTTGGGCTAAAGCGTTGGGCTTGAGAAAATGGTTAAGTCAAAAACTTAAGTTAAGTAAGATTTAACAAAATATTTATATTTTATTTATGAATACCATATTAATAAATAAAAAATTTATAGAAAAAATGCACAAGTACCCCCCTAGACTATGACCAAAATCTCAGGACACACCTTAACTATTCTAAGGTCCTATTACCCTTCTGAACTTATTTTTTTCTGTAATTTTATGCTCCCTTTTGACTTACATGACATCCAAATATCTATCCCGCGCCTCAATTACGTGGAGTCATGGAGTGTGCCACGTAAGATAAAAGGTATATAAAATTAAAAAAATAAGTTTAGGGGATAGTAGGACTTTAGTTTAGTTAAGGTGTGTCTCTGGGATTTTGATCATATTCCTGGGAGGATACTTGTACATTTTCCCAAATTTATGTATCTAATTTATCAGTTCGGTTTGGAGTAAAACCAAAACCAAATTAAGTAGTATCAATTTTTAAAATTTAAACCAAATCAAACCAAATATTAATTTTTTTAATCAGTTTGATTCGAATTGCGATTCGATTTGATTTTCTAATCATTACCATAAACGGTCCTAGATGTCACTTGTTTAAATAGGATAAATGGAACGATTACTTCTATTCACTAATATTTATAAGTAACTTGATTAAATATGTATATTTAGTAATTTTTTCTTTTAGATATTCTAATATTAAAGATATATAAGTCGTTCAATTTTTTTGATAGCAATTAAGACATAGTCTTCTCTAAAACACTAAAAGAATTAGATATTGCTCCACCTTAAAAAATTCAAACTTGTATAAATTATCTAATATCATTACTTTGTTATATTTCATATTTCATTGTTTTTGTGTGTTATTATCGATTTATAGTTGAGAGAAAATATAAAAATATTAAAGCTTCAACTCAGTCGTCTTCGCTTAAGATATACAGTTAAAGAGAAACTATAAAAAATGTTTATAACTTCAACTTTCTTAGCATGACATAAAAGATGGGAAAAAAACACTTTAAATTCAAAAAACTCTAACATAATAATATACATCATTTTATAACATTTATCTATTTATTTTAAATTAAAATATATTTTTATTATTATTTATACGATGTTCAAAATTTGATACCGATTGATAATTCATATAAAATACACGCGCAATGCTAATATAAAATATTTCTAAAATTTAAGAATTAATCAAAACAAAAGATAGTCGATTGGATTGATAAATAATAATGGAGTAGCAAATAAGGAAGAACTAAAGGGGAAAAAACTCAAGTCTTGCGACAAGGGGTTTCAAACCCTCAGTGGTGGACTCAGCCTTTTACGGCCAGTCACACCACTAAAGATTTTGATTCATGAATGACAAAACTTATATTATATAAAAAAAAGAAATTTTTCAAAATGTCAATATTTTAACATTTAAGAGGGTTCATTAGCAACACTTTCAATATTTAGTAAAAATGTCAAAATTTTAATTTGTTAAGTATCTTATTTATCCTTCTATTATTTATTTTTATTTAAAGAATATAATTTTTATATAATAGATTGGAGGAATTTAGGGGAGAGAATTTTTTTAAAAAAGAAACAAATACTTAAAAGTCTCATCTGTTACAATTTATCAAAATAAACCAACTTTCATCTCTTTCTTCTTCTTTCACCATGTTCTAAAAAACACTCCTTTCACCATTGTTCTAAAAAAATTAATATCCAATTTTCTCTATTTTTTGGTTTCTAAATACTTTTATTTACCAAGATAAATACCCAATTTCACTAATTATTGTTATGAAAATCAAGGAATTAAAGAATTACCACATCTATAAAATTTTCAATATCCAATTTTTACTAATTATTGTTATGAAAATCACGGAATTGAAAAATTCAATATTCAATTTTCACTAATTGTTATTATGAAACTTTATGATAATACGTTATAGAAATTTGTACACATATAGTTTTATTTGTTATTTGACATACTTATCTCAGTGTATTTATTTTATTTTTCAGAATTTTGTATCCTTACTTAAATCGTATTCATCCAATATGTATACTATTTGTATTTGTATCATTATAGTTTTCATGTTGTATTTTGTATAATGAAACTTGTATCTCAAATAAATATGTAGTTATTTAAGAAGCATATTTGTATTCATATATTTTTTCAATATTTATTTTTCTCTTTAAAATTTTATTTCCTTCCTAAGTCGTATTCATTTCAATATGTATATTATTTGTACTGTATTCTTTCTAGTTTTTATATTATATTTTGTATAATGGTGAAAACTATAAAAATAATATGATGGAAAAGTGAGAATGAAATATAAAATTGAGAAAGAATACGAGAATATTTGTTACAATCATTCTTAAATAAAATACATAACTAGTTGACTTACATTTGAGATGAATATAATTAGGAACAAATAAGATACATAAACTATGCAACATGATATTTGAATGAATACAAATATTAATAGCATACAAAGTAGTTTGAATAGGAATTGAGAAATGATACAAAAATTTGAAGAAAAAACTATATGTCACGACCCAAAACCGAGCCGCGACTGGCACCCACATTTACCCTCCTATGTGAGCGAACCAACCAATCTAAACCTTATCATTTCAATTTAATATCAACATAAAGCAATGCGGAAGACTTAAACTCATAAATGAAAGACAATTCAATAACTTCTAAAATTCAACATCTATTAATTCCCCAAAATCTGGAAGTCATCACCACAAGAACATCTATGATCAATTTACTAAACTAAGAGTATTCTAAGAAGCTAAAACAAATAAAAGCTAGTCTATGCCGAAACTTCAAGGCATCAAGACATGAGGAAGGAGATCCAGTCCAAGCTAGAAGCATTAGCTCACCCTGAAGATCCGGTGTGACGAAGACTGGCTTGAACTACTGTTGAGTCGAAGATGACGGCACGTTTTGCTGCACTCCACAAATAAACAAAAGGAAAACATAAAAGTAGGGGGTCAGTACAACCACAAATACTGAGTAGGTATCATCGGCCAACTCAAAATAGAAAACAGTATATATCAAGTAACATCATAAAATCAACTAATATCCTTAGCATGCAGCATTTACAATTACCATAATCCTTGGTTACAACACCAAGCACATTCAATGAGGACTCACGCCTTCTCATCATACTCGTTTGGGAAACATGTTCTTTAGATTGAGTACATTAGTATCTTTCAAGATTCATTATATTATTTACTCTCGTGTCGGTACGTGACACTCCGCTCCTCATTCTATCCTGGTACCGGAACGTGGCACCCGATCCATATACTATCCTGGTGTCGGAACGTGACACTCCGATCCTCATATTCTATCCTGGTACCGGAACGTGGCACCCGATCCATATACTATCCTGGTGTCGAAACGTGACACTCCGATCCTCATATTCTATCCTGGTGTCGGAACGTGACACTCCGATCCTCATATTCTATCCTGGTACCGGAACGTGGCACCCGATCCATATACTATCCTGGTGTCGGAACGTGACACTCCGATCCTCATATGCTATCCTGGTACCGGAACGTGGCACCCGATCCCCTAATCTCACTACTTTCGTTCATTAAGCCTTCTTTTATACCAAGGCATCATCATTAACAAAGTAGATTAGGGTTTCTTCAAGATTTAAGATTCAATAGCTTCATCATGCTTATTTTATCACAATCATGTATGTATATAAGATCACATCATGCATACACGCAATTAAGCATATAGAAGACTTAATAATACTACTCAACACATATCATTCGCTATTAAGAGTTTACTACGAATAGTGTATAAACCATAACCTACCTCCACCGAAGAATTGCGATCAACAAGCTATCTTCTCAAAATCTTGCTATCCTCTTCGTCTCTCTCTCTCTCTACTCATTCTCTTCTTCTGTTTCTCTTCTTGTTTTTTATTTTTCTTATTCAAACCCTCTTTCTTTTACCCTAATTAATATATAATTAAGAATGAAAGATGGAAATAATAACCCACTAATTAACTTAAGGTTACCTCTTTAACCCCCAAGTAATTAGACTTATTAACATTAACCTCTAACTTTATATTAAAGCAGAATAGTCAAAACGTCCCTTAAACGTGTAAAGAAATCCGACCCAGACTGGGATTGCGCAACCTGCGACGGCCCGTCGTGCCTGCGACGGTCCGTCCTGCAGGTCGTCGCAACCGTCAGAGAGTGGATTTCCACTGGACTCTTGTGACGGTCCGTCACACCTGTGACGGTCCGTCCTGCCATTTCATTACGAAGTTCAGAGAGTCGATTTCAGTACCCAATTTCAGATTTTTCCAAGTGTTTTGAAACGACACCTCCACGATGGTCCGTCGTGCCCGTGATGGTCCGTCGTGGCATCCGTCACTTCTGCCAG
The DNA here is from genome assembly GCA_027704765.1 of Solanum habrochaites. Classification (NCBI taxonomy): domain Eukaryota; kingdom Viridiplantae; phylum Streptophyta; class Magnoliopsida; order Solanales; family Solanaceae; genus Solanum; species Solanum habrochaites. Next base: position 32,108,029 of record JAKWJA010002498.1, on the reverse strand, counting down.
TTTTTCCAGAATAAAATCTGCTGCTCAAAACGACTAAACAGGTCGTTACAATAGATACCAATTTACCCATCGTTCGTCCCCGAACGATCACAAGAAGGAAAACAAGGGCGAAAAGGAATACCTGAATCTCTAAACAGATGTGGGTATCTTTCTCGCATATCTGCCTCCTTCTCCCAAGTGGCTTCTTCAACCGGTCGATTCTTCCATTGCACCTTGATGGATGCAATTTCCCTTGATCTCAACTTTCGAACTTCTCTATCTAAAATAGCAACAGGCTCCTCCTCATAAGACAAATTCTCATCAAGCAAAACTGAATCCCAACGGATAATGTAGTTTCCATCCCCATGGTATCTTTTCAACATCGATACATGGAATACCGGATGTACTCCGGAAAGCCCTGGAGGCAAGGCTAACTCATAAGCCACCTCCCCTACTCGCTTAAGTACTTCAAATGGACCAATGTACCTTGGGCTTAGCTTGCCTCTTTTACCAAACCGCATCACCCCTTTCATTGGCGAAACTTTCAACAAGACTTGTTCACCCTCCATGAACTCTAAGTCCTTAACCTTTCGATCTGCATATTCTTTTTGCCTACTTTGCGCCGCTAGAAGCTTTTCTTGAATGGACTTCACTTTCTCTATCGAATCCCTCAAAAGATCAGTACCCCAAGGTCTAACTTCGAATGCATCAAACCAACCAATGGGAGACCTACATCTCCTACCATACAATGCTTCAAATGGGGCCATGTCAATACTTGAGTGATAGCTATTATTGTATGAAAACTCTGCTAAGTGTAAGAAGCTATCCCAATGGCCACCGAATTCTATCACACATGCGCGAAGAATATCCTCCAACACTTGAATCGTTCGCTCAGACTGACCATCGGTCTGAGGATGGAACGCGGTACTAAGGTCCAACCTAGTACCCAATTCCGCATGCAATGTTTTCCAAAACTTAGAAGTAAACTGCGTACCTCTATCTGATATGATGGACAGTGGAACCCCATGCAATCGAACAACTTCTGAGATGTAAAGTTTGGCTAACTTCTCTGCATTATAAGTCACCTTGACCGGAATGAAATGAGCAGACTTAGTTAACCTATCAACAATCACCCAAATAGAGTCATACTTACCCATTGTCTTTGGAAGACCAACCACGAAGTCCATTGCAATTATCTCCCATTTCCATTCCGGAATGGACATTCTCTGAAGTGTTCCTCCGGGCCTTTGGTGTTCATACTTTACTTGTTGACAATTTGGACATTTGGCAATAAAATCCACAATATCACGCTTCATTCTTCTCCACCAAAAGTGTTGCTTTAGGTCACGGTACATCTTGGTTGCACCCGGATGTATCGAATACCTTGAACTATGAGCCTCTGTCAGAATAGTGTTGATCAAATCATCGACGCGGGGTACACATACCCTTCCCTTAATCCTCAAAACACCTTCCTCATCGATTTTCGCTTCTTTAGCCTCTCCTTGCAACACTTTATCTCAGATCTGGATCAATTTTTCATCATTAAACTGCTTTCCCTTAATCTTGTCAAGGAAGGAAGATCTTGCCTCCACACAAGCTAAAAATCCTCCCTTCTCATTTACTTCTAATCTCATAAGGTCGTTAGCCAGAATCTGAACCTCCCTAGCTAATGGGCGTCTAGAAGCTTGCAAGTGAGCTAGACTTCCCATGCTTCCCGCCTTTCTACTTAAAGCATCCGCTACAACATTTGCCTTCACCGGATGATACAAAATAGTGATGTCGTAGTCCTTCAGTAGTTCCATCCATCTCCTCTGTCTCAAATTCAAATCTCTCTGAGTGAAGATATACTGTAGACTACGATGATCCGTATAGACCTCACACTTAACCCCATATAAATAGTGTCTCCATTGCTTTAGTGCAAACACTACCGCGGCCAATTCCAAATCATGAGTTGGATAGTTACGTTCATGCACTTTTAATTGTCTTGAAGCATAAGCAATCACATTCTTCTCTTGCATTAGCACTGCACCCAAACCCGAATAAGATGCATCACAATACACAATGAAGTTCTTGCCTTCCACTGGCAAGGTGAGAATTGGTGCAGTAGTCAACAGAGTCTTGAGCTTCTGAAAGCTTTCCTCACACTCGTCCGACCATACAAATGGAACATTTTGCTTAGTCAAGTTCGTCAGTTGGGAAGCAATAGAAGAGAATCCCTTGACAAATCGGCGGTAGTAGCTAGCTAACCCAACAAAGCTCCTTATTTCTGACACATTAGTAGTTCCTACCCAATTCTTCACTACTTCGATCTTAGAAGGATCCACCATCACTCCATCCTTAGAAACCACGTGCCCCAAGAAGGACACTGCAGCTAGCCAAAACTCACACTTAGAGAACTTGGCATAAAGCTTTTTCTCCCTCAACATTTCCAATACCATTCTCAAATGCTCCTCATGTTCCTTCTTACTCTTGGAGTCAGTATATCATCAATAAATACGATCACAAAGAGATCTAAATATGGCTTAAAAATCCCGTTCATCAAACTCATGAACGCAGCAGGGGCATTCGTAAGACCAAAAGACATCACTACAAATTCGTAATGCCCATACCTGGTTCTAAAAGCAGTCTTTGGCACATCCGTTGCCCGTGTTTTCAATTAATGATAACCGGATCTCAAGTCAATCTTAGAGAAGACACAAGCACCTTGTAACTGATCGAACAAGTCATCAATGCGAGGAAGAGGATACTTGTTCTTTATGGTCACCTTGTTCAACTGCCGGTAGTCTATGCACATCCGAAAACTCCCATCCTTCTTCTTCACAAACAAAACCGGAGCACCCCAAGGAGATGCACTTGGTCTAATGAAGCCTTTGCTCAACAACTCTTGAAGTTGGGCTTTTAATTCTCTTAACTCCGCGGGGGCCATTCTATAAGGGGGTATAGAAATGGGGCGAGTACCCGGTTCAAGATTAATACAGAAGTCAATATCCCTATCTGGGGGCATACCCGGAAGATCTGCAGGGAATACATCAAGAAACTCACGGACCACCGAAACCGACTCAATCGAAGGTACTTGGGTAGTGTCATCCTTGAGATCTGCCAAGAAAGCTAAACACCCTTTACTAACCATTTTCTTAGCACGAAGAAAGGAGATTATACGCACCGGATTAGAAGTGTAGTCACCCTCCCACACTAACGGATCTGTCCCAGGCTTGGCTAACGTCACCGTTTTAGCATTACAATCCAAGATCGCAAATTGCGGAGAAAGCCAAGTCATACCCAGAATTACATCAAAATCAACCATTTCTAAGATAACCAAATCTACATAAGTGTTGCTCCCCACAAAGTTCACCAAACAAGACCTATATACCCTTTCAACTACCACAGACTCACCCACCGGAGTAGAAACACGGATAGGCGTATCAAGTAATTCACAATGTAAATTTAGACCATTAGCAAATGAGGAAGATACATAAGAAAATGTGGATCCAGGATCAAACAATACGGAAGCCATGCAATCACAAACCAGAAGATTACCTGTGATGACAGCATCAGATGTCTCCGCCTCTGATCTCCCAGGGAAAGCATAACAATAGACCCCATTACTTGTCTGTCTGTTGCCCCTACCATGTTGTGATGTAGTGGCTCCAGTTTTCCCATCTCCCCGACCATTTTGGTGACCACCATTACCTCGACCACCTCGTCCTCCGGAATAACGGCCTCTGCCATGACCACCTCTACCTCTAGCTGTTGGGGGTCTATCACTCTGTTTTGGACAATACCTCTTGATATGCCCAGTCTCCCCACACCCATAACACTCTCTAGATTCACGCATAGGTCTCTCAGAGAAATGTTGACCGGTCTGAGGTGGACCCCCAACTACAGTCTGTAGTGAAGACTGAATGGGTCGAACTGAGTAACCTCCGGAACCCTGTCCTCTAGAGTAAGAACCATTAAACTCACCTCCCTTTCGAAACCTCTTTGATGTCGACGCCGTGGTGAATTCATCTGGATTCACTCCTTCCACCTCTACTACGAAATCTACCACTTCTTGGAAGGATTTTGCCGTAGCCGCTACCTGTAAGGCTGAAATTCGCAACTCTGATCTCAACCCCTTCACAAAACGGCGAATCCGCTCTTGTAGACTGAAACATAGTTGGGTGGCATATCTGGATAGTGCATGAAATTTAGCCTCATATGCATTGACCGACATCCTACCTTGCTCTAGGCTCAAGAACTCGTCCCTTTTCCTATCCCTCAAAGTCCGGGGGATATACTTCTCCATAAACAAGCTAGAGAATGAGGCCCAAGTCATAGGTGGTGCCTCTGTTGGTTGACACTCAACATGTGACCGCCACCACATTTTGGCGTTCCCTTGAAACTGATAACTCACGAACTCAAGACCAAACCGTTCTACTATACCCATCTTGTGTAGTAGCTCATGACAGTCAACCAGAAAATCGTAAGCATCCTCAGATTCTGCACCCTTGAAGATTGGAGGTTTTAATTTCAAGAACTTACTGAAAAGTTCATGCTGATCATTTGTCATTATAGGCCCAGTAGTCAGACGTGGAAACGTGCCTATGTCCAGTGAGGCATCCATACGAGGAGCCATAGTGGCTGCATGTTGTACCTCTGAAACCGGAGGTGTTTGTGCAGAAAACACTGCTGGTGCCTGACCCTGATCAGACAACCCACTAAGATAAGCGAGAACCTGATTGATCATCTCTGGGGTAGGTTGGGGTGGCATTTCCTCATTCCGTACTTGTTCATTCTCCCCATCCTCCCCTTCTCTTATTACTTCCTCAGTCGGTGGAGGAGTCACCGCCCTAGTACTAGATGGGCTAGGTGCTCGTCCTCTTCCCCTAGAGGACGTCCTCCCACGACCTCTACCACGGCCTCTTGCCGTTGTTCTTCCTCGAGCTACAGCCCCAGCGGCTGGCTCAGACGCACCCTGTTCCACCGGTGCTGGTGTTGGCGTAGTCGTTGCTCTAGTTCTAACCATCTGCGAAATAGAGTGAAGATGGTCAGATACCAATTTGTATCACCTAGATACCAATTGGATTCAAGTAATAGCACGAAAGAAAGAAAGAAAGAATGGAATTTTCCTAAAGTCTTATAGCCTCTCAAAGAAGAGTAAAGGCGTCCCCCTACCGTTCCTTAAGACTCTACTAGACCTGTTCTTGTGTGATGAGACCAACGAACCTAATGCTCTGATACCAAGTTTGTCACGACCCAAAACTGAGCCGCGACTGGCACCCACATTTACCCTTCTATGTGAGCGAACCAACCAATCTAAACCTTATCATTTCAATTTAATATCAACATAAAGCAATGCGGAAGACTTAAACTCATAAATGAAAGACAATTCAATAACTTCTAAAATTCAACATCTATTAATTCCCCAAAATCTGGAAGTCATCACCACAAGAACATCTATGATCAATTTACTAAACTAAGAGTATTCTAAGAAGCTAAAACAAATAAAAGCTAGTCTATGCCGAAACTTCAAGGCATCAAGACATGAGGAAGGAGATCCAGTCCAAGCTAGAAGCATTAGCTCACCCTGAAGATCCGGTGTGACGAAGACTGGCTTGAACTACTGTTGAGTCGAAGATGACGGCACGTTTGCTGCACTCCACAAATAAACAAAAGGAAAACATAAAAGTAGGGGGTCAGTACAACCACAAGTACTGAGTAGGTATCATCGGCCAACTCAAAATAGAAAACAGTATATATCAAGTAACATCATAAAATCAACTAATATCCTTAGCATGCAGCATTTACAATTACCATAATCCTTGGTTACAACACCAAGCACATTAAATGAGGACCCACGCCTTCTCATCATACTCGTTTGGGAAACATGTTCTTTAGATTGAGTACATTAGTATCTTTCAAGATTCATTATATTATTTACTCTCGTGTCGGTACGTGACACTCCGCTCCTCATTCTATCCTGGTACCGGAACGTGGCACCCGATCCATATACTATCCTGGTGTCGGAACGTGACACTCCGATCCTCATATTCTATCCTGGTACCGGAACGTGGCACCCGATCCATATACTATCCTGGTGTCGGAACGTGACACTCCGATCCTCATATTCTATCCTGGTGTCGGAACGTGACACTCCGATCCTCATATTCTATCCTGGTTCCGGAACGTGGCACCCGATCCATATACTATCCTGGTGTCGGAACGTGACACTCCGATCCTCATATGCTATCCTGGTACCGGAACGTGGCACCCGATCCCCTAATCTCACTACTTTCGTTCATTAAGCCTTCTTTTATACCAAGGCATCATCATTAACAAAGTAGATTAGGTTTTCTTCAAGATTTAAGATTCAATAGCTTCATCATGCTTATTTTATCACAATCATGTATATATATAAGATCACATCATGCATACACGCAATTAAGCATATAGAAGACTTAATAATACTACTCAACACATATCATTCGCTATTAAGAGTTTACTACGAATAGTGTATAAACCATAACCTACCTCCACCGAAGAATTGCGATCAACAAGCTATCTTCTCAAAATCCTTGCTATCCTCTTCGTCTCTCTCTCTCTCTCTACTCGTTCTCTTCTTCTTTTTCTGTCTCTCTTTGTTCTTTTTATTTTTCTTATTCAAACCCTCTTTCTTTTACCCTAATTAATATATAATTAAGAATGAAAGATGGAAATAATAACCCACTAATTAACTTAAGGTTACCTCTTTTAACCCCCAAGTAATTAGACTTATTAACATTAACCCTCTAACTTTATAATTAAAGCAGGAATAGTCAAAAACGTCCCTTAAAACGTGTAAAAAAATTCGACCCAGACTGGGATTGCGCAACCTGCGACGGCCCGTCCTGCAGGTCGTCGCAACCGTCAGAGAGTGGATTTCCACTGGACTCTTGTGACGGTCCGTCACACCTGTGACGGTCCGTCCTGCCATTTCGTTACGAAGTTCAGAGAGTCGATTTCAGTACCCAATTTCAGATTTTTCCAAGTGTTTTGAAACGACACCTCCACGACGGTCCGTCGTGCCCGTGACGGTCCGTCGTGGCATCCGTCACTTCTGCCAGTTTTTCCAGAATAAAATCTGCTGCTCAAAACGACTAAATAGGTCGTTACACTATAAAAATAAAATAAATTAATAGAAAGTTACTCTTTCTATAAATAAAATACATAACTAGTTGACATACCTTTGGGATGATTACAAATTAGGGACAAATACAAGATTTATAAACTATGCAACATAAGATTTTTAATAAATTCAAATATTGATAGCATACATAGTGATTTGAATACAAATTGAGAAAGAATATCAAATTCTAAAAAAAAACTATAAATACAAAACAAGCTAATAGAAAATTGTTCTTCCTCAATTTGGTCTTCAATAAGTTTTCGATATCTTCTACACTAAAGTTTTTCTTTCTTTTATTAATAGAAAAAGATGCAAACGTCAACTCTTTGATCGTCTCTCTTCCGTTATTTTAGCAGCTGATCCTACATTATCCGTTATTTCTTGAGTAATATATAAATTAAAAGATGAAAAATCGCTAGAAAATTTTTGGTTAAGTTGCATACCTCTTGTAATCCTCTTAGATTCGGCCATTAGAGAGAGTGATTTTATGATTTTCAAACCCTAAACGAAGTTGGTCGATTTAATACTCAACTACAAACAAATTTTTTGAAATTTAAACAAAAAAAATAGTAAATAAATTAAAAATCGGATAAAGATGCATACCTAAATCAAAATGATTGTTGTGAATATCTAAAGAGATATATTTTCTAATTTTGAAGAAAAAATTTGAAAAGAATGGAAAAGAGAAGTGAGAGTTGAAAGATGAAGAAATATTGAAAAAGTGAAATCAGTGAGAGAGAAAAGTTGGAAAATGTATAATTAAGATGAGATAAAATAGAGTCTAAATTAGGATACACAATCTTTTCTAAATATTGACATTTTTACTAAATTTTTTAAAACATGGATGTTTTTAATAATTATGTTAAGATTTTTGACTACTTCACTAATTTATCCTATAAAGAAAAATATCTTTAGCAACAATTAATAAACGGTAATAATTTAATTGTCATTAAAAATATGTTTTTAGCATTATCTAACACTCTTTATAGATGTTCATAAAACTTATAGCAACACTTATCCAAAGATAATAGACTAATGGCGATAAAGATCTTACCACTCTTTATAAGTAGGGGCGAATCTATATAAATTTTAACCGACGTCACTTGGAGCCATGACAACCCACCCATATACATAGATCCGTCCCTAGTTACAATAGCACCGTACCTACCTTGTAATAATCTCGATAGCATAAGCAAGAATCCTCGAGTTAATACCTCAGATGGTCACTCAACTATGCATTCTTCTCTCAGAAAGTCACTCAACTTTCAATTTTCACTCAAAAGTCACTCAACTATGCACTTCTATCTCAGAAAGTCACTCAACTTTGAATTTTAACTCAAAAGTTACTCAACTATCCACTCTTTCCTCAAAAAGTCACTCAATCTATTAAATTATTTTTTAATTAAAAATTATTGATATTAATTATTTATATAACAAATCAAAAATTTTAAAAAATAAATTAAACCATTTAGTGATCCACCAACCTAACCCGACCCATTAAAAAATATGATGACCCATTTTATTTTGTCTTTAATCCTAAATTAATTCCTCTCTTAAACCTTGAATTAGGATTAAAGACAAAATAAAATGGGTCATATCATATTTCTTAATGGATCCGGTTAGGTGGGTGGATCACTAAATGGTTTTAAATGGTATTTTTATTTTTAAAAAAATTTGGTTTGTTATATAAATAATTAATATCAATAAATTTTAATTAAAAAAATAAATTTAATAGATTGAGTGACTTTTTGAGGAAAGAGTGGATAGTTGAGTGGCTTTTGAGTTAAAATTCAAAGTTGAGTGATTTTCTGAGAAAGAAGTGCATAGTTGAGTGAATTTTGAGTGAAAATTGAAAGTTGAGTGACTTTCTGAGAGAAGAGTGCATTGTCGAGTGACCATATGAGGTATTAACTCAGAATCCTCCGTCGAATATATCTCTTCCATAAACAAATGGCAAGTCATTGGGAATTTCACAGATAAACAATATACAAGAAAGAAAATACAAATAATTTTAGATTATGATTAACACTTGCGGTATGAAATGAAAGAATGTGGTCCATTCTCCTATAATAATAGAGAATAAACTTGATGAATACTATATTTGTCGAAGTAGTACACCTACGGCATTAAATATTTTTTGTTACTTTTCTCTTATAAGAATGAATGTTTTGTGAATGCGACAGGTCCATGAATTGTATCGGAGTAAACAGAAATTCTTAGTTGGTTTAAAAAAATGTTCTAATTTGACTTGATATGGAATTTGAAAGTAAATTTTATTTTGTCATAAATTAAAGTTATGTTAAAATATAAAAATGTTAATTTAATGTTGTAGTTTTAAATATACTACGTGAAAAATTGACATTATAGCGTTGTAAAAAAAAACATCATTCTTTTTAAAATGGAAAAGTAGAAGTGTCAAATGAGCAACTTAAATTAAAACTGGAGATATTTAAAATGAGTTAAAATAGAAATCGAATTGAATTATGACCCGTGCAAATTTACGTTAGACTCAAATGTGATAAAAATCAAATTGGCTCTATTTGAAGATCCTTTGAAGTATATTAAGGTTTGAATGAATTAAGAATGACTAAATTTAAATTGAAAAAATTATCCAAATACACATCTTTACCCATAATTATTTTTAAAAAATAAAAAATTCTTTTTCGAATAAATCACTTCCCTCTAGACTATCTTGTCGCTAATACATCTCTCTCCTATAGATCCGGATCCTAACTCTGTATTTAGATGCCGTATGCCCTCTCTGTTACACCCCTGAGTATGTGACAGAGTTTAAAGAATTAGAGAAGTTGAATTATTAGTGAAGAGATGGAAAAGGAACAGCTGAGTATTATGCCCATTACTTCACAGGTTGTAAGAGGGCCTTGAAAATTGTTGTGAAAAACGACAATTTTACATAATTCCAAGTATCCCCATGTGAAATTCTTCCTCTTTACTACTAGCTTATCTTCTCCCTCTCTTTATTTGAAGTACTTTGTGTCAGAAAACTCTGAGAACCTCTCACAATGTGGGAATCAGAAAGTGAGTCTGTTAGTGGTAGAGACTATGGAAATGGTGTTCTCAACAACACCAAACATGGGGTCAAGACTGATGGTTTTGAGCAAAAAGGACAGTCTTGGTATGAACTTTTTATTACTTTTACTTTCTCAAACATAATGTAATGTGTCTGTTTTTTTCATTTAAATGTGTTATTATTAATAGGTATGTAGCAACTGATATTCCCAGTGACCTTTTAGTTCAAATTGGAGATGTTAGTTTCCACTTACATAAGGTACATACTAAACCTCTCCTCAATGTCTTACATAAATAATTAGATGACTAACTGATGCTTTTTCTTTTTTTTTTTTAAAAAAAAAAAGTATCCTTTGCTTTCTAGAAGTGGAAAGATGAACAGAATCATATATGAAACAAGGGATGAAGAATTGAGCAGAATAGCTTTAAATGACTTACCAGGTGGATGGGAGGCATTTGAGTTAGCTGCAAAATTCTGTTATGGAATTGCTGTTGATCTCACAGCAACCAATATCTCCGGTTTACGATGTGCAGCGGAGTACTTAGAAATGACTGAGGACTTAGAAGAAGGCAATCTAATATTCAAGACTGAAGCTTTTCTAAGTTATGTCGTTTTATCATCATGGAGGGACTCTATACTGGTGTTGAAGAGTTGTGAAAGGTTGTCACCATGGGCTGAAAACCTTCAAATTGTTCGAAGATGCAGCGAGTCAATTGCATGGAAAGCGTGTGCCAATCCAAAAGGAATAAAATGGCAATACACTGGCAGACTACCTACTAGTGTTTCCAGTCCTAAATGGAATGAAATGAAGGATTCCAGTCCGAGCAGAAACCAGCAATTAGTACCCCCTGATTGGTGGTTCGAGGATGTCTCTATTCTCAGGATTGATCACTTTGTCAGAGTCATTACTGCTATTAAGGTAAAAGGCATGCGACATGAACTGATTGGTGCTGTTCTTATGCACTATGCTACTAAATGGATCCCGGGGCTAATTAAAGAAGGATCCGGATCGTTGGATGATTGTAGCAACAGCAGTACTAGTAATGGCAGTAGCAGCAGTAGCTGGAAAGGAGGTCTTCATATGATAGTGTCAGGATCTAGAGAGGAAGTACCAACTATTCAAGCCAAAGATCAGAGGATGATTATCGAAAGCCTAATTAGCATAATCCCACAACAGAAGGACAGTGTCTCGTGTAGCTTCCTTCTACGTCTTTTGAGAATGGCAAACCTGCTGAAAGTGGCTCCAGCACTTGTAACAGAATTGGAGAAACGAGTCGGGATGCAATTTGAGCAGGCTACCTTAGCTGATCTACTCATACCGTCTTACAATAAAAGTGAGACATTGTATGATGTTGATCTTGTTCAGAGGCTTTTGGAACATTTCTTAGTTCAAGAGCAAACAGAAAGTTCAAGCCCTAGTAGAAGTTCATTCTCTGATAAGCATATGCATGATGCAAATCAAAGGGGTGCTAATCTCAACGCCAAGATGAGAGTCGCAAAGCTTGTAGACAGTTATCTCACTGAAGTATCCAGAGATCGAAACCTTTCCTTGACAAAATTTCAGGTCTTGGCTGAGGCTTTACCAGAATCAGCAAGAACTTGTGATGATGGATTGTATCGTGCAATTGATTCGTATCTTAAGGTACTTGATTTTTGTATCATTATTTCCTGAAGTTACCTTTGTTGAGCCTACATTATTTGCTAGTGTTATTTGTAACCTAATTTTTTCAAAAACTTACTATGTATACACCATGAGTACAGGCCCATCCAACTCTGTCAGAACACGAAAGAAAGCGGCTCTGCAGGGTGATGGATTGCCAAAAACTGTCTATTGATGCTTGCATGCACGCTGCTCAGAACGAAAGGCTTCCACTACGAGTAGTGGTGCAAGTCCTCTTTTCTGAGCAGGTAAAGATCAGCAATGCAATATCCAGCAGTTCACTGAAAGATGCAGGAGAATCTCATTACCAACCCCTAGTATCAAACCGCAAAACATTGCTCGAAGCAACACCACAATCATTTCAAGAGGGATGGACTACAGCCAAAAAAGACATCAACACTCTTAAATTTGAACTCGATACTGTGAAAGCTAAGTATGTTCAACTACAAAATGACATGGAAAACTTGCAAAAACAGTTTGATAAGATCACAAAACCAAAACAAGGATCGGGTTGGACTGCAGGATGGAAAAAGTTAAGCAAGCTCACAAAGATGACACATTTAGAATCGCAAGAAAACAGTCCACACGCCCCAAATGCAGAACCGGCAAGGAAGACCCCGAGAAGATGGAGAAATTCCATTTCCTGATCAATCCAAATGTTATAGAGAAAAGACTACCAGATCATACACAATACTAAATTCTGTGTGTTCGAAATTCTCAGTTTCTTTCCTATCTAAGAGAGTAGTCAAAGGGTTACTTTTAATTTACTTGATTATAGCATCAACTCATTCCTAGCTTTTTGGTGTTTGTTTTTTCTGTATGATTTGGTTTTCGAGAGTGAAGTGAGAATATATATTGTTGCATATATAGTTTCCCTGACATGCAATGTTGCTATTTGTGTTCGACTTTCAAACTACGACAACATGACAAGACAATGTATCACCCTTAGTCAAATCAAGTGTATGTGTTATATTCAAGGTGTTTTGATGATTCTCACAAATGTGGGGACCTGGTCTCTGTCAGAGTGATCTCGTTCAGATACAAATGGTGTACAACCGTAAAAGCTGTCATGTTAGGTGATAGGGGAAAAGTGCAGCATCCTATACCAATAAGAAGAGCGGACAAAATTGTATGTTTCAGTATCTCACAAATGCAGAGACATGGTCCCTGACAGATTTCTCCCCATCTGATACATAATGGTGCACAACTGTAAACCTGTCTTGTCAGTGGTAGGTGAGGCGCCAATGTACTGAACCAATCGGAATGGAGGAGGTTGTTTGTCCAATGGTTGATACTTTCAACATAACAAACAACATATTAAGTTCATTCAAGAAGAGAGAGAGAGAGAGAGCATCAATTCTTTGTCAAGAACTCAAGCATCAAAGAACGCAGCAAGGGACCTGATTCCGAAAAGTCTTAGCACGAGAAAAGGATTAAAAGACAACTGCCAAAAGCTGCCAACTCTGAGGGGTTGGTGCACAACTTTTCACGACAGCAGGTTCTCAGCCAATGGCCTCGTTCCAAGAGCTTGTGTCCATTTGAATATAGACCCTTCTCCAACAACACAAACACAAGTTTTGGCAAACAAAATTTTGTATTTCAAAAATCCAAAAGCTCAAAAAGCAAAGGCCATTTTCAAGAAGGATCATCCTAAGAGCAACAGGGACCTGATAGAGCTGCAAGCTACCTAGTTGTTTTAGGATTATTTCTTCCATGCTTACATTGTAGATCTGTTCCTTCTCTATAAAGGATTCAAATTCTTTGTTTAGTTGAAAAGTCTAAGTTAGTTGAGTCAAACTAATTTAGTGGACAACCTTGTGTGTTGCTTAGTAAAAATCCTAAGTCATCCAAAGCGTGGTGATTTAGTGGGCAACTTGTGTGTTGCTTAGTTGAATCCTAAGTTGTCTAGTGGTGATAGCTTAGTGGGCAGAGTGAGATCTGCTTAGGCTCTTCAAGCAGTAGAGTTATTGCTTGGTTGTGAGATTAATAGCTTTTTTTCACGTTGTTGTAATCGAGTTTCACTTTTTCTTGTGAAGATTAGTGAAAACGGTTGAAAATCTTGTGTGACAGGTCGTGGTTTTACTCTCTTGAGCAAGGAGGTTTCCACATAAACTGTCTGTGTTGTGTTCTTCATATTGTTTAATCTTCTGCAGTGTTTTTGCTGTGTCAAAGGACCTGGTCCGTTGACTGGTAGTGGACGCACATATTCTAACAGTATGTATCTTGATTTTCACATCCCTAATGGTGTGTTGCTACATTAAGGAGTGGTACTGATCATTACTCATCTGGACCATGTCTTTTTCCTGATTTAAGGAAATTGGACAAGTTTTCTCATTTTCTATCACATCTCTGTTAATCTGAAAAATTAGAAACTAGCTATATATGGAAGATATTGAAAACAAGGAATTGAATTGACCTCCAACAAAGAATGTTCTGAACTTATCTATTCCAATTTCTAAGAATAAATGGCCCATGATTGATGATAGGGCCTAAGGTTATCTCCTGAACTTTATTTTACTCTACAAATATAGAACTTTTTATTTTTGCAGACAACTAACTTTTCTATTTTCGTTCTTTAAAAAGATTCTTTTTTTTCTCTCCTTAATATTATATTACTAGTAAATCACATACGCCTCGACAAAAATTTAATAGCACGGAATTTATAAAATAATATTTAAAACCTATAAGTTACTAACTAAAACATTATAGTATCTTACAAACAAGATTACATAGTAACAAACATTAAGCATGTTAAGAAAGATGATAATTATAACATCTTATCATTTATCCTTCAATCAATCATCTTAAATTTGATGTTATAATTTATCTTTTTGCTTTCAAGAAGTGTTAATATTTGATATTATGATGAATCAAATAAACATCAGTTGAAGATATTAAATTTTTTAATAAATAAATAGTCATTGTTGAAGGGATAAATAAATTTTAAAAAGACTGAAAAAAGTGAATTTTGTTTTTAATTCTAATGTGTAGAATGTTCAGTCATACCATTTGCTTTACATATATCATTTTAAAGTTCCTCATTTAAATGTATCATAAGTAATTATTAAAAAAAATTAAGGGGAAAATGTATCATATAGGACAAATGGACAATAATTCAACTTATTATATATACTTGAAAGAGAAAATATTAGGGAAAATGCACAAGTACCCCCTCAACCTATGTCCGAAATCCCAGAGACACACTTATACTATACTAAGGTCCTATTACCCCTGAACTTATTTTATAAGTAATTTTCTACCCCTTTTTAGCCTACGTGGCACTAGTTTGAAAAAAAAAGTCAACCATCATTGGGCCCACAAGATAGTGCCACGTAGGTCGAAAAGGGGTAAAAAATTATTAATAAAATAAGTTCAGGGGGGTAATAGGACCTTAGTATAGTATAAGTGTGTCTCTGAGATTTCAGGCATAGGTTGAGGGGGTACTTGGGCATTATCCCAAAATATTACATAAAACTATTAACTTTATTTGGGTTTTTTTTTAATATAAAGATTTTCTTTCTTTATCCCAAATAATTACTTTATATAGCTTTCATATGATAAAAATTGTTTTTTCATATTTTTTACTTAATATAATATTATATCACAATCACAACAATTATCTAGATCATGACCTATTTTTTTTTCTAAATAGTGCTAAATCTAAAAATGACCTATCGAAGTTCTAAATTATTGTTGTGGTAAATAAATTATTATGTTATGTTTTGTATTGTATTTTATTTTGTAATTAAATTATTTGAGAAAATGGTCTACCCCCCCCCCCCCCCCAATATATTACTCAATTCTCAACTATACACTTATTTTTTATGGGAGTCTTATTACCCTCCTGAACATTTAAAAAGTATAATATATACCCCCTTAAAAATTCACACCCAAATTTATACAAAAAGGTGAACTGCACGCGCCTTTCATGTAATATTACATTTTTTTTGAAAAAAATCATTATTTTGTAATATTTCATCTATATTTCCCTCTTTCACTTTCACTGTCACTTTCACTTTCCTTTCCCATTCCTCTCTTATTTTGATCGAGACAAACTAATTTTACAAATTTGAGGATACATTCTTGATTGCCACCATTGTCACGCCCCGATTTACCCCTGAGACGCGGACACGTAACCTAGGACCACAAGTGATCCCAAGCTAACCCTTCTGGCATGATCATGAGCATACTAACGAAAATAAACAAAAGCGGAAGCTAAATCATAGTTAAATTTGTAAAGATGGGGAATACCCATATTCTATAACTGAGATATTTGAAAACAATGAGTTTAATACAAAGAAAATATCAACTCAATACTAAGTTGAATCTAACTATGTCTGAAATAAGCCTCTAAACTGGACTAGAAATACTAGGACAAGCCCCAGCTAAATCTAGCAAAAACTAAAACTAAATGACTAAAGATTGAAATGAAACACATAAATGTTGTCCTCGGAGAATGATGAATCACCACTGAATATGCTAAACTAGAGATCGGAATCATTCTATGCATGATCTGGATACTGAGAACCTGAACCTACATCACGAGATGATGTAGCGCACGTATGCGTCAGTACTTGAAAGGTACTGAACATGTAGGATAGAGAAAACTGAAATAAAATATAACTGAACAAACATAAAAGCAAGTATAATAATTTGACATGATAAATTAAATTCTGAATATACTAATAAATGGTTAATGCAGAGAGTTTGACTAATCTGTGGGAGCTACTAATAACCAATAATAAAACCACATACACTAAATGTGGATTCCGATGTATACGCTCCATCGAGAGGACCAAATATACCCTGTCAAATGTATAAAGGCATGCTGGCGTGATCACTAAACTGATTGCCAATAGAGGGGACTTACAACCTACTTGGCTAGTAGTTCTGGGACTAATTGGGTACGCTAAACCCTAGTCCAACTCGGTCTTATGCTACTTCCAATGAATTCTGTAAATTAACTGATTATGTCTTAGTTTCTATAAATACTGGATAGCTCGTAACTAGACATGCAAACTGAGAATGCAACAATTAATCTGGTAATTATGTATTTATAATTGAGGCATGTATATTTGAAATGTCTGAAACATCTGACCTAGCGTGTGTAATTCAAGAACTAAAGAAATACATAGCTTGGGTTTTGAAATTCATGAAATAAACTGAATAATTACATGATAATCTAATTTGGATGATATAACTAATAAGTTCTTGAAGTTCTCTTGTAGTTCTAGAAACCCTAGATCTAATCATGATATGGGAATAAAGAATCTAACTGAAAACTAGGGACCTTATGGGTGAAAGGAATCCACTACTGAAATCCCACATGCCTGGTGATAAACTCCACGGAAAAATACTTAAATTTCGTGCTAGAACTGCTAGAAATCATTGCGTTCTTGAGCTAGGGTTCTTGAGCTTTTTCTCCTCTCTTTCTTCTAATTTTCTAAGTTTTGACTTAGATATATTTTAATCATGTTTCTAGGCTTAAACTGACTAAAATCTAATTATTTAGGGTCAAAACGACGTAACTTAAGTTTAAAACGAAGTGAGAAAAGATCAAGAAAACCCTGGGTAAGTTGTTGTCGGATCAAACGACGGCCAGGACTGATGGTCCCTCGTCTGACCGATGCCCCGTCGTTGGGTCCGTCAACTAGACCTGTTCGACATGCCTTTACTAAAATGGGCATAATATTTTACTCAAAGGTATGAGTTTAGCAAGGTTGGTGGCTATGGAAATATAATTCAATCATCTATCTGTGGGTAGGTTATGGGACATCTAATTCATTTTGTGCTAAGAGTTATGACCATTTGAAGTTGACCCAACTATATTTCCCCTTAACTGTCTGTAAATTTTCCACCTATGGACTGTGCTAGTCATCCGTACCTTTTGTCAGAGAGAAGGTGGAGGGAGTATTGATCGACGGTCACGGATTACGAATCGTCATCTGACATACGGACCGTAATTCCGTCCGTCGTTCAAGAATTAACCAATTTTTCTTGGCTGAAATTTTTGAGAGTTTTTGATCCCATCGACGGTTGTGCAGGACGGACCGTGGCTCAGGCTATGGTCCGTCGGTGCCATTATTGGTTGCACCTGCAAATTTTTCTGAAAAACTGACTTTTGGTTTGTTTTGGCTACGGGTTGTTACATTATCTCCCCCTTGGGAACATTCGTCCTCGAATGAAGACTAAACTAGCTGAAATAGAGGGAGAAAGATGCAAACCCTACTACTAAACACTGAGAACTGAGTTTCTGACTGAATTGAGTTCCGAGAACATGAAAATACGCTAAAAACGTAAGTACGAACTGAGGGACATGATTCTAAGACTAAATTCACGTATGAATGACTGGAAAACTGAAGAGGAACTATTACTTCAAGCTGGAGTGGAATCGGAAGGAAAGAGGTGATGATACTTGGCTTTCATGGCTGTTTTTGCTTCCCAAGTAGCTCCCTCTACGGACTGACTCCTCCACAAAACCTTGACTGAAGCGACTTCTTTATTTCTCAACCTTCTAACTTGACGGTCAAGAATCTCAATTGGTACATCATTATAAGAAAGAATATCTTTCACCGCCACACTCTCTAATGGCACTATAGAGGTTGTGTAACCCACACACTTCTTTAAGAGAGAGATGTGGAAGATCGAATACACTGCTGCTAATTCTGCTGGCAACTCTAACTCATATGCCACCTTGCCAACCCTTTTCAAGATCTTGTAAGGGCCTACATATCTAGGATTGATCTTCCCTTTCTTTCCAAATCTCATCACCCCTTTCATAGGTGAGACTTTCAGAAAAATCCAATCATCAACTTGGAACTCAGTTCCCTTCTCCTTAAATCTGCATAAGATTTACGACTTTGGGTTGTCTTAAGTCTATCTCTAATGAGTTTCACTTTCTCCATAGCATAAAGGACTGAATCTGGCCCTATCAAAGCTGCTTCACCTACTTCAAACCAACCAACAGGAGATCTACATCTACGCCAATATAAAACCTCATAAGGGTCCATCTGAATGCTGGAGTGGTAGCTATTATTGTAGGCGAACTCAATATGAGGAAGGTGATCATCCCTACTACCTTTGAAATCGATCACACAAGCTCTAAACATATCCTCTAAGGTTTGAATGGTACGCTCTGCCTGCCCATCCGTTTGTGGATAAAATATTGTACTAAGGTTAACTTGAGTACTAAGATCTTTCTGTAATGACTTCCAGAAATGAGAGGTAAATTGAGGACCTCTATCTGAGATGATAGACAAAAGAACCCCATGCAACCTCACAATTTTGTTAATGTAAAGCTTGACATAGTCCTCTGCCGAATCCGTAGTCTTGACCACCAATAAGCGAGAAGACTTAGTCATCCTATCAATTATCACCCAAATTGAGTCATGATGTATGCGAGTACGAGGTAACCATGTGATTAAATCCATATTGATCACATCCTACTTCCAAGTAGGAATATCGATCTCTTGAGTCATACCTCATTGTTTATGATGTTCTACCTTAACTTGCTGACAATTGGGGCACTTACTCACAAAGTCTGCTATCTCTCTTCATGCCATTCCACCTATAGACTTCCTGCAGATCGCGATACATCTTAGTGGCACCTGGGTGAATAGAATATCTGGAGTTATGGGCTTCTGCAAGAATATGCTAGCTCAACTCACCCACATCAGGAACACACAATCTACCCTGGTAGTGAAGTACACCATCTCCACCTTGGGAGAAAACCTCCACTCTCTGATTATGGACTCTGAACCCTTAAGTTCAAGCAAGATTGGATCATTGTCTTGCTTTTCCTTAACCTCCACTACCAAACACGATTTTACCCCATTCTGAACTTTTACACCATTGTCTTCTATGATCATAAGGCAAACTCCCAAGAGAGCAAGCTTCTGAATTCCTTTATTCCTCAACATGGGCTACACTACTCATAGATAATCTACTAAGAGCATCTGCTACTACATTAGCCTTACCCGGATGATAATGCCTACTTATATCATAATCCTTAAGGAACTCTAGCCATCTCCTCTGGCGAAGATTCAACTCTTTCTGGGTGAACAAATACTGAAGGCTCTTATGGTCAGTGAACACATCTATGTGAACACTATGCAAGTAGTGTCTCCAGATTTTGAGTGCAAACACCACTGCTGCAAGCACGAGGTCATGAGTTGGATAGCTCTTCTCATGAACCTTAAGTTGTCTAGAGGCATAAGCTATTATCTTACCTCATTGCATCAACGCACAACCTAGGCCAACTCTGGATGCATCATAATATATCACATAACCATATGAACCCTCTGATAGATTCAAGACATGAGTTGTAGTCAATCGTGTTTTCAATTCTGCAAAGCTTTTCTCACAATCATCTGACAGTTGAAACTTGACCATCTTTTGAGTCAACCTTGCCAATGGTGAGGCTATGGATGAAAATCTTTCCACAAACCTTCTGTAATAACCTGCTAGACCTAAGAAACTTTTGATATCTGTAGCAGAGGTAGGTATGGGTCGCTGTTTCACTGCTTCTATCTTCTGTGAATCCACTCCGATCCCTTCGCTTGATACAATGTGACTAAGAAAGCAACGGATTGCAACCAGAACTCACATTTACTAAACTTAGCGAATAACTGGCGATCCTTGAGAGTCTTCAGAACAACTCTCAAATGACTTGCATGTTCTTCCTCACTCCTAGATTAAATGAGGATATCATCAATAAAGAAGATAACGAACAAGTCCAAGTACTGTTTGAAAACTCTGTTCATCAAATCCATGAAAGTTGCAGGAGCATTAGTTAGTCCAAACGACATAACTACAAATTCATAATAACCATACCAAGTTCTGAAGGTTGGTTTTGGAATGTCACTATCTCTGACTCTAAGCTGATGATAACCCGATCTGAGGTCTATCTTTGTGAAATGTCTAGCACCCTGAAGTTGGTCAAACAAGTCATCAATCCTGGGGATGGGATACTTATTCTTTATTGTGACCTTGTTCAACTGTCTATAGCCAATGCACATTCTGATAGAACCATCTTTCTTCCTTAAGAACAACACTAGTGCACCCCATGGTGAAATACTAGGTATAATGAAGCCCTTATCTAGAAGGTCTTTCAACTACTCTTTCAATTTCTTAAGCTCTACTAGAGCCATTCTGTAAGGAGAACTAGAAATAGGCTGGGTATTTGGAAGGAGATCAATTCCAAAGTCGATTTCCCTTTCGGGAGGGACTCAGGGAAGATCTTCTGGAAATTCACAAACTACTGAAACTTACCCAAGAGTTAGGGTTTCAAGGCTAGAATCCTTAACCCGAACTAGATGATAGAGATAACCCTTAGATATAAGCTTTCTGGCCATAAGGTAAGAAATAAATCGACCCATAGGCGCTAAGCTACTACCCTTCAATTCTAAGATTGGTTTGTCTGGAAATTGAAAACAAACAATCCTAGTTCTACAATCGACTAAGGCATAACATGAGTGTAACAAATTCATGCCTAGAATGAATCTAAGTCTACTATTTCTAACTCTACTAGATCTGCTGAGGTGACTTTCTGAGAGATTGTGATAGGGCAATTTCTGTATACCCGACTAGCTATAATTGGGTCACCGACTGGAGTAGAGACTAAGAAAGGTTCTGAGAGAGTTTCTGGACTGACATTGAATTGGACTGCTATGTAAGGAGTTAAAAAAAAGAAAGAGTATCCCCTGGATCTAACAATGAATAAACATCAAGGGCAAAGACACGTAATGTACCAATGACTACATCATGAGAACCTTCATGATCCTGGAGAGCCTGAAGAGCATACAACCTGTTCTGGCGCTGACCGCCACCTGTACTAGATGAGTTACCTTGCTGATTTGGGCGACTTGCTGCTGAAGTTGTAGACTGAGCTCTACCATTAACACCTCCTTTACCTTGTCAAAAAGGACAATTCCTCAACCTGTGACCAGACTGACTGAACCCAAAACATTCCTCTTTTCCTTCAATACACTCGCCCGGATGGTTCTTACCACACTTAGGGAAAGTGGGGTAAGTCTTGGTGCTTGAAACACTTCCCTGAGATTTAGAGACTGGTGGTCTACCCTTCTGGTCATACCTGTTCTTGGAGGATGGAACACTGGCTGATGAAGGGGCTGGAGCCGAAAACTTCTGCTAACCCTGCGAGCTATTTCCACCACCAGATTTCTGCTGAGAATAGTCATAGTTCCTAGTCCTAGCCTTCTTATTTTCCTTAGCCTGTTCCCTAAGTTTATCACCCTCAACCCGCTGAGCATGAGTCATAAGTCTAGAGATGTTCATATCTCCAAGTAACATCGCATTTCTGCACTCAATTTTCACCAAATCTAACACTCCATACAAACACTTGTTCATCTGAGCCCTGGAGTCAGCAACCATGTGAGGAGCATATCTGGAGAGTTGGTTAAACTTGTGTCCATACTCTTGAACTGTCATGTTACCTTGCCTTAAGTTCATGAATTCTTGGGCTTTTGCTTTTCACAACTCCATTGGGAAAAAACTGTCGAGAAAAGTCTCACTAAAGTAGTCCCAAGTGATAGGAGCCGCATTTGCACCCCTATTCTCCTTTCACTGAGTGCACCAAATTTGATCAACATCCTTCAATTGGTATGATGCTAAGTCAATCCGATCATTCCTAGTGACTTGCATTACCTCAAAGATCTTCTTGATCTTATCCAAGAAATTATGAAGATCCTTATTAGTCTGCGATCCTAAGAACTCAGGCGGATTCATCCTAACAAAGTCACGGACCCTTGCTCCTACTGATCCACAATTTTCATTCACATGAGCATAAACTCGATCGTTTTGGTTAGTCATACTCTGAGCCAACATCTGTATGGAATTTCTGAAATCAACATTGGAGACTTCCTGATCTGGGGCTGGAGGAGCTGCGTTTGCATTTCTGGCATTAGCTCTACGAGGAGGCATGATCTGAAATGTAGAACGTCAAGTTAGAAAAGAATAATATCATACCTCACGCACGATAAGAGTAACAAGAAAGTGAAGTTTTTCCTAAAATATTTCATAGCCTCCCTCTCCTTAGATGTGATGGACTTCACACCCATGAAAAGGATCTACTTAGTGCGGCTTTTTAGACATCCTAGGACACTTAAACCTAGTGCTCTGATACCAAGTTTTGTCACGTCCCTAGCTACCCCTGAGACGCGGACACGTAACCTAGGACCACAAGTGATCCCAAGCTAACCCTTCTGGCATGATCATGAGCATACTAACAAAAATAAACAAAAGCGGAAGCTAAATCATAATTAAATCTGTAAAGATGGGGAATACCCATATTCTATAACTGAGATATTTGAAAACAATGAGTTTAATACAAAGAAAATATCAACTCAATACTAAGTTGAATCTAACTATGTCTGAAATAAGCCTCTAAACTGGACTAGAAATACTAAGACAAGCCCCAGCTAAATCTAGCAAAAACTAAAACTAAATGACTAAAGATTGAAATGAAACACATAAATGTTGTCCTCGGAGAATGATGAATCACCACTGAATATGCTAAACTAGAGATCAGAATCATTCTATGCATGATCTGGATACTGAGAACCTGAACCTACATCACGAGATGATGTAGCGCACGTATGCGTCAGTACTTGAAAGGTACTGAACATGTAGGATAGAGAAAACTGAAATAAAATATAACTGAACAAACATAAAAGCAAGTATAATAATTTGACATGATAAATTAAATTCTGAATATACTAATAAATGGTTAATGCAGAGAGTTTGACTAATCTGTGGGAGCTACTAATAACCAATAATAAAACCACATACGCTAAATGTGGATTCCGATGTATACGCTCCATCGAGAGAACCCAATATATCCTGTCAAATGTATAAAGGCATGCTGGCGTGATCACTAAACTTATTGCCAATAGAGGGGACTTACAACCTACTTGGCTAGTAATTCTGGGACTAATTGGGTACGCTAAACCCTAGTCCGACTCAGTATTATGCTATTCCCAATGAATTCTTTAAATTAACTGATTATGTCTGAGTTTCTAGAAATACTGGATAGCTCGAAACTAGACATGCAAACAGAGAATGCAACAATTAATCTGCTAATTATGCATTTATAACTGAGTCATGTATATCTGAAATATCTGAACTAGCATGTGTAATTCAAGAAATAAAGAAATAAATAACTAGGGTTCTGAAATTCATGAAATAAACTGAATAATAACATGATAATCTGATTTGGAACATATAACTAATAAGTTCATGAAGTTCTAGAAACCCTAGACCTAATCATGATATGGGAATCAAAAATCTGATTGAAAACTAGGGACCCTATGGGTGAAAGGAATCCACTAGTTAAATCTCACATGCCTGGTGATGAAATTCACGGAAAAATACTTAAGTTTCGAGGCTGGAGCTGCTGGAACTTGTTGCGTTCTTGAACTAGGGTTCTTGATGTTTTTCTCCTCTCTTGCTTCTAATTTTCTAAGTTTTGATTTAATGATTTGACTTAGATATGTTTTCATTATATTTCTAGGCTTAAACTAACTAAAATCAGATTATTTAGGGTCAAATTGACGTAACTTAAGGTTTAAATGAAGTGGGAAAAGACCAAAAGATCCCTGGATAAGTTGCTGTCGGACCAAACGACAACCAGGACGGACGGTTCATCGTCTGGCCGATGCCCTATCATTGGGTACATCGACTGGGCCTGTTCGACAGGCCTTTACTAAAATGGTCATAACTTTTACTCGGAGGTATGATTTAAGCAAGATTAATGGCTATGGAAAGATAATTCAATTATCTATTTGTGTGTAGGTCATGTGACACCTAATTCATTTTGTGCTAAGAGTTGTGACTATTTGAAGTTGACCCAACTGCATTTCCCCCTAACTGTATGCATATTTTCCACCTACAGACCATTTTGGTCATCCGTAACTCTTGTCAGAGAGTGGGTGAAGGGAGTATTGATCCACAGTCACGGACTTCAAACTGTCGGACCTACGGACCGTAAGTCTGTCCGTCGTCCAAGATTTAGTAATTTTTTTGGGCTGAAATTTTTGAGAGTTTCTGATTCCATAGATGGTTGTGCAAGACGGACCATGGGTCAGGCTACGGTCCATCGATGCCACCGTTGGTTGCACCTGCACATTTTTCTGAAAAACTGATTTTTGGTCTGTTTTTGGCTATGGGGTGTTACAACCATCTTCTAAAAGCTTCATCGGAGTTATGAACACCATCAAAATTTTGAAGCTTTCTATTAAAGCTAATCTTTAACAATGTTGAGCAACCCATTTCGATTATTGGGACTTTTTCATTAATGAGTTTGTCATCTAAGGATTCCATTGATGAATTCTACTCCATTGGAAGATCTGTTGCTTGATGAATTTTTCTCCATTAATCAGTGACTCTAAGTTCAATTGTCTTGGCTTTCAATTTTTATTTTGAGTTATTGTCAATTTTTCGCATTAATGAGAAGTGAATTCACCGTGAGAAATTTGTGACTTGAGAATGAAAGTTCACTTAATGATGAGCGGTAAGAAAGGCGGCGACATGGTGGTGGAGCAGACCCACTGCTGATGACTTTCGATTGATAATTTTTCACACTAATGAGAAATGAATTTACTATGAAAATTTTGTAATTTAAAAATAAAAATTTAACTTAATGATGAAAGATTAATGAGGTCGGCGACTTACTAGTGGAGTATGCCGGCAATCTGGTGGTGGAACAAAGATGATAAAAGTCTGTCGTAGATGTTTTTTTCATGAATTGAAGAAGAAAGAAGATTTAAAAAATTAAAAGGAAAGATAAACATTTTTGAAGAATAAAAAAATTATAATATGAAATTTAAGAACTATTTTTAAATTTAAGTTTTTTAATTGTTATTTTTGCCTTTCACTCTCTCAAAGAGAGTGAACTACACTTTCTTTGTCACTTCATCATTTAGGGAGCAATTAATTCTACTTTAAAAATAGTATAAGGGTATAATAGGACTCCCGTAATGAATAATGTGTAGTTGAGATTTCGGGTATAAGATCAGGGGGTTTTAGACCATTTTCACTAAATTATTATGTTTATTTATTGTATTATTACCTTGTATATAAATTGTAATGTTATGCATTGTATTTTTAAATTAAAATTTTCATCTTAACATTTAAATTTTATGTACTATTTATAATGAAAATTATTAATTAAATCAAATTATATTTGATGAAAATTAAAAATATAAATTTATATACTATTAATTTGGGATGAAAGTAGTATATGTTAAATAATATATTTTTAAAAATATTATATTACATTTAAAAAAAATTATGAATATATATTAAATAATGACATTATATGTAAAATAATATTTTAATTAGAAAATAATAATAATAATAATAATAATAATAATAATAATAATAATAATAATAATAATAATATATTGAAAAACTGAAATAGAGAGTGTGAATAGATAGTGATATAGAGGGGGTTGGAATGCTCATTCTCTATTTTAGTCTCCAAAGATAGATAATGAAGAGTAAAATAGAGGAGGATTGAAGATGGTCCAAGTGCTTGAGCTTTCATATGCAATTGGCAACGGACCCATTTTCAATAATAATCCAGTTATACTTTTCTTGGTAGTTTTAAATTGGAAGAACTACTTAATTAGACATATATTATTATCATATATATTAATTTTATCTCTAGTTTCAAACAATTACTTATATTACCACTTCTTATATTTTATATCATATAATTTAAAAGATGTAATGAGATAAATAAATTTCTTAAAAATAGGATTGATTAATTATCTTTGTATTTAAACACCTAAATAATGGTGAATTAACATAGAAAAATTATCTCTCGTCAACCATTTCTCTCTTGCAAATAAAATTCTCATTATTCATCCGTATCTATCATCCCCATCCTCATGTACATCCACCATCGTTTTCTTCTTTCTTTCTCTAAACTATCATTTTAGTAGCAAATTATCAAAATTGAATATTGGCATTCAAAATTGTATGTAGAAATTTGTAACTTTGTTTTATTATTCTCATGTATCTAGAATAAAGATCTCCCTTTTCACATATATATGGTAGAGCTCATATCATTTTTAAATTTTAATTTTAAAATTTTTTACGAATTAAGTCCTACATAGTATGATCTTGTTGCTATTTATTATTTCATGGGTGATCATTCCCAAAACTGAATGAGATGTACAATACATTAACATTAATATACAATATGTTTATGAGATATGAACTTTATAGTTTTGTTTTCTCTCGATATTTTTCTTTGCAGGGTTGGATCTCCATCCGCTAACATTCAAGCTAAGAATAGATCTAAGCACGAAAATGACCCAATATAAATGGAAGAACTATGTGAACTGTGAAGCTCTACTTACCCAAATAGATACATCACTAAACCCAGTTACACATCTAGTGCAAAATGTTGTTTCTAACACATCTTCTTAAGGACACAAACCCAGAAATTTAATAAAACATGTCTCTTCATCTTTTTTGCCCATTAGATACACGTATCTCGATTTTTTAACCCTCGAATACATGAATTCAAAGGTCAAAATCTGTTAGAGTTCTTAATTAATACCAATTGCTCCTTTAATTAAGGAAAATAGTAATACACATCTATTTCAAAATTAATAAAACATATGTCTCGATCTTTTTTATCCATGTATCTCAATTTTTAACCGTTGAATACAAAATTTGCTAGAGTTATTAATTAATACTCAAGTATTCCTTTAATTAAGGGTATCAATTATACACATTTAATTAAAAAATAATAAAACATGTATCTCGCTTGCTTTAATGATCAGATACATGTATCTGTGTATTTTGTGTCTATGTATCTGACAGTTCATGATACATCTATTCAAATGCCAAAATATGGAATATAAAGTAATATTTTAAATAACGTGACTCCTAGTAATTAGGATCTAAACTAGTGAGATTTGTGTAGTTTACCCTTTAAAATTAACTAACTAGTCAAAATCTCCAATATGAATAGTAAAAATATTTAGATTTAAAAATAATTACTAAAAGTGTCAATGTCAATATTTTAGCAAATAAAGTTATCTTAGGTTAGTTCCTAATTTATCTCACATTCAACTCACCTTTCAGCCAATATATTCTCTCTCATATTTACCAAAAAAACAAAAACAAATCGCTCTCATCTAATTCCCTCTTTCAATTGCTCTTCAATTTTTAATCTCCCACTTCTCTCTCATCAATAGGTGCCCTTTTTTTCTTTAGAATTCGAAAAAAATATCTCAAGAGATATTCACAACACTCTCTCATTGATTCATGTATGTATCTTTTTGCGATTTTTAAATTTTTTTTATCGATTTTGTATTTGTTTAAACCTTTCAAAATATTTATTTGCTTATTTGCTTAGCAAATTCTCCAATCTCTATTAGAATTTTAGATAAGGAAAATCTTGAAGATTTCTCTCTAATGACTGAATCAAAGAGGATTACAACTTATAAGAGTTCATTCAATCATCAATTTACTAGTGATATTCCTTCTTTTGATATGTGTATCACACAAAGACTAATCGATAATATAGTCTCGACGGCAAAAATAACAGAAGAGAGAAGATCTAAGCTCATATATAACCCTATTTGCATAATTACATCTTATTCCTCAAAAAATTAATAAAAAATCATCAATAAATATAGATTCACATTCACATAACAAAAATGTATTCATGATTGAGTTATTTTCGTATTTCACTTGAAAACTAAACTTGTATCCTAGTGATCAAAATTGTATTATATGACTACTATATATATATATATATATATTTGTATTACAAAAATATTACTGATTGTATTTCAATATAATCTAATCATTACATATGAGCACGATTTAAGAAAAAATACAAGATTCTGAAAAAAAATTTAGCATGCATAGTGAATATAATACAATATAAAATATTCTAAATAGTACAAATCGATTGTGAAAGAAATAAAATACATTTATGCTTAAGAAATACAAATTCATTTGACATACCTATTGAAATGACTATAAACAAATAAAAAATACAATATTCTTAATAAAAAATATAAATATTGAGTAAAGGAAAAATAATGAACAAACAAAAACTATTGTAAATACATTTCTGATTTGAATACCATTTATGCAATCAAAGCATGAAGACCTCTAGAAAAATACGTAACCAAAACACCCAAAATAAAATTGATAACTACTCAATTAAACTGATAAGAACTAGAAAAATGGAAGAGAGGGAATTGATTATCAACTTTTCCCAGAAAATTGGGAGAAAGAATAAGAGAATTGTTTTCCTTTTTAATTTTTTTTTTTGAAGTTACTATGAGGGAAACAACAAAGGATTTGTTTCCCTTTTTGAAAAATTAGAGAAGGCGCTCATCAGCTCTTACATTTTGATTCCTCCGTTCAATAATAATTGTGATACATATCTTAAAAACAATAGATAACAGGCTAATATTACCCTCGGGTCCAATTTGAACTTTTTAGTTGTCATTTTTTATAAATCAAAAAAAGATAATATCTATCACACCTCAATCATTTAGTAAGTTAATGTTTTTGAAAGAGGTAGAACCACTTGAATGAGTAAATTAATTTTGAAATTCTATCAATTAGTAAGGATAAAATGATAAATTTACTATGTCAATTATTCTTTTTAGCCTTAAGTCATACCCCTTAAAGTTGTCCTCATATTTCATTTAGCGACCCCAATTCAACCTTTAACCTATTGAACACATATACTACAATACATTGTACTTATTGAACATTTTTTGCTGACATGACAACACGTAAATAATACACACACCAAAAGAGTATGAAAGACATCATTTACTTAAAAAATGAAGAATTTTTTTTTAAAAAAAATTAAAGTAACATCTCCTCTTCTTCTTTGACTCAACTCAACCACCATTGCCACCAACTTTCCGCCATTGCCATTCTTTCTCCGGTCAACTTCATCCCCCCTTTTTTTTTAAGCCATCGTTTTCTTCCCCTTTTTTCACCACTCACCACCGATGCCATCAATATCTAAATTTATTATTGTAAGAAATTGAATAAAAAATAATTTTGATGAAACTCCATTTTTCGACGAATCTGATTTTTTTTAAATCGTTAAAAAATTTAAATCCTATAGAACTCACACATAGAAGAAAAAAAGTATCAACAAATCTCATTAATGTTTAATAAAGTAGTGAAATTGGGAGACTATCAATTACAATGTTGAATAAAATTCAAAGAGAGGGTAGGTAGATGGGTGGGAAAAAAATTCATATAATTTCAAATTGAAAGGAAAAAAGCCGAAGTGAAAATGATTATCGAAATGTGCTTCCATTGCCTCTTCTGATAAAGAAATGGGAAACAAATGTTGGGTTGGTAGGGTGTTCTCTGGAAGAAGAAGACGAAGAAGAAAAGGGGAAAGAAAGATTATTTTTTTAAAAAAATAAATATTTTTACTGAAAAAATAGCATTTGTGTATTCTATTTTTTAATTAATGTTTAATTGTTTTTGTATGGGCCCAATGTCATATGTCTCTTTTTTATTAGGTATTATGTCACGTCAGTCACGAGTGTATGATACACTATATTTACTTTCAGTTGATTGTCAAAATATGTTCAAAGGTTTTTTTTTTTTACAAAAAAAGGTGTACAATTGGGACAAGCCTAAAATAAGGTATCTAAATGAAATATGCGGACAATTTCAAGTGTATAGAGATGACTTAAGCCTTCTTTTTAATAGCCCCGTCAAGTAAAAAATAGACAAGTAAATAGGGACAAATGGAGTGTTATATTATTCTTTGAAATTATTAATTTGATGCTTTGAGAAATATAATGTATCAAAATTTGAATAATATTTAGGGTAATATTACTATACTATCCTTTGAAATGCTCCATCCGTCCCATTTTATATATGTCATCCCTTTTAATAAATAGTTGGACCACAATACTTGTTATTTTATAAAATTTAAGCTAAATACATAAACATATCTCTAAACTTGTTAAATTTTCCCCCTCAAGTACCTCAACTAAGCTATTTTTCTATTGAATCATTGAATTACCCATAATTTATTCCTTTTGAGCACCGTTGATTGATGTGGAACCAGATTTTGTGAGGGTATCGATAGAGAGAATACTTATGTTGTTCCAAAACTCATTAGTCTCATTGATGATGAAAATCTTTGAGAATTATTGTGTTTTATTTCAAGTCATTTGAATACATTAGAAAACAAATTAGAGTAACACACAGTTTTCCTTCATTCTTTCATTCAAAATAATTACAATACGAATACAATTAAATGCATTTACAATAGAAAAGTCGATCAAAATCAGTCAACAATGTTTCAAGGAACAAATTATAGGTGATTCAATGATTCAATAGGAAAATGACTTAGTTGAGGTACTTGAGGGGGAAAATTCAACAAGTTTAGGGATCTGTTTATGAGATAGGCCTTACATTTATGCATAAATTATCATATTTTGCCTATTATACCCTTAATAGAGTAGTTAATTGATCTTGAAAATGTATTAATCGTTTATTATAAATTGACTTAAGAAAACATTGAATAACCGTAAAAGACTAAAGTTACATCATTTCCTAATGTAAGTGCAAAGTAAAAAAGTGATATATAAAATGGAACAGAGGGAGTATTAAATTTTGACGTTTGAGAAATGTATTAGATACTCTATTGAATATTATTTAATAGCAAAGGTAAAATAGATTCAAGTTGGTAAACTCTCTTCACTTTCTAAATCAGACAAGTATTATTGGATCAATATATATTTATATATAATATAGTAGACAAATAAAATTAAAAAAATAATGATAAATTACTAATTACTTGTATTTTTTCCTATATAAAGTTATTACTCATAATAGTCCAACACATAAAAGTTGCTTCAATCGAACTCCAAATATGCTGTTACTCATAATTAGAATCATTTTATAGTAAATATTAAAAAGTATATTAACGACTTCTAGTAATATAGTCTTAAAATACATATAGATTTTGTGTCCGAAAAAATCCATTCAAATTTAATTGTTTGTGTATGTTCTCATTGATCTATTAGGAGTTAAGTTATTCACACAAAGTATAATTTATATACATCATCATATATATATATATATCATATTATATAATAATATATTATTATAAGTGGAAATTTCTAAAATAAAAAAGTTAAATTATTATTTTACTCTTATACTAAATTTAAATGTTATTAAATATTTAATTAATTAAACAATAAATAGTAGAATTTCTATATGATATTTTTAGTTGGTATACATGTGAGTAAATTAAATTAAATTAAATAAAAATAAAAATAAATGTTATCCCTTTAAATAATACATGTATATGGTTTATCTTCTAAATTTATTATGTTTTCAATTAATATTTATCTTTAATTTGTTGGAATACTTGACCTTTCAACTTTGTAAGTGAATCTTCATATTCCAAAGCTATACTTTTTCCTATACATACAAATTTTTCAATTAGTACTTTTATAGAAAGATTTATATGTAATACAATTTTTGTGTGTGGAAGACTAGAGAAGCTTTAATCAAGTGAAGACACTTTCAAGGTAGAAAAATTGAATTATCATTTTACCCTTTTGCTAGATTCAAATGTTATTAAAATATTTAATTAATTGAATAGTATATAGTAGAATTTCTATAAAATATTTAGTTGGTATACATGTGAGTAAATTAAATAGAAAAAAATAAAAATAAAAATTATCCTTTTAAATAGATACATGTATGTGTTTCATCTTCCAAATTAATATATGTTCTTAATAAATATTTGTCTTTAATTTTTGTAGCACTTGACCTTTCAATTTTGTAAGTGAATCTTCATATTCCAAAGCTATATTTTTACTATAAATACAAATCTTTCAACAGGATTTTCATACAAATATTTATATGTGATACAATTTTTGTGTGTGGAACACTAGAGAAACTTTAATCAAGTGAAGAAAATTTCAAGGCAACATGATTTGTGTCAAGATTTCAAGGCATAATGTGATTATAGGATGAATAACAATGCAATTAATAGAATATCGAAGCTTGATGTATTTATTTTTTTACTTATTTGTTGAGATCAGAACTATGATAAGACCCCTCCATTTATGTAGTTGAATATCACTTCCATTAACTTGTCTTCCAAATATTTAAACTCTTTTTTATGATCAAAGGTTGAATGTTATTTACTGTAATTTTGTTTCAATTTGCATTATCAATAAAAAGTAGGGAAAAGATTGTCTTAGAATTTTTCTATTTTGTGTTGGTAGCCTTATGCTAAATTTGCTCCAATATATGATACTTTTTCTTTGTATTTATAATTTTATTTTAAGAATATATTTGATTGAAAAGTGCAATTTTTGCTTTTGAAAATAAATCAAATACAATGGTAAAATAGTGTAGTAAGCATGTAAAAAAATAATTAATGCCTACAAAATATTCTAATTTCAAATTATTAATAATAACATTTTTGCATCTTAAATTTTAAATATTTTTAAAGAATCATTCTTACATGTACTTGTGGATGAAATCTAAAATTTTTAGACTTTTTATTAAAATTATGGTGAGATCCAAATTCCAAAGTTTTAAAAAAAAATGATACACCAAAATGCTTAAGAAGTTAGAAGATCTTTTATGCTTTGACCAAATATTGCTCCTATTAATTTTTTTAACAAAAAACGTAAAATATATTTTAAAAAACTTTAAATTATAAGAATATTAATATTGTCATTTTGGCTCTTCACTAAATTAAAATCTGATTTATTTAATTAAATATTAATATTTTATTTATATAATGACATAATTTAAATACCCGTCATTGCATTTTAAATCTTTAGTTATGTCCTTCTAATAAGTTTTCTTATTTATAAATTTGAATTACTTAATTGCATTCCAGTTAATGAGAATGAGAAGGAGAATTTTATCTTTTACTAATTATTGTCAAACATTTTATCTTTTTGAAATGTATATCCTGTGTAACGATTTTTAATTTAATTTAATTTCAACATTTTTACTCTATTCTAAGAGACAAGAGTGATATTTTATAAAAAAAATTCGTTATTTTTATTCTATTCTATGAGACAAAAAAGACATTTTAAGAAGATTAATCATAAGATAGTATGCTTCAAGGTTTATTTTTGCTACTTTATTTTGTCTTTTAAAACAAATATAAAATTTCTATATCAAAACTATAATAAATGGAGGACTAAATGCAAAAAAAATTCTTCAATAAGTTAAATATACACTGCAAACAGTTTTTTAAAAGTTAAATCGCGCATTGCCCTTTTATTAATATGTTTATTCACTAAAAACGTTTATCATTTTATTTTTTATATTTTTATTGTAACTCAAATACTATTTTAAAAGGAATTATATGAATTTTTAATAGTAAACGTGCAACGCATGTGTTCATATACTAGTTCAACAACAAGCCGTATAATACATTATGTTTTTCCAAATTTCAAAAAATAAGTTCCCGCTTCAAAGCCCCTCTATTTCCAGATCTCCCTCAGTGAGAAAGCCCTAATAATTTGATTGAGACAGGACAACCGATTCTACTGCTGAATTCAACTGCTATTTGTTTCCGATTTAAGGTAAATCTTCGTTTTGTGTCAATTAGTTAATAATGGTATCATTTATCTGTGGAATTCTACATTATCATGCCGTAATTGTTGTAGAAATGCCTTGTTGTTCTCTGTATCTTCAATTTTATGTCCACCCTTTTTCTTCATTTGGTCGATTGATTTGTTGAATTTTAGCTAAACCTTAACAATTTCTTGATTCTGCTATCTTTTTTCCTACTCAATTTGGTTGTCTACCAAAAAATGAAAAAAAGGGGGTGAAATCAGGGGATGATGAAATGGTTGATTTGGTCAATTAATTCGTGAGCGTCCTGTAAAAATTAGTGAAACCTGAAGATTTTTATTATTGTGCAATTTTTCTTTCGTGATCCATATGGTAGTAGTGTAAGGGGAGTGATTATACAGACAATTCCGCGTATTTCACAGCTTTTGAAAGGGAAGTAATGTTGAATAACATTCATATTGTTGACTACAGTTAGACAGATGGAGAATAGGATGAATAGATATGTCTTTGTTTGTCTATTGCTTGTTTAATCTGTAATTTACGCGTTAACGGTTCTCCTAGCCCTTGCTTCAGTTAAGAATTCTTTTGTCTGTGATTGATAATTCCCTGATTGAAGAGTGTTCAATGATGCTAAAATAGCTTTTTTTTTTGGTATCCTTTCAGCTTAAGTAAGGTGAAGGTAAAACAACACAGAATTTATGGAGCTCAAGTGATTAAGTGTAAACTGCTGTGTTTGTGTATCAGAAGGGTAATCATCAACATAAAAGGTTACACGGATGGACAAAGTTTATGAGGAGCTAGATGTTGTTAAAGGTGAGGTGGAAAAGCTCAGAGAAGAATGCCGGACCAAAACAGAGATGACGGAGAGTTTGAGGAAAGCTCACATTGATCAATTATCAAAACTTCAAGAAGCTAAGTTGGAGATCGATAGACAGGCAAATGAACTATTTGTTAAATCTGAGGAAATATTTGAGATCAAGAAACTCTACGATGACATCAAGTCCAATTTACATGAGAAAGAGTCATGTGTCCAGAATCTTAGCTCTGCTCATGAGAAGCTGCAACTAGATTATGGGAAGAAAATTGGGAAGTTGGAAGTACAAAACAAGGATTTGGTGTTGGCTCTGGATGAAGCAACATCCAAATTTCAAGATTTAGAAATGCAGATTTCTGCAAGTAATAAAGAAATCAATGCTCTTAAGCAAATCATGTCAGTTAGGCAGGAAATATATGTTGAATCAGAGCTAAAAACAAGGGCATCCAAAGATCTGAAAGATGGAGATGCCATTATCCAAAAACTTGATGAAGAAAATAGGATTGCAAAAAATCAGTTGAAGTGGAAGAGTGAACAGTTTAAACACCTTGAAGAAGCTCACAAAAGAAACCATGATCAGTTTAAAACCAGTAAGGTGGAGTGGGTCCGGGAAAAGTCAGCAATGCTTGAAGAGATCTCTTCATTGCAAGCAAGATTGGATTCTCAGACTCAAATCTCAGAAGACCTCCAAAGCCAATTGAGCATGAGTAACCAAGCTTTAGCTCATCAAGAAAGCAGAAGAAGAATTCTGGAAATTGAACTGTCTGAGTTTAGATCTCGATTCCATGATATCTCTTTAGAGTGCCAAGAAGCAAACTCAAAGCTTGAGAACTTGACCATCAAGAGGGATGAAGAAATTGGAGAGTTAAGAAACATACTCCAAACGAAAGAAGCACTTTTCAAGGATACAAAATGCAAAAATTTACAGCTTGAACAGGAAAATCAAGATTTACGAAGATCTCTCAAAGAGCTTCAAGAGTCTCAACTCCAGGGTACTCCTTCCACTTCTGTACTTAAGAAACTGCAAAGCAATTACCAGTATTTGAAGCAATTACACAAGAAATGTTCCTTAAACCTCAAAGAAAAGGAAGTTGAATGGAGCTCTCAGATATGAAAAGTGGCAGAAGATATGAAAAGGTGCATGTCTGAGTTAAACGGTAAAGAAAAACACATAGATGAGCTAGAAAAGGAGCTGGAAGATTGCCGTGATGCATGTGATGTTCTTACTGGAGAGATATCTGTGTTAATCTTGGTTTTAAAATCAGAATTTCATACTGGTCGCAAGGAGCTCTCTAGAGCCAACGCAGAACAAGAGCCAAATAGCAAAAGTTTGGTACATCAAAAGAGTGAACAAGCAACCGTTTTAGAGGCACAACTGATTGAGTACAAAAAGATGCTTGAAGAGTCATCTGATTGCCAAGTTCAACTCAGGGAGCAGGTCTTGAAATTGGGTAATGCTCTCAAAGATGCTTCTGCTGCTTCAGAAGAAGCTAAAGATGACCTGGCCAAAGCAAGGGAAGAAGTCAAAGAAAGCAAACTTGAACTAGAAAAGTGGAAAGCTGAAGCAGGAAATCTTAAAGACTACCTTGAAGAGAACCAATTTTCCCAAAAGCAAGAGAAGGAGATCTTACTTGGGATTTTGAAGGAGGGAGAAGCCAAAATTAATGAGCTACAGCAACAGATTACAGAAGCAGAGTTGAAGATTGTTGAAATAACAGAGGCAGTGAATGATTTAAATCAGGAGAAGCGACAATACTATCAGATTGCAGAAGACAAGGATAACACCATAGAAATTCTTCAAACTAAGATTTCTTGCTTGGAGCAAAAGTTGGCTGATAAAGACCTTCAGAATGAGCAAATACAATCAGATGTGCGGAAGGCTTTTGATCAGGAGAAGGAGAACATCTTGCTGAATCTGAAAGAGAAAGACAGGAAAATACAAGATATTCTCAAACAAGCCAAAGATTTAGAGGAAGATATGACATGTAAAGAAGTTGCTTTTACAGCTTTGATTACTGCTGAGGGTTTAAAATTACTTGAGATTAAAGAGAAAAACAAGGTGATTGCCGAGTTAGAGCTGAAATTGGGTGATACACATCAGAAATTGGAAGTCTTAAATAAATCTTTGTCTGATTCAAGACAGACCAAGGAGCAGCTGGAAATATTGTTGCAAGAAAGTAAAAAGGATTCGGAAGAGCTAAACACTCATTTTGGCAATGAACGGATGCACTTGGAGGCCCGAATTCAGGAGCTTGAGTCCCACAAAAATGATGTGCTTGAAGAAAATAAGAAATTCTTCGTAGGTAGGGAGGAATTACTAGTACAAATGCAAGGAATACATGGAAGAATGAGTGAATTATGCTGTGAAGATGTTGAACTTGTAAGATATTTGGATAAAATATTGGAGAACCCCGAGGAAGAGAATGAGCATCAACATAGTAATTTAGGGAGAGGCCACCATTCTAGAACTCCCTTTTCAACTGCCAAAATAGGAACTGATGAAAGAACTCCATTAGTAGAGCTCAACCGCTAGGCTGATTGTTTAACTGGGAGCAATTCTATACTCCAAACATAAACTTCTTTAGAGTTTTCCAAGTCTGCAACTCTTGCTGGCAATCTGTTACTGACAGGATTTTTGATCTTTTTGTATTTTGTTGTATGGGTGGTTGTTTTACAATGTTCTTCCCAATGTAATCAGTGATTCTCCATTTGCTGCCAAAACAAATAGAGAAAATAGTCAAATGCGCTCTTAATCTATTATCGAATTTTTAATTACACGCTCATACTTTATGGGTCCTAATACCCCTTATATATTTTTAAAATGGAATATATAGCCCCTTTAAAGGTCACAATCAGATTTGTGTTAGAAAGTGAATATACTCGCCTGCCCTGTCATATAAATTAATTTTTAATAAAAAAGTATTATCTCTTTCTTTCCTTTTATATTTTTTTCAATCTCTTTCCAGCCCCTTTCTTTTTTTTTTTTTTTCTTTTTGCCATTGAAGAGAAAATTTCAAGTTTTATTTATGGTAGTTTTAAGCTTACATTCATGGGATGTACAATTATGAAATTTTAAATTTTGTCTTTAATAATCTTTTATTTTTTGCAATTGAATAATCTTTTTTCCACCATTTTCATATTCTTGCAAACATCAAAAGTTTATCAATTTTGAAAGGTAAAATGTAGCGAGAATTTTATTTCTAACTGTTTTATCCACTATTGATTGATACTCAAGTTATTTTCATGGATGAATTTGTTGAATTCTTCAAATTGAGGTAATGACTACACAACAATGGATATTTTCATTTCTATTTTCCAAATTACAAATGTGTTTCGTTGACAACCCAAAATTCATTACTAGGGCACCAAAAAATCAAGATAAGAATTTGCTAACCCATTTAGCCGTGTGGTTAAGCATGATGATTATCAATTTTAATAGTATTAATAAAGAGTTGATATTCAAAATTTCCTAATTTCATATTTTCATGCACAAATTGAATAATTTTTTTTCTAGAATCAAGAAGAATAATGAAATTTCATGGTGAATCTAAGCTTAGAGAAGGTGAGTGATGAAAAGATTTGATTTATGTTGTTGTGAAGAAGAAAGGAAATAAATAAGAAAAAAGAATAATTAAAAACACATCTATGAAAAGAAATTTTTTAAAATAAAATTTTATTATTTGTTTTGGTCCTCACTCTCTTTGAAAGTGAAATACACTCACTGTGCCACATAAACGTTTAGGGAGTAAATCAATTTTAAACAATTCAGGTGGGTAATAAGACACTCGTGAACTTGAAGTGTGTTGTGGAGATTTCAAGTATAGTTTAGGAGGGGCTTTAGACCATTTTCTCAAAGAAAAATGCTATGATCCTATAACTGTGTAGTGGTTCCATGCTTTGCTGACTAATAGCTAGTTTGACCAAGCTTTCAAAAACTATTTACTTTAGAATAAAGTTTTAGTAAATATTTGTCAAAATAGTAATATATTTGGTGAGTAACAATTCATGCTTAGTTAATTTTAAAAGTACTTAAGTTAATATATAGAACAGTTTGGGCTTGACCAAGATTCTAAAAGCCCTTATGTTAATACTAGGCATTCCCTGAACATTGTTGTACTAATGAGATCCAATATAGCAAAAAATAATTTTATGGTTGGTTCTATGGTGTAGTTGAATTATCCAATAAAAGGAAGCATCATTAAATTAAATATTAACATAATATAGTTTACCATGTACATTTAGTTGTGGAACAAAGTAATACAGTTACATTGTTGAGCTTGCTATGATACAACTGCATGATATCTGAATTTAGCAGTTGCAGTTGACAACAAGTACTTCAACATTGATATCCATTGAAAAACTGATAGTAAAATCATCAAAAACAATGAAGTTAGACTTGTGGTATGTGTTTGTTTTCAAACATCAAAGATATAACTGTTGTACGGAATTCGAGATAATACGAGAAAATATAAACGCGAGAAACAAGAAAACAGATTTACGTGGTTCACCAATAAATTGGCAACGTCCACGGGGAAGAGAGGGAGCAGTTTTATTATGGAGAGGCAAAAACAGAATACAGAATAGGGTTTGCCTTAGCGTCTATATATATAGTGCTAAGCTACGCCCTAACAGGCTTGGGCCCAACATACAGAATTGACAGATAATTAAGAGCCCAATACAACAACATTGTATACCGTCGGGCCGGGGGCATCTCCCCCCCGGACCCCCAGGCCAGGGGGCGCGTCGCCCCCTTGGACCCCCCGACTCGCTGACCGGGCAGCGAGACCCCCGTCCTTTCTGTTGTAACGAGTCCGATTCAAGGCATTCAACAATAACTATAGACATGTATGCACAAAATCCATACTGTAACTATCAAAATTATAGGTACAAGTTACAAGTACCCAACAAATTCTCATTACGACAGTGCGATAAAAAAGAGATAGAAAAACTTCTATTGAACTCATAAATACAACACCACATAGCAACCGATTTGGGGAAAAAATCGATTTGCAAATTAATCAGAAGCAAAGGTTACAACTGCATTCTCATAAGTTTTCGTCATGCATTCTGAAATGACTGCTATATTAGTATAACTGTTATATTACTATTATCCATCAACAACATTTGTGAAGTATAGCACAAAAAAACATCAAAGTATAGGCTAAAGTAACTAGAGAAGGTGAATATCTCCGCGCATAAAAGCATCTTCTGGCCAATAGAGTGCCACTCTAGTCTAATAACTACAAGCATCTGGAAAGAATGATCAAAAGCAAGCAAGTCTCAAATATACTGTTAACAATATTAGCTAACAAGCCGAGCGATTCAAAGAGTGCAGAGGAACTTAGGCAGTGGTTACCTATAACATGTCGAATTCTTGGTCAAGTAAGCTGAAGCATGATGCACTCTCAATTTTGATGTATACAAACCCACTATGAGGACCTGGTATGTACATCAATATGATGCAAAGTTAACTCTCCAGCCGTACTGATAGATCCGTGGCAGCGTTGCACCAGAACTATAGAAAGGCCTGTTTGCTTTGACTAATAGCAGGAGGTTAAGGTTGTTGCTTCTTTCACTCCATCTATATACGGGGATGTGACTTGAAGCAAAGTCTAATGTTTTACAACTCCAAGGAAGCTTTCGTCTTCAATAACTGAAGACTTGCTCAAAAAACTAATGATGTCTGTAGGTTTAATTGTTAAAGCTTTCTGTTGCGCCCAAACACACACTCAAGTGTACATGGTCGTGAAAGTAATAAAGTAGCTCTTTTTATGAGCCGGATGTCGTACACACAGAGACTTAAGATTAGATTATCTTTGATTCTTCCAATAACTATAACTAAAAGCAAGTGTTTCTAGAAAGAGTGCTATACTATTTTAAATGATCAATTAAAGTAACTAAACAAACTACTATGATTCAATTTCAACTTGGAGTTAAAATAATGACTTGGGAAATCCAAGGCTGCAGCCTGTTTTGCATTCATGCATATTAATTCCTCTAATGGATGTCACTACGGGGTTAAATGTATGATTATGGTCTCCTGACCTCTAATCACATACTTTAATTAGTAGTATAACTACATCATTTAGCGGGGATAAACTAACCAATTACCAAACATTACGTTTTTATCCTGTCTATTAACAAGTAAAGTCTCTAGGTATATCCCTATCCTAGATATAAATCAGCCCTAAGTCTAGAGAAAATCGATCGTGCTCTTTTGTCCCTCGTTCTATCCTCCTATTCATCTCTCGAGCTCAATTTGAACAATGAGTTTATTTCAAAGGTGGCCACAAAACACGAAATTTAGAAAAAAAGAGTAATTGATCCGATAACCAATAATATCAATCCATCAAATTCAAGAAAAAATATTAATTGATCCGATAACCAACAATATCAATCCATCAAATTCAATGGGCATAACACATAAATATGCCCTTTAAACTTTGGCTTCAAATCACATTTATGCCATTTAACTTTGGGTGAGCACAAATAGACACTTAAATTTGTATAGAATTGAATAAATAGACACACATGTCCTACATGACATTACATATGTCATTTTTTTGTCATATGTGGTGTCCTACCTGTATTGTGCCATGTAGGACTCATATGTTTACTTGTTCTATTTTATACAAGTTTAAATGTCTGCTTATGCTTATAGTTGGAGGACTATGTAAAATAAGACAAAGTTAAAGGACACATTTATGGATTATGCTAATTCAATAATATAATATTCTTGTAGCGATATCCCTTGAACAAGGGAATTTAGCTATTCATAATACAATTCTCAATCTATAGATCATCATATCATATGTCATATATATTATTATAAGCATGAACCTCCGAACCCCAAAGTTGATTTACCATTTTAACCTTACAATATTTTTTAAATATTAATTTGTTAAAAATATTAGTTAAATATTAATTTATTTATAAATTAAATTAAATTTGCTGACAACCCTGATTAATTTTAAAAAACGTACACTTCTTGTTCAACATCTCTCGCGATCGCTCTTTTCTTTTAAGAAACGTATCCCTCTTGTTCAGCGTCCTTGCGATTCTTGTTACAATTGTGCTGCTCAACCTTTCCTTCTGCAATGCTGAAGTTCCATTCCTTAAATTATCCATTCTTCCAAAACTTTTCAGATACTTCACTCATCTGTATAAATATCTCCAAGAACATGTTATTGTCCATTAAAGCCCTGTTTCTCTTTTCTATGCCTGAATGAAATTCCTCATTATCAGGTAAATATTGTTCCTGCTCTTTTTTTGTTGTTGCCTAATAGTTACTGCCAATTGTCAACAGAACTGTGATCATGAATGAAGGACAGGACAATCAAAGAGTCCGGTGCACATTCTGATCGTAAGGACGATAACACTTCGACTGGTCTAGTTCCATGTATTATTTTCCATCACTATATTCAGTCATCCCAAGCTTGCACATCATCAGTAGTTTCGGACAATAATGTGGTGATTTCTTCTCTGTTATGTCATTATTTGTGTACTATTGTTTTGTCGTTTCAGTGAAAGTATGCGAAGTGCTCAAGTAGATAGTTTAATATGGGATGATATGAGCAACTTGTGATGCATAACACGTCTTTAGTATCTTTTTATCTTCTCGTCAGTTTTTTTTCCATTTAATTTTTCACTTCTGTTAAATGTTGTTTTGTGGGTTCTAAACACTGCAGGTGTTTTACTTTGGTATAGGGGACAATAGGCGAGGGTGCTTTCTTAAAGTTAATCTACTTTACTGACCTTGAAACTTTGCTTTTGCTCTTTTTTGCTGCTAATTGAAATATTTGTGCACCCTTAGTTTCCTTGCACATTGCGATTTGTTTTACTTGTAGTATTATAACCCTAGATCACTGTAAGCATATTTTTTTTGTTCCTTGCTTCTTTCCTTTATCTGACTGTGTAGTAGTTGAGCAGTAGTGATTAGCAAATAAAGGAACTCCAAAAGCACTAGCAATTCCACTTAGAGATCCCACACTCAACAGACACCATTGTTTTAGTATGATAGGTTGATCATTGATAGTATAAGG
Source organism: Solanum habrochaites (assembly GCA_027704765.1). NCBI lineage: Eukaryota > Viridiplantae > Streptophyta > Magnoliopsida > Solanales > Solanaceae > Solanum > Solanum habrochaites. The sequence continues at coordinate 32,064,763 of JAKWJA010002498.1, read as the reverse complement.
TCCAATATACAATATCTTATTCATGTCGCTGAGATTTTTAAACTTAGCTTTGTATGTAAGAAATTTTCATGAGGAAGAGAGAGGTAAACATACTTTGATGCCAACTCTGTTTGTTGAAGTCGGTAGTAGAAAACAGCTAAATCTCCATAACTCTTCATTGTATCTGTGTGGTCAAGTCCAAGCTCTCTTTCATTAATATCCAAAGCTTTTTGTTGATAAATAGTTGCCTGATAGGGTGAATCATTACATATATAAGAGAATTAGTGTTGTAACCAGTGGAGCAATAATGATCAAAAAACGCAGTATGCTGAACTTCCATAAAAGTTTTTTTTTTCGTGAAATAGAACACTCTGCTTTTAAAATTCTACCGAATAAAGTATGTCTTCCTACATCTCACATAACACATAAGTAGCAAATAATTACTATTTTCCCTGTCCAATGCATGGGAGAGGATGCATAACTGTCGTCTAATTCATTGTTATATACCTCATGATGTTATACCCAGGGCATTCCCCAATCACATATGCAATTCTTGCACAATTCCATTTATCTTCTTCAAGTTTAACCTCCTTTTCTTCCAGCTGAACTATTGTTTGTCCATCCACTATTTGTGGATGTAAATAGGACAAGTTCATTCCATTGTTTGCTACTCGATTATTCTTGAACATATTAATCCATGGATCCTTGTGTTCTTCAATCTGCTCCCTCCCTGTACATTGGTATCCATTAATCTCTACTACATCATCAATGTGGATTGCCCCATCCTCTGCATCTACTTTTACTGTTCCATTGCTATTAACCCCTTTCTCATTATCACAATTTTTCCGATCTAGTTTCTCTTGTATTATATATAAGTCCAACTAACTATGATATGAACATCTTAACTTGACCGTGTTTATTCCATATTTGTTTGAATTCCTTCTCAAGTTCATAAAACATGAAGATCTCATCAAGAAGGTTATCGTATCTCTTTAAATTTCATCAAAACCCTCCAGCCAATTAAACGTAAAAAAATAAACATTCAAATTATAATTTGACATGAAATCACTGATAAAGAAACCAACAGAGTGTTCTTTTGTACAAATTAATGTGCCAGTTTAGTGTAAACAATTTTTGGCAATAATTTATCCATTAGTCGTGGTGCAATTTAGTAATCAACTTCATCCAGAATTGTTCCATTGCGTTCATTCTTAACTAATCTCTTCTTTCATAGTTCTTTGAGTAGATATATTTTATCAAGGACAATCATAAATGGATTCGCATCCACTGTAAAAACAACATATTTATGGGCTCTGAATTGACATTTGGTAGATGATATTGGTCCATGTAATGTGCATTAACAAATAAGATAGACGCTAATAAGTAACCAAATTATGTTTTAACCCGGTCGTGACACGATATATCGTAGAAAGTTTTATCCAGGATGATATGAATAACTTGTGATGGAAAACATACATTGGAGTTTTTGCATTCTTCAGTTCCTTTTTATATGCTCTATTGTTTTTTTTTTTTTTTGCTTTTAATCATTAAATTCTGTTAAATGTTGTTTTGTGATTTATAAACATTGCAGGTATTTCACTTTGCTGTAGGGGACAATAGGCGGGGTCTTTTCTTAAGGTTAATCTACTTTTCTAACCTTGATGCTTTGCTTCTGCTTTGTTTTGATGCTAATTGAAAATATATTTACACCCTTAGTTTCCTTACGCGTTCGATCACTTTTGCTTGATAGCTTTTATACGGTCTTATATGACCGCTTTGCTTTTGCTCTTATTTGATGCTAATCGAAAATATATTTACACCTTTAGTTTTCTCGCACATTGCAATCACTTTTACTTGATAACTCTTAGATGGTGTTACATGAAAGTAGGCTGCCACATTATTTTCTACTGCTATCATAGTATTTTTTCAGACATCTTACTGTCGCCATAGTATTTTACTATTAAGTAAACTCTCAAAGGAAGACCAACCTATGTCAAATCTAATTTCAGATGCTATTCTCCATTCTCATTAACTTTTAATTTTCTAACCACCTTGAAATTAGGATTAAATCAATTAAGAAATGATTACAGTTGTCAATTGTTTGCTAGAGGCTCATCCAAAGGCTTACCATAATGATCATTGAAGTGGGATAAGTCAAGGGAGACTAAAATTTCTACCAGTTAGATGGAACAAGTCATTATATACATGGAATGTTCTCTTCAAGCCTGAGTCTCTCTCCGTTTTATATATCCCTTGGCTCTTGTCTTTCTCTTCTTGTCCGCTTTTTACATTTATATCTCTTCTCTCTCCCTTTCATATATCCCTTGCCAATATATCTATGTTGTTAATGACCACTAACCTTGTTTCATATGGATAGTAATTGTTATCAACAACTTCTGCCAAGTCTTCATCCATACTGTTCAACAATGTCATGTTGAAGTAATTTGCCCTCATATATCCTTTTAGATGCTTAATTGAGTGCTTCTCCTTCCACGCGCTTGAGTAAAAAAATAATGTAAATCATCTGTTGGGCATTGAGTAGGTGCTTGGAATTATAATTTTGGATGTACAATTTTTAGTAATAGGAAGAAGAAAAACAAATATTTACACAGGACACACACAATTGGATTAAAAAAAATATCTTTAAAATCACATGGTACCTAAATAAGAGATCTCAAAGAATTGAGACAGACACTGGTAGATTCATTTTATTGCAATCAAATATAATCAATTGTTAAATTACTGAAAGCAAGCACCTTACTTTGTACATCAACTTTCTGTTATTATTAATAACGATAATATATTTTATCTTAAAGCAAGCACCTTGGTTAAGTTTGGTTGATGCATCTTATACGCTTTTATGAGTTAATATTTGAGATTTGGAGCTTATCAAGTCCTTTTGCTCCTTTTCCCTATACCTTACATTAAGAAATACATAATCTCCAAAGTTCTAATTAAATACTCTACTATTAGCTATACTGTTGTTGATATATGCTGTAGTAGAAAGTATAGCATTTGCGCCTAGTTAAGCTGTTACAAATTAAAACTATTTGCATCACATGCCAATAAATTGTCCGCCAAGGACTTTTACGTTTTGAAGTCGATACGTTTGAAATATTTCTGTTATAATAATTTGTTACATTTTTATTCATTTACTTCTATTTGAAATTACATTTATTTTCTCTTCATGTTCTAATACTTTTAACAGGTTTCTTGCTTTATGAAACACCAAAATTGGTAACATTCTCCACCTCGGATTAACTTACTTCAATTAATGTGATCTTTACTATAGTTAGTTAAAGTGCTCACTTTTAAAATTAAAAAGGAAGGATTAGTTCATGCTTGGTGAATATTATATTGTAGAGCTTTTTTATTGTTAGACCAAAAGAACACTAATTATATAAAAATAAATAGCATTTACGTCACAAACATATATTGTATTAGTACATCGTAGCTATTACAACAATACAATGACAAGTCTAGAAGAGCTTAAGAAACAGTGCTTACGAATTAGCAAGTTGAAGAAATACGCAACAAAATGAGTGATGAAGGTCTTAGTCATTCGACGGTGAGGGTATTCAATTAGCAATTGATATTAGTCAACGAAGAGGTAACTCTATTTTAATATTTTATTATATTCATTACTTAATATGTTGACTTCTTTTGTGATTCTAATGAGCATGGTCCTTACCACAGGGTACAAAAATACAAACGACTCTTCAACAAAGATGTTCATGCATGAAACAAGTCTTTTCAACTTAATCAAAGTTACTACATTATAAATGGAAAATTAAATGGAGCTAAACCAAACTTCTTATTTGTGCATAAGGACCTCGAACTAGAATTAACACAGAGTTCGTTGAGGACAAAATCCAATTTAAGATTGAACAATTTTCGAATGGATTTATTTCATTTGATGAAGCTGAAAAAATCAATAATGGGAGTTTATTCGGTAAATTTCACTAAATGTTTGTTGTTTGTTCCATACATAAAGAAAATTGATATTTTCTAACATGTTTCGTTTAGATGTGGTGTTTATTTTACTCAAGGTAAAAGCACTAACCATATAAGGATGAAGTATTAGACCCGAAGTAATCGTTACAAATGAAAGGTAACACACACTTTCTATGCATTCTACATATAATTATTTCACGTTATTAAACATTTATCATAAAAATATTATTTGATATATTGGTTTGATCGAAAATTCATGACTGTATGGGGAGATTTTGATGAAATCAAAGGTCAAATGATACAGAGCGTTGAAAGTGACAAACCAATGCTTGCTTTTTGTGATGTAAAATCATCCATTTACCAAGGTGTAAATCTTCAAACTTGATATATTTGAGTCAAGTTTCAAATTACATAAAAGTATCACTGAATTAATTACTCATGTCAAAATAGAGGATTTTGTCCTTTCCACAACTCATGTTAGTAGTTTGCTAATAAATTCACAATTTAAAAAAGCAAACAAGCTCCAAGAATAGTAAGTAATACATGTTTCACCTCACTTATTTATAGACTACCCACATGATACTCATAAATGTTTTTTTCATTTCTTAATAATTCGAGGAATGACAACATGAAGGCACAAAAGATTGACTTAAGCCTAATGCCAAGCAGACTAACGCATACAACCCGCCAAGTGATAATTACTCATATTTTAAATGGTTCACTTGATATTATGAAGGTACTTTCCTATGCAACACCCATCCGGTACCCAAATTATATGTTTCAAATGTAATTAAGTGATTTACTTATTTTATGTATAGGACATGTACTATAAGTTCAATTCTATGATTTCCGACATTGACAATAACACCGACCCATGATATTATGCTTGCAAGAAATGCTACATGCTATAGATACTAGTGCAACTTGTACTTATTGTAGGACTGAAGATATTGATTTTGAGGCGAGGTAAACTACACAAACGACTAATAACAAATATTGCTTACTCCACCAGATACATGAAAAAAATGATGATTAACTATTGAAATAAGTTTACTGTATCTCTATCAAATAATTAGTGTCATATTGATTAAATAATCCAATTGGTTTTAGATTTCTGTTAAACTTTGTTGTCACTGTTGAGGATTAATTTCTAAGGATTACATTGTTTAATGCTGCAAAATACTATATTTGTTGTGACGTAAAAAAGTATGTTCTCTCTACATCTCAAAAGGTAAATCACTTACTCTATGAAATACTACCATATATAAATAACATTAATCTATTTCAACTGAAAGACTAATATATACTATTTCCTGTTCCAGAGAAAGAAGAATCTGAATACCATTGCAAGTTGGTATTGAGGTTTGGGGAAAGAATTCAGTATCCTTGTGAAGATTGATTTTAACTTTCCAAATGTTGAGATAAACATGAATGTGATAGCTATAGAGATACATGAGGTTCCAAATTTTTTTATTGCAATAGATCAAACCAAGGTTTAAACCCCGATTGAAAAACCAAAAAGCAAGATTATAAATACTTTCTCCTGTATCCATGAATTTGGTTAATTACTTCGCTAAATGTTTGATGTATGCAATTTCTACATCAATGTATACCCTCACACAAATAAAAAGGTATGCATGCATCCTACCTTATATGTATTTCTTAAATAATGCAAATCAGAATAATAGGTGTCTATTTTCTATATATGTCAAATTAATGACTTCAATTGGCATTAATAATTCCGTCTATTTTCTAGATCACTGCAAAATCACATATGCTAGATCGGACAAGACAAGAGAAGTGTCACACCAACAATCCAAATTCTGTTCCCATCAAATCAACAATGAGACACAACCAACATCAAGGTAAATGTGATATGTTAAGTACTTATCATAGTTCCATCACATGCATGCAAAATGAACAGTGTAAATATCATTATCCCAGACCATACAACAACAAATCAATACAAGAAAATGACGGAATCCAATTTATAAAAAAATATTGAATTGAAGAATAAAGATTGTTCGTGGAATCAATATGACCAATGAATGGATGGTACCTTATAACGCTTGTCTACCTATAAGATACAATTGTCATATTAATGTTGAGGACTGCTCAGGAGTCAAAGCAATAAAGTATCTATATAAGTATATATATAAAGGTCATGATTGGTGTACCATTTATGTTCAATCTGATGATGGTGAAAATGTTATTGTTAAAATACAAACATTCCAAGATGTGCGGTGGTCTCACCGCTTGAAGCACTATGGAGAATATATAAATTCAACTTGACTGAAATGCAAGCTGCAGTTATCAAACATCAACTACATCTGCCAGGAAAATATTCAGGTACACATATTAATGCATAATGATACACACTTTCTATTAGGAATAGTTGTAATAGTCAAAATACAAAAACTAACTCTAAACAACCTCACATTGTTTTACGAGAAAAATTAAAATTCACAAAATGTAATCGCTTGGGAAGGTGTCAAGGAAACATTGTTGACCGAGTATTTCAAAGTGTGCTCCATTAACAATGAAGCACAATCATACCTTTATAGAGAATTCCCAAAGTATTATGTTTGTAATTCAAAGTTAAAGACTTGGACAAAAAGGAAAACAAGATATGTAATTGGTCACATTGCAATTGGTAAGCTAGATGTAGTAAACTATAATCTCATACATATCGATAATTGTTAAACTATTAATTAGTATATATTGATTATACTGTACAACTAATCCCAGAGAAGCGGAAAGGTATTAAGAGCGGTTATTACTAAACCATGTAAGAGGACCAGTGTCATTCAATGACTTACTCACGATCAACATCAAATAATGTCATACATTTAAAGAAGCAGCCAAAGAAAGAGGGTTACTCAAGTCCGATAACAAAATATTAGAATGTTTGAGAGAGGCTATTATCTTCAAAATTCCATCATCTTCCCGAAGTTTGTTTACTACAATTTTGGTACATTATAACCCAATGGATGTTAGAAAACTATAGGATACTTATATGAGGATATGTCTGAGGACTTCAACAAGATATATGCCAACTCCCGCAGTACTATACTACAATCTACCCTAAATAGTATTAATAATTGTCTGCAAAATATGGTCAAGAACATAAATATATATGACATTACACGGTTAGATCAAAATTTGCTCGAAGTTGGTCCCTCAAAATGTAGAGAAATAAATGAAGAAATGTCTGTGCAGATACATACAGAAGATTTTGATGCATAGTCACAATTAAATCCAGAATAATATCACGCTTTTTCAAAAATAATGCAAACAATCGATGCTGGAATTGCTACAATATTCTTTGTGGATGGACCTGGGGGAACCGGGAAAACATACCTATATCGTGGATTGCTTGCCAAGATTATATTGAGAGGTATGATAGGTTTGGCAATAAAAACCAGTTGCGTAGAAACTTCAATATTACCAGGAGGGCGTACAACACAATCGAGGTTTGACATCCCCCTTCAAACAAATGAATCAACTACGAAAAACATGTCAAAACAAAGTGGTGCTGCAAAATTGATTAGAAAAGCAAAAATGATTATATGGGATGAAGCACCAATGATCAAACGACAAATAATAGAAATAATTGACAGGAGCTTCAAAGACCACGACAAACAATAGAAACAATCGACAGGAGCTTCAAAGACATAATGGACATTGGTGACCCATTTGGTGGTAAAGTCATGCTTTTTGGAGGAGATTTTTGGCAGGTGTTACTGGTAGTTCCAAAATAAACTAGAGCAGAAATTGTAAATGCAAGCTTGGTGAAATCATATCTTTAATGGAAAAGATTAAATTTACAAGAATTATGAGAGCACGAATAGATCCAACATTCATTGAGTTCCTACTTCGAGTGAGTAACGGAGATGTACCAACAATAAAAGATTATTTAATCCTTCTCCCAGAACAATTGATTTTAAGCATTCACGAGATGAAATTCCAAAAAAATCCATGAAAAAAGAGATATTTCCAAATCTACAAGAATATGCTGATACGACAAAATATGTCATTGAAAGAGCTATTTAAGCAAGCAGAAATGACCATTTGTATTAACTTAATGACAAGTTAATATCCTTGTTCCCAGGTGAAAGCAAGATATTCAATAGCTTCGACTCAGCAGAAGATGACACCAACAACTATTACTAAGAAGAATATCTAAATACTTTAACACCAAATGGTTTCCCGCCACATGGGTATTGAAGATAATACATTACAAGTAAAAATTATGAAGAGGGGATAACAAATATCAAATGGATAGATTTTGACATATCTTATTAAATGCAGGTTAGAATTGAATGAAAATGCACCCATCACGCTGCTAAGAAATTTAGACCCTCAAAGTGGCTTATGCAATGGTAAACGAATGATATGTCGAGGCTTCTCCCAAAATTTCCTACATGCAGAAATATCAAGTGGTCATTCTGAAAAGGATCCTATGTTTTTACTAAGAATTCAACTGTCACCACCAGAAAATAAAGGATATCGATTTAAATTCATTCGAAAGCAATTTTCATACGCCTTTGCTTTGCAACGACTATAAATAAATCTCAAGGTCAAACAATTAAAAATGTTGGTTTGTATTTGCCACAACATATTTTATCACATGGTCAATTGTATGTGGCACTATCAAGAGGGATATCTATGTCCACAACAAAAGTATTGGTCCTAACAGAGCAACCGAAACGTCAAAATGGAATATACACAAAGAACCTCATTTATAAGGAAATTTTAGGTACAATAAACACATATACATATATGGCCATTGTAACAACCCTAAAAATGAATAGGATAAATTCTTAAGGTGATTTATTTATTATTTAAAAATATGAAATTTTAAGGGCAAAATAGCCATTTCATGTATAATTAATTAAATTAGATTTTAAGAATTAAGGAGAGTGTTAAATTGACTATGTCATTATCTAAGCCTAAACAACTTCACACGTTTCACTCTCTCACGTCTATCACATTCTCATTCAAAATCTATTGTTTTCTCTCTGCCAATTAACGTGAAGAACAGAAAATATAACAAAGGTTCTTCACACTTGAAGAATCATGAAAAAAAATCTAAGACAACAAGCTAATAAAAAACGTTAAGGCAAGGGAGTTTTTCGTCGAGTTGGTGGTGAAACTTTAGGTCAGTTGGATGTGGTTTTGGAGGAAGGTTTGGTCAGCAACTTCAACGTTTGAACATCAATTAACGTATGAGTTTCTTTCCTCTTGGTTCCTTTCCCAAGAGACCCCTTAAGATTCAAGATATTCACTCCGAAAAAGAGGATTGTTTCCCTCTTGCATGTCCCTGTCACTAGCTCCCATTGAACTTTAGGTTGGGTATGTTTGCTGGTACAAAGTAGGGATGAAATTTGTTTTCGTGATGTTTATGTTTAAGTATGCATGTTCATAATTTTGTGAATAATGATTATGTTGTTCGAAATCATGTGAAAAAGTGATGTGGGTGTGTATGTGTGGCAGTGAAGTTGGTCACTGTTTGAAGCGAACCCACGACCTCAAGGCAGTGAGGGAAAGAAGAGAAAATAAAGAAAGGAAAATGTGAGGCGTGGGAATCAAACCCATGACCTCAAGGATGGAAAGGAGAAGGCAATTTAAATAAAAAAAAAGATGTGAGTCTGTGGGGACTCGATCCCACAACCTCACTGCCAAACACCTAGCCTAGTGAGTTTTAATTAAAAATTTAAATAAAGAGGCTGTGGGGTTCGAACCCACAACCTCCAAATACTCTAGCCAAATTAACAAAAAAAATAAGGAGGCTGTGGGGGTTCGAACCCACAACCTCCCAATGACTTGGCGAAAAAACTAAAGAATAGAATGGTAGAGGTTGTGGGGGCTCGAACCCACAACCCTTCGGCCAATTTAAGAGGAAACCAAGTAGAAAATTTAAGGTATAATGTTATTGTTGGAGTTCGATCAAGAGTTCCAATGTTATGGAAATTAAAAATAAAATCAATGAAAAATATAAATGTTATCCTAGTGATTTGAATTTGGTTTCCTTGCCCAACCTTCCATATTGATACATAAGTCATACATTAACAAAATATCCAAGAGTAATGCCACCTATTTAGATCGAAATCAAGATCTTGGCATATATACAAGATACATAAGTATTGTACTACATAATCTTATGAATCTATGAATCAATTAACGAACTATCAATGAAGACCCATAGCTTGTATGTATAGACTCATAAGTCTGGAAAACGTTCAAAAGTAAGTGAACCTAAGATGTATGTAATGAAATGATAAACCCTAGAAGGGTTCAGTATGAGTGTAAGATATACTAAATGGACAAGTGCATTGCCATAAGATGAGATGAACAATGAAACGAGGAAATGAACAATGAAATGATGAAACCCTAGAAGGGTTAAGTAAGGGTGTGAAACACACTAAATGTCCAAGTGCATTGGCATATGATGAAATGAACATTAATGAATAAGAGTTGAGTAAATATGAAAAGCAAAGGTGCTAATGATAAGGAATGCGGTGACAACATGATATGAGGCTTTGTAAAAGATGTGAGCAATTTCAATTGAGCCTAAGTAAATGCAACCAAAACGTACTCACCAATGAGAGTGTAAAGTTAACGAAGAGATCAATATCTATGAACACTCAATGAAAGTATTGAGTTAAGCACCCTTAAAACTAATGATGAGATGAGAAATCATATAATGAGCTATTATGTCCACATACTAGAATCCAGCTTCCATGACGTATGAGATAAATAAAATGGAACTTTATGTTGATCACTGATAGGCTAGCTATGAGCGATGATGCCTTCTTTCGAAAAGGGTAGAGGTTCACGTAACTCTCATGAGATGAGACTTTTAGCTTGCCGGGTATGGGTCTCCTTACATCTTCTAGTCTTCGAACCTATACAGCCAATATTGGGATCTGGCGGGGTTAAAATCCCATGTACGCTAGCATGTTATGGGTCACTTTGGCCAGTGATTTCACCTCTAATTAGTGAGGGGGAGACACTCAATTTCATGACGCTCACATGATCTATGTCGGTTAAAGTTAAAGTTCCCAATGAACGAATGAGGCCAGCCTCAAATGATGCACATAATGAAATGTATGAAACCAAAGGTGTTAGGATAGGATAATTAAAAAGTGATTTAGATTCAAGTAATGACATTAGTTCATTCTTGGTCATTGCACAAAGAACCTAATGAAATTCTTAGACTACATCCTAGGTATAACTAGTGTTTACACTGGCCTATGAATGACATGAAATGGAGTACGTATGAATGAATGAAGTAGACTCTGTGTTTGATAATGAAGACTCCCTAGTTGATGTCCCATATATTGAGCCCTCATTTTTGGGATGTCTTGATGTTAAGTCCATGATTCGAAGGTCTCATGGCATATAAATGAATGATATTAAAGAAGTTATGTGTTACATGCAAAATGTGTTGTATGCAATATGATGTGTGCTATGTGTAAATATTATGTGATGTGTAAATGTGAAAAGTATTATGATGTATGTTATTCTCATGTCATAACTTTCCTATTCCAAATCTGGAAAGCTTACTGACTTTCCTAATCAAAATTTGGAAACCTTCCTAATCTCAAATTGGCAAGTACACTTACTTGACTTCCGAAAATCATGTTGTTTGGATAGAACTATTCTTTCTCATTCATGTCCTCGATGTGTGCTTGCATATATCCATACTTAATACAAGTGTGTAATAACCCCATACAAGCTCTACTATTTAGGTGCATGCACAGGTGGAGGATAGAGCTATAGGATCTCCGCTGCAGTTATCTAGACGTTCAGCATTCATCTGAATTTGGTAGGTCCTCATGCTTTCAAGGATGCTGATGTTTTATATTCTATCTTAGTTTTAGAGTTGAGCTAGTGGAGCATGTTCCACTAGTGTTTCTTTCCTGTTTTTTATTCAGACTATGTATTGGTGCCATTTTGACAATTATACACTTAATAAGAATTGTGCTATTTCTTTCAGTTGCTTATCTCTTAATGTTAGATGGTTGATGGTGAACAATTACGTATTTATGAGAATGTTTTTATAAGTATGTTAAGAAATAAGAAGTTTCAAATTTTCTGCCAAAAATAACCTATGTAAAGTAAGAATGACGTAAGTAGGCTTGTTTGTGACCTCTGAGAGGTCAACGACGCCGGTCTCATTTGGGGTCTAGATTGCGGTCGAGACAAAGTTGGTATCAGAGTGCTAGGTCCAATTCTGAGGAATATAAGTTCACATCAACCACATTGAGTAGTTTCTAAGTCATGGTAGTGAAGTGCACCACTATCCTGGATTAAAGACTGTATGATGCGTATGAAAATTTCCCTTCTTCTGATCTTATCGTGCTTTTCCTAATGTCTGAGTTCTTGGTGTTATGAGCGTGCCTAACATCAATCCTTGTTGTTTTTCAGAGAATGAACACTTGGAGAGCTAAGGTTCAGAGGAGGGGAAGAGCAACTGCTAGGAGTGATCAGAATCCACCCCAGGCTCCAGCTGAAGGAGTGGACATGCAGTTAACCTAGATGGTTTGACTGATGCTGAGGTGAGGGCATCTTTGGTTTAAATGGAACAGTCCATTATGATGCAGGCTCAGGCTATGAATGCCCAAGTCAACCGACAGGATATTAGAGATAAAACCCACCGGTTCGTAGCATGGCTGATAGGCTGCGAGATTTCACGAGGATGAACCCTTCTATTTTCACAGGGTCTAAGACATCAGAGGATCCTCAGGAGTTTGTGGATGAAGTACATAAGATTATGGTGGCTATGGGGGCCACAGATACTGAGAAGGCTGAGTTGACTTCCTATCAACTCAAGGATGTTGCACAGACTTGGTGCAAGATGTGGCAAGATAGCCGTGTTTTTTGTGGAGTACCAGTTACTTGGGAGCTGTTCAAGACAACATTTATAGAAAGGTTCTTTCCCAGAGAGATGAGGGAATCCAAAGTTGAGGAGTTCATCAACCTTAAACCAGGCTCTATGACTGTCAGGGAGTATTCCCTGAAATTTGTTAAGCTATCAAGGTATGTTACTTTCCTTAGTATTTAATAGCAAGAATGAGGAGAGTACTTAGCTTTGTTGAAATTATCCAGGTATGCTATTTCCTTGGTTTCGAACAGCAGGGATGAGATGAGCAGTTTCTTCACGGGAATCAACGGAGACCTGGAGGAGGAGTGTTGGTCTGCGATGCTCCATGATAATATGGACCTTTCTAGGTTAATGGTGCATGTCCAACAGGTAGAGGATAGCCGCAAGAAGAGAGGTGTTCATGATTTTAGGAGACCTAGGCCTCAAGATCAGGCAGGTCCCAGCCATGGAGGCCACATAAACAATTTTGGCATCCGTGAGCAGCCCAAGTTCAAGAAGGGGCAATAGAGTTATGAGAATTCTAACTCTTAGAGGAGTACAACACCTAGAGAAGGAGACCTGAACCCAAGAGGGGCAATAGAGGTGAGATGCAGCGTCCTAAGAAAAACTGTGTTAAGTGTGTCCGAGATCACAGTGGAGAGTGCAGACAGGACACTAATGCCTGTTTCAATTGTGGTAAGAGTGGGCATATGGTCAGAGACTGTCCACAGAACAGAGGTCAGACTAGAGGTAATGCTCAGCCTAGGCCTAACTCACAGAGTACAACAACAACCGAGCCTCCCAAGAGAAACAGATTCTATGCCCTGAAGGGCAGGGAGGAGCAGGAGAAGTCCACTGATGTGGTCACAGGTATGCAGCAAGTATTTTCAACTTCTATTTATGCTTTACTTGATCCAGGGTCTATGCTTTCTTTTGTAACTCCTTTGCTTGCTCTTACTTTTGAAATACTACGTGATGTTCTGAATGATCCTATAGTGGTTAGTACGCCTTTAAGAGAAAGTGTAAGAACTGATAGACTATACCAAGACTACCCAATAGTTGTATGTGCTAGGACTATGTGTGCAGACTTGGTTGAACTACCCATACATGATTTTGATGTTATTCTTGGCATGGAATGGCTTCACAGTTGTTATGCTTGCTTCGAGTGTCGTAGTAGAGTGGTGAGATTTTGCTTCCCTAATGAAGAAGAGTTAGTTTGGGAGGGGTACAATTCGAGTTGTCCTAATCCCTTGATTGCAAATCTTAAGGCCAATAAAATAATGTCCAAGGGGTTATTGTGTTATCTTGTGAGTGTTAATGATTTTGATTATGACATTCCTTCCATAGACTCAGTGCCTGTAGTGAATGAGTTCCTAGATGTGTTTCCTAAAGATTTGTCTGGAGTCTCTCCCCTTAGAGAAATTGACTTTGCTATTGACCTAAAACCCGATACTAAGCCAATCTCAATTCCTCCTTATAGAATAGCTCCAGCAGAACTCAAAAATTTAAAGTTGAAGTTAAAAGATATTACTGATACAAGTTTCATTCAACCGAGAATATCCCCTTGGGCCGCTCCAGTTTTGTTTGTGAAAAAGAAGGATGGAACCCTTAGAATGTGTATCGATTATCGACAACACAACAAAGTCACTATAAATAATAAGTATCCACTTCCTAGAATAGAGGATTTGTTCGATCAACTCCAAGGGTCTAGTTTCTTCTCTAAGATTGATCTTCGTTCAAGGTACCATCAACTTAGGGTTAGGGATGGAGATATCCTAAAGACGGGCTTTCGTACCCGCTATGGTCACTATGAGTTTCTAGTCATGTCATTTGGTCTTACGAATGAACCTGCTGCATTTATGGATCTCATGAACAGAGTCTTCCGTGAATACATTGACTATTTCGTCATAGTATTCATTGATTACATTCTCATATACTCTATGACAAAGGAAGAGTATGAACAACATTTGAGACTAACCTTACATGTACTTAGATGACATCACTTGTATGCCAAATTCAGCAAGTGTGAATTCTGGACGAGATCAGTGACCTTCCTGGGTCATGTTGTGTCCGACCAAGGTGTGGAGATGGACCCCAGGAAGACTGAAGTTGTTAAGAACTGGCCAAAGCCCCTTACTCCCACTGGCATCTGTAGCTTTCTGGGATTGGCTGGTTACTATAGCAGGTTTGTGGAGGGATTTTCTTCCATTGCTGCCCCACTGACAGCTTTGACGAAGATGAAAGTCAAGTTTGAATGGACGGAGACTTGTGAGAAGAGTTTCCAGGAGCTCAAGGACAGACTCACTTCAGCCCTGAATCTTACTTTGCCTAAGTGTTGTGAGAATTACACTGTCTATTGTGATGCATCGAGTGTTGGTTTGGGTTGTGTTCTTATGCAGGCTAGTAAGGTGATAGCCTATGCTTCCAGAGAGCTCAAGGTTCATGAGAAGAATTATCCCATTCATGACCTGAAGTTGGCAGCTGTGGTGTTTGTACTGAAGCTGTGGAGGCATTATTTGTATGGAGTGCGTGTGGATGTGTTCAAAGATCATAATAGTCTCTAGTATGTATTCACACAGAGGGAGTTGAATCCATGTTAGCGAATATGGTTGGAGCTGTTGAAGGATTATGACATGAATGTGCACTACCATCCAGGTAAGGCTAATGTTGTGGCTGATGCTTTGAGCAGGATGAGCATGGGGAGTACAACCCACATTGAGGATGAGAAGGAGCTGGCAAAAGAGGTACACAAATTGGCTAGACTGGGTGTGCGAATGGTTGACTCTACTAGTGGGGGTGTTTCAGTTCATCCTAGTTCTGAATCATCCTTGGTAGTTGAAGTCATGAAGGGTCAGCATCTTGATCCTGTTATGATGGAGCTAAAGGACTCAGTGTTGTTAAAAATGAATGAGTCTTTCACTTTGGGAGGTGATGGCATACGTAGATACCAGGACAGGCTGTATATACCATATGTGGATGATATGCGGACCAGGATTGTGGCAGAGGCCCATGGTTCAAGATATTCCATACATCCAGGTTCCACCAAAATGTATCATGATCTTAAGCAGATTTATTGGTGGGATGGCATGAAGAAGGACAATGCATAATATGTGGCCTAATTGTCAGTAGGTTAAGGCAGATCATCTTAAGCTTGGTGGTCTGACTCAGATTATTGAGGTTCCGGCTTGGAAGTGGGAGGCCATTAATATGGACTTCGTGGTTGGTATTCCGAGGACTAGAAGGCAACATGACTCCATATGGGTTATTGTGGACAGATTAACTAAGTCTGCTCACTTTATCCCTGTGAAGTCTACATACAGAGCCGAGGATTATGTGAGACTTTATATTGATGAGATTGTGAGGTGTCATGGGATTCCATTTTCTATCATTTCATATAGAGGAGGTTAGTTTACTTCACTTTTCTAGAGATCTTTCCAGAAAAGCTTGGGCACTTAGGTGAAGCTTAGTACTGCCTTTCATCCTCAGACTGATGGGCAGGCAGAGCGCACCATTCATACATTGGAGGACATGTTGAGAGCGTGTGTGATTGAATTCAGAGGTAGCTGGGATGACCATCTGCCTTTGATAAAGTTCTCGTATAATAATATCTATCACTCCAGCATTGGGATGACACCGTTTGAGGCACTGTATGGTAGGAGGTGTAGATCTCCAGTTGGGTGGTTCGAGGTTGGAGAGTCATCCATTTTAGGTCCAGAGATCATTCATGAGGACTTAGAGAAGGTTAGAGTGATTAGGGACAGGTTGGCTACTTTTTAGAGCCAATAGAAGTCATATGAAAACAACAGAAAGAGGCCCTTGGAATTTGAGGTTGGTGACCAGGTTTACTTGAAGATATCACCTATGAAAGGAATGATGAGATTTGGTAGAAAATGGAAGCTGAGTCCGAGGTATGTTGGGCCATATGAGATCCTACAATGTTTGGGTGAGGTGGCCTATGAGTTTGCATTGCCTGTAGAGCTAGCTTCTGTCCATCCAGTCTTTCATGTCTCTATGTTGAAGAAGCGCCTAGGTGATCCAGCATCGATTCTACCCGTGGAAGGTTTGGAGGTTGACGAAGACTTGTCTTATGAGGAGGTACTTGTTGAGATCTTAGACAAATAAGTCAAGCGGTTGAGGAACAAGGAGATTGCCACAATGAAGTTATTATGGAGAAATCATCTTGTTGAGGGTGCTTCGTGGGAGGCTGAGGCCGACATGATATCCCGCTACCCTCATTTTTTCATCTCTTGAGGTTAGATTTCCCACTTTTAAGTCTATATTTCCTTATCTCTCCGTATTTTGTTGCTATTGCTTGACTGTGCATAGTGATTATGTTATATGATCTGATTGGCATTACGATCTGATTGGCATTACGATGTAACAACCCTAAAAATGAATAGGATAAATACTTAAGGTGATTTATTTATTATTTAAAAATCTGAAATTTTAAGGGAATAATAGTCTTTCACTTATAATTAATTAAATCAGATTTTAAGTATTAAGGAGAGTCCTAAATTTACCAAGTCATTATCTAAGCCTAAACAACTTCACACGTTTCACTCTCTCATGTCTATCACATTCTCACGTTCAAACTCTATTGTTTTATCTCTGCCAATTAACGTGAAGAACATAAAATATAACAAAGGTTCTTCACACTTGAAGAATCACGAAAAAAATCTAAGAAAGTAAGCTAATAAAAAACGTTAAGGCAAGGGAGATTTTCGTCGAGTTGGTGGTGAAACTTTAGGTGAGTTGGAAGTGATTTTGGAGGAAGGTTTGGGCAGCAACTTCAACTACAATTAAGGTATGAATTTCTTTCCTCTTGGTTCCTATCCCAAGAGACCCCTTAAGATTCAAGATATTCACTCCGAAAACTTGGATTGTTCCCCTCTTGCATTTCCTTGTCACTAGCTCCCATTGAACTTTGGGTTGGGTATATTTGCTGGTACAAAGTAGGTACCAGATGTGTTTTCGTGATATTTATGTTTAATTATGCATGTTTAAAATTTTGTGAATAATGATTTTGTTGTTCAAAATCATGTGAAAAAGTGACGTGGGTGTGTATGTGTGGCAGTGAAGTTGGTCACTGTTTGAAGGTGTGCAAAGGCATGTTAATTCTAGTATTTTATGTGCTAAAATTGTGCACAATGTGATGTTCATATGGTGTGTGAAGTTGCAAATTTTGAATGAAAATGCTTGACTAATGTAACTACTAAACTACACCTAACAATGGACTAAATGCTTGGTGAAATTCACTAAGAAACTAACATGAAAAGGTTGATGAAAGGAAGATAAAAATTATGAATAAATTTCCAGTCTAATGTACTTTAACTTTCGTTCATAAAGGGGGTTAAAATCTTGAAATTTAATACATTTAAAAGAGGTGAGTCCACAGGGTTTGAACATGTGACCTCACTCTTTAGCTACTGGAATTTGCGAGTAAGAAAAAAGAAAAGGGGGCTGGGGAGAATCAAAATGGGGTCTGTTGGATTAGTAAGAAGAGACTAAAAAAAATGGGAGGAGTGGGAATAGAACCCACAACCTCAAGGCAGTGAGGGAAAGAAGAGAAAATAAAGAAAGGAAAATGTGAGGCGTGGCAATCGAACCTACGACCTCGAGGCTGAAAAGGAGAAGGAGATTTAAATAAACAAAAAAAGAGGTAAGTCTGTGGCGGCTCGATCCCACAACCTCACTGCCAAACTCCTAGCCTAGTGAGTTTTAATTAAAAATTTAAATAAGGAGGCTCTGGGGGTTCGAACCCACAACCTCCCAATGCTCTAGCAAAATTAATAACAAAAATAAGGAGGCTGTGGGGGTTCGAACCCACAACCTCCCAATGCCTTGGCGAAAAAACTAAAGAATAGAATGGTAGAGCTTGTGGGGGCTCGAACCAAAACCCTTCGGCCAATTTAAGAGGAAACCAAGTAGAAAATTTAAGGTATAATGTTAATGTTGGAGTTCGATCTAGAGTTTCAATGTTATGAAAATTAAAAATAAAATCAATGAAAAATATAAATGTTATCCAAGTGATTCGAATTTGGTTTACTTGCCCAACCTTCAGTATTGATACATAAGTCATACGTGAAAAAAATATCCAAGAATAATGCCACCTATTTAGATCGAAATCAAGATCTTGACATATATACAAGATACATAAGTATTGTACTACATAATCTTATGAATCTATGAATCAATTAACGAACTATCAATGAAGCCACATAGATTGTATGTATAGACTTATAAATCTGGCATACGTTCAAAAGTAAGTGAACCTAAGATGTATGTAATGAAATGATGAACCCTAGAAGGGTTCAGTATGCGTGTAAGATATACTAAATGGACAAGTGCATTGCCATAAGATGAGATGAACAATCAAATAAGGAAATGAACAATGAAATGATGAAACCCTAGAAGGGTTAAGTAAGGGTGTGAAACACACTAAATGTCCAAGTGCATTGGCATATGATGAAATGAACATTAATGAATAAGAGTTGAGTAAATATGAAAAGCAAAGGTGCTAATGATAAGGAATGCGGTGACAACATGATATGAGGCTTTGTAAAAGATGTGAGCAATCTCAATTGAGCCTAAGTAAATGCAACCAAAACGTACTCACCAATGAGAGTGTAAAGTTAACGAAGAGATCAATATCTATGAACACTCAATGAAAGTATTGAGTTAAGCACCCTTAAAACTAATGATGAGATGAGAAATCATCTAATGAGCTATTATGTCCACATACTAGAATCCAGCTTCCATGACGTATGAGATAAATAAAATGGAACTTTATGTTGATCATCAATAGGCTAGCTATGAGAGATGATGCCTTCTTTCAAAAAGGGCAGAGGTTCACGTAACTCTCATGAGATGAGACTTTTAGCTTGCCGGGTATGGGTCTCCTTACATCTTCTAGTCTTCGAACCTATACAGCCAATATTGGGATCTGGCGGGGTTAAAATCCCATGTACGCTAGCATGTTATGGGTAACTTTGGCCAGTGATTTCACCTCTAGTTAGTGAGGGGGAGACACTCGATTTCATGATGCTCACATGATCTATGTCGGTTAAAGTTAAAGTTCCCAATGAACGAATGAGGCCAGCCTCAAATGATGCATATAATGAAATGTATGACACCGAAGGTGTTAGGATAGGATAATTAAAAAGTGATTTAGATTCAAGTAATGACATTAGTTCATTCTTGGTCATTGCACAGAGAACCTAATGAAAGTCTTAGACTACATCCTAGGTATAACTAGTGTTTACACTGGCCTATGAATGACATGAAATGGAGTACGTATGAATGAATGAAGTAGACTCTGTGTTTGCTAATGAAGACTCCCTAGTTGATGTCCCATCTATTGAGCCCTCATTTTTATGATGTCTTGATGTTAAGTCCATGATTCGAAGATCTCATGGCATATAAATGAATGATATTAAAGAAGTTATGTGTTACATGCAAAATGTGTTGTATGCAATATGATGTGTGCTATGTGTAAATGTTATGTGATGTGTAAATGTGAAAAGTATTATGATGTATGTTATTCTCATGTCATAACTTTCCTATTCCAAATCTGGAAAGCTTATGGACTTTCCTAATCAAAATTTGGGAACCTTCCTAATCTCAAATTGGCAAGTACACTTACTTGACTTCCGAAAATCATGTTGTTTGGATAGAACTATTCTTTCTCATGCATGTCCTCGGTGTGTGCTTGCATATATCCATACTTAATACAAGTGTGTAATAACCCTATACAAGCTCTACTATTTAGGTGCAGGCACAGGTGGATTATAGAGCTATAGGATCTCCGCTGCAGTTATCTAGACGTTCAGCATTTATCTGATTTTGATAGGTCCTTATGCTTTCAAGGATGCTGATGTTTTATATTCTAGCTTAGTTTTAGAGTTTAGTTAGTGGAGCATGTTCCACTAGCGTTTCTTTCCTGTTTTTTATTTAGACTATGTATTGGTGCCATTTTGGCAATTATACACTTAATGAGAATTGGAGTATTTCTTTCAGTTGCTTATCTCTTAATGTAAGATGGTTGATGGTGAACAATTACGTATTTATGAGAATGTTTTTATAAGTATGTTAAGAAATAAAAAGTTTCAAATTTTCCGCTAAAATTAACCTATGTAAAGTAAGAATGACATAAGTAGGCTTGTCTGCGACCTTTGAGAGGTCAACGACGCCTATCTCGTCTAGAGTCTAGATTCCGGTCGTGACAGCCATTCTAACACATATAATTAGCTTTATACTGATCATACATACTAACAACATTACATTGATTCTTCAGCGACCCATACTCTTCAATGCGTTAATATCATATTCTGAATAGTTCTTTAGGTAATATTATGAACTTTTTTTGACATTGTATTCCATTATAATGTTTTAATATTTTTATAGATAGTAATTTAAAAAAATTTCATACTTTTGGTTGGACACTTCATATTAACTTCCTGTGGTTGTTCCTACTAAATATTAAATGCATAAGTGAAATCTTTTTCACTATACAAATTTACAAGTACCTCAGGCAATTCTTTAGAAGAAGATTAATTAACAGACTGTACGCTTCGACTACATCAATAATAATACACCCACTCATGACAACACTTCTTTACAAATGTCTCTCCATAGAGAATGATATAAATAACATGGCTCACAAGTGCAACACACCTGTACCTGACTAGTATCACTATAAGTGGGAACAAAAAAAGCTAGAAATTGAATTACGATTTTACCTTTACCATAAATTTAAAAAATGTTAGGAAAAAAAAGTTAAATTACCTTTTTATCTGTACATTAAATAAAATGTCAAATACTTAGTGTAAGTGAGATGAAAACTCTTTTCTTCCTTTCTTTGCCATTTCACTTAATTATGTTATGTAAGTCGATCATCGAAAAGGGGCCACATTTATCTTTCTGCCATTAAATTCATTCCGTTTACTTTATAAGAGCTTAGTCTTTCATGTTTCATATCATACCTAGCTAGATACAATCTTTGGAAGAAAATTATTTTAGATAATAATGATGGTCATGTCTAAGTATTATGTTGATTACCTAATTTTTTATTGCATTAACCAAAGTACCAACACAAAGTATACCAAAAAAAAGCATCCACGTTAGAGATGTTTATGTGCACTTTTTAAATTTAGAGTAAGACTTACTTGATATGCCACACATCGTCAGATGCTATATTATCTTAATAAATTTTACATACTTCAACATATCTTATTTTCCAAACAAATAACTGAAAGTTATATAAAAAGAACTTCTTGTCACCCTTGTACTTGTATAGAAAAACTTATTTTTAAATATTTTAGTCTAGAAGACTATATTAGAAATCCTTCTTTTCAATTATTTTTGGATGCAAAAGTAAGTTTTAAAGAGAAACATATTGAATACAAGCTTTATCGTATTTATAAAAATATGTTGTGATAAATATTTATATCGACATGAGATCAGACTTACATAAACTTTAGATTGTAATAGCAGATAAACGTGCAGTGCACGTTTCAAGAACTAGTATATTCAATAAGCATAAGAGAAATCAAATTAAAGTAAACAGTACAAATGAACCCTAAAATTTAATAAATAGTTCTCCGAGTTATAGTTTCCAAAAGCCAAAAAAAAATTAAAATAATAAAGTTCCAGTCTATTTATAATTTAGGAAAATATGAAAGATTATTAGGCTCTAGGTCCGTGACGCGGAGAAGATCTGTAGATTCAATTTTTCTTGAACTCCTCTCTCCAAGACAAGGAGAGTATGTTTTCAACAGCCCTTGAACATGGAATTATAAATTCCCTCTCCGTGATGCAAAGGGGATACAAAGCTGGGTTTTATTTTCATTTTAACTTCTTTTTTCTCTTTTGACATCCTATCCTTCGTGCTCTTGTTCTCGAACTCAACTTCACTCTACATACGCCGCTTTTGTATTTTTTCTCTTGATTCCTAACATGCTATTACTAATAATATTAGTCATTCAAAAGGCAATAACGTGACTCACCACTAGCAATAAATAAAAAAATTGTCCTCAAACTCAGCTAAAGATAGGTGTTGCTTGGCTCCTAGGCATATAAACACCTCCAAGATCATTACCCCACACTTAAGAGTTTTGTTCGTCTTCAAACAATTCACATGCTTATTTCCTAGACCTAGGCTTACTAATTTTGCTTCAACTACTTTCTTTGAGGGATCTTATTATCAATTCATAATAAGTATGTTTTCATCCATACTCGACCTTGCCCATTATATAAACACCACATGACTTCTAATGTTGTCTCAAAAACTTTTAGAACCTTAAACATTAAAACTTCAGCCATCAATTGACACTTATTCATCATAAAACAAGTTTCCATGTAACGATCGGGTTTTTTTTGTTATTAACATCTTGCAAATTGAAATATCTAGGAAGAAGCTTAGAGGTTGAAATAGTCAGTTTTGGAAAGAATTAAAATCTGAAATTTTTTTAAGTTAGAAAAAGTGAGTTTTTTGGTCAACTTGAAATGGCCATAACTCTTAGCTCAACATGATTTAGAGATAGTTATTAATACGGTCGGAAGCCTTTGGATAAATCTTTCCAACGACGCTGAGTTTGCATGATTTTGATATCGTATGAGTGAGTTATGCCTTTCGGTAGTTGGGGTAGACCAATTCGAATTTGGAAAGGGAAAATTTATCTTTTCCTTACCCAATTATTTTATTTCATTTTCGGGTAAAACATTTGGGTCTAAAATGATATTATTCAGTTCACGCTTCAAGAAAAACAAGTTAGGGTTTTGAGAGAAGAGAAAAGAAGAGGATCAAATAGGAGAAAGGAGAAGAGGAAGCAAAAACATTCACGATCGTCAAAGTTCGGCTTATGGAATTCGCTGGGGTTGATCCCTAAAAAGGTATGTGAGATATATTAGTTTGTTGGGTAAGTTCACCCACACACCAAACCTTTTCCAATTCATTGATTTTAAAGTTGGTTGAATGATAAAAAGTGAAGTTCTTGAAGAACATTGTTGAATTTTTATTGGTTGAGTTGTTGGATGCCTAGTGTTGACTTTATTTGTGTTTTCAGGTTGTTTTTTAAGTTAATATATTGGGTTTTGAGGTTACTAAGTATCCTAAGTGTTTGGGGGAAAGAACTGTGGAAGTTTAGAGGATTTAGAGATGAAAAACAGAGGAGAAAAGTTGAGAGCGCCTGTCCGTAGGGCCTTGGCACGCCGCGCCTCCCTAACTTGACATATGAATTTTGGGGTCTGGTGCCCCACTCTTTCGTACTAGTTCCTAAGTGATGTACCCATGTTTGTTAGATGATTCCAACACTCTAAGGTACATCGAAACATCATGAAATCATCCATTAACATTAGATCTTGGACCTTGAATGCATAATCCAATTCAAGGAAAGTTAAGATTTAAGTCAAAGAAGTTAAGATTTAAGTCTAGAAGTTAAGAAGTAAGTCAAAACAAATTTCTTTATGTTTCAAGAATATTAAATAAACATTTTAACTTTGTTTTACGACTCAAGTTTCAAGTTAGGTAAAGAGCAAAGATTTGAAGTCCTTCCTTTAAGGAAATATAAGGGAACAAGTATTTCTTAAGAGTTGATTTAAGACTCAAGTTTTAAGCTAAGTAAGGAGTAAACATTTGAGTTCATTTCTCAAAAGCTATAAGGGAACTAAGTATTCACTAAGAGTTTATAAATGTTTTCACATTTACGATAAGAGGAACCAAGGATTTCCAAAAGAGTTTTGAGCAAGAAAAGGGAACATTAATTATAAGAGAGCTTTCTAAAGGTAAGTGTTGATCATTTATCTCAACTCAAAGAACGAAGTTTTTAAGAGTATGAGCTAAAGTATATTTTTGGAAGTAGTATTGAGAAGAGATGTGAGAATAAGAGTTCATACTAACTCAAGTCTTTATGAAAACCATGTATCCATCATGGGTATTAACGGGTAATACTTTTTAGATGATCATATAAGTTAAGCTAGTGGATCCACAAAGTTAAGTTAGCTTCCCATAATGATGACAAAGTATGGGTCGGTCCTTGGCAGCGTGAGGTAAAGTGTCGTATCATCATTATAGCTCTGAAGTGATGAGTTTCAGTTAGAGAATTTATCACAACAGTAATTGCATGGTTCATCAAATGGTTCTACTTATTATGAATGGGGGTATGAGACTTATTCATGCACTAGACAAGTAGACTTTGAGAGGAAGCATGATATGTCTTTTATTAAGATTATGAGCTTACATTAGTTTATTTTGTATTTTTACGTACATCTCAAAGTTAATTGTATCTTTGCATACATATAGTTGAAAACAATATTTTAAACAACTTTTCTTCACATTGCACATGTCTTTAAACTGCAATATAATGAAATGAGTTAGTTATTGAGTTATGTTAATCATGAGTTGAGCAAAACCAAGGTACGTGTTCCTTCTTACTCTCTTCAAGCTTAATTTATTTTAGCATTCCAACTCCCATACTCATACATTCAATGTACTGATACTAGTAGACCTGCATCGTATCATGATTCAGACGCAAATAACTAGGATCAATATTCGACGTACCATTGATCCAGTGAGCAGCTCAGACAGAGTCAGTTGGTTAGCCTCCCTTCACCTCGGAGGACATCTTTATAATTCAAGTTATTGTTTTTAGTTTTTAGTTGTTAGGATGAGTTGGGGTCATGTCCCAACATCTATTTTTATTTTAGAGGCTTCATAGATAGGCAATATTACTTCTTTTATCTTATTCATTTCGGTTGTATATGTTTAATACTTAAGTTTCCATTCGGCTAAGTTAATACTTTAACGTTATTTTGCTTGAGTTATTTCTCTTGTTTTTAAATCTTTCGCTAAGTTAAGAAAGCCAGACCAAGGGTTTGCTTGGGACAACGATGGTTTTCGAGTGCCTGTCATGTCCAAGGTATAAGCTCGTTGCGTGACACTTGTTCTAGGAATGCTAATGGGAAAAATTGGGGTCGAAAAAACTTTTTCATAGTACTAGGACTTTCCCAACCTTGTACAAATTTGGAGGAATTTAGTTTAATCAAGGTTTAAGGATATCTGGTAGCAATCAGACAGATTAAATATGGATTTGATTACATAATTGGTTAGACAACTCGTTAAGGAATTCGTGCGCCTTTACGTAATTGAATTCGAATAAGCACATCATTTGAATTTGATTTTGGCATTAAGAGCATATTCTGGGGATAGTGGGTTAAGAGGGTGTTGTAATAAGGGAGATTTAAAATTCCCTTAAGGACCTTACTGCCTCGTTTCGTGTCGCTGCAAGGACATCGCTATAGCTGGAGGGGTGTCTCTATAGTGGGCGAGATGGAGATGGAATGAAAAGATTTTGAGATTTTTCGAGTGAAGCTCACTAGTTCGCTTTATGCTGCTGCATCGGGATTAGTGCCACTGCAGTGACGCCGCTACAGTGAGATGTGTGTCATTATAGCAGGATGACGGGTTTAAAATTCGTGAATAAAACTCTTAGACGACCGTATTTTGTATTTTTTGACTTTTGAGCTGAGAGACCCCTAGGCCATTCCAACTCGTTTTCCACCATTCTTGAAGCTATTGGTAAGATTTTCACTCCACGAACTTATTTTTTGATCTGTAGAACGTTTTAGAATGGGTCAATATTAATGTGGAAGTATTTCTTGAATAATCCTATTGTGGATTAACCTTAATTGACTAGTTGGGGTCATGGATTTCAAACTAGGGTTCATAAAATGGGAGTTTTTCAGGAATTAGTGTTTCCTTATTGATTTCCATATATAAATTGTTGATTTTTAGACCACGAACAAATATAAAAAAATTGGAAAGGGAGGGATGAAGTTGTCTAGGGTTTCAAAATTGTTTCGAGGTAGGTGATGATTGTAATTCTATGATTATGTGATATACACTTGCTTTGCTTCGTTTTCATATATAATGATATACACTTGATTTGCTTCATTGTCATACTTATATATGTATGCATGTTGCAATATTGATCATAGATACTAAACAAAGATATATGAATATCAATACCATGAAATAATGACTTGAATGTGTGATCTTAATGTGCTATTGTGAGGTGTGATTGGGATCGGCTGCCACGTTCTTGCACTCTAACTGGGATTGGATTGCCACGTTCTAGAATACTAATTGTTATCAACTTCCACGTTGCTTCGTAAAAATAGGACCAGATTACCACATTTCGACATGCTAATAGTTTGACTTTAGATTTCGTAAGAGGACCAACTATGTGATGAATTATGTGAATTGTGATATTGATTGTTATGATAATATTGAATATGTTGATATTTGTGCTTGTATTATATTGCTTGTTTATATTACACTAGTGGAATAACCATGTGATCCTACAATCACACGGTGGTTGTGTACTAGTTCTGCACTTGCTCTTATTTTTGTTATGTACAGGGCATCTTCACGCGACTGTTGACAGACCTTACTTAGGAGAATGGTAATCACTTCGAGTTCAAGGGTGAGCCACATTATTCGGGCTGCTATTGAATTCTCCTTAATCTATGTCCACCATTTTAAGATATAGACCTTCCTTGAGTTATTTGATAACTTGTTAGAAATCTCTTGTTAGATATGTATATCGTTATAGTTTTGGTATATTGATTTTCAGATGCTATATTTATCTTCTGCATTGTTAGTTAGTTGTTAGATCTTTATTTTGTAATGGAACCTTGCCTTTATTTATTTAACTTGCTTTAATAACTTAAATACCTTAGTTTTAGATTTCTTAGTTTAGTTGGTTGCTAGTAGTGGTTCTCCCACCGGGCTATGGTGTGGATGCAAAACACGACGATCCGGGTCATGACAGTCAATAACTCGTTCACAAGATTTAGTATTCAGTATGAACTTAGCAAGAACAATCATATCTCACACTCACAAAGAAAATTCACATGTATACACATAGACCCATAGGCTTTCTCTTTATGTATATCTCCACCAATTAAGTATGCTTTGAAAATAATCAAATAGAACTTTCACGGGTTGTAATCTAGGCTAGGGAATGATTAACAAAAACTATGTAATAGTGACTTACACTTCCCTAAGCACCATGTATGTTTTACAATTCATCACCTCATTTTTTCTTTAGTTTTAACTCTCTCCTTAACAATCTTCTCACAGGTAACTCGCATCATTTCACGAATTCCCCAAAATTATTACATTTGCCTTTTTTTTTATATGGGTCTCATTTTTTAAATGAAGTTTTTTTCATCACTTGCAACTTTCATTGGTCACCTGTTGACATTTAAAAAATCTATTGACTATAAATTCTACTAATTTCAATCAGTCTATGCTACAATGTTAGGAAATGATGGTGCAAACAACTAGGGATTCAATAAAATCCTTTAGGTAAATGTGCGACTACCAAATAAAAGCTACAGGCTCAAAGGGGCTACTAGTGATAGTTATTTGATAAGGCTAATATTTCTGAACATATCAAAGAAGGCCTATTATCATTTCCTAAACAAAAGTCATACTTTTGATTTCGCTTCAACAACATACATGCCAAGTTATAAACTAGGATACAATACATAAATACACCATGTCTCACCCTTCATGGCGCAAGTTCAGTTCAAGTAAAATTTATCATTAAGTACAACACTTTGCTATGTAAAATTTCAAATTAAGCCTAAGTTTTAATTTAGAAGTAAACATAAGAATTCAAAGGCATCCAAAGATATCCATCCACATGCTTTCATACAAAAATTCCCTTTCAGATTTCAACTTTAGTACAAACACCATGTCTATAGACTCAATGATGAAAATTAGGGCAGCGCGACTCAACTATGACGGCTGACTCAAATACAAAATTTCCCTTCGATCTGCATCTCTTTATGATGCTGACACAAGTGTTCGGGATCATCTATAGACCATTCCTAGAGATCACTTTGTACTCTAGTTAGCTTTTGGTGAGCCTCCTTGCATTTTGGAGGACTCCACTTTTCGTTTCAATTTAGTGATTTTAGAGTATTGTGGATCTTGTCCCGACATCCATATTAAACTATAGAGGCTTCATAGATGTATAGATAAAGTTGTGGAGTCTCTCATTACTCTCTTTTAGTTTGATATGTTTTGCAAATTATTATTATTGCATTGAGTATTTCTCAGACAGTCTAAGTTGAAGATTTTACAAGTTTAATGATTTACTTATGTTTTATACCTTTCAGTGCTTATGTTAGTCTTCCTCTAAGTATCCAGGTCAAAGGTTCTCTTCGGGACCAACAATCATTCTCAAGTTCCGCCCATGCCCACAATGTAGGCTCGTGATGTGAAATCCACAGAGCTAAAGGTCTTCATTGATCACCTCTTCTGTGGAGCTTCATTTCTTGAGCAACATTGTTTCGATGACCCCTATTCCACTCGAGTACTGAATGTGATATGCTTTTATAGTTATGTATCTCTCATTTATTCCCTTTTCCCTCCATTTTTGAGCTTGATCTTAGGTTCCTTTGCTGCTACTACTAGCTACTATACTTCTGCATTTTTCTGATGCAGCACCTAGAACAAGCCACCATCGTTGATTCCAGATCTCTCGATGCCATCACATCTTTTTCTGCCTTACTCATATTACTCTTTTGCACTCTCTATGTATTTTGTAATATGATGAGACAAACATGTTGTTTTGTAGTCCTTTTTAGTACGTCAGTAGTGTGGTTTCAATGACCTTTTGACTTTTTGCAAATTAAGTTGGTCATATTGTGGTTTCAATTTTTAATTTTGTAATATTTTGAGTTTCCACTGCGTGTTTTGATTGGTTTGATTTTGGTTTATTCTCTTGGTGTAGTAAGGAACCTAATGCCAGTAAGGCCTACATGAGTTTGAGGCATGACAAAAGTACACAAAGTTCGAGCAAAATTACTTCATTATACCAACACGGGAAGATAGTTCAAATTCAAGTTTATACACAAACCTTTGATGTTTTAGCACATAGCAAGTTCTACCACAAAATAAGGAATTTAAATCTTCTATTCTATAGATCAATAAATTTGCCAATTTTCTCAAATACTAGTTTTTCTTACCTTGTACTAGACATATACCACAAAAAATAGCTTGAGTTTGAGCCTAGAAACAACTCTTCTTGGATGATTTTGTGAATGAATATGATGAGAAGAGAAGATTGTGATTTTTCATTGGCATGCATAAACAAAAGTACGGAGAGGAGGTTCCAAAACTATAAAGATAATAAAGTAGAAAAGGTGGCTGCCCAAATTGATTAGTAGGATTCCTAAAATGATAAATATATATTCTGTCATGATTAAATAAAGAAATAACAAGAGTATTTTACATAACTACAACATGAAATTCCTCATAAATTTATCACAAGTTAAAGTATTTATTATTGACTTTAGATATCAAAAATTCAAGGCTAGGAAGTGTGAAATAAAACATATTCTCACTATCAAGAAATGATCAATTGAAAACCTAAATAATAGTTTTTTTTTGGGGGTGTGCGTATGATAATAAAAGAGAGTTTTTGGTAAGTTGTTCAATCTATTCGTATTAGCAAATATCTTCTAATCAATTTGCTCTGTGTCTCTGTAATTTTTATAGGGTATTTCTTTCCAAACTACTATGGTAAATCATAGATGCGCTTGTAAACAAACTTTGATTCTTGAGCCTATTTAGTTCATTCCGTACTTTTTGTTCTATGACTTGTTGGAAAATACTTCATAATGAATATCGTAAGGAGTTCTTCAAAGCTTCACACATCATAGGAGAGACATAATTTTGTAGTTCTTACTTGACTAACTAATGATTTGTTATTATCCAAATATATAAATCTTCCTTCTATAATTTGGGTGTTGAACACAAAATAATTTTAGTTAGCACAAATATGCTTAACAACACCAAAGTCAACCTTCACTTTCACATATTAGCTATAAGATTCGCTTTATGAGAAATTACCACAACAATTTATATCATCCACTTACTTAAATTTATTTTTACTTAGAGAAATTCTCAATTCTCCAAATCTTTGATCTTCTATATTGAGGGGCATGTTATCTTAATTTCACACACACAAGTTTACCAAACTATAGACTTTATATTATATTATATACCTATTTTATCAAGCCTCCGAAAAATCTCAATATAAATAGCTTACCCTTACACCAAATGCTGGTTACAGAGTTGCATCCTATTTGAATTACTTCACTGCAATTTCCTAATACTCCTGTTGATAGTATGGCAACATTTAGATACACATTTCCTCAAAAAAAATTTTGTAACATACTTTAATCTCATAGAAGGTTCTCTAAATGGCTTTGGAATTAATAGAACATTAAACAAATATATATATATATATCTCACACAAAAAATATTAGTACGCATTTGACCACGCGATTGATAGAAAAAAACAGAATCTACAAATATATATCTAAGTTGAAAGACGGTAAAGAAGAGAAAGCGAAAATTATTGAAGGAGTTGTTTTTTGACTGAATGATTTAAGTGCTGCCAATACAATTGTTTATATGCTAAAACAACTTGAAGCTAAAAATTAGAAACTACAATTCTAAAACTTAAAAGTTGTCTACATTTAATTACTTCCTAAAGACTAGGATACAAAACTTTAATTACTGAACTGAATTTTAAAAAATTAACACCCTCCCTTTAACTGAAAGTTATCAAGCTTCAGTTTAACTCAATTTCTTGAACTCATCCATTGTATTGATTCCCATCAACTTCCTCAGCTTTTGAAAATAGAGAAACTTGAGAGGTTTGGTAAATATGTTTGCCAATTGGTCTTCAGTTCGACAATATTGCAGCTCTATTGTCCCTTCATTATTGAGATCTCGCAGAAAATAATATTTCATATCAATGTGTTCATGTAAAACAAGATTATTTGAAAACTTAATGGCAGAATTTTGGTCGCACAAAATTGTAGTTGCTCTCACTACAAGAAAAATGTACATACGACAACATTAATTTGGTGACATTTGAAACAAATGTCATAAAATAAAGAATTTCATGACATTTAAGATTAAAACGTGATCAAACAATGATATTTGATGTCAAATGTCATAAAAATAATTACATTTGATATCAAATATCGTAAATATAATGACATTTGGTCACAAACTTCACTATAATAATGACATTTATAGCAAAATGACGTTGTTTCTAGCGACATTTAGCAAAAATGTCATTAAATGATGACATGTTTCTACAAATATCGAATATAATATGACATCTACTACAAAATGTCATTCATTTTAGTGACATATAGAAAAAAATATTACTTAAATAGTGACATTTAATATAAATGTCAAATTTACTATGACATTTACTACAAAATGTCATTGCTTTTAGTGACATATAGAAAAAATGTCACTAAAATATTGACATCTATTGCAAAATGTCATTATTTTTAGCGACATTTAGCAAAAATGTCATTTAAATCCTGACATTTATTACAAATGTCGAATATAATATTGACACTTATTACAAAATTTCATTAATTTAAGTGACATTTAGAAAAAATATCGCTTAAATAATGACATTTAATATAAATGTCAAATATGTTATGACATTTACCGCAAAATGTCATTAATTTTAGTGACATATTGAAAAATTGTCACTAAAATAGTTGCATTTAGAAGAAGTGTCACCAAAATAGTGACATTTGTTGCAAAATGTCAATGATTTTGGCGCTTATAACAGAAGTGTTGCTAAAATATCATCATTTAATACAAATGTCGAATATATTACACTATTAGAATTTCGTTGTTTTCTAACTTCAGAATTGGTCGAATTGTAGTCAGAAAATGGACAAATTACTTTCCGACTACTTTTGAGTAGTCGACAGACTGAGCACCGAAAAATACTTTTAGACTACCATAGTCACTATATATAAATTAAAACTCGACCATTAAAGTACCAGAACTGTTGTTATTGATCACACTTTAAATGTGTCATCTTTTATATCTCATCTACAACCAGTACAACAATTATTAGCATAACCAAAACTTTCACTAAACACGGGTTATGAGAATATCATTAGCCAAGTCAATTAACTTCATGAATATACTATAGCAATCTCATCATTTTAAGCAAGCCAACTTTTAACATTTGATGAACGTATAAGAACAATGTCATCATCTCAAACACAATTGGAATTACAATGTTTCTTATCTCATGTAAATGTTACTCTAATAATACGGATCTAACCTATAGGTATCATTCGACATTATCAAATCATAGAAACATACATATAATGATCAGTTAGCACCACATACCAACAACATGCTCGAAATTTGCATTATACATACTAATAGAATCGAAAATAGGGAGAACTAGGGAGATGAACGTTCGACAATGTCATTGGGAACAACCCTAGTTTCGATTTCTTGAAATTCAAAACGTTGAAAATCCTATTGGGGAAAGGAATCAAAGAGAGAAAACCATACCTTACTGTAGAATTGAATCTACGAAGATCACCCCGTACTTTGCACGAAAAATCTTGAAGAATCTTCCTTGAAATCGCCTAAGGAGAATTTTCTATTTTTCTTACGTTTGCTTACTATTTTGAGTCGTGAGTTTCTAGTGGTTAATCGTGAGTCTAAGTCTTAGGAACTGATATTGACTAATTCAATTTACGCTAATTAACTTAATTAAATAAATTAATTATCTAATTACAAAATACCCCTCCTAAATTGACTAAAAATAGGAAACATTTGACTTAGCAAAATCTGAAAATTAGCTAAGGGTTCGGCCTTGAACACGAAATTTAATTTATTAACTAAGTTGATAATTTAATTAATTAAGTGACCTAAGGTAATTACTAAAGTACCCCTAGGTAATTAGGACCATAACCGACCCCTTTTGACCATCCTAGGTTAGGTACTAGGATGTGTCTTGAGTTAGTTACTAGGCTAGTGTCACCGGTTAGATCTTAGATTGTCGGGTGCACTAGTTAGTTCATTTTAGTTAGTCTTAGTTTAGTTAGCTAGTTAGGACTGGTTACGAAGCTAGGCCCCACGTGGTTTGACCCAAACGCGCTCCTTCCCCTAACCATCCTAACCGAATTAGTTGGGCTTGTCGCTTGGTCCCTTGGCCGGTTAGCATATGTGCATGCACATATGTTGCATATGTTCTTGCATATGTGTTGCTTCTCATTTCTGGTCAAAGGACCCTCACTATGTCCTTGGGCACTGTTTAATCTACATGATCATTTTTAATGATCATGTGCTATGGTACAGAGGGTTCACACTTGGATGCCTCGTACCTAATGTCTGAGTTAAGGAATTAAGAATTTTAGCTTAGGTCTTCATTACAGGTACAATTTCTAAACAAGCTCGAATTGGGGCATTTGAACCAAATTTTATTTTAAGTTACTTGTTAATACGTAGAAATTGGCTAACACACTTAAGACAATATTCTCTAACATGCCTAATATTACTCAATATTGGGCATTGGGATGCCTATGTACACCAATACATATTTTTAAAACATAATAGGCTCTTCACTAGACAAGTTCATTTTCTAGAATGTTACATAAAAGCCCATAACCTTACTCAACCAAGTAAACCAAACAAAGGAGAACAAGTATTTTCTAACTTCATATAACATAACATCAAGAGTATTCATCATCATATTTAACAATATAGACCATTAGCATGTTCATAGGTGAAACTAACATCATATAGGATCATCAACATGTATAGTCAACATATGCATAACATTTACTTTCTATAACATAAGAACAACCTTTTTGGATTTTCCTCAGAGTCAACTAGTGCAATGTATGGGTAGATTCCCATATCCCTACCTATACTAAGTCAACTCCTCAAGTCACCCAAGTTAGTGTTCACTTTATTACTTCATTTTACTTTCGAGAACACTTACCTTAACTGACATAAACCACAAGGGCTAAATATGGAATCTGGTGTCATGAAACATTACACCAAAAGGTAGACTACTTGCCAAGGTAGTACCTAAACATGAACTTAACATTCTAGGTGGATCCACTAGCTAGTATTACTATGGGGGAAACATAGTTCAAGAACTAGGGGATATACTTGGGACCCTATTTATGCACATTGCATTATAGTGTCCAATCTCATGAGTATCATAGTGAACCTGGACACTCCTCACTACTAGTTCACTCGGTGCTAAGTTAGAGTCCCTTTTTGAAATGTCTTTAAGACTCTATTAACCATCATAACTTAGTATAGTCCATAGGATACGAACCTCTTGTATATTCATAATAATTAGTTCATTAGGAATTGCATGAGAATATCCTATCAATAAAACCCTCATATGTGAGAAGTGAGATCAACACATTATGATCATCATGTCATAATAAGGCACATAAGCAATCCATAATCAACCTTATATCATTACATCTTAAAAATAATCTCACATATTCATATAATCAATACATTTCAATTGCATCATCATACTAACACCTACTTAATACAATTACAATATATACTTCAATTGAACTTCATCACCAAGTACAAGTCATCACAATTGAAGTAAAGGTTTAGGATCACAAAGTCTTACCAATTGTCATTCAAAAGCTATCATAATTTGTATTACCCTCAACCAATCCAATTTCATCCATAAATTGGTGTAATAACATAATTCCATAATAATTAACACAATAATTAAGTCAATTGCATCAATACTAATCAATTCAACATGAGTTCATAACCTAGGGTTTTGAAATTTGGGTCAATTCATGATCTATTCAACATACTAGGTTAAATCAACAACTAGAATAATTGAATGATAAGACATAATAATGTGATCATCATATCAAAGTAAAACATAAACAATACAATTTAGAAGATCCGATTCGGATTAGAAATAAATCCATATGAAATCATCCTTTTGAAAACCAAATTTTGAATAACCCTTTGGGGAAAGGAATCCAAAAGGTGAAAGGTTCCAATACCTTGATAATATTTGAAGATTTATGGTTAAAAGTGATCTTATTGAAGCCCTATAACCCTTAGAACTTGGTTTTATATAGAGTTTTCTTTGGGACAGAGAAAGTAGAGAGAACGAAGAGCAATTTGGGTTTGGGAATTATGTGGTGTTAAGTTGGGTTTAGGCTTGGGGTAACTTATGTAGTCACTGAACTAACTTAATTAACCACCCCTAATTAAACACATAACTAATTAACTAGTTAATTGAACTTACTAAAAACAAGATAGTAAAATTGCAGCTTGACCTACGAGACCACGACCTACGATTTGTAGGTCAGTCGACGACCACCCTTGCCCCCGTACTTCACATCCTTAGTTTAGTTCAGAGAGTTGTCAATTTGAAAAATTTGGAAAAATGGCTAACTGTCCATCGACGGAGGCATCGACGCTCCGTTGATCCACCTACTCCTTGTCGCCTGCAATCGTAGGTAGACACTATCTTTCATAGATTTTTGGCCAAAATGAAAGGGTCCTCCTCAAGGATCCTTAGGGTGGTCCTTGGGGAGTCGTACTCGGAAGTTTCGACCCTAAACCTACTCTAATATTTGTTTGACCCCTTTCCAAAAAATGTCATCGAATTCCAACTCCTAAAACCTTGTCAAATAGGCTAAGACACACTAGCACCTCTTTCACTAGTCTCCAGACGTCAAGGACGTTTCTTGATCTCATGACTCTAAATTTCCCTAAATGACTTGTAATCATTATTCTTGACTTTAAAAAAGTGTGACAAAACTCAGACACACATGAGAGGCTCAAGAATCGTATTGGACTTTCGGGAGTTTTACATTATCCCCCCCCTTAGGAACATTTATCCTCGAATGACACTAAAATCTTTTGTAAGGAAATGATAGACTCAATACTAGCATCCCAACAATGACAACATAATCAAAACATGAGTTACAACTCAAATATACATAACAACATGACATTTACACATAGAAACTCAAAATAACTTTCAACATATATAAGAGCTCAACATCACAACATGAGGAATTTCCTTCTGAACAACAACTGAGCTCAACAACACATAAAGAGTCACTTATACCAAAAACTCATTTCAAAACACAATAACATGCTCAACATCATTTAATTAAGTCAACAACATACCAAATACACAAATAAGTGCAAATCAAGCAAAATGACATCTTTTTATTAAAATCTAATTTCTAGCAAAACTTTTACCATTTTTATGCACATCTTCGCAAAACAAGTTAAATTCAAATTTACTCATTATTTTTACTATTAGTAGGAGCAACTAACCATAATTAGAAAATAGATGAGGGTAACGGGACCTCAAGTCGGCCTTAACCTCCCGTGTTGCTCCCTCATATAGGTGGTTTTTCCACAACAATTTTATGGAAGCCACCTCCTTGTTCCTAAACTTCTTCATTTGTCAATCAAGAATTTCCATCGAAATCTCTTCATAGGAGAGATTCTCATCCACATCTAGACCTTCAATAGGAAGAATGGACTCGGGGTCACCAAAACACTTCTTAAGAATGGATACATGGAATACCGGATGAAGTGAAGCTAGATCACTAGGTTTAACCTAAATCGTAAGAAACCTTGCCAACCCTTTGAAAAATTTAATAGGGACCCGCATAAAGAGGATTTAAGTTCCCTCTCTTGCACAAATCTCATCACCCCTTTCATGGGTGAAGTTTTCAAAGACACTTTATCATTTTCTTCAAACTCTAATTCCCTTCTCCTATTGTAGGTACAAGACTTTTATTGGCTATAGGTTTTTCAATCGGTTCCTTATGATATGAACTTTCTCCAAAGTCCTATTGAATAATTCGGGACTAAAAAGCGAAGATTCACCAATTTCAAACTAAACAACCGGAGATCTACATCTCTTACCATACAAAGATTCAATAGGAGCCATGAATATAGTCGAATGGTATCTATTGTTATACGAGAACTCAATCAAAGGCAAGTGTTCATCTCAAATTCCCTTGAAATCAATCACACAAGCTCTAAGCATACCCTCAAGGGTTTGAATCGTACGCTCCGTTTAACAATCCATCTGGAGATGAAAAATGGTTCTTAACTTCACTTGAGTACCCAACACTTTTTGGAATGACCTCCAAACTCGAAAATTAAATTGAGAACCTCTATCCAAAATGATGGATAAATGGATCCCATGAAGACTTACAATCTCATTGATGTAGATCCTTGCATACTCTTCCACTGAATAAGTAGACATAATGGGATAAAATCAACGGACATCGTCAACCTATCCTTAACTACACATTTAGAGTCATTTTACCTTCGTGTCCAAGGAAAACCCACTATGAAGTTCATATTAATGTCTTCCCACTTCCAAGCAGGAAGTTGGATTTCTTGAAGTAAGCCACACAAGTATAGGTGTTCGACTTTCACTTGATTGCAATTTTGACATTTTTTGACAAATTCTGCTATGTCCCTTTTCAAGACATCCCACCAAAACACCTATCTAAGGTAATGATACATCTTAGTATAACCTGGATGAATCGAATAACGAGAACCATGAACTTTCTCTAGGATCCATTTTCTCAAATCATCCAAATTTGGCACATACAACCCCTCTGGTACCTCAAAACACCATCCCACCTAAGGTAAATGACTCATCAAGCTTACCTAGAACCGATTCCTTTAAATCTATCAATGATGGATCAAGGTGTTCCTCAACCACCAAAGACGACTTGGGGTTATAATGTACCATTAAATCACCACTAGGAGAATTTTCCAATCGAACACCCAAACGAGCCAACCTATAACATCTTTCACCAGGTCTTTCTTGCCTTCTTCAACATGAGACACACCACTCATGGTCATACGACTTAGAGCATCCGCAACCACGTTGGCCTTGCTGGGGTAGTAGAGAACATTGATTTCATAATCTTTCAATAATTCCAACCACCTTCTTTGTCGAAGATTTAACTCCTTTTTAGTAAACACACATTGAAAAATTTTATGGTTGGTATATACATCAATATGAACACCATATAGGTAATGCCTCCGTAATTTCAAGGCAAACACCACAGCCTCTAACTCAAGATCATGAGTTGGGTAGTTTTTCTCATGAACCTTGAGTTGCCTCAAAACATAGGCTATAACCTTCCCGTATTGCATAAGGACAACACCTAATCCCACTCAGGATGCATCACAATATACCACAAAAACCTCAGTACCCTCCTGTAAAGTCAACACTAGAGCGGTGGTAAGCCTATATTTCAAGATTTGGAAGCTTCTTTCACATGCCTCCGACCACTCAAATTTCCCATTTTTGGGTCAAAGTAGTCAAAGGAGATGTAATGGATGCAAAACCATCCACATAACTCCTATATTACCTGGGTAGACCCAAGAAAGTTCTTATATCGGTTGGATCCAATGGTCTAGGCAAATTTCTAGCCACCTCGGTCTTTTTTGGATCAACTTCTACACCATCACTATAGATGACATGACCAATAAATGCCACCGACCTTAACCAAAACTCGCATTTGCTCTACTTGGTAAATAGTTAGTTTTCTTTCAAGACATGTAAAACCACTGTTAAATGACCCATATGATCACTCTCATTTTTTTAATATAGCAAAATGTCATATATGAAGACAATCACAAAGGCATCTAGGTAGTTTCGAAACATCCTATTCATTAGGCAATAAATGTCGCCGGAGCATTAGTCAACCCAAATGAGATTACTTTAACCTGATATTGACTATATCTTGTTCCAAAAACCGTTTTGGGAATATCTTCATCTCTCACCCTAAGTTGGTGATATTTCGAGCTCAAGTAAATTCTGAAAAATTAGCTTACCCCTTGGAGTTGATCAAACAAGTTGTTAATTTGAAGAAGAGGATACTTATTATTAATAGTCCCTTTATTGAGTTTCCGGTAGTCAATACACATTCTAAGCGACCAATCGTTCTTCTTTACAAATAGTACTGCAACACCCCATGGGGAAATACTTGGTTGAATTAAGCCTTTGTCTAGTAAATCCCTTAGTTGAGCCTTCAACTCTTTCAATTCCTCCAGAGCCATCCAGTAAGGAGGAATTGAAATGGGATTTGTATCTAGTATCAAGTCAATACAAAAGTCAATCTCCCATTCGGAGAGATATCCTAAAATTCCCTTACCACGTGGATTAACTCAATGGGAGGAACTTGGGGTCTAAATCTTTGACTCTTACAATATGATATAAACACCCTTTAGAGATCATCTTACAAGCCTTTAGACAAGAAATGATATGAACTCTAGGAATGAAAATTCCTTCCACTCTAAGATGAGTTCATTAGGATAGTTAAACTTTAAAACTCTTGTCCTACAATCAATGGAAGCGAAACAAGCATTCAACCAATCCATTCCAATAATGACATAAAAATCCACCATATCAAGTTCTACTAATTCAACATATATAACTATACTGGGCAACATTACAGGACAATTTTCATATACTCTTTTTGCAACCATCGAATCATCTACCGGGGTAGTCACCATAAAAGTTTCATTCAAGATATCGAGAAAAATATCAAACTTTCTAGATACCAAAGGAGTAACAGACGAAAAGGTATCCCCCAGATCAAGTAAAGTATAAACATTTAAAGAGAAGACTTGTAACATACCAGTCATCACATCGGGAGAACTCTATTGTTCACCCCTAAAACGGAGAGGATAAAAGAAATTCATTCTTGGACATCTAACCTTGTGATCAGTTTTACCACACCTGAAGCAATTGTCTGTCCCAACTAGGAATTTACCCATATGTTTCACAAGTAGGTTTCTTACTTGGTGAACTTGTATCTCTTCCCTATTGAGTCTTACGGTTAGACACCCTATCATGACGAGCCTTTGGGAAATTTGGAAGGGACTTGATTGGAGAACCTCTACTTGAATTTAGGCTTATATTGAATTTCCAAATTTTCCTTTGAAGAACCACTTACAAAAGACTTGGCCCTCTTGGCCTCTATTAGTACTCCTTAACCTACTTTCTTCCAGTTGTTGATCATGAACCATTAGACGAGAGATATTCATTTGTCATAAAGCACAACCAAATGAATATATCTCGTGTGTACCAAGTTTGCTCTACATCTTTAAGTTGATAGGAGGACAATTCGACCTTTTCACCCTAGTCACGCCCATTGCAAATAGATCTTATAGACTTTATCTACGAAGCCTTGAGGGTCTTCATCCACTCTTGACCAGTAAAACATATGAGGGTTCATCCTAGAAAAGTCTCTCAAACAAGATGCCATTGTGCTAGCATGATAAGGTACACGAGGTCCAACATCCCGATTCACTTGGGCCATCAAGGCATGAAATTTAGAGGTGACGGAAATAGCTGGTGAAGT
The DNA here is from genome assembly GCA_027704765.1 of Solanum habrochaites. Lineage (NCBI taxonomy): Eukaryota > Viridiplantae > Streptophyta > Magnoliopsida > Solanales > Solanaceae > Solanum > Solanum habrochaites. Next base: position 32,023,680 of record JAKWJA010002498.1, on the reverse strand, counting down.
CATGACTTAGGACAAATTGAGAAATCTGTCCTAAATATAATCAACCTCATGCTCTTATACCAAGTTTGTCACATCCGGGGAGCACCCCCTAGACGTAACAAGAATTGTCATACTTAAAGAGGATTTAGACTAGCCTCTTAACATTCTTCATAACATATCATAGGTTAAATTGCAAAAAATTGAACTTTTCTTACACTTCTACATTGAGGTTTACATAGACCTCTCGCTTACACATAATATATACATAGAAAGTTTACATATACTCCTCACATAAGAAGCATTACTATTCTCTTCTACTTTAATTTCACATACATAATATAGCAATATAATCTCATAGGAAGTCTAGGGTAAGTTTCACATTTAAACCATCTAAATTGAATACAACATTCAGGCATAACCCTTACTTCATTACAATAAAAACTCACATATAGGCATATACAACATTTGTCTTCAAATGAAAAGGAATGAAATAAATTGCCTTTAAGACAAAAAGAACATCAATAGCTAGATAGTGACATCGTCCTTCGAAGGTGAGGATCTACTTAACTTGGAGAATTATAATCCAAGTGATATTCAATAGTCCTCTAAAATCTCAACGATCGAAACCTGCATGGTTATAGAAACAGAGAAATATGGGTTAGTGCACCACTTGCATTAAGTATGGAATCATACACATAAAACATTTGAAATAATGCATGAGAAAGGGACATTTACATTAGAAAACATTCTAAGTCATTGGAAACTTTTAAAGCGCATACAAGAGAGTATACACCACATAAGGGTCACAATTGCATAAGGCATGTTCATAATCAATACAACTTAACACAAGACCCATGTATAACACAAGATCAACAACATCATGTATAATTAAGTAAACATGTATAATAACATTCTTGAGTACATAACCAAAGCAACTTTAAATCATGATATAACAACAATGCACATATAAGAGTTCATAACATTACATCATATGCAAGACCTCTACTCATAACCCACAATCAAGTCTATATGTGTAATAACCAAGCAAATCCCCATAACCAACCAAGTAAACCAAACAAAGGATAACAAGTATTGTCTAACTTCATATAACATAGCATCAAAACTAATCATCATCATATTTAGCAATGTAGACCATTAACATTATCATAGGTGAAACTAACATCATATAAGATCATCAACATGAATAGTTAACATATGCATAACATTTACTTTATATAACATAAGAACAACCTTCTAGGACTTCCCTCAAAGTTACCTAGTGCAATGTATAGGAAGAGTCCCATACCCCTACCTAGACTAAGTCAACCCCTCAAGTCACCTTAGTTAGTGTTCATTTTATAACTTTATTTTACTTTTGGGAACACTTGCCTTAACGACATAGGCCACAAGATCTAAATATAGAATCCGGTATCATGAAAGCCTATACCAAAAAAAGGTGGATTACTTGCCAAAGTAGTACTAAAACATGAACATAACATTTTAGGGGGATCCACTCACTAGTATTCCTATGGAGGCGACATAGTTCAAGAACTAGGAGATATACTTGGGACCCTCTTTATGCACATTGAATTATAGTCTCCAATATCAAGAGTATCATAGTGAACCTACCTTCCCACATTGGGAAGGGACACTCCTCACTACTAGTTCACTCGATGCTAAGCTAGAGTCCCTTTTTGAAATGTCTTTAACCCTTTATTAACCATCATAACTAAGTATAGGCCATAGGAGACTAACCCCTTGTATATTCATAATCATTAGCTCATTGGGAATTGCATGAGAATTTTCTTTCAAGACAACCCTCATATGTGAGATCAACACATTATCATCATCATGTCATAATAAGGTACATAGGCAATTCATAACCAACCATATATCATTACATATTAAACATAATCTCACATCTTCACATAATCAAGACATTTCAATTGCATCATCATGCCAACATCTACTTAATACATTGATAATATTTACTTCAATTGAACTTTATCACCGAGTACATGCCATCACAATTGAAGGTATAAGATCACAAAGTCTTACCAATTCTCCTTCAAAAGACATCATTATTGGTCTTACTCACAACCAATCCAATTTCATCCATCAATAGGTGTAATAACATCATTCAATAGTAATTAACACAATAACTAAGTCAATTTCATCAATACTAATCAATTTAACATGAGTTCATAGGCTAGGGTTACAGAATTTAGGTCAATAGTTGATATTCTTTGAATATTGATGGTGAAATGTGATATTAACTAACTTAATTAACCACCCCTTAACCCCTGATTGTACCCTTTTCTAATTAACTAATTAATTTGAATTTACTAAAAACAAGACAGTAAAATTGCAGTTTGACCTACGATACCACAACCTATGGTCCGTAGGTCGGTGGACAACCACCCTTGCCAGCGTACTGCACATCCGTAGTTTAGTTCAGAGAGTTGTCAATTTGGACATTTTAAAAATGGCTAAGTGTCCAACGACGGAGGCATCGACGCCCCGTCGATCCACCTTGCCTTGTCGCCTCCAACCTTAGGTAGATACTACAAATGTAATTCAAATAAAATAGTTGTTAAAACTTACATTAACAAAATGTTAGAAAAAAGTCAATCTTCGATAAATATCATTATCTTTGAATTAGGAATAAATATTTTAAGTTTGATAGAAGTGAAATTTAACTTCATGGACTACATATATAAATTATAATAATAAGAATAATTATTAGAAGAAAATATAGTCATCTTTCTTTTTTTTGAAAAAAAAAGTCCAACACAAACTAATCTTAAATACATAAGTGAAACATCACTATGTTCTTTAATGTGTTTGCTCATGTACACTTCTCTAAAATTATAAATTAACATGATATATTCAAAGGTTTTTAGAAAAAACTTATAAATGTAACATGGTCTGATTTCAACATCGATATTTATGAAGTTTTTTTTGTACTTCAATCAAATACGATTTTTACAATGAATTTTATAAATTCTCGATAAACAAACAACATTAAAAAACTTAATAGTTCAAGGAATATATTCTGGATAACTAATATTTGAATTTGTTCTTTTAAGAAAGAGATATGAAGCTCAATTTTTCTCCAAAAATGGAAGTGTTTTTAAAGGGTTTGAATAAAAATTAAGACTTTGCCACAGACTCTGTCATCAAAGTCATGATCTTGTTCTTTTCATGATGAAATATATTGTCTTGGATAGAGAAATTAACGCCATTGTGTAGGTGCAACCAACTGTGGCATCGACAGTCCGTTGGACAGACGATGGTCCATCATGCACAATCGTCGATGGGATCAAAAACTCCAAAAAATTGAGCCGAGAAAAATTGGGTTAAGTCTGGATCGATGGACAGACTGACGGTCCGTAGTCCGTGACAATCGATTTGGACCCCCATTGACCCACTCTCTGAAAAGAGATACAGATGACCAGCACGGTCCGTAGGTGGACCTACAGTCCGTAAGTGGAAAGTTTGCAGAAAGTTAAGGGAAAATGCAGTTGGGTCAACTTGAAATGGTCATAACTCTTAGAACAAAATGAATTAGGTGTCCTATGACCTACCCATAGATATATAATTGAAATAGGTTTCCATATCCACCGACCTTGCAAAAATCAGACCTTTGAGTAAAAAGTTATGCCTATTTTAGTAAAGGACTATCAAACAGACTCAATCAACTGACCCAACGACGGGGCGTCGGTCAGACGACGGACTGTCAGTCCTGGCCGTCATTTGGTCTGATAACAACATTCCCAGGGGTCTTTTGGACCTTTCACACTTTGTTGAAACCCTAGGTTACGTTTTTTTGACCCTAAATCATCATATTTTAGTTAGTTTAAGCCTAGAAACATAATAAAAAACATATCTAAGTCAAATCATTAAATCAAAACTTAGAAAATTAGAAGCAAGAGAGGAGAAAAAGCTCAAGAATCTTAGTTCAAGAATGCCACAAGTTCCAACAATTCTAGCCCTGAAACCTGAGTATATTACGTGGATTTCATCACCAGGTATGTGTGATTTGACCAGTGGGTTCCTTTCACCCATTGGGTCCCTAGTTTTCAGTCAGGTTCTTGATTCTCTTATTATGATTAAACCTAGGGTTTGTAGAACTTTGTTAGAACTTCATGAATTTATTAAATATATGTTCCAAATTATATTATCATGTTATTATTTAGATTATCACATGAATTTCAGAACCCTAGCTATGTATTTCTTTAGTTCTTGAATTAAACATGCTAGTTTAGAAATTTCAGACTTTTCAGATATACATGATTAATTTTTACATTCTCTGTTTGCATGTTCAGTTCCGAGCTATCCATTATTTATAGAAACTCAGACTTAATCAATAAATTTACATAATCCATGGTTGTAGTATAATACCAAGTTGTACTAGGGTTTAGCGTACCCAAATAGTCCCAAAACTACTAGCCAAGTAGATTGTAAGTCACCTCTGTGGGCAATCATTTTAGTGATCATGCCAGAATGCCTTTATACCTTTGGCAGTATATGGGGTCCTCTCGATGGTGCGTATACATCGGACTCCACATTTAGCTCATGTGATTTTATTTTTGGTTATTAGTAGCTCCCACAGATCAGTCAGACTCATTACATTGACCATTTATCAATATATTCAGTATTCAGTTTCAACATGATATAAATTGTTCATTGCGTCAAGTTAGCTCAGAATTCAGTTTATCATGTCAGATTATTATACTTGCTTTTATACTTGTTCAGTTAAGATTTATTTCAACTTTACTCTATACTACATGGTCAGTACCTTTCAAGTACTAATGCACACGTGCGATACATCTTCTCGTGATGTAGGTTTAGGTTCTCAATATCCAGATCACGCATAGATCGATTCCCGATCTGCAGTTCAGCACATTCAGTGGTGAGTCCTCATTTTCCGAGGAAAACAGTCATGAGTATCATTTCAGTCTTTAGTCATTTAGTTTCAGTTTTTGCTATATTTAGTTGGGGGCTTGTCCCAATATTTCTAGTCCAATTTAGAGGCTTATTTCAGACATAGTTAGATTCAACTTAGTATTGAGTTAGTATTTTCATTATATTAAACTCATCAGTTTTCATATATATAAGTTTTAGCGTATGGGTATTCCCCATCTATTCATTATTATTTATGATTTAGCATTCACATCAATTTATTATCTTTAATATACTAATGATCATGCCAGCAGGGTTATCTTGGGATCACTTGTGATTCTAAGTTCTGTGTCCGCGTCTCGGGGGTTGCTTAGGGCATGACAAAACTTTGTATCTGAGCACTAGGTTTAGGTGTCCTTGGATGGTTGAAAATACGCACTAAGTAGATTCCTTTTTATGGGTGTGAAGTGCACCACATCTAATGACAGGGAGGCTATGAAGTGTTTTTAGGAAAAACTTCACTTTCTTGTTACCCTTATCGTGCTTGAGGTATAATCTTATTCCATTCTAACTTGACGTTCTAAGTTTCAAATCATGCCTCCTTGTAGAGATAACGCTAGGAATGCGAATACCAGAAATGCAAATGAAGCTCGTTCATCTGCAGATCAAGAAGTCTCAAATGCTCAGTTCATGAACGCCATATAAATGTTGGCTTAGACTATGACTAACCAGAACAATCAGTTTCATGCTCATGTGAATGAAAATGGTGGATCAGTAGAAGCAAGGGTCTGTGACTTTGTTAGAATCCTCCTGAGTTCTTAGGATCGCAAGCTAATAAGGATCCTCAGAATTTCTTGGATAAGATCAAGAAAATCTCTGAGGTAATGCAAGTCTCTGGGAATGATCGGGTTGAGTTGGCATCATAACAGTTGAAAGATGTTGCTGATATTTGGTACACTCAGTGGAAGGATCATAGGGGTGCAAATGTGTCTCCTATCACTTGAAATTGCTTTAGTGAGACTTTTCTCGATAGGTTTTTCCCAATAGAGCTGAGAGAAGCGAAAGCCCAAGAATTAATAAACTTAAGGCAGGGTAACATGACAGTCCAAGAGTATGGTCTAAAGTTTAAACAACTCTCCAGGTATGATCCTCACATGGTTGATGACTCAAGGGCTCACATGAATAAGTTTTTGTATGGAGTGTCAGATTTGGTGAAAAACTAAGTGCAGAAATGCGATGTTACTTGGAGATATGAACATTTATAGGATTATGACTCATGATCAGCAGGTTGAGGGTGATAATCTTAGGGGACAGGCTAAAGAAAATAAGAAGGCTAGGACTGGGAACTATGACTATTCTCCGTAGAAATCGAGTGGTGGAAATCGCTCGCAGGGTCAGCAATAGTTCCAGCAGTTCCAGCCCCAAAACCTAAGTATTTTTCTGTGAATTTCATCACCAGGTACGTGGGATTTGACTAGTGGGTTTGTTTCGCCCATTGGGTCCCTAGTTTTCAGTCAGTTTCTTCATTCTCTTATAATAATTAAACCTAGGGTATCAGAACTTTGTTATAACTTCATGAATTTATTAAAATATCTGTTCCAAATCAGATTATCATGTTATTCTTCAGATTATCGCATGAATTTCAGAACCCTAGATTTGTATTTCTTTAGTTCTTGAATTACAAATGCTAGGTCAGATATTTCATACATTTCAGATAAACATGCCTCAGCTATAAATGCATAATTACCAGATTAATTGTTGCATTCTCAGTTTGCATGTTAAGTTTCGAGCTATCTAGTATTTACAGAAACTCAGACTTAAATTGTAAATTTACAGAATCCATGGGAGTAGCATAATACCGAGTTGGTCTAGGGTTTAGCGTACCCAAATAGTTCCAGAACTACTATCCAAGTAGGTTGTACTTCCCCTCTGTGGAAAATCATTTTAGTGATCACGCCAGCATACCTTTATACCTTTAACAGGGTATATTAGGTCCTCTTGACATGGGACTCCACATTTAACTCATGTTATTTTTTATCGGTTATTAGTAGCTCCCACAGATCAGTCAGACTCTCTGCATCGACTATTTATCAGTATATTTAGTATTCAGTTTCAGCATGTTATAAATTGGTCATTGCATCCAGTTAGCTTAGAATTCAGTTTATCATGTCAGATTAGTATACTTGCTTTTATGCTTGTTCAATTATGTTTTATTTCAGCTTTACTATCCTACATGCACAGTACTTTCAAGTACTAACGCATACATGTGCTATATCTTCTCGTGATGTAGGTTTAGGTTCTCAGCATCCAGATCAGACATAGATTGATTTCCGATCTCCAGTTCAGAATATTTAGTGGTGAGTCCTCATTCTCTAAGGAAAACAATCATGAGTGTCATTTCAGTCTTTAGTAATTTAGCTTCAGTTATTGCTAGATTTAGCTGGAGGTTTATCCCAATATTTCTAGTCCAGTTTAGAGTCTTATTTCAGGCATAGTTAGATTCATCTTAGTATTGAGTTAATATTTTTATTGTATTAAACTCATCAGTTTTCATATATATCAGTTTTAGCATATAGGTATTCCCCAACTTTTCACTATAAGTTGATTTAACTTCCAACTCAGTTTATTATCTTTAGTATGCTCATGATAATTCCAGCAGGGTTAGCTTGGGATCACTTGTGGTTCTAAGTTTCGTGTCCGCGTCTTGGGGGTAGCTCGGGGTGTGACAAGAACAGGTATGACCAGAAGGGTAAAGCACCAGTCTCTAAATCTCGTGGAAGGGTTTCAGGCACCAAGACTTACCCGACTTTTCCTAAGTGTGGTAAGAATTATCCAGGCAAGTGTCTTGCAGGAAAAGAGGGATGTTTTGGGTGCTGTCAGTCTGGTCACAGGTTGAAGGATTGTCCTTCTAGACAAGGTCAAAGAGGTTGTAATGGAAGAACTGAGTCTACAACTTCAAAAGCACCAGCAAGTCGCCTCACTTAGCAAGGTAAATCATTTGTTATAGGTGGCGGTCAATGCCAGAACAGGTTGTATGCTCTTCAGGCTCGCCATGATCAGGAAGGTTCTCTTGATGTCATCACTGTGTACGTTATGTGTCTTTGACCTTGACGGTTATGCATTGTTAGATTTAGGGGCTACTCCTTCATTTGTAACTCCTTATATAGCAGTCCAATTCAATGTCATTTCAGAAACTCCCTCAGAATCTTTCTCAGTCTCTACTCCAGTTGGTTACCTAGTTATAGCTAGACGGGTATACACAAATTGCCCTGTCATAGTCTCTCAGAAAGTCAACTCAGCAGATCAAGTTGATTTAGAAATGGTAGACTTTGACGTCATTCTAGGCATGGAGTGGTTACACTAATGTTATGCCTCAGTCAATTGTAGAACTAGGATTGTTCATTTTCAGTTTCCAGACGAACCAATCTTAGAATGGAAGGGTAGTAGCTTAGCACCTATTGGTCGATTTATTTCTTACCTTAAGGCCAGAAAGATGATATCTAAGGATTATTTCTATAATCTAGTTCGAGTTAAGGATTCTAGCCTTGAAACTCCAACTCTTGAATCAGTTCCAGTAGTCTGTGAATTTCCAAAAGTGTTTATAGAAGATCTTCCCGGAGTCTCCCCCGAAAGGGAAATCGACTTTGGAATTGATCTTTTTCTAGATACCCAGCCTATTTCTATTCCTACTTACAGAATGGCTCCAGCAGATCTTAAGGAACTGAAAGAGCAGTTGAAAGACCTTCTAGATAAGGGCTTCATTAGACCTAGTATTTCACCATGGGGTGCACTAGTGTTGTTTGTAAGGAAAAAAGATGGTTCCCTCAGAATGGGCATTGAAGATAGACAGTTGAACAAGGTAACAATCAAGAATAAGTATCCCATCACCAGGATTGATGACTTGTTTGACCAACTTGATGGTGCTAGACATTTCTCAAAGATAGACCTTAGATCGTGTTATTCTTAGCTCAGAGTCAGAGATAGTGACATTACGAAAACAACCTTAAAACTCTGTATAGTCATTATGAATTTGTAGTTATGTCATTTGTACAAACTAATGCTCCTGTAGATTTCATGGATTTGATGAATAGAGTTTTCAAATAGTATATGGACTTGTTCCTTATCGTCTTTATTGATGATATCATCATTTACTCTAGGAGTGAGGAAGAACATGCAAGTCTTTTGAGAGTTGTTCTGTAGACTCTCACGGATCGCAAGTTATTCGCTAAGTTTAGTAAATCTGTTCTGGCTATAATCCGTTGCTTTTTTTGGTCACATTGTATCTAGCGAAGGGATCCGAGTGAATTCACAGAAGATAAAAGCAGTGAAACAGTGGCCAAGACCTACCTCTGCTACAAATATTAGAATTTTCTTAGGTCTAGCAGGTTATTACAGAAGGTTTATAGAAGGATTTTCATCCATAGCCTCACCATTGACTAGGTTGACTCAGAAAATTGTCAAGTTCCAATGGTCAGATGATTGTGAGAAAAGCTTCGCAGAATTAAGAACTAGGTTTACTAAATCTCATGTGTTGACTTTACCAGAGGGTTCAGATGGTTATGTGATCTATTGTGATGCATCCAGAGTTGGCATAGGTTGTGTGTTGATGCAACGAGGTAAGGTGATAGCTTATGCCTCTAGGAAGCTTAAGGCGCATGAGAAGAACTATCCAATTCATGACCTCGAGTTTGCAGCAGAGGTGTTTGCACTAAAGATATGGAGACACTATTTGTATGGTGTCCATGTAGATGTGTTCACCGATCATAAGAGCCTTCAGTATGTGTTCACCCAGAAAGAGTTGAATCTTCGCCAGAGGAGATGACTTGAGTTCCTTAGGGATTATGATATGAATGTGAGTTATCATTCTGGTAAGGCGAATATAGTAGTTGATTCTCTTAGTAGATTATCTATGGGTAGTATAGCCCATGTTGAGGAAGAAAGGAAGGAGCTAGTGAAGGATGTTCACAGGCTTGCTCGTTTGGGGGTTCGTCTTATGAGCATATCAGACAGTGGTGTAACAGTTCAGAATGGGGCAAAATCGTCTTGTGTAGTGGAAGTTAAGGAAAAGCAAGGCAGTGACCCAATCTTGCTTGAACTTAAGGGTGCCGTCCATAATCAGAGAGTGGAGGTTTTCTCCCAAGGGGAAGATGGTGTACTTCACTACCAGGGTAGATTATGTGTTCCTGATGTAGGCGAGTTGACAAAACATATTCTTGCAGAAGCCTATAACTCTAGGTATTCTATTCATCCAGGTGCCACTAAGATGTACCGTGATCTGCTAGAAGCCTATTGGTGGAATGACATAATGAGGGATATAGCAGATTTCGTAAGTAAGTGCCCCAATTGCCAGCAAGTCAAGGTAGAACATCAGAAACCAGGAGGTATGACCCAATAGATCGATATTCCTACTTGGAAGTGGGATGTGATCAATATGGATTTCATCACAGGGTTACCGCGTATTCGCAGACAACATGACTCCATTTGGGTGATAGTTGATAGGATGACTAAGTCTTCTCGCTTATTAGGGTCAAGACTACACATTCGGCGGAGGACTATGTCAAGCTTTACATCAATTAAATTGTGAGGTTGCATGGGGTTCCTTTGTCTATCATCTCAGATAGAGGTCCTCAATTTACCTCTCATTTCTGGAAGTCATTTCAAAAAGGTCTTGGTATTCAAGTTAACCTTAGTACAACATTTTATCCACAGATGGATGGACAGGTAGAGCGTACCATTAAGACCTTAGATGATATATTGAAAGCTTGTGTGATCGATTTTAAAGTTAGTTGAGATGATCATTTTCCTCTTATTGAGTTTGACTACAATAATAACTACCATTCCAACATTTAGATGGCCCCTTATGAGGCTTTAGTAGTGTTTAGTAGTGGGGTTTGCATCTCTCTCCCTCTATTTCATCTAGTTTAGTCTTCATTCGAGGACAAATGTTCCCAAAGGGGAGATAATGTAACACCCCGTAGCCAAAATAGACCAAAAATCAGTTTTTTTAGAAAAATCTTCAGGTGCAACCATCGGTGGCATCGACGGTCCGTCCTGCACTACCGTCGATGGGATCAGAAACTCCCAAAAAATTGGCTAAGTCTTGATCGACGGATGGACCGACAGTCCGTAGGTCAGATGATGGTCCGTAGTCCGTGACCTTCGATTGAGACCCCCATTCACCCACTCTCTAATAAGATCTATGGATGACCCGCACAGTCCGTAGGTGGAAAATTTGCAGACAGTTAAGGGTAAATGAAGTTGGGTCAATTTCAAATGGTCATAACTCTTAGCACAAAATAAATTAGGTGTCCCACGACCTATCCACAAGTAGATAATGAAATTAGCTTTCCATAGCGACCAACCTTGCTAAAATCAGACCTACGAGTAAAAAGTGATGCCCATTTTAGGAAAGGCCTGTCGAACAGGCATAGTCGACGAAGCCAACGACGGGACGCCGGTCAGACGATAGACCGTTAGTCTTCGCCGTCATTTGGTTTGATAGCAACTTTCCCAGGGGTCTTTTGGACCTCTCCCACTTCTTTTAAACCCTAAATTACGTTGTTTTGACCCTAAATCATCATATTTTTGTCAGTTTAAGCCTAGAAACATAACTAAAAACACATTTAAGTCAAATCATTAAATCAAAACATAGAAAATTAGAAGCAAGAGAGGAGAAAAAACTCAAGAACCCTAGTTCAAGAACGCCACAAGTTCCAGCAGTTCCATCCCCGAAACCTATGTATTTTTCCGTGGATTTCACACCAGGTATGTTGGATTTCACTAGTGGGTTCCTTTCACCCATTGGGTCCCAGGTTTTCAATCAGATTCTTCATTATCTTTTCAATATTAAACCTAGGGTTTCTAGAACCTTGCTAGAACTTCATGAATTTATCAAATATATGTTCCAAATTAGATTATCATGTTATTATTCAGATAATCACATAAACTTCAGAACCCTAGATTTGTATTTCTTTTGTTCTTGTTTTACACATGTTAGGTCAGATATTTCAGACACTTCAGATATGCATGCCTTAGTTATAAATGCATAATTACCAGATTTATTGTTGCATTCACAGTTTGCATGTTTAGTTTCGTCCTATCCAGTATTTACATAAATTCAGACTTAATCAGTAAATTTACATAATCCATAGAAGTAGCATAATACCGAGTTGGACTAGGGTTTAGCGTACCCAAATAGTCCCAGAACTACTAGCCAAGCAGGTTGTAAGTGTTAGTGATCAGCATGTCTTTATACCTTTGACAGGGTATATTGGGTGTCTCGATGTATACATCGCAACATTTAGCTCATGTGATTTATTATCGTTATTAGTAGCACACATTGACCATTTATCAGTATATTAGTTTCAACATATTATAAATTGGTCATTGCATCCAGTTAGCTCAGAATTCAGTTTTTCATGTCAGAAGATTATACCTGATTTTATGCTGTTCAGTTAATTTTATTTAAGTTTTACTTATCTTAGATACCCTTTCAAATACCGACGCATACGTGCGCTATGAGGCGTATACATCGGACTCCACATATACATCGGACTCATGTGCTCATGTGATTTTATTATCGGTTATTAGTAGCTCCCACAGATCAGTCAAACTCTCTGCATTGACCATTTATCAGTATATTTAGTATTCAGTTTCAACATATTATAAATTGGTCATTGCATCCAGTTAGCTCAGAATTCAGTTTTTCATGTCAGAAGATTATACCTGATTTTATGCTTGTTCAGTTATATTTTATTTAAGTTTTACTTTATCTTAGATACTCAGTACCTTTCAAATACCGACGCATACGTGCGCTACATCTTCTCGTGATGTAGGTTCAGGTTCTCAGCATCCAGATCATGCATAGATCGATTTCCGATCTCCAGTTCAGCATATTCAGTGGTGAATCCTCATTCTCCGAGGACAACAATCACAAGTGTCATTTCAGTCTTTAGTCATTTAGTTTCAGTTTTTGCTAGATTTAGCTAGGGGCTTGTCCCAGTATTTCTAGTCCAGTTTAGAGGATTATTAAAGACATAGTTAGATTCAGCTTAGTATTGAGTTAATATTTTCATTGTATTAAACTCATTAGTTTTATATATATCAGTTTTAGCATATGGGTATTCCCCATTTTTCATTATAAGTTATGATTTAGCTTCCGCATCAGTTTGTTATCTTTAGTATGCTCATGATCATGCCAGCGGGGTTAGCTTGGGATCACTTGTGGTTCTAAGTTCCGTTTTCGCCTCTCAGGGGTAGCTCGCGGCGTGACAGCCATAGTTAAATTTGCAATAGTTATGATAAGTGGTCTTGTTGGCTTTATCTGTTCAATTTGACGTTTGAATTTAAATGACCTTCTTGGTAATAAACTCTTCAAAAATTGCAAATATGTTAGAATTAGAAAATATTTCCTTCAATTTCCTTCAGATTGGGTCTCTTTTATTCCTGATAATATTGACTTACAACTTTTTCTTATTTTTTTTCAATTTTTTCTTGAGGAGACCATCACGAAAGTTTCTGTTACAGTCACAAATTATTCAATTTGGTATCTAGATGATTATTTGAATTGTGTATTTTTAAATTCGGTAATATCTTTCATGGACTTGCAATGCTCAAACTCACATCATCAGCACACATGGTTGATTTTTCAAAATTGTAAGGCTTAATACCAATAAACACAAGTTTCAATACATATTTTGAACAAACATATATTATATTCTGAATATCATTAAAATATCTACATATGACCTAATGACAAAAGACATTTAAGAAGAGTAACATTTTGTGCGTTCAAGTCTCATATTTATTTAACTGGCAAAAGACGCCTACTTAAACAATTTTTACGTATTATATCAAATTTGGCTAATAATGAAAATATGATGTAATAAGTAAATTTTATTTTTAGATAACAAAATAAAGTAAATAGAAATACAAATATCTTAATTTTTTAACATCAATATCATGAAACAACAATTTTTAAAAAAAAGTAATTAACAATTCTTTTCCATATAAGAGTAAGTTAGCGTAATCAATAGTTCAAAACTTTTTTTCCAAGTTTTGAGACCTTTAACTTTTTAAAATTATTTGTAATTTCTCTCATTTAATGAAAAAAGGGTTTCTCTTTTCCTTATTAAATAATTGTGGTCAATAGCCTTGGGGAATCTCCAACGCTACACTCTATTTTACTCTCCAAATAAAGGTTCTCTATTTTTTCAGACAACCAATTCCAACTCAATTCTCTATTTTACTCTCTACAAAGAGTTTTCTCTCTCTCTTTAATATTATATTATTATTTCTATTTCATTCTTATTTTCTTATTTCATATAAATCATTTATTTCTTTTTCCCAATGATTATTTTATATAATTCTCATGTGCTAGAAATTTTATTTTTTTCAATTTTTTTATTTAATTTAAATTATATTTTATTCTAATTTTTAAATATCATGTATGGAACGAAAATATTATATAATATAAAAATTAATGAAAAAATTCAAATAAAAGTAAAATACGATTACATAAACACCCAATTTTTGAAATTATTATGTTGCTCCCATAAATGGTCTATTAATGCATTACGGAGTTCAAAATGAGCATTTTTGTCCTTAATTTTATTATGTCTAGCTAAAAATTGTTCAAATCGGAGATTTTCATCTACCACCATTTCTGTCGTTGCATTTGGAGCCTCTACCACATCTTGAATTGGTGCATTAAGATCACGACTCAATTATCACGTTGTGTAGTGATTATATCATGTAGCTCGCCTTTCTCCAAAAACGTGACGGTCTTGCAATAATTTCATAAGTCTGAATGCATGTTCTACATATTTTTGACATGATTTTTGTTTCATCATGAATTAGTTATTATGTTATGTATTGTACTTAATTTTGTATTTAAATTATTATGTTATGTATTTTATTGTTATTTGCATTTCAATCAATTTTTTCATATTACCATTTTAATTTTGTGTATTCTTTATGAGGAAACTTAATAATAAAATAAAATTTTATTATTGGTGAAAATTGTTAAAAGTATATTAATTGAATAAAGTAGTATAGATTAGGTAATAGATTTTTTAAAATAGTTTATTACATATAAAAAGAATCACAATATTAGATATTTAATTAATGAAGTTATATGTAAAATAATATGTTAATTGAAAAGTAATGACAATAGTAATAAAATATTAAAGAGTAAAATAGATTATAAAGAGTGAATAGTAGTCACCTCTCTATAATTGGAGTATAGAGAGTAATATGGAAAGGGACTGGAGAAGACATTCTCTATTTTATTCACCAAATAGGTGCGTTTGAGATGGTCTTCGGCATTCATAAAATAACTTTTGCAGCTGCATCGTTTGTTCTTCCTCTCTCACGCTGTCGCCGTCAGAACTCTCTAGCCTTCATGTTGTCGCCATCAACTGCATCTGAGCCTAGTAAATATCCTATTTAACTTCAATCTTGTTCTCTCCACATACATTGTTGGACTTTTCCTGGATCTCTGTTTGTTTCTTAGCATCAAAATACTACATTCTGACTTATGGTTACCTTTGTGTTCTTGTACTCATTATTGAATGGAGTTTTTCCATTGATTTTGGGCAACTCATATCAGTAATTTAGAAGAGTTTTATCTTTTGGATTCACCTCTGGGTTCAAATAATCCATCTAAAGGAAGAATAAATGAGGGCTTGTCCTACAAAGTACATAAAAGACAACTTTAAGAAGTAGAAAACCATGACAAATATGCCTAATATGTTAAGGAAGGACTTGTAATCTAGTTCCAGATACACTTGGACGGAGTAGTACTTTTGTTAAAAAATGGTAGTATAAGTCAACAGAAGTTTGCTTATCGTGCGCCGAGAGAAAAACCCCTCTTTTTGTCAAATACAATTAGTAGAGTATTCGGGAAATTCATTTGGCTCACAGGCTTAAGCTTATGTTTGCTTCATGTTTTGTATGAAGCAGCTTCTTTTTTTCTCTTGTAACCACTAACCTTGCATCCTCTTCAGTACAAATTATTGATTCACCAAAAAAAATAGATAATTAGCTACTGCGGACTTACCGGTTATTATCTTTGCTTCGATAACCGTTTTGTTTGTTATTGCTAATGGTCTTCCTTTCCTTCTTTTTTTTTTTGGCATGGCTTCATCGCTATTAATGTATTTCTTTTCATGCTTGATTTTGATATTTTTTACTTGAACCGAGGGTCTATTTGAAATAGCAGCTCTACCTTGTGAGGGGTAAAATTGTGTACGCACCTCTTTACCTAGAAACCACTTGTGTCATTGGCATTTCCAATATCCAAGGAATCCACATTTCTGTTTGTTGGTTGGAACACGTAAACATCCTCTAGCAGTTTAGTCTATGAGTCATGGATGTGTAAGGAGAATACTCATGTGAGAAAAAGAATGTCAAAAGAGGATAAAGAATGTAACAGGTATGTTCTCAAATGTTGCATAGCTGGGAGAATGGAGAAAATTTCTTAAACTGTACCTAGTGAGGCTTCAACAAGAATTGCAGATGGTATGGTAAGGCCTAAAGATCAAGGGCTGTAGACAACGTGTAAAAAATCAAAGACTCATATTGTTAATAAAAAAATCCCACCATTTTAGGACATTCATAAGTGGACGATCATATGCTCGAATTTTTCACTCCCAGTCAAGCTAGACATCATAACAGAATAGCCTAGGTGTATTTCTTTAAAAATCTTCTTCAACGATCAACGTAAAGGCATTCACACAACTCTAATCCATATTTCTACAACCTTACAGATCTGGACTAGTGACTAACTTTGCTTAGGACATCTCATTGTTTGTTATTGCTACTGGTATTTTTTTTTGTGTTTCACATGGCTTCTTTATCATTGTGTTTATTTTTCATGTTTGATTTTAGCGCTCTTTACTTGAGCTAAGGGTTTGCCTGAAATAACCTATCTACCTTCACAAGATATGGGTAAGACTATGAAGCACCACCTTCTGTAGACCACACTTGTGGAATTATACTGTGTATTTATTTGAAATCCGTAAAAGCTACTTTTCTCTAGTTTTCCAGCATTGCTGGAATATTTATTGTAATAGTTATTTAATTTGAAAGAATCTTGCATGTGCTTCTTTTACAATATTTAATGGGTAATTGTTATTTTTGGTGCAGTTGATCATGGATAAAGGTTGGAGGCATGAACCAAAATTCTTTAAAAGATATGTTGAGGGTGTCCAATCTTTCATGAAACTTGTTCGATCCCACTTTGATAATTCCAAAGTTCGATGCCCATGTAAAGAGTGTTTGAATTTATTTTTTCAAACACAAGAAGTTGTATCACCACCTATTGATCCAAGGAATTCTAAGAAGTTACGTGCAATGGATATACCAGGGAACAATCACAAATGAGAGGTAGCAATGAATCAATTTATAGTGAAGATGAAAATGAAGAACATGATAACCATGATGGAATTCACACTATGTTAGTAGAGGCTAGTGGTAAATCATATGTCGATTTTTCAGAGGAGACAACGGGTAATAATGTTTGTGGTAATATGAGTGATAAAGAAGCTAAGAAGTTTGACAATTTGTTGGAAGAATCAAGACATGAATTATACCCCGGATATAAGAAATTCTCAAAGCTTTCGTTTGTTGTGAAGTTACTACACTTGAAAGTGTACAATCAATGGAGTAATAAATCATTTGAAATGTTTTTGGATTTGTTCAAAGAGGCATTGCCTAATAATGAGACACTTCCTAAGTCATATTATGATGCTAAAAATATGTCGTAAGATTTAGGATTATGATATATTTTGATCCATGCTTGCAAAAAGGATTGTGTATTGTACTAGGCTGAACATAAAGATAGGCAAGAGTGTCCACATTGTGGTACTTCCAGGTGGAAAATTGATAATGGAAGGAATAAGAAGATTCCCACATAAAGTTATGCGGCATTTTCCATTAAAACCTGGGCTTCAAAGATTGTTCATGTCTAGAGAAACAAGTGTGGACATGAGGTGGCATAATGAAAAACATCTTGATGAGGAAAATGTGTTAAGACATCCCACTGATTTAGAAGCATGGGAAGAGTTTGACAAAACTCATCATTGGTTTTCAAAAGAACCTCGTAATATTAGACTTCTTCTTGCAACTGATGGTTTTAATCCATTCGGTAGCATGAACACATCGTAATGTGGCCTGTCATTCTGGTTCCTTATAATCTATCTCCTCGGAAATGTTTTAAGAATCTATTTATGATAATGTCATTGTTTATTCGTGGTCCTCAAGCACCAGGAAAAGATATTGATTTTTATTTGCGTTCTTTGATGGATGAGCTGAAAGAGTTATGAAGTAATGGTGTAGACATTTGATGCATCAATTGGAAAGTGCTTCAAGATGCATGTTGCTATTTTATGGACCATAAATGACTTTCCAGCTTATGGTCAGTTCTTAAAATACTTACTTTTTAAAATGGCTTACAATTTATATTATTTATGCATCAGACTATCATATCATATTATACTAAAATTAGGAAGCTCCATAGTTGAAAGTTGAATTACAAAAATATCCCTAATCATATTTAAAATAACCACTTTGTCCTGATCATTTAACTAATTTATCAAAATTTTCCAATTGAAACATTTATATCTTTTGTCTTTCAAACTTCAATCAGTTATATAATCTATACTCTTTTCATATTCTTTGCACTTTATAAAGTTACCACCCTGTCAAATTTCTTTATCATTTTATTCTTACTCCTATTCAGCTAGACTACACAAAAAGTTATTATTATCACCCTCTTATTTGTTGAGTTTACCCTAGCATAAGGTAATACTAATTTTTTTTTCCTTTGAACAAGTTCAATTTTTCTTTACTGCTTAAATTTGGCTTGTGTTTATAAAATAATGTGTATAGATAATATTTTTTATTTTATTTATTTCACACACTCTATATTTTTATTTTGCTCTAAAAAGTATCACTCGGGCATTTCGGAATGAAATCAAGTTTGCTTATCTCAGTTAACTTGATTGAATCCATTATGAATTCAATAAATCTAAGTAAATTTTAGTAAATTGTAGTTTTGTTTTCCACTTTTTTTTTTTTTCAATATTCAATATTTATATTGACAACAGTGTATCGAACAAATATAATTCATTGTGAGTATATATTTCATGAGTCTGATTTTAAATCTAACTTTATTGGTTTCATTTAGTGTCATTTTTGTATGCTTTGTGGCATCTCAATTCTTATTTAGTATGTATATTTATTTTTAAAACATTATTAGTATCATACCTAAAGTTGCTATCTTCGTGAAGAAATAGAATAACTCCCAAGCATGTATCTCATTTTATTACCTGACAAATGAATAATATTACATTACAAATATATGTTGCATTTGAATCGATTTTTTCCAACTAAATGACTGTTCAATTGCTAAATAGAGTGTTATATACTTCATTTTAGGAAGTCTATATTAATATATTAGGATGAGATACGTGTCTAGAATTTAATTATATTAAAATTGTGAAGAATCTAAGTCAAAAGTTGAATTACAAAATTATATCATGACTATTAATTTATTATCTTAAAAAATTTAATATTTATTTTGGGATTCATGAATTTTGACTCTTCGTATTATGATAATAATACTCCTATCTCTAACTAGATTTACAATCCAATACTCATTATTAAATTGTAAGTTATTATTAGCAAGAAAACAAAAAAAAAAAATTCACAATCTTTACAACTTTCATGTACTAATAGTGATGATTTTTCATATTGATAGTTGCTACAAATTTCTTAATAATTATTCATAATGATTTTTCATTATACATGTAATATATACATTTTACACATATTTTTTCCTTAAATTTTAACTCATACATTACATTTAAATGTTATAAATTATTTAATTAATTAAATAGTAAATAACAAATCATCATATTGATATCCATAAATTTTATTATCACTAATTCGTCATTGTAAATATATGTAACTCCCTGATTATATTTATCATGGTTTTTACTCCTATCTCTCACCATAATCTCAAATGGATTAATTTCATATTCACAACAACTCTTTGTGTTCTTCAATACTATCATATCAATAGTGACATTTGACACAATAATGTACACACTTAAATCAATTACAAAAAGAAAAATATCTATACTCTCTTCTCTCATCTCTTTTTATTTGTTTACTTTAATATTTATGTTTCTTGTTTGTTGTTATTGTAAAAAATTTATAATGTTGTGTTGTTATTATTATTGAAATTTACCATGATTTGTTGCTTTGTATACATTAGCCTAGCATGTGGTATTTTAGTATCCTCATGAATATTGAATTTGTGCAATAGTTAGTTATTTTACTTGTACACTTTTTAATCAATTTAGTAGTCAAATATATATTCTTTTCTTAGAAATATAAATGTAGTTTCTATCTGAATAAGATGACTTTTTCTAGTAAATTACATAGATTCAATGGAGATAAAATATGTAATTTGCAATACAAAATTTATATGAAGTATTTTGGAATAAACGTGCAACGCACGTTCCCAGATCTACTAGTTATATAAAAGAGAACACTAGGCCCGCCTACGAGGCGCCACACAAGTAAGAATTTCCTTTTCAATTTATTTATTTCCAACACTAGCCTTCCTCTTTCATGAAATGTTGTGACTTTAATGAAGATTTGGGACTTTGTATGAAAAGTTGCGACTTTAATGAAGAGTTGCGATTTTTATGAGATGTTGCGACTTTTATGAAAAGTTCTGACTTTGATGAAGAGTTGCGATTTTCATCAAAAGTTGTGCGAAAACTAGCCATCCTCTTTCATGAAGAGATGTGACTTTTATGAAAAGTTGCGACTTTAATGAAGATTTGCGACTTTTATCAAAAGTTGTGATTTTTCTGAAAAATTGCGATTTTAATGAAGAGTTGTGACTTTTATGAAAAGTTTTGACTTTTATGAAAAATTGTTACTTTATGAAAAGTTGTGACTTCTATAAAAGTTATGATCTTTCTGAAGGGTTGAAACTTTTCCAAAAAGTTGTAAACTTTCTGATAAGGCACAATAGACATTTGTTCACACTACCCTTTGTTATTTATAAATAGAGAGATTTTCTCTCATTTTAAAACAACCAAAATTGTGATCTTCTTCTTCTACTTCAGCAAAATTAAATATTCGTGGACTTTGCTAATGTAATTCTTTAAACATCTGGTATTGAAGGAAAATAGTTTTTTTAAGGGGACAATGTGCATTCGTTGCACTTGATTTTTTCCTTTCTATTTCATTCTATTTTTACATATCCTGGTGTATTTTTCGTACAATCATTAATTTATGCTTATGATATTAATTATTTTTTTGAGTACATGTTTTAAAGTCTGTTCTTTATGTTTTTGCAATGCTATTGTCTCTGGTGATATTGAACGTATAAACATATAGTACGTATATTCATTGTACAAAAAATAATTATTGTACTCAGTTTCAAGAATTCCTGTTTTGATATTCTATATCAAATTCTATAACTTAAAAGTACTATGTATAATCTTACATATTATTAATATTTACATAGATATGAAATTTTTCACTTATCAATTGAAGAAAATCATCATGCAAGTTAAAAAATTATAATTTATTTCATGTTCAAGCTTACTTTTTTTAATATGTTAACAATTTTTTGAATTTTCTCTTAATATATATAATCACTATTCTATAATCTATTTAACTTAAATATTTATTTTTATTACGAAATATCGTTGTATATATTCTTATTTTTTTTTTTTTAATGTTGATTAAACAACCAATGATTCATTATTTCATGAACAATTCATTCATTAGAGGTTCTTGAGTTATGTGATAATGACAAATAATCAAATTCATGTTGAAATATTGTAAATAGTGTTTTAAGAACCTATTTTTCTATTATTTTTAATATATGGATATTAGTAAAAAAATTATTTGCAAGGTCAATGCAATCTATATTTAAAACCGCGGGAAGCGCGGGCAAATTACCTAGTTAATATAATATAGTAAGAATACCCAAGGGTATAACTGTTTTGATCAGTTCATCTGCCTCTCTTTCTTTGCTTTGAAATACTCTGTGATACCCCTCCTTCCACAATTGACAGACACTGGCCGTGGCCAGCATTTGAAAAATCTCATTTGTTGGACATCTCCCTCTCCATCTGGTCATCTATGTTAGATCCTCTTTCTATTCCTTGGGAACTCTATCTCTTCCTTTCAAATTCAATAGCTTTCTCCACACATATGATGAGTAAGGACACTCAAATAATAGTTGAGCCAGAGTTTCCACCCCATCAGGACATAGAGAGAATGCAATATTTGTGATAATTCTCCACCTTGCTAGCCTATCTTTGGTGTTTAATCTCTGCAATGCAGCCATCCTGAAGATAAAGCACCATTTTGGTGCACCCAAGATGATTACAAACTAACTTTTTCCATGTAACTTTAGGAAAGTTCCCTTGCAGCGTTTTATACATCTTCTTAATTGAGAAGTCTTTCAACTCCATATATTGCTCATAAGAATTCCAGTTGCCTCCAAAATATTTCTTACTCTTAAAAAATTTCCTTAGTAGCCATGATGCTTATGGTGGGTCAGTGTCATATACTGATCGATTCTTGACATAGTAGCTATGGAACCACCTTACCCAAAGTTTTTCCTTTTTGTGGCTCAAGTTCCACATCAGCTTAGCAATAGCAAATATGTTCCATCGCTCCACACCTATTAGATTTAATCCACTAGAAACTTTAGGTTTGCATAGTTGTTCGCTATATGTGATTTATTACTATTTTCTGCCTTTCCAGTCCATAAGAACACTAGAGGACCAACCAAGGGCCCTTGAGGAGGATCCTTGCAATTTGGCAAAAATCTGCCAAAAGGCAGTGTCCATAAACGAGTGCAAACGATGGATCATGGGCCAATCAATGGGGTGCTGATGACCACCATCGATGAACACTTAGCCAAATTCGATAAGGGACTGTTTTTGACAGTATCTAACAAAAACCACGAACCAACAAGACGGTTGGTCCCTTGGCCGTCGTTTGTCAGATGAGCCGTCTGTCGTGGTCTCGTTTGTGAGTCCACTGTTTTGCTGCATGTTTTTAAGTTAGACAAATAAATTCATTAGGTGGTTATTTAATTATTTAGGGGTTAAGGAAGGTGTAATTAATTTGGTTAATGACTTATATAAAGACTCTAACCTAATTAAACTAACCTAAGCCCTCATAATTTCCCAAACTCAAATTGCTCCTCCTTCTCTCTTTCAAAGAAACTCTATTGAAGACCAAGATAGAGGTGGGTTCTAGGGATGTAAAGGAACAATTTTCTCCATAAAAATTCATCAATTATCAATGTATGATATTACTTTCACCATTGGGATCTCGTTCCCCAAAGGGTTCCTCCAAATTGATTTCAAAAAGTTGAGTTCTAAGTGGGTTTTCTTCCAACGAAATTGATCTTATGAATTGCTTTGTTTATGATTCCTTTTGGTTATAATAAGTAGATTAACATGTAATATGGTTACATTACACTAATTCTTGATGCATTTACCTAGTTTGTGGAAACTTGACCAATTCCCCTTAACCCTAAGTTGTGATCTTGAATTGATTTATTTAATACTGATATAAGTGGCTTCGTTAGATTGTGAATTACTATCATATGTTTTTATTATGATAATTATGAGTATATTGTGATATATTGTAATCCAATTATGTTATTTCTTGAATAATTGACATAGGTTGTAAAGTAGATTATGAACTTGACCTAAGTCTCTAATTCTAGGTTATGAACTAGTGATGAATTGTTGTGTAGTGATTCAATTGACTTTATTATTTTGTTGGTTACTATTTTGTGATGATATTACACCCATTGTTGGGTTGAATTGTAGGGTTGATGGAAAGACCTTGATGATGGAATTGTGATTGAGATTGGGCAAGTCTTGTGATCTCTATTCTTTATTTCAAGTATGATTACTTGTGATTAAGTCATGATGTTTTGTATAAATATACCTTATGTTAATACTTATAGGGTTGGTATGATGTTGAATTGAAATATCTTAAACTATGGATTGTAAGTTGTTGGCTAAGATGTAAATGTTATAAGGATGGTGATGACTTACCAATATGTCTTCATATGATGTGACTATGCAAATGTGCTAACCTCACATATATGAATTGTAATGAAATGAAAATACTTATACAATTCTTATTGATATATGATTATGATTACTTAAGGAATAAAACCTATGATCTATATTAAGCTATGATGATCAATAAAGGCATTAAAGACATTTTAAAAAAGGTACTCTAACTTAGCACCGACTGAACTAGAGTGAGGAGTTTCCTTTCCCACATAGGGAAGGTAGGTTCACTAATGTACTCATGAGATTGAAGGCTATAATACATGTAGAACAAAGAGGGTCTCAACTATATCTCCTAGTTCTTGGACTATGTAGCCCCCATAGGGATACTAGCTAGTGGATCCACCTAGATGCTATATTCATGTTTTGGTACTACCTTGGCATGTAGTCTGCCTTCCTTCGATGTAGGGTTCCATGACACCGGATTCCATGTTAACTCATGTGGTCAATGTCAGTTACGACAGGATATTCACAAAAGTTAAAATAAACTTAAGGAATGAACTCTAACTAAAATGACCTAAGGGGTTTCGCTTAATCTAGGTAGGGGTATGAGACTCTACCTATACATTGCACTAGTTATCTTTGAAGGGAATCTTAGTAGGATGTTCTCATATATGTATATTCTTATAAATGTAAATGATATGTATATGATGATCTTAAATTTGATGATACTATATGATGTTGGTTTCACTTATGAACATGTGTTTGGTCTCTATTGCTAAAGCATGATGCTAAGTACTCTTAATGGTATGCTATGAGATGTTGGACATTGTTTATGGTTCTTTTTAGGTTTACATGATTAAGTAAGGTTATGGGATTTTGCTAAGTCACTGCACTAGTATACTTAGTGAGGGTTCACGAGCAATAGTCTTGTTTTGGTTATGATGTTCATGGTCTTGATTTAATGAGTAGGTCTCATTGATTGGTATGGTTTCGAAATGTGCATAAGACTTTTCAAAGTAATTGCATACTTTATTTAATTGTCGCGCTTTAGCATGATTTATGTTGTGTGTGCATATGGTCTCATACTTAGTACAAGTGATATGCTAACCCTATTTTCTCCCTTTTCCCCCAACATTTAGGTTCCGATCGTTGAAGGCTTGTGACGACTTTTGAAAGAACACTTTGATTCTGATTCTCCAAGCTGGGTAGGTCCTCACTACTTTTAGGACAACACCATTTCTAGATTCGGATATTGATTAGTCTTAAAAGACAATATGTTCATTCCCTTTTATTCGAGTACTAAAAATTGTATAGCCTATATGTGGATTTTATCGTATTGATGTATGTGATATGCCCAATTGTTATACTCTTGTTTAGATGGTTATGAGATGAGACATCCGGTTTTAAGACTATGTTATATATTTTATATATGTATGTACAATAAAAGTAGAAGACTAAGTAATGCTCTTATAAGAAGGGTCTATGTTTACTCGATGTAAATATATATATTACGTGAATGCGATAGGTATATGTAAACCTCAAGATAGATATAGAAAACTTTTTAAATTTTCTGCATTTTTAACCTATGAATGTAATGATGTAAGCTAAGAGGCTAGTCTTAGTCCTCGATGAGGACAACGATGCCAGTTACGTCTAGGGGGTGCGCCCCGAATGTGGCAAGTACTATCATTGAGGCTTCTACTTTAGCCAATGCACCATAGCCATTTTCTTTAAGATATTCTCTTCAACATGATTGCAATGTTCTAGCTGATGTCTTGCCCCTTTCTCTTCATTATGTAGATCTTCTGAGTCTGTGCATTCCTCTATCATATCTTGGATCTCCCAAACTTTCTCCCTCATAGCCAGAATTTTATAGACAATATTTTTTAACTCTCTAGAATTTAACTTCCTTAGTGGTATCTTGACATTTTTAACTTTCTCCAAATCAGGCCCAGAGAATGGACCCACACAGTTCAAGGCACACTCAACTATTTCCTTGAAATTTGGATGATCCGCTAGGTTGTTTATGAATTTAAAAGGTCTCTTACACAGGGGGACAATATCTTCCATTTTTATTGCAAGAGGGGTATGGTCAGATAATTAAGTCTTTTAGGGGTCCTTTAAGATCTTGTAGTTTATCCCATATATTCTTCATTTGATTTGTAGTTTTTCTTACTTTCCATCTCTCTAGTATAGTATCCACAAAGGATATGTTTTTGACCTAGAAATAGAAAAATCTGAAAGAAACTTTACTTTTTAAGTTATTATCGCGTGTTTTCAACTGAGCATAAGCTCCACTGAGTAGTCAAGGTGTCTAGATCCCTTGAGTTAATAGTTGTAGTGAATCTCATGAAGATTTCCTTTGTTATTAAGTGTTGAATGTATATATATAATTATGAATAAAAAATCCCTTATTATTTCTTCCATGTATGTGGCAACAAATGAGTTTTTATGATCTGAAGTTATTTTGACATGGTACCTGCTGTCCCATATAGTCCAGACTCTTGCCTACTGAAGGCATTTTCTCTATAGATGTTCACTTAAATGTGATTGCTTTATAGGATGTATCTTTATATATAATCCATCAATTACTTAGAATTTCGTTATTTTGCATGTGATATGTTATAGTAAAGGTTATAAACTACTAGTGAACATATTTTTTAATGAATTAGGTAATCTCTCTAGATGGAGCACAAAGGGATACATGGCATTTCCTACTTGCATTAAGGATGCATCTTCACGAAAAATAAGAAGTAAAATTTGCTACATGGGTCACCGTCGTTATCTTGACCCTAGTCACTCATGGAGATGAAGCAAGAAGTTTGATGGTAAGAAAGAAACAAGATTGAAGCCACAAGAACTCTCAGGTGATGATGTCTTAGAACAATTTAATTTGCTAAGTACTTATTTATATGGAAAACATTCAAGTAATAATAAAAAGAAACGTCTTCATCAAGAGTTGAATTGAGTGAGGAGAAATATTTTATTTGAGTTACCAACCTGGAAGAGCTTGAAGTTGCGGCATAATTTAAATGTCATGCACATAGAAAAAATATATGTAAGAGTATTTTGGGGACATTACTTAATATAGATTGGAAAAATAAGGACACATATAAAGCAAGAAAAGATCTTAAGGATATGAATATCATAAAAGAACTATGGTTGCAACATGATGGATCCAGTTGTACAATCCCAGCAACTTGTTGTGGTATGTAAAAAAAATAGATTTTTTTTTAAAAAAATCAGTTAAATGTCTTGATGGTTATGCTTCAAATATCTCAGGGTATGTAAGTGTGGATGATGGTAAGATAGCTAGACTCAAAAGTTATGACTATCATGTTTTGTTACAACGTGTGTTGCCTATTGCTCTTCGTGGAGTTGTAAATAAAGATGTTACGTTAGCATTAATTGAGTTATGTTATTTCTTCTAACGATTATGTTGTAAGACATTGAGAAGAGATGACTTAGAAATCTTTAAAAAGATATCATTAGGATACTCTGTAAGCTTGAGATGATCTTTCCACCTACTTTTTTTTTCGATGTTATGGTACATTTGGTTGTGCATTTACCTCGAGAGGATATGTATGGGAGACCAGTACAATATCGTTGGATGTACAAAATTTAGAGGTTTTTGTGCAAACTTAAGCGTTATGTACGAAACAAGGCACATCTAGAAGGTTGCATTGCAGGAGGCTATATTATTGATGAATGTTTGAATTTTGCTCTATATATCTTACTGGCATTGAGACTAGATTTAATTGTGAACATCCAAATGATGACGGATCTAGAAGCAAAGTTCAAGATGTTCTAGACATATTTTAAAATAGTTCTAGACAATATAGAGATGGGGTATATGATGCCATATGAAAGAAAGATTTTGAAATGGTTCGGTGGTACGTGCTTAATAATTGCGAAGAAGCATAATCTTTTCTTCGGTAAGTAATTTTTCTATATATCTAGGTAGATGGGTCCCCTCGATCACCCTCCCTCTCCCTGTAGGTCGAGCTGAATTACATGCTCCCTCTCACCTGAACTGGTCGAGAGAGATGAAATTTTATTATTTTAAAGTAATTTATTTATTGCATGCAGAGAACATAAAGAAGAGTTGTTGAAACAAGTTGTTGTCAATATAGACAATAAACACTGAGAACAATTTCCTTTATGGTTCAAGAGAAAAATAAGTGATTTTAAGATAATAATCTTGTTATTGTGTTTTAATTTTTTTTTGTTACTAATTAAATGAAGTATTTTTTTGTTGTAGATTTTGCAATTATCAAGGAAAAGTCAATATCTATCGAGAACTTATATCCTTTGGCTATAGGACCTGTTGTGTGTGGAAGAACACAAACTGTTTGTATTGTTAATGGTGTCATCTTTCAGGTTCAACGACGCAATGAATTGCGTAAAAGTCAAAACTTTGGTATAGTTGTTCCAAGCTACCATGAAAATGAGGTGATTTATTTTTATAGTATTATAGTTGACATCCTTGAGTTAGATTATGTTGAGAAAAATTGAGTTCTACTATCTAAGTGCAAGTGGTTTGATCTTCGCAAGAAACA
Organism: Solanum habrochaites; assembly: GCA_027704765.1. Lineage (NCBI taxonomy): Eukaryota > Viridiplantae > Streptophyta > Magnoliopsida > Solanales > Solanaceae > Solanum > Solanum habrochaites. Next base: position 31,995,158 of record JAKWJA010002498.1, on the reverse strand, counting down.
GGGATGCAAAAATATAATAATTTTACGAGTATTGTTAAATGATTTTACATGATGCTTTTGTACTAGCTACTCAAGCAAAAAAGTATTTTATATTGATGATCCAAATTAGGGGAAAGCTGGCGAATGTGCTCAAATTTCAAGATAGACATTTATATGATGTGCCTGAGAAGGAAAATTCATAGGGAGAAAGTGATGAGTTGCATGTTACTAATGACAAAGTGTATCAAGATATTTCACTTGAAAATAATTCAATTGTCAATGATGCAGTGGAAATATTAAATCAACTACATAGAGACGATGTTGATTCAATTATCTTAGATGCAAATGTAATTGAATTGGAGACTCAAATAGAACAAGAAAATGAAATCGATCACAATGAAGATGATTCTGACCAAGATGATTAAACTATGATAGAGTACATCAGTGATCATGAGGGGAATGAAAGTAATAATAGTACCGATGATGATGAAGTTGATAGCACATGTGATGGTGTCGACATTGATTTGTGATGTAACCTCGTAATAGTAAGTTCAATTACATAATAATAGTTCTTCTAAATTATATACATCTATTTTGAATATTGTCAAAGTAGTGGACTTATCGCTACACGAAAAATCATTTTAGTGAAATTTTTTATCAAGTACATTAAGCTAATAGCATATAAAAGTCAAGTAGCCTACATATAAATTAAATTTGATTATTTTATCTTTCTTCAATTTTTTTCATTCCCTAATTTTCTTTTATTTATCCAAAAATAACTTTCTTTTTTTCTTCCTGAAATTAGTTTTTTACTTTTAGAGAAAGCGCCGCTCAATTTCAGATTTTTCTCTTTCTGTGTAGGGATCTTTATGGACTAAATGTAAACAAAGTAGAACAAAACTGCAGGTTTTCCTCACAAAGTTAACTATTAATATTATTACCTTGTTTAAGTTTTTTTTAATATGCTTAGATCTTAGTTTGAGGCTTGCAAATGAATAAGCATGTCACTTTTTTCTGCGTACATTGCCTTGTCATTATAAACTTATTTTGATGAATAAGTAATTTGATGTTGTTCTATCCACTCTATATTTTGTCCAACAAATGTTTCTCAATAAAGACAAGGTAGTGCCATGGGATTTACATGTTGGTAAGCACTTATGTTGTCATCATTGCTTATTTCTTCTTGAAAGACTTCAGCATGATCTTAGCTAGAAGCTCTTATTGAACCATTACCATGTTTTTGAAGCACCTAGAATCCAATACAACCATTCATATCTCAGAAGCAACTAGTAAAATGCTTGCAAGATCCACTGTGTTTTAAATGAACATTAGTGACAAGTAGTAAAATGTTTGTATTTTGATTGCTCAGCGAGGTTTCTAGAAACAAATATCGCTTGGTAGATATACGATAAGTAACCCTTGTGACTGAGTACCAAAGTTGTTTGAGGTTATCCTATTGGTCATGGGTAAGCCAATTGTATTTTTGCAATGCCATGCATTTGTTCAACCAAATAGAAACAATACATCCACTTTACAATATATAAGACCAACAACATTCATTTCATGTATACATAAAGAACCGACCCTAGAATTCCCTTCAAGGTCCACTTGTGCAATGTATAGGTAAAGCTCTATACCCTTACCTACACTAATTAACACCTCTTAGGTAATCCTAGTTGGTGTTCATATTCTTACTGCCATTCATTCATTTTACTTTCAGGAAAATTCTCCACAACCGACGTTAGACCATGTGAGCTAAATATGGAATCCGGTGTCAACCCCTCACACCCTTGGCTTGGCCTTGTCTTCCACCAGTGTGCAGGCCCCAATCGAGTCCCATGGTTGACGGTCACACCCTTGGCTTGGCCTTGTCTTCCACCAGTGTGCAGGCCCCAATCGAGTCCCATGGTTGACGATTTATCAATCCATCAACGGACCATCCTAGAACTCCGTTGATTTATTCAGAGAGTGATAAAATGGATCTATAGATCCATAATTCTAAGTATGGACTCACATCCTCCAATTATGGGGCTTCGTTTGCACTCGTCGATGCATGTTGTTTTTAACAGCTTTGGTCAAATGTTTGGGTCTTCCTGGAGAGCCCTTAGGGTTGTCCTTGGGGAGTCGTAATTGGACGTTTTGACCATAAACATGCACTAATGTGTATTCTAAGCTTTTTTACAAGTTTTAACCTTCTTACGACTCTTCATACCCCTTTCAAGACCTAAAGGCACACTAGGTCACTTTCACTAGTATCCGGACGTCATGGCTGTTTCTTGAAGTTTAGGCTTTAATACTTCCTAATCAAGTTAATTATATTTGTTTAGGCCTAAGTAGATCATTTTAAATATTATTTACTAGGTAAAGCTCTAGCCTAGGTCTTTGGATTTCCGAGGTATACCACTTCTGATGGAGTGTTGTTAATTTTACAAGCTTCTTCTTCAGCTTTTGAGGGAAAGAAATTGAAAAAAACTATTTTTTCATGCTAACCAAAGGACTCTGATAATATATTGTAGAAGGTGCGGATGAAAAGAGAGAGGCACAACAACTTATAAAGACATAATTAGATTCTCTATTCCATTTTTAGTGGGAATGATAAAAAAATTATTACTATTTTTAAGTTTTTAACTTGTTTCCTAAGGGACCTTTAGAGAAGAGTTATATAATAGGATAAATATGTCATTTGGCATTTAAATTTGGGATAATAATTCATAGATTGTTATATTACCCGAAGTGTGGACAAATATAAGAGTTTAACTAACATTCATCGACGGTGTAAAAATTCTTACACCATAAAGTAACTAAATAGGAAAATATCAAACTTTTTGGTCAAAATTCTTGAATAATTTACACAACTGTCAACCAACCCTTTCTTGCAAATAGAAGTACCTAAAAGCAGACAAATGTTTGAGAAAATAATTTTGACCTCTTGACTAAAATACAGGCTTAATTGTTGAATGACTAACCTTAGAAAATAATTTGAAAATTAACTTTGATAAATAAGGATACCAATATAGACAATTTCATCACCAACACCAAATCCGCAATCTGTGATCAATTTTTCGATGGATAGCGAATAGTAATTATTACTCAACTTCCTAAAAGTTTAATTTTTATCTTTATACTTCTTAATGTCATTCTTCTTTGTTATATATCACAAGTCAATAGACACCCCAATCCTATTCACCAAACTTCTTGCTAGCTTAAAATTCCAGTATGGAAGAGTGTACACAAACGTTGCAGAAAATGGAATCAGAAAATTTTCAACTCCCCGTGATGCGTTTTTAACTTTAAGGGCTTCTTTTTCAGTGTTTGATGGCATGAAATTGAAGATAGTATGTATGTGCGGGTCATTATTTTGATGAACATCTATTTATGTCATTTTTTATATTTTATTGAGTTAATTTAAGCAAATAGATTGCCTTTTAAATTTTGTCCTTCTGTGAAAGTTTTCCAAAATATAACGCTTGAGAAATTATCCAGCCTGATATAATGTTTGCTAATGTATTTCTCAACCATAGATACAACATAATAGGTTGTTGTCTGATGTTTGTAATAACTTACGTAATTTAGATCATAGTTGAACATTTGTCATATGATTATTAGCTTGCTTGAAAGGGATCTTTAGATTGTTGGTCAAAAGGTACATACACCTGTAAAGATTTTTTATTTTAAAAGAAGGTCACTTATTAGAGAACAAACTCAAATATGTCATCGAACTTCAGAATATTACACACGGTGTCCGTTCCCCAAATGTAGTGGTCTTTGTTTTTGTTCCCCATATGAAAACTCTTAAAAGAATGACATTTCGTGTAAGTGGGGTTCTGCGAAAGGCTAGACGCCAAAAGATGTGATGTAAATATTCTAACCTAGTGCAAGCATTAATGACTTCTTTCATGCTCAAATCAATAATATATAAGTCACATAGAGATAATTTTATGTTGTTTAAGGCTCTCCTCCCACTATATATATATATATAATATATATATATATATATATATATATATATATATATATATATATATATATATATATATATATATATATATATATATATATATATATATATATCCTCTTAATATATTTTTTCCAAAAACTAGCCTTCTCCTTTCATGAAATGATGTGACTTTTAGAAACTTTGTGATTTTTATGATAAGTTATGACTTTTATGAATATTTGCGACTTTTATGAAAAGTTATAACTTTTATGAAAAGGTATGATCTTTATGAAAAGGTTGTGACCTTTCCGAAGGGTCATAACTTTTAAAAAAAGTTATGACATTTTAAATAAGGCACAATAAACATTTGTTTACACTACCCTTTGTTGTCTATAAATAGATGGAATTCCTCTCATTTTAAAACATCAAAGATTCTGAAGCACTTCTTCTTCTTTGCACAATTAAATATTCATGAACTTTGCTCCTATTGAGTTGTCGAATACACCATAGTTTTTGTATCAATATATTGGCTAATAGAATCTCTCTATCTTGAGAGAATCTATTCGTTCAAACCTTGGGTACTATGGGAAAATAATTTCTATAAGGGGACATTGTGCATTCACTGAGCTCTTTTTTTTTCTACTTCATTCTATTGTTATAGATCATGGTATTTATTTTTGTAGTCATTGTTTTATGCTTATTTCATTAATTGATGTGTTTGAGTACATGATTTAAACTTTTTTATTTATGTTTTTGTAATTTTATTGTTATAACAATTTGTTAGTACATATTAAATAACACACACTAATTAAGCATTAACATAAGTTTTATCTACGAAAATTATTGGAGGTATAGTAAACTATTCTTGAAAGATATATACTACCATCTTTTGAAGACAAAATCCAATTTGGTATATAATTGTAATGACTTAAAGACCTTAAAAACTTTAGCGCACCTTGAAGTGCAAAGTGAAGAAGGAAAAGAAGACAAAAATTAATAAACTTTTGACATGGGCTCAACGATGTGCCGAATGACCTATTGAGGAATTTGACTAGACTAGAGCCTCTATCAATCTCAAAGACATTGAAAACTGCACAATATATCAATTCCAAATATTCAATATGAATTATGGACATATTCTTAAGTTTAGTGCAAGTTGTAAATACTACAACTACTTTCTGGATGTAAATAATGTGTTTCGATAACCTGCGATTGAAATAGAAATGTCGTTACAAATTGAACTTCATCATTCTGGTGTGATGATTTTTAAAAAACACCCAAACAAATTGAATAGTTTTCTGTAATATTTTCCCTGTAGAGTGTATATAATAAGTTTAATTGTTGTTCAATATGATACTTTCTCCCTTTAGTTTTTAAATTTTAGTAATTACTTATTATACATTTAAATGGGGAACTTTAAAATGGTATATGTAAAGTAAAAGGTAGGGTTGAACTTTATACATATTAGAATTAGAATATTTTTTCACTTTTTAAGCCTTATAATGTTTATTTATCCCTTCACCAACGATTATTTAATTATTAAAAAATCTAATATCTCATATTGATGTTTATTTGAATTTTCAAAAATATCAAATAGTAACACTTTCAGGTAGCAGCACTATGAATTATAAAATCAAATTAATTTAGGGCAAGTGTGAAATCCTATAAACAAAATAGGGAAAACACGATACACATGGGTTGGGTGACTATGATTGACTCGCCAACCGGGGTAGAAACATGCAATGGGTCATCAAGAACATTATATAACATCTCAAAATGAGAAGTAAATCTCACATACACATAAGAACAGGTGGAACACGGATCAACTAATAAATAGCCATCCAATCACGTACATGTGATCACTGCATGAGACGCCTCTACATTGTTCTTTCCCAAAAGCCATAACAATGAGCTCTATCTATTACTCTTGGTTGCACATTACATCTACCTCTGTTACCATTTCCTCTACCTCCACGAACTCTGTGATTTCCTCCTCGTCCTACTTATGGACGTCTTTTCCCGCGGGTACAATTGCTTGAGAAGGTTTTTGTCCAGACTTAAGCGAACACGGTTGTGGGCAATTCCTCATCATGTGTCCAAGTTCCCCACAACTAAAGCAAGTGGGGACCTTCAGATAGTCTTCTTCCCTCCACATGCCCAACACTATGATCACCAGAAAAATTATTAGAAGGAGTCCCCGAATAGTTACCAGAAGAGGTGGGCATGACTGTCTTAATTTGCCTGGCCGCGAGCATAGGTCGAACAGATCCTCTAGCATTGGAGCCCTAAAAATTTCCAAAATTCTTGGCCCTATGTAACATATTGTAACTTGAATTAAACAAGAATAAGCTTAGAAACCAAGAATAATCATTTTTGGTATATGAAGGGAAATCTGGAAAATTTCCAGCTATCTAAAGTGAGTTTTGGTCATTTTTAAAAGTTCATAACTTCTAGATCAGGAGGAGTTTAAATGAGTTCTTTATATGGTTGGAAATCCCTGGAGAATATTTTTCCAACCCCGTCTAGTTTGCAAAAATACGATGTGTTATATGGCAGATATGTCTTTCGGGAGTTGGGCTGTTGAGTTGAGGAAAATCCAATCTGTGTTTTAGTAAGGGTAAAGTTGTCTTTTAACCCTAGTATTTCCTTGTTCGTTTTTAGGTTATATTAGGGGTAAAACCAAGTCCAAAATAAGTTTTATAAAAACTAATAACTCTTAGGGCTTGGGAGAAATGAGAAAAGAAGAGAAAAGATCAAGAATTTTCCATGAACGCCAAGATCGTTGCGTGGGGGTGATACTTATCGAGGTGTGTGAGATATTCGGTTTTGGGTGCCTTCACCGACAACCAATTTGTTTCAATTTAGAAAGCTAGAGTATATAGAATTATGAATATGGGAGTTCTTGATGAAAATTCATTAAATTCTTGTTGGTGGAATTGTAGTTTATCCCAAGTAGATTTGATTCATGTTTCCGGACTATTTGTGGCTCTTATTTGTTGGTTAATGTATTATTTAGATATCCTATGTGTTAGGGGTGCGATCAATGGATGTTTGTTTGGAGTTTTAGAACTGAAAATCGGAGAATAAAAGTTGAAAAACCCATCTGATAGGCCCTGGGGCGCTGCGCCTACCATAGTGCCTCAGGACAGACTCTGTCCATCAGACCCTGTAGGACTGCACCAGCCAGAGCGCTTGAGGACAGTGTCTGTTCGTCAGGCTGTGGTGCTCCGCGCCTCTAAGAGCGCCAAGGCCACCTGTAGACCCCGCCTTTTTCCTATCTTTTCGTAGGAGTTCCTGAGTCATGTACCGATCATTGATATTTGATTTCAACACTCTAAAGTACATCTAAACATCATGAAATCATCCATAAACATGAGATCATGATTCCTTAATTCATAATCCAATTCAAGGGAAGTTAAGATCAAAGTCAAGGAGGTTAAGAGTCAAGTCTTAAATTTAAGAAGCAAGTGAAAGTAAGTTCCTAAAATATTCATGAGTCTTAAACAAACATTTTAACTTTGTTTTAAGGTTCAATAAATGGGTTAAGAAAAGATTAGAAGAGTTGAATTAAGTTCTCAAAAGCTATAAGGGAAGTAAGTATTCTCAAAAAGAAGTAAAATGTTTTCACATTTAGACAAGCAGGGAAACTATGATTTCCAAGAGAGCTTTTTAAAAGCTTGCTAATCTAAAATATCACAAAATAAATATGTTTTAAGAACATAACAGGCAGTGTGTGTGTGTCTGTGTGTGTGTATATATATATATATATATATATATATATATATATATATATATATATATATATATATATTATATATATATATATATATATGGGAGTAGTATTGAGCATCAATATGGGGATGCGAGTTCATATTATCTCAAGTCTCCATGAAAACCATGTAGCCATCATGGGTAGAAAAGTATCATACTATTTTAGATTAACCCTTCTTAGAATTTACTAGTGGATCCATTAGGCAGTTCAGATCATATGCTCTTGCAAGGTTAGGATGGCCAGCCAGCATGAGCCGAGTAACACTGTATCACCATTATAGCTTTTAATTGATTGTTGTTGGTTAGAGAAGCTCCAACAGAAGTATTGTATTTTGATATACATTAGTTATTTGTATTTTTACATACATCACATGTATTATTTCTGTACTTGTATACATTCAAAGTCTATAGCATTTTTTTAGGCAATATTTCTTTATATTACAATTACATTAAAATTGCATATATTGAATAAGAGTTAGCAGATCATGAGTTGAGCAGATGCAAGGTAAGTGTTCTTTCTTATTTCTCTTCTAGCTTAATTGTTGTTTAGCATTCCAACTTGTATGCCTAGCTTAATTGTTGTTTAGCATTCCCACTTGCATGCTTGTACATTAAATGTACTCATGCCAGTTGGTCTGCATCGTCATGATGCAGGCAAAAGTAAAGAGGATTGACATCTAGCACACCGTTGATCTAGTTGAGCACTCCAGATTCAGTTTGAGCCTCTCTGCAATCTAGAGGACACATCTTATTACGTTCTAGATTAGTTCATTATCATGTTGTGGGGTTTGTCCCAACATTCATCTCAGTCAGTTTAGAGGCTTCATAGACAGTTAAGTAGTTCAATAGTCTTTATATTTTCATTCTTTAGGTTAAAGACTTAGGCTTCCATTTGGCCATTTTGAATGTTTAAACTTTTAAAACATTTCAGATAGTATTACTATTTTGTTTAGTTAAGTTCTTTTATCCTTGTAAGTGTGATTGTTGTCTTCGTTGAGTTAAGTATGTTAGGTAGTGGAGCCTGATTAATTTTAGGTTTTCCTATTTATTCTCTATTTTAGGTTTTCCTATTTATTCTCTATTTTAGGTTTTCCTATTTATTCTCTGTAACCAAAAATACTATGATTTATTAATATAAATATACCTCACCGCCGTGGAAGTTTACTCACGGGGTTTTACCATGAAATATAGGGTTTTCTCTCTCTCTCTCTCTCTATAGATTTCTCATCTCTTTCTCTTGAAAGTTCTTGTGTTCTTCATTCATCTAGTGTGTGTGCGTGAATTCGATCCTAACAACTGGTATCAGTGCTAAGTAGATTCAACACGATCACAGAAGATGGATAGTTCGAAGCTTGGAATCGAGAAGTTTGATGGATCCGATTTCAGTTTCTGGAAGATACAGATCGAACATTACGGAGGAGAAGTAGAAACTCAAGGATCGCCAGGATCTAGGGTTGATCCGGTTGACTTTGTCAAGACACGTGGCGTTCAACATCGTGAAGGAGAAGACTACTTCCGGTCTGTTGAAGGCACTGTCAAACATGAATGAAAAACCATCGGCTATGAACAAGGTATATTTGATGCGTGGATTGTTCAATTTACAAATGTCTGAAAGTGGATCCGTTTCTGATCATATAAACGATTTCAATATGATTGTGAGTCAACTCAATTATGTGGATATTAATTTCGAAGATGAAATTAAGGCGTTGATTTTGATGTCATCTCTGCCCGAGTCTTGGGATACTGTTGTTGCTGCAATTAGTAGTTCCCGTGGATCTGAGAAACTGAAGTTTGATGAAATCCGTGATGTTGTTCTTAGCTAAAGTATTCGCAAACGAGAAGTGGGAGATTCATCGGGCAGTGCTCTCAGCGTTGATCGAAGGGGGAGAAGTAAGACGAAAGGACAAAATCAACATGGTCGATCAAAATCAAAGAATCGAGGAAAATCACTGAACAAATCAAACGTGACTTGTTGGAACTGTGGAGAAAAAGGGCACTTTCAGACGAACTGTACAAAGCCAAAGAAAAAACAGAATCAGAAATTTGGAGATGACAATGATTCTGTAAATTCAGCAAAGGACATTGGGGATGTTCTAATCCTTAGTGTGAACAGCCCGGTTGAATCATGGATTTTGGATTCTGGTGCATCCTTCCATTCGTCTCCAATCAACGAGTTGTTCCAAAACTTCAAATCTGGAAATTTTGGAAAAGTATATCTTGCTGACAATAAAGGCTTAGAGATTGAAGGAAAGGGGGATGTTTGCATAAAGACCACCTCGGGAAACCAGTGGACATTGGAGGATGTCAGATATATTCCTGGGATCAAGAAAAATCTGATCTCTGTTGGTCAGTTGGACAGCACGGGATATGCAGCAGAGTTTGGGAAAGGTTCATGGAAGATCGTGAAAGGTGCTATGGTAGTAGCTCGTGGCACCAAATCTAGAACCTTGTACACCACTGCAGGGTGTATAAACATGGCCGCTGTTGCTGAAGGTTCTTCCGGTTCATGTCTGTGGCATAACAGACTTGGACACATGAGTACTAAAGGAATGAAGATGTTGGTTGCAAAAGGAGCACTAGAGGGTCTGAAGTCTGTTGATATGGGTCTTTGCGACAGCTGTGTTATGGGCAAACAGAAAAGAGTAAGCTTCACAAAGACTCCTAGAGAGCCAAAGAAAGTGCAGTTGGAAATGGTCCATACAGATGTTTGGGGACCATCTCCAGTATCATCACTTGGAGGATCCAGATTCTATGTTACCTTCATTGATGATTTCAGCAGGAAGTTATCGGTTTACTTCTTGAAGCATAATTCAGATGTGTTTGAAACTTTCAAGAAGTGGAAAGCTGAAGTTGAGAATCAGACCGGTTTGAAAGTCAAATGCCTAAGGTCTGACAATGGAGGAGAGTATGACAAATCAGAGTTCAAGGAATTCTGTGCAGCTGAGGGAATCAGATTGATGAGAACAGTTCCTGGTAAGGCAAGGCAGAATGGAATTGCTGAGAGGATGAACATAACATTGAATGAGCGTGCAAGGAGTATGAGGATACACTGTGGGCTGCCCAAAACACTTTGGGCGGATGCTGTGAGCACAGCTGCATACTTGATCAACAGGGGACCATCAGTTCCTTTAGGGTTCAAGATTCCAGAGGAGTTGTGGACAGGAAAAGAACTCAAGTACTCACACTTGAGGACTTTTGGTTGCACTGCTTATGTTCATGTTGATCCAAAAAAGAGAGACAAGCTTGATGCCAAGGCTGTGAAGTGTTACTTCATAGTATATGGTTCTGATTAGTTTGGGTACAGGTTTTGGGATGACAAGAACAGAAAGATCCTGAGACATTGTGATGTGACATTTGATGAGTCTGTCCTGTACAAGGACAAAGAGCAGAAGGTTCTAGAGATTACAAAGCAAATGGGAGTTGAGGTTGAGCTGGAGAAGAGTAACCCCAGAGATGTCGAAGCAGATACTCAACAAACTCCTACTAAAGAATCTGAAGTGGAGCAAGTTACACCTGAGCAGGTGTTAAGGAGATCATCCAGATCCATCAGGGCACCAGAATAGGTATTCACCTTCATTACACTATCTATTGCTGACTGATGAGGGGGAACCATAGTCTTTTGATGAGGCCCTACAGGTGGAGGATTCGATCAAGTGGGAGCAAGCCATGGATAATGAGATGAGGTCACTTGAGAAGAATGACACATGGGTGTTGACTGAGTTACCTGTAGGGAATAGAGCTTTGCTGAATAACTGGGTGTTCAGAATCAAGACTGAACCAGATGGAAAAAGAAGGTTCAAGGCTCGTTTAGTGGTTAAAGTATATTCACAAAGGAAAGGTATTGATTATACTGAATTATTCTCTCCTGTTGTGAAGTTAACCTCTATTCGAATTTTGTTGAGTATTGTTGCATCGGAAAATTTGCATCTAGAGCAAATGGATGTAAAAATAGCGTTTTTACATAGAGATCTGGACAAAGAGATCTATATGCAGCAACCGGAAGGATTTGTGGTTCCAGGCAAGGAACACATGGTGTGCAAGCTCACCAGGAGCTTGTATGGACTAAAGAAAGCACCAAGGCAGTGGTACAAGAAGTTTGACTCCTTCATGACCAATAGTGGATTCTGCAAAGCTATAAAGGATCCTTGTTGTTACTTCAAGAAATATACTGATTCATATGTCTTTCTACTCTTGTATGTGGATGATATGTTGATTGCAGGATCTAGTATGAGGGAGATTAACAATCTGAAGACAAGGTTGTCTGCAGCGTTTGAGATGAAAGATTTGGGTCCAGTAAAGCATATTTTGGGGATGAAGATTTCTCGGGATAGATCTGCTGGCACTTTAAATCTATCTCAGGAGTTGTACATTGAGAAGGTGCTGAGCAGATTCAGGGTTAATGATGCTAAACCCAGGACTACTCCATTGGCAAATCACTTTAAATTGTCAAAGGAGCAGTCACCCAAGACTGCCGAGGAGCGTGATCACATGGCACTTGTTCCATATGCTTCAGCAGTTGGTAGTTTGATGTATGCTATGGTCTGCACTAGACCTGATATAGAACATGCAGTGGGAGTTGTTAGCAGGTACATCGCGAACCCTGGGAAAGAGCATTGGGAAGCTGTGAAGTGGCTTCTGAGATATCTGAGAGGTACATCCAGTACTTCACTTTGTTTTTTCAAAGGCAAGGTGACTCTACAGGGTTTTGTGGATGCTAATATTGGTGGGGATGTTGACTCGAGCAAAGAGTATATCTGGGTACATTTACACTATAGGTGGAACAACAGTGAGTTGGATGTCCAGACTTCAGAAGTGTGTTTCTCTTTCATCTACTGAAGCTGAATATGTGGCAATAGCTGAAGTTGGGAAAAAGATGATATGGCTGGCAGATTATCTTGAGGAATTGGGCAAGAAGCAGAGCGAGAGGATTCTTTACTCAGATAGCCAGAGTGTTATACAGTTGGTGAAAAATCCAGTCTATCATTCGAAGACAAAGCACATCAGAAGGCGATACCATTTCACTCGCAGGGCAGTGGAGGATGGTGATATGTTCTTGGAGAAGATAGAGGGTGCAAAGAACCCGGCAGACATGTTGACGAAATGTGTTGATGTTGGGAAACTGAGGTTATGTAAAACCTCGGTTGGTCTTCTGTAGTTGTTGCTTCAGATGTTGCGGTGCGGTAAAGATGTTGATGATGAAGAGATTTTTTTTTGAGAATATATTTTTTGGATGACTGAGTCAGTCTCCAAGTGGGAGAATTGTTAGGTAGTGGAGCCTGATTAATTTTAGGTTTTCCTATTTATTCTCTATTTTAGGTTTTCCTATTTATTCTCTATAACCAAAAATACTCTTATTTATTAATATAAATATACCTCACCGCCGTGGAAGTTTACTCACGGGGTTTTACCACGAAATATAGGGTTTTTTCTCTCTCTCTCTCTCTAGATTTCTCATCTCTTTCTCTTGAAAGTTCTCGTGTTCTTCATTCATCTAGTGTGTGTGCGTGAATTCGATCCTAACAAATTAAGCCAGACCAAGGGTTCACTCGAAGGCAATAATGGTCACCGAGAGCCAGTCCTGCCCAGGGTGTAGGCTCTGGCCGTGACAAACTTGGTTTCAGAGAACAGAGTTCAAGGGTCCTTGGGAGTTTATGAAGTTGTGTCTGTAGAGTCTTAGTCATCAGTGTGAAATGCTCCACATTTATGATTAGGAGGCTACAAAATTCAGGATTTTCTTACTTCTTTCATACTCGTTTTGTGCGTTAGAGTTTATCTCTAGAAGTCTATCTTTAATTTGTGCTTGCGCGTGTTTCAGAAAACAATGCCTCCACGAAGAGGAGTAAAAGGTCGTCCAGCTAAGAGAAATATAGAATCTCCGGAAGTACAACCTCAAGGTGAGGTTACTAATATTGAATTCTATAAGGCTATTTGGATGTTGAGTCATGTTGTGACCAACTAAGTCGGGCAACAAAGAGGAGCTCGTCAAGAAAGGGTTGACACTGCGAGTATTTGAGAATTCTTGAGGATGAATACTCCAAGCTTCACTAGTTTGAGGACTACTGAGTATCCGGAAAACTTTGTGGAAGACTTAAAGAAGGTGTTCGATGTGATGCATGTTGTTGGTATTGAGAGAGTTGAACTGGATGCATACCAACTCAAGAGTCTGTCTACGACTTTCTACGACCGGTGGAAGGAGTGAAAATATGAGAATGCACCACATCCAAATTGGGCTTGTTTTGAAGAAGCTTTCTTGGGGAATTTCTTTCCCTGAGAACTAAAAGAGGCCAAGGTACGTGAGTTCCTCGCCCTTAAGCACGAGTCGCTCAGTATTTATGAGTATGGGTTGAAATTCACCCAACTATATCGTTATGATTCGGAGATGTTTAAGGACACGAGGAGCAGAATGAGCTTATTCGTTGGGTTCAGTCGCGCTTCAAGAAAAGAGGGTCGGTCTGTAATTCTTATTCGATACATGGACATTTCGAGGTTAATGGTTTATGTACACCAGGTAGAAGAAGAAAAGTTTATGGATAGAGAAGAATATAGAAACAAAAAGGCCAAGACCGGGAATGAGTCTGGCCAACAGAAAAGTGGTTCGAATAGACCACAATTTCAGAAGCAGAAGGGGCATGCACCATCATCTCCTGGTGCACCCATTCCCAGATACAAAGTTGAGTATCATGGTCGGATCTCCCGATTTAGGTTTGCATATTCACAGGGTAGTGTGGCTCAACGAAGTAGTAAGCTTGCTGCCTACGCCAAGTGTGGTATAATTTACTCCGACATATGTCCTGAAGGCTCCGCGGGTTGTTTCAAGTGCAGTTAGACCGGGAATTTCATGAAAGAATGTCCAAAGAATAAGCAAGGCGATGGTAATGGGGCAATAGAGCTCAATCTTCATAAGTTGTTCCACCAGATTAGACTACACCTGGAGGAGACACTTCTTGTACTGGCGGTGGGTCAAACTTTCTCTATGCGATTACTAGCCTCCAAGAGCAAGAGAACTCTCCAGATGTTTTCACGGGTATGATCAAAGTCTTTAATTTTGATGTTTATGATTTGTTAGACCCAGGAACAATTGTGGGGATGTGAGTTCATATTAACTCAACTCTTGATCACCGATGTGGGGTTAGATCCACTAGTGAACTCACAAGCATCCTCTGTTTTAGAACAAAGAAATATTGGGGGGCTTAAGCTTCAAAAATTTTTGTCAACATATCATGCTCATTACTGGTCATCACAGAATCCAACAAAGGACAGAATAAAGCATCATTTCGAACCTTCGCAACCATCTTGGCAATGGGTTAGCAACAGGAGGATTTGCGGAGATTTGAGTATGTGGAATCATCCCCGAATCAGACAACCCTTTTAAAAATGACATGATATGTTGAGATAACACCGGATCAATGGGAGGGATTCATGTAGCTTCATCCTACCCTTCTTCCTCATTTTCAACCTCCGCAACATTGTCGAACTCAACTTCCTCTTTTATCTCTTTGTTATGTACCACAGGGTTCTCATTCACCTGAACAAAGTCATTTTGCACCTTCATCACAGTATGCGCCACATTCCCACAATCTCTTCCCTAGCTCTTATTCTAATTCAGCCTTGACTGCGACCTCTACCAGTGGGTTCCTTAGATGGAGCATTAGCAGGAGCTACAAGCCTAACGTCGTTATACCTAGTATTAACCATCTGCGAATGGAAGAGTGAAAGAAATTAGATAACAATTTGAATTGCTAGATACCAATTGGAATCAAGTCATAGCACGAAGAAGATAAGAGAAAATTGAGGTTTCCTAAATTCCTATAGCCTCTCGAAGAAAAGTAAAAGTGTCCCTGTACTGTTCCGTGAGACTCTATTAGAGTGGTTTTGGTACATCGAGATCAACAAACCTAGACTCTGATATCAACTTCGTCACGACCTATATTGTAGTGATTGACATGCACGCTAAATCTCGGTAAGAGAACCACTACTAGAAACCAACCAAAGCAATAAATCTAAAAACTAAAGCATTTATGTTAGGAAATAAGTTAAATAACTAAGCTAAGTACCATTACTAATTAAAAATATAATAACTAACTAACAATGCAGAAGATAAACCTACAATCTGAAAGTCAATGTACAAAAATTAGAAATGAGAACCAAATCTAATAAGAGTTTTTATTTAACTATCTAACTAAATCTGATCTTTTTCTTCTACTTTTGCAAAATTAAATATTCGTATACTTTTTTCATGTTGACTGACTTACTGACACCATTGTTTTTTATATATAAGTTGGTGAAAAAATCGTTTCATCCTTAGTGCATATATATTTTTTAAATATCTGGTGAGGGGAATCATTTTTTAGGGACATTGGGCATTCAGTAGACTCATTTTCTCCTTTCTATTTTATTCTATTTTTACATATCCTTGTATATTTTTCACACCATTAGCTTATGCTTATGATATTAATTGTTGCTTTTGAATACATGTTATAAACTCTGATTTTATGTTTCTACAAAGTTGCTGTCTCTGGTTATATTGAACATATACGCATATAGTATGAATACTCATTGTGCAGAAAAAAATTATTGTACTCAATTCCAAGAATTCTCACTTATATTTTATGCAACATAAATGTTTCTCTATATTAAAAAAAGTCTTTCTATATATATTCTTATTTTCTTTTTTATTTTTCATTTAATGTATATTAAAGAACCAATGATCTATTATTTTTGTCAATATTCATTCATCAGAGGTTCTTGAGATTTGTGATAATGACAAATAATAAAATTTATGTTGGAATATTGTCAATATTTTTTAAGAACTTATTTTTCTATTATTAATTTATGGATTTTAATAAAAAAAATAATTTCAAAGTCAATGCAATTATTATTTATAATTGTGCGAAGCTCGGTAAAATTACCTAGTTACAAGAAGTTTGTAGAAGACTCCTCAAATGGACTTCCAAAAATGTTCAAAAGAACTCTGAAAACTTAACTCATAGATCTACCTTGAATGTGAATTATTAATTCAAGGTTATGATTTGTGATAGAAAATATATCTTGATGTTTAGGAGTGGTTTTAGATAGTTAAGCATGAGAAACGGTTCAAAACACCGTCCGGGAGTAAGTCCGCGATGCGGAGATGGTTTAAAATGTTTAATTGAAATAATTTTGGAGAAAGTGGAGTTCGCATCACAGAGAGAAAATTTATACACAGGAGGAACATGTCCGCGATGCGGACATGCTACATGTTCCTTGTCTGACTTTTTCTTCCTCGTTTTTTAACCCCAACTCTCCTAAATTCGATTCTTTTGATCAATTTCTTTTTAGATTTAGATACCCAATACATTTTATCAAAGATCTAATAATACAAAACTCTAGAATCAACTCGATTTCCTCAAGAAACTCATCAATTTCAGCCCAATTCAAGAATGAAAGAAATTTCATGAATTTATAAAAAGAATATACATGCTTCAACTTTTTGAACGAATTTAAAGCTGAAATTTAACATGATTGGCGTGTAGGTGAAATAACCAACACTATGGAAGCTTACATACTTGAAGGAATCATCTTCTTGAAGAACTTGAACAAAAATCTTGAAAGATGAACTTTGCCTTAGCGTTTCTTGATTGTCATGAATATAGAATCTTTGGAGAAATGAGAGGGTTTGATTTGTAAAAACTGATTTTCTACACATTTAGGGAAATTTACATGACCTTCTAAGGGCTTTTAGGACTACAATACCCCTATAGAATTAATTAAAATGAGTTGCGAGCCGAGTCATTGTGGAGCTGCTACCATGTTGGCGCGTCATTAGTAAATCACTCATAACTTTTTAATCAAATATCGGGATTGAGAAAACTTAGCAGCGTTCAAAAGAGGACTCAAAGATATTTAACATAATATCATAGCTCCTAAATCTTTTTGTACTAAAAGTTATGGTCATTTGAAGTTTACCCAAATTTTAAGAAAACTTAGGAATGACTTGAATATTTTTCGCTTTTGATCTCCTTGGATCTTAAGGTGTTATCTCTAATGACCTGACCACTCCAAAAATTTTAAATTCCTTGCCAAAATCTCACTCACTACGAAGGACGGTTCGAGTTTTAGCTTAATTTTTTTTGGGGGGTGTTAGATTCATCATGATAAATTGTTCCTTCTTTTGGCAAGTGTTGGAGCACTTACCAAGGAGTTATACATTCTTGTTCACAACTTAGAAGCGAAATAAATTAGTTGATAAAACTATCGAAACAAACTTTTTTACACTAGACTTGTTGAAAAGCTGAGATGGTGAATAACATATCAAACTCTTTACTATAACCTAGTACTTGGTGACTGGCAAAGTTACGACATATGAGAATTGATGATTATTTTGTCTTTGAATTAAATGTGTTATAAGTGGGCACAAATTTAGAGAAATTGAGTATACTATATTAGGTCATCCTTTTCTGTTTGGAAGACACAGATGAATCTTTTCCCATGCACGAGGAGGTAGCAATATTACGGTGATCCCAAACAGTATTGCTTCATTAAAATCAATCACACTTTACAGAAGCCATCAACTTAAAGATTTAGCCCTGGTGATTAAGTAATATGTTGCAGATATGATGGTAAAAGACAAACTTGGGGTAAGCATCTACAAGTGAGTTTGTGCGTGAAATGGGGTCCTTATTTATGTCATGTTAGGTCCTTATTTCAAAGCATTTGTTGTGAGTATATCAACTTCGGGAGAATATGCATTAAAACTTGCCTTTTATGACATTCTTACATTTACTAAAAATCTCCATGTAATCTTTTTGCTTCATTTACTGCAGTCACTAGCCTATAAAATAGTAAAATGGACACCGTCTTTTTGATGTTACTGTGCATATTTTGTTAGGTGAACCATGGATAAACTACAATGAATAGATCTAATGCAAAGACCTGGTTACTAGAATTTAAGTTCAAAACAAATTCAGTTTTGCAAAATCGAGGTGTGAAGATGATCAACGATATCAGCAAATTCACATAAAAAATGCAGAAAAGGTTATATCAAAAGTAATATACAAACTAAGAAAGAATGTGCTTGCTCTCAGACCTTTCAAGAACAATAGTACAAGATGTTTTGAAAAAATTGTGATCAAACAGCTCCAGTTATAACAAGAATATATTTGTTTATACTAACAAAAGATGGGTGGACGTCAGATTTGTTTCTTAAATATTTTTCTTAAATTGTTTCCTTCAACGATAAAGATGGTATGTGTTCATTTCTACAAAAGATCTAAGAAATGAGTCCTATGACTACTGTTGTTATTTTAACCTATGCTGCAAAAAACTGCAGTCTAAAAAAGCTAGCTGAGAGTTCCTTTCGATTATGTAAAAATTTACGTGAATGAATGTAGCCTTATTCTTGTGCCAATGCAAAAGCTTTCGATCAAACTAATTGAAAGAGCTTAGACCCTATATCATATTGTTACAAATTTAGTTTTGACGTAAGTTAATACATCTCTGTTCAATTTAGAAATCATATTCCTCTACTCAAACATGCCCGGTTCTTTGTACTATTATTTGCAATAGATATCTTATTTATTGCACTCTATTCTACGTAATCCATCAATTAAAAAATTCACATGCACGAGGAATTAGAAATATTATGGAGATCCCAAACAATATTGGTTCATCAAAGTTAATCTATACGGAAAGCGACTCTCACCGCAAACAGATCACCGGATAATATTGATTCATAAAGTTAATCTATACGGAAAGCGGCTCTCGCCACATACAGCTCGCAGGAAGACTTAAAAAATTCACCCCGATCCTTTTATTCCACCTCGCCTCTCAATTAACTTATAGATTCATCCTTGAATAAGAAATCTGTTGCAGATATGATGGGAGAACAAAAGCTTTGGGTAATCTTCCAGAAGTGATTTTGTACGTGAAATGGAATACTTATTTAGGTCATATTATGTCCTTATTTCCAGGAATTTGTTGTGAGTATATGAATTTCGCAGAAAGTCCATAAAAACTTTGCCTTTTGTAACATCTTTACATTTACTCAAAAACTCCATAGAATCTGCTTGCTTCATTTATTGTAGTCACTAGCCTATAAAACAACTAGATGGACACCATCTCTTTGATGTTACGTGAAGAAGATCGATGATATCAGCAAATTCAAGTAAAATTGCAGAAAAGGTTCTATCAAAAGAAATATCCAAACTACGAAACAATGTGCTTTCTTTAAGACCTTTCAAGCACGAAACAACAAAATATTTTGGAGAACTGTGACCGAACAACTTGAGTTATCACAAGAAGCTTCTATATTTCATAATACTAACAAAAGATGGGAGGAAACCAGATTTTTTTCTTCAATTGTTTCCTTCAACGATGAAGATGATTTATGTTCATTTCAACACAAATATCTTAGATATGAGTGATATGACTACTATTGTTAGTTTATCATATGTTGAAAAATACTGCAGACAAAAAGCGCAAGCTGAGAGTTCCCCTCGACCAAACTTAGAAGGGAAGCATAAATGCCTCAAGAAGAGCGTTCTATGCTAAATGTAGGTAGTTGTTTAGCGGGTTATGCATCTATCTCTAAGGGAACTTCCCAACACTTAAAGTAGCCAACAACTCATGTTTCGATTATGCAGAAAAAAGGAAACAAAGACTTTAATGAATTTACTATCACAAATTAGTTGTCTTAAGTTAATACATTTGTGTTCAATTTAGAAATCACAATCCTCTATTCAAACATGTCCTAATACTTTGTAATCTTATTTTCTGTAGATATCTTATATACTTAACTCTATTGTATGGAATCTATCAACATAAAGATTCAGCCCTAATGATTAAGGGGGTCCTCAATAGGTCATGTTAGGTCCTTATTTCCAGGCATTCTCTGTGAGTACATTAATTTAATTCCCACACTAATATCCTTTGTAATGAGGAGCATATATAAGAAAGGTTGACAAAGAACTTCAAAACTATTAAACAATTACATGAATTTAATATAACAATATAATTATAGGGAATGAAACACAAGTACAAAAATGGAATTGCATACACTAAATTGGGAACTTTGAGAATTCAAATTTCATAATAAAGTCTTCAGCTATTACACTTATATGAAAGAGTAATACTAAACAAAAGACTGTGATAGCATATATTTTATTTTTGGTCCTAAATTATTGGACCTTTCCACTAAGAGCCAACCTGAGAAAGCAATTTGAACACTAGAGTCGTAGATCTAGGATCCCAATAAATCCCAATTTTATCACCCACACCCAATCTGTGACCCTTGAATAATTCGATGGACCAAAGAGAAAAATTTTCATTGAACAACTTTCTGAACCAAACACTTCCAACTTCATACTTTTTAGGGATATTCTCCTCAGTTATATCCCACATGTCAACACACACTCTGCAGCCATTATCAAAACTTTTGGACACGTCCAAAGTCTAGTAACGAAGGATGTACTTAAACATCTCAAAAAAGGGAATAATCCACATTCCTACAACAATCTCATCATTGGTAAGATTTTTCTTGATCTGCCATGGTTTTTGCAGATCGATTCTTGGGGCAGGGTATAAGTCCCTTATCTCCACCAACTCTCGAGTCACCTCATATGGAGTGTTGTGAAGTTTACAAGCTTCTTCTTCATCTTTTGAGGGAAAGAAAAATGTTTTTTTCATGCTTACCAAAGGCCTATGATCAGACATTGGAGAAGGTGAGGATGAAAAGAGAGAGGCACAACACTTTATAAATACATACTTAGGTTTTCTAATTCATTTTAAGTGGGAATCATAAAAAAATATTATTATTTAAAATTTTTAAACTTTTTTCTTAAGGGACTTTCAGAGAAGACTTATAAATTAGGATAACTATGTCATTTGGCATTTAAATTCGGCATAATGATTCTATGATTGTTATCTTACCTAAAGCGTTGACTCAAATAAGAGTTTAACTAGTATTCATTGACAGTGTAGAATCTTTTACAAGGTAAAGTAACTAAATGAGAAAATATCCAACTTTTTGGTCCAAATTCTTGAATAATTTACACAACTGTCAACCAATCCTTTCTTACAAATAGAAGTATATAAAAGCAGACAAAAATTTGAGAAAATAATTTTGACCTCTCGACCAAAATACATGTGTAATTGTTGAATTAATAACCTTAGAAAATAATTTGAAAATTAACTTTGATAAATAAGGATACCAATATAGTCCAACACCCAATCCGCAATCCTTGATCAATTTTTCGATGGATTGAGAATAGCAATCATTACTTAACTTCCTCAAAGTATAATTTTTATCTTCAAACTTCTTAATGTCATTCTTCAATGTTATATCCCACAATTCAATAGACACCCCATTTCCCAAATTTCTTGCTAGCTTCAAATTCGAGTATGGAAGAATGTACACAAACGTCGCAGAAAATGGAATGAGCAAATTTTCAACAGTATTGAGTTCTTACTGGGTAATCTTTTCCATGATGTGTCTCGCGGTATTCAGATCGAATAATAGTGGAGGGCCTATCTCTATTAACTCTTGAGTCTTTACTCGTGAGTTGTTAACTTTGCAGGCTTCTTCTTCATGGTTTGATGGCATGAAACTGAAGAGAGTATACATTTGAGGGTCATTATTTTGATAAACATCTATTTGGGCGTGGACCGATACAGTTCATGCGAAAAGTGGTGACTGTTCACTCAAATAGGACTTTGCGTCTGTCCAGTGAAAGTGCTGGCTGTTTGTAAGTTTCACTCTACTTATGCATCTGGTTATGACCACATAGTACTTGCATCGAGTCAAACCCATGTACACTTCCGTGCACAAAGAGAATGGACTCTATATTACTGACAACACAATCATAGAGGAGAGAGACAATTCTGTTTCAATACACAACGCTAAAGGTTTTGTTTCTTTGGAGAACACAGAAATATTGCCAGATGATGCTATATTCGGTAACTATTCACAGTACGTAATTAAATTCCTTCATTCAATTACTTACTATGTATCACTAACTCACCGCACCTCTATCCAGACTTTCTTTGCAAATCAGTCACGGTCAGTCCTATAATTGTAAAAATCGATAACAAAAGACGTGAAATATTGTTACAAACCAACTATAAGTCGCCTTGTGATTACTCGCTCGTCCGTATAAATTCAAAATCTATAAGTGAAATAGAAATCTTAGCAGTTAGAAATTAATATGTAAATAATCTAAATGGAATGTTGATTACTCGATTCCCGGGAGAAACAAGCTTTGACTCGGCGAAAGATGACATAAACAATAGCTATCAAGAATAATATATACTTGAATACGTTGACACCAAATGGGCAGTCACCACATAGGTAACATTTCCATATTGTTATATTAGCGTTCCAATAATAACATAACTATGAATTGCTAAATTGGATGGAAAAAAGTCTGAGGTAAAATATTAAAGAACTAATGCATATGAGAATACTATATAGGTTAGACTTGAAAGAGAATGTGCTTATTATGCTGAGCCCGAAGATTAAAGGGAAAAAATATATCAAAACTTTTAAAGGGGTACATCAATTTTTTTTAAACCAAAAGGTCTAAATAACTAAGTTAAAAGCAATTTTGTTTTCACGGCGTTAAGTCTCATCAAAGCTCAAAATCACTGACCTACCAGAGATGTTGGATAAATTTTTTTCCAAAGAAAATCGCTGCATGAGTAGTGTTTTTGGCATTTCTTTAAAATAAAAATAAAATCGCTTTGACTGCAGTGTTTTTTTTTAAAAAAAATATTTTTTTTATATCGTTGCCTAGGCAGCGATTTAAGTGGGAAATTATTATTTTTTTGGGCAAATCGCTGCCTTGTGTGGATTTCTTTTTCTTTTTTTTCTTTTTAAAAATCTTGCCAGCTATTTTAGTTCAATAACTTTACTAAAATATTGCTGCCAATTATTTTTAAAAAATTTGTATTAAATGTTGGTGAATCAGTTTTGAAAATTTAATTATACAATATTTTTAAAAAAAAATTGGCACTCATTTAGTTTTTCTAAAGAACCTCCACCAAGCAGCGAGTTTTTATAAAAAGAATCATGAAAATCGCTGCTTTCACTAAAACACTGCTTATATATATATATATATATATATATATATATATATATATATATAAATGCTGCAATTGCAGTGATTTGAAAAATGTATTCTTTTATCAAAAAAAAATCAGAAACATTTAATATGACTTTTTTTAAAAAATAATTGGCAGCAATATTCTTCATAAGGAAAATTAAATTAACAAGAAAAAAACTTTCTTTTATAAAAATGCTAATTTTATTTTATTTTTTTTGAAAAAATTCACCAACATTAAATAAGTTTTTTTTAAAAATAATTGGGGGCTATATTTTTTTAAAAAATATTGTACTTTAATAGCTGCCAAGGCAGTGATCTTAAAAAGAAAAAAGAAAAAAGAAAAAACATTTTCACAGAAATCATTGCTGAGACAGCGATTTTTCAAAAAAGAAAAAAAATATGAACAAAATTGTTGGTAGGTCTGTGATTTTGAGACTTAAACGGCAAGAAATAAAATCGCCGCATCAGTAGCGATTATGCCCTTTTGGTTAAAAAATTGATGTACCCCCTTTGGAATTTTTGAGAATTTTTTTATCCTTTAGGCTTCGGACTCCTATTATACTGACTTTTGCAATAGGACATAATTAATTTGTAGAGGTTGTGACAACAATGTCATACATGCCGAAATAACTACATGAGAATATGCAACTGTTCGCAACAAATTTCTGTAAGCACGGAAAATTAACTACAAGCAAAATAAATAAAACCAAAAATGTGATTATTATTAATGAATCATTGTGAGTACAATTCCGTTGTTCTCTTGATTCTCTCTCCTATGTTTCTCCGCGATTCAAGGGCCTTCAGTAGCGTATTTTTCTGAATTGTTGGATGATGTAGACTTCCTTGAGATATTGTAAATTTTTATTAAATCAAAAGGGCTAAATAGCTAAGTCAGAAGCTCATGGCATTAAGTCTGTTAAAAGCTCAAAATAGCTGACCTACCAACGATATTGGAGAAATTTTTTTCCAAAGAAAATCGCTGCATGGGTAGTGTTTTTGGCACTTTTTTTTTATAAAAATAAAATCGCTGCCAAGAAAAAAGTTTCACCAAAACACTATTTTTTAAATTTTTTTTAATATATAAATGCTGCAATTGCAGTGATTTGAAAAATGGATTTTTTTTATAAAAAATCATTTAGTGAAATCTTTACGAAAAATTGTAATGCAATTTTTATTTTGATCAAAATCAAAAAACAAAAATGACCAACATTTAATATGTCTTTTTTTAAAAAATAATTGGCAGCAATATTCTTAAAATGGAAAATTTACTATAAGCAATTTTTTTAATTAACAAGAAAAAAACTTTCTTTTATAAAATGCTAATTTTAATTATATTTTGAAAAAATTCACCAACATATATTTTTTT
Organism: Solanum habrochaites; assembly: GCA_027704765.1. Classification (NCBI taxonomy): domain Eukaryota; kingdom Viridiplantae; phylum Streptophyta; class Magnoliopsida; order Solanales; family Solanaceae; genus Solanum; species Solanum habrochaites. The sequence goes on along the minus strand of JAKWJA010002498.1, from coordinate 31,970,029 downwards.
AAAAATATTGTATGCCAAGGCAGAGATCTTTAAAAAGAAAAAAGAAAAAACATTTCCATAGAAATCGTTGCCGAGGCAACGATTTTCCAAAAAAGAAAAAAAGGGGAAAATTGAACAAAATCGCTGGTAGGTCAGCGATTTTGAGACTTAACGGCATGAAAATAAATTCGCCACGTCAGTAGAGGTTTTGCCCTTTTGGTTAAAAAATAATTTACCATTTTGGAATTTTTGAGATTTTTTTAATCCTTTAGGCTTCGGACTCCTATTATACTGCTGAGGAATCTGGACCCGGCAAATTACTTTTGCAATAGGATATAATTAATTTGTAGAGGTTGTGACAACAATGTCATACATGCCGAAATAACTACATTATAATATGCAACTGTTCACAACAAATTTCTGGGGTTACTCTTCTCCAACTCAACCTCAACTCCCACTTGCTTTGTAATCTCTAGAACCTTCTGTTCTCTGTCCTTGTACAGGACAAACTCATCAAATGTCACGTCACAATGTCTCAGGATCTTTCTGTTCTTTTCATCCCAAAACCTGTAACCAAACAAATCAGAACCATAGCCTATGAAGTAACACTTCACAGCCTTGGCATCAAGCTTGTCTCTCTTTTCTGGATCAACATGAACATAAGCAGTGCAACCAAAAGTCCTCAAGTGTGAGTACTTGAGTTCTTTTCCTGTCCACACCTCATTTGGAATCTTGAACCCTAAAGGAACTTATGGTCCCCTGTTGATCAAGTATGCAGCTGTGCTCACAGCATCCGCCCAAAGTGTTTTGGGCGGCCCACAGTGTATCCTCACACTCCTTGCACGCTCATTCAATGTTTTGTTCATCCTCGCAGCAATTCCATTCTGCCTTGCCTTACCAAGAACTTTTCTCATCAATCTGATTCCCTCAGTTGCACCGAATGCCTTGAACTCTGATTTGTCATACTCTCTTCCATTTTCAGACCTTAGGCATTTGACTTTCAAACCGGTCTGATTCTCAACTTCAGCTTTTCACTTCTTGAAAGTTTCAAACACATCTGACTTATGCTTCAAGAAGTAAAACCATACCTTCCTGCTGAAATCATCAATGAAGGTAACATAGAATCTGGATCCTCCAAGTGATGATACTGGAGATTGTCCCCAAACATCTGTATGGATTCCAACGGCACTTTCTTTGGCTCTCTAGGAGTCTTTCTGAAGCTTACTCTTTTCTGTTTGCCCATAACACAACTCTCGAAAAGACCCATATCAACAGACTTCAGACCCTCTAATGCTCCTTTGCAACCAACATCTTCATTCCTTTAGCACTTATGTGTCCAAGTCTGTTGTGCCACAAACATGAATCGGGAGCACCTTCAGCAACAACGTTCATGTTAATACACCCTTCAGTGGTGTACAAGGTTCCAGATTTAGTGCCACGAGCTACTACCATAACACCTTTCACAATCTTCCATGAACCTTTCCCAAACTCTGCTGCATATCCCGTGCTATCCAACTGACCAACAGAGATTAGATTTTTCTTGAGCCCAGGAATATATCTGACAGCCTCCAATGTCCAGTGGTTTCCCGAGGAGGTCTTTATGAAAACATACCCCTTTCCTTCAATTTCCAAGGCTTTATTGTCACCAAGATACACCATTCCAAAATTTCCAGATTTGAAATTTTTGAACAACTCCTTGCTTGGAGAGGAATGGAAAGATGCACCAAAATCCAAAATCCATGATTCAATTGGGCTATTTACACTAAGGATTAGAGCATTCCCAATGTCCTCTGCTGAATTTACAGAATCATTGTCATCTCCAAATTTCTGATTCTGTTTCTTCTTTGGCTTTGTACAGTTTGTCCGAAAGTGCCCTTTTTCTCCACAGTTCCAACAAGTTTTGTTTGATCTGTTCAGGGATTTTCCTCGATTCTTTGATTTGGATCGACTATGTTGATTTTTGCCTTTCGTCTTACTTCTCCCCCTTCGGTCAACGCTGAGAGCACTGGCCGATGAATCTCCTACTTCTCGTTTGCGAATACTTTCGCTAAGAACAACATCACGGATTTCATCAAACTTCAGTTTCTCAGATCCACGGGAACTGCTAAACGCAGCAACAACAGTATCCCAAGACTCGGGCATAGATGCAATCAAAATCAACGCCTTAATTTCATCTTCGAAATTAATATCCACATAATTGAGTTGACTCACAATCATATTGAACTCGTTTATATGATTAGAAACGGATCCATTCTCAGACATCTATAAATTGAACAATCTACGCATCAAATATACCTTGTTCATTGCCGATGGTTTTTCATACATGTTTGACAGTGCCTTCAACAGACCGGACATAGTGTTCTCCTTCACGATGTTGAATGCCACGTTTCTCGACAAAGTCAACCGGATCAACCCTAGAGCCTGGCGATCCTTAAGGTTCCACTTCTCCTCCGTCATGGATTCCGGCTTCACCCCGGTCAACGGTTTGTGAAGATCTTTCTGGTACAAATAATCTTCGATCTGCATCTTTCAGAAACTGAAATCGGATCCATCAAACTTCTCGATTCCAAGCTTTGAACTATCCATATTCAGTGATTGTGTTGAATCTCCTTATCTCCTATACCAGTTGTTAGGATCAAATTCACGCACACACACTAGATGAATGAAGAACACAAGAACTTTCAAGAGAAAAAAGATGAGAGATTTAGAGAGAGAAAGAGAAAACCCAATATTTCGTGGTAACACCCCGTGAGTAAACTTCCACGGCGGTGAGGTATATTTATATTAATAAATCAAAGTATTTTTGGTTACAGATAATAAATAGAGAATAAATAGGAGACTGACTCAGTCATCCAAAAAATACATTTTTGGTTACAGAGAATATTTTTGGTTAAACCGCGTAAACAGTTATATATATTAATCAGGCTCCACTACCTAACATTGACTTCCTTGAGATAGTGTTGATCTCTGGACGTCGGAAAATGCTTTGTCTTTTTAAGTCGATCTCCGGGAAGAACTCCGTTGATCACTCCTTCGAAGAACTATTAATGTTGATGTTTGTAGCTTTCTCCAATTTACTAAATGCTTACTGAATAGTTTTCTCAATCCTAAATGTCATGTCCATTCCCTATTTATAGTTGTAGGGGGTGGACAAGGTTGCATGTGATTGACCAAATGATGTCATTTTGACACTTGGCATGCTGTTATTGGTTCTTGCACTGGACTGAACATTTACCTCATTTGGACATGTCACGTCACCTTGTTGATTTTAGATGCCTATTGTGTGTGTGTGTCTATATATATATATATATATATATATATATTGTCACCACAAACAAGGATTTCTTTTTAATTTATTTATTTTCAAAAACTAGCATTCCCCTTTTCATGAAATGTTGTGTCTTTTTTAGAAATATTGCGACTTTTATGATAAGTTGCGACTTTAATGAAGAGTTGCGATTATGAAAAATTTGTGAACTTTTCATTAAGTCACAATGAAAATTTGTTCACACTACCCTTTGTTGTCTATAAATAGATAAATTTTCTCCCATTTTAAAACATTGAACATTCAGAAGTACTTCTTTTTCTTCTTCTTCACAATTAAATATTCGTGTATTTGCTCCTATTGAGTGTTTCAGTACACCATAGTTTTTGTATCAATGCATTTGTGAATAAAATAGTTCTATCTTGAGAGAATCTATTCCTTCAAACCTCGGGTACTAGAGGGAAATAGTTTCCATAAGGGGACATTGTGCATTCATTGAACTCGTTTTTCTCTTTCTTTTTCATTCTATCGTTGCAGATGATGATATTTATTTTTACAGTCATTGTTTTATGCTTATGTTATTAATTGATGTTTTGAGTACATTGTTTATTCTTTTTATTAATGTTTCTGAAATGTTATTATTATAACTATTTTTTAATAAATAATAAACAACACACATTAATTAAGCATTCACACAAGTTTTAGCGATGGAAATTATTGGAGGTATGGTAAAAATATTCTTAACCGATCTATACTACCATCTTTTGAAGGAAAAATTCAAAATTGGTATGTTATAGTGATGTCATTAAGACCTTAAAATTTTTAACACACCTTGATGTGCGAAGTGAAGCAAGATAAGAAAACAAAAATTAATAAACATTTGACATGGGATCAACGATGTGTCGAATGACCTATAGAGGAATTTGGCTAGACTGGAGCCTCTATCAATCTCAAAGACATAGAAAACTACACAATACATTAATTGCTAATATTCAATATGAATAATAGACATATTATTATGTTTTGTGCAATTTTTAATTACTACTACTTTCTGGAAGTAATATATGTGTTTCTCTACACTGCGATTAGAATAGAAATGTCGTTTTAAATTGAACTTCATCACTCTAGTATGTTGATTTTTAAATAGACCCATATGAATTTAATAGTTTTGTGTAATATTTTTTCTGTAGAGTACATATAATAAGTTGAATTGTTTTCCAATATGATAAATTTTTCCTTTATTTTTTCATTTTAATAATTACTATAACACTTTTAAATGGGGAACTTTAAAATGGTATATGTAAAGTAAAAGATAGGCTTGACCTTTCTACATGTCAGAATTAGAATATTTGTTCGCTTTTTCAGCCTTTTAAAATTTATGCATCCCTTCACCAACAATTATTTAATTATTAAAAAATTTAATATCTCAGATTGATGTTTATTTGACTTACCAATAATAGCAAATAGTAACACTTTCGGGAAATAGCACAATACATTATAAAATCAAATTAAAGTTGACTTATTGAAAGATAAATGATAAGATGATATATTTGTCATCTTCATTTACATTACTAATGTTTGTCACTATGTAATCTTGTATGTACGATGATATAGTATTTTAGTTTTAATGATTAATAGTTTTGAAGTATTGTTTTATAAATTCCGTAATATTAAATTCCACGTGAGGTGTTGGTGATTTTACTAGTAAGAATATGAGGTGTCCAATTATGCTCAGGAGTTGGTTTGTTATTTGAGGACCAAGATGAGCTTGTTTGTGCGTAGGTTGTCTCGTTTGTCAAGCAAAAGGGTAAAGCTGCAATAATGATATGGGACATGGACTATCACGACCCAGACCGTCATAAATGACACCCACACTACAACTCGGTAAGAGAACCACTACTAACAACCAACCAAAGAATTTAATCTAAAAACTAAGACACTTAGGTTACAGAAGCAAGTTAAATAACTAAGTTAAGTTCCATTACTAATTAAATATCTAATAACTAACTAACAATGCAGAAGATAAACCTAGAATCTGAAAGTCAATGTACAAAAACTAGAAACAAGAACCAAATCTTACAAAAATTTTAGTGAACTAACTAACTAAAATAAGGTCTAGGTTTGAAAAATGTGAACATAGACTAAAGAGAATTCCATGGTAGCACGAATGATGTGACTTACCCTTGAACTTGAAGCAATCATTGATCTCCTAAACAAGGTGTGTTAACAGTCACATAAAGATGCCATGTACTCAACAAAAATAAGAGCAAGTATAAAAGAAGTACTCAACCACCGTGTACTGGTAGGATCACACAACTATCCCACTAGTTTAACATAAACTAGCAATTACAACATTCTAAACACATTTATAAATATCAACATATTAAATACTATCATACGAATAAACATCAAAATTCACATGCTATATCATATAGATGGTCCTCTCATGGAACAAAATGTCAAAGTGATAGCATACCGGAAAGTGGCAATTCAATCCGTATTTCATGACAGAACATGGATATAGATCCCAGTTAGCATGCCGAAAAGTGGCAATCCAATCCAAGTTAGTATGGCAGAATGTGGCAGCCGATCCCAATCACACATCACAATAGCACATCAAGATTACCCATTCAAGTCATGAATTTATGGTATCGATATTCATATATCTCATTATAACATCTATGATAAATATTGAAACATGCATACATATACAAGTATCATAACGAAGCAAAGCAAGTGTATATCACACAATTATAGAATCACAACCATAACCTATCTCGAAATAAGCTTGAAACCCTAGACAACTTTATCCTTCCCAATCCAGATTCGTTCCACTTGTTCATGGTCTACAAACAACAATTTATATACATGAATTAATAAAGAAATACTAAATTCTTGGAATACTAACAAACAATGAACCCTAGTTCTACACCCATGACCCAACTAGTAAATTAAGGGTCAATTCCACCATAGAATTTTTCAAGAAATTCTTCCCCATAAATATAGACCCATTCAAAAACATTCTACGTATTGAAAAACAAATTCAGGGAATGAAAAACTTACTTCTAGCTTCAAAATGATGGAAAATCAGTTGAAACAGCCTAGGGGTCGTCTATTAACCCAAAAAGTTGAAAAATACATAAGAAGGTTGTCTAACCATTACGTTGTAGCGGTGTCGCTGCAGCGGAACATTTTGAACCACTGAGCTCCATCATGAAACAACTTAAAAATCCTATAATTCAATCTCCATCTCGTCTGCTACAACGATACCCCTTTCCGCTGTACCAGCGTCGTTGCAGCGGAAAGAATCCCACTGCAGCGGGATGAAGCGAGATAGTGAGCTCCTTGGGGAGTTTCAATTTTTGTCTTTCACAACATACTCTTAAAGCATAAGCCCTTAAAGTACCCCTAATGCTACGGTCAATTCCCCAAGGTCTATTTATCAAAATTCAATTCTGTACGGATCCTTTAACGAGTTATCTAACCCATTATGTAATAAAATTCCTATTTACTCCACCCTATTTCTATATGATTTCCCTACACCTTGATAACTCGAATTTCCTCCAAATTTGGACAAGGTTTGGAAAATCCTAGTATGACGAACAAATTTTGCGGCCCCAATTTTTCTCCATTGGCATTTCTATAACGACAAAACTCGGTCGTTAACATATATACCAATTTTCCCCAACTCGTCCCAAGTGATAAACTAAGGACAAGTAGGCTAGAAAAGGAACAAGGTAGTACCTTATTCGACGAAAAATTGTGTATAGTTGTCTCATAAATCTGTCTTGGTCTCCTAAGTAGATTCCTTAAATGGACGATGCTTCTATTGAAATTTTACAGACTTAATATCTTTGGTCCTCAACTTTTGAATATCACTATCAATGATAGCAATAGGTTCCTCCTTATTGGAGGTCCTTGTCTAACACTATTGAGTCCAACTTAATGATATAGTCACCATCACCATGATATCTCTTCAACATAGACACATGAAATACAGGATGTACACCAGAAAAATTAGGAGGTAGAGCCTATATATATGCCACTAGTACTACACGCTCAAACATCTCAGACGGACCAATATAACGAGGACTCAACTTACCCCTCTTACCAAATCTCATCACCTTATGATCCGCATAATTCTTTTGTATTCTCTACGCGGAGAGAAGTTTGGCTTGAATGCCCCTCACCTTATCTTGAGAATCCTTTCTAAGTCAACCCCTAGAGGTCTTACATCTCCCAATTCAAACCAACCTATGAGCGATATACATCCTCTCCCTTATAACACCTCAAATGGTGTCATATTAATGATAGAGTGATAACTATTATTATAGGATAACTCACTTTGGCATAGGAACTTATCCTAATTCCCTCTAAAGTCAATTACACAAGCTCTCAACATGTCATCCCACACTTATATAGTCCTTTTTTACTGTTCATACTTCTGGGAATAGAAGGTTGTTATAAGAATTTGTTTTGTGTCCAATTCATCATGCAACTTCCTCTAAAACTTAGAATTGAAATAGGTACCCCAATGTGAGATGATGGGAAGAGGTACATTATGCATCCTCACTATCTCCTTAACATAAATCCTAGCCAATTTTTCAGCATTGTAATCCACTCTTACCGGAATGAAATGGCTGACATAGTCAACCTATCAACTACAACCCCAAAGTCTTGAGAAGACGAACCACAAAATCCAAAGCTATCATTTCCCACTATCTTTCCGGAATTGGCATCTTTTGAAGTAGCCAGGCAGGCCTTTAATGTTCATACATCTCTTGTTGACAATATTGACACTTTGCCCAAAACTTTTTGATGTCTCGTCTCATACCTGATCACCAATAAACTCACTTATGATCTATATACATCTTGGTCACACTCGAATGAATATGTTACTCCCCAAAGTACCCTTTAGGCATAACCGACATTGCCATCCTCTACGATGACTAAGACAATCCCTTAGGTTCATCATATAATATCATAAGTAAGAAAATACGAGAAAATTTGAAACTTTTGTTTATATAGAAAGGAGGTTTATATAGAGCTCTACTTAGGAAGCATAGATAGGCTTCTCACATAAACAACATACAACAAATAAAAGTTTTTTCTAATACTTTGTCTCACATTAAACCATCTATAAAGTGTATCACAATAGTTTAGTCATAACCCTTAGTCTATTACAATATGCCATATAGGATAAAACGAAAGTCCCAACATGAGAATGGAACAATTGTCTCAAAACATAGACAAAACTAATAAAGCTTGATGAGTGGATCTATCCTTGGAACTCATGCCAAAAATATAGAGCCTGATATAGAGCCTGATAATCCCATCCAAGCTTAAGTATCACACTAAGCAACCCACTTCATACTTACGACGTATTTTCATAAAAAGATTGTACATTAATTATTACTCATAGATTATTAATCATAACTATAATCATATCTTAATCATAAAAGAACACTACTTAGAATAATCCCTTAGGATCCCACATGTGCAATGAGTAAGAGAAGTCTCATACCCTCCCTTGACCTGCGTAGTAGCCTTCAAGAAAACCCTAATAAGATTTCAGTGCTTAACTTATTCATTTACCTTTACATTAGAGAAAGAAGTGCGATAACCGACATGACACCATGTGAGCTACATGGAATCTGGTTTCCTACTCCCACACCGAAAATAGAGGGTTAACACTTGCCTAAGGTGCAACCATTCATACATAGCTATCCAGGTGGATCAACTAAGCTAGAGTCCTATGTGGACACATAGTTAAGGGTCAAGGAGATCGTTGCTAGAAACCTTGACTTACTGACTATCACATCGTGAGACCACATCCTAGAAGATTGGGCTAATCTAGGATTGTAACCGGCATACTTGACCTCTCAAAGGTCTTGTACGAGCCCTTTCTATATCGTTCATCACATATACATAATGAAAAGTAGTGAGGAATTAAAACATTTCACAAAATATTAGAATATCTTTAATAATCTCATCAAAGCTTAGACACGAGAATACTTTGGGACACGACCTATAATTGAAAATATAGAAATATGTAGTCTATAACAATGCTTTGATAAAGGAAATAAAAGACATCTTATGCCCTCGAGTCAAATGAGGACATACTTCAACTTCACTCGAATGATGCTACCATCCAAGTCATGATTCCAAAATGCTTTTCACCTACCAACCACTATAGACATAGATAAAAGAATGGAGTTAGTACAAACACATGTACTACGTGTGTCATAATGCATAAAATCATGAAAATGGACACTTATTAGAAATATGCATTTTTTTGACTTAAATATCATAATATAACCATAAGAATGACATTTAACAATTTAGAAACACATACGATAACATTTAATCAATTTAGTTCATTTATATAAATCTTTACAGTGAACTATGTCACTTTACGATGACTATTTCTTAAGGTTACAGTGAAGTTTCTCGACTTCACAAAAAACTCTTCCTAGCATTCAATCCTCTAGCTAAAAGATATCGTAAGACTCACTTAAGTAAGACAAAGAGAGACCGCCCATACAACCTTTCTAGGCACACCTAAATGCTCCTTAAGACCACTTATAATTAGATCAACATACACTTACAAGATATCATACACGTGAACATGAGATCTTTCTACCAAAAGTTATTTGAAGTCTCACTTGAGTGAGTTGTGAAGTGACCACCCATCCAAGCCCTTACACACACACTTTAGAGATCCTACAGATTACCTAAGATAGAATCTTGCTCACTTAATACATCAATATATAGATAATATGACATTCTCCTTCCAAAGGTTATCAAAAGACTTACTTAAGTAAATCAAGAATATAACGTCCATGATTGACCTCTTAAAGACCACCTAAATAATCCTTAAGACTATCTAAGGCTTAGATCATTTCCAAACAATCAACTTCTTCCCTAACTAGAGTCATTCTTAAGACTTATCTAGGTAAGATACGAAATGACCATTCCTATGACCTTTCCACACCTTAACTAGACAACCCTTAGCTACTGTAGATAAGTACTTATTCATTTAAAATGCTTTCTTAAGTTAAGCAATTTAATTCATTAGTTCAATTAAGACTCATTCATCACATAAAGACATTCAAGTAATGATCTTGGACAAGACCTAGGGACTTTAACAAAAACCTTAAAAACCTATTGTTCAATGTCTAGATAGCGTCCCATACCACCACCTAAACGTCATAGAATTTCTCTAATGCTAGTAGGTATCCCATTTGATGAGAATAGACAATAACTAATATAGACCATGATATCTAGACATGGAATTTGGAGTTCTAACATACTAGGATGAGGTGTTATACTTTCCAAAAGTAGAACTAGGACACATCTCATATTGGAACATGGTTAAGGAATATGAAGGGTTTTTATGCATTCTAGTCTCATTCTCAAGTAGAGGTACATTGTAATCTAAATTCCCTTTCATGTAGAGCTACTTCCCATAGCATAATCATTCGGTGCTAGCCTTTGTTCTCATAGACTAATTGACACTTTAGGATCACATGAATAGGTTACTTATCTAGTTCATAACCAAATCACATTCACCCTACCAAAAAGGTCCGTTAGGGCTACCTTTCAATGGTGACTAAGATAGATCATCATGACTTTTGTAAGGATGATATGATGCCATTCTATCCAATAAACCCTAAGTCCATCATTTCTTTACATAAAGGATACCATTATGGCTCTTCAACTTCAATATTTATAACCTTACCACTGGGTTGAAGGTTTCACGTACATGACGTTCTTAAAAACATCTAAGGTCTCACATATCATTCATTCATACATGAAAAGGGTGCACTAAGTCTACCTAGTCAGGACATCTCATATTCACATTTCATTCATACATGTATCAAGTAAGGGACACAAGTCTACTAAAATAATACACAACATTCTTTACTTTATTACACATATACCATATCATTCTTTGAAACACTTAGGAATGACCCTTATCATCTTTACGTCAAACTATACATTACTATAACATCATCAATATAACCATCATAGACTCATATAGTCAAGTAGGAACAATCATGCATCAACATCTAAGACCACAAATAAGCACATAGTCATAGTCTACATGATTTCCTAATATACATAGAAAGAACACATACTTTCACATTAATTATCATGTAGATAAATATTCTCATACTTCACATAATTCAACTACACAAATCATCGTAGTTCTTCAAGTAGTTTCTGACAAGGCCATGATCATCATATTGCATAAAGTGACGCCGACAAGGCCACTTCAATTGCAAGTAAGGCATATAACACCGCCACCATAATTGGATCATACCAATCACAACATAATTGAAGTCTAATTACCATTAACTAAAGATAATTAGGGCAGAGTTCCACCACTCCATCCTCAACACTTCAATCTAATGCTAAATCATGCAATTCAATATCATAAGGCCGTCACTCATGGCCATAACACAATTATTCAATACATAAACTATGATATTTGATTAAACTAGGTCAATTAAATATATATTCATCAATCTAAAACAACCTAGATAACAATTCAATACAATTATTACATCAATCAATAGCCCATAGAAAACTACACTTGAATTCATAAGCATTAAGTCTAAATCACTTAACCCATAAGGTAGTCAAAACTAGGGTTAATCAATTACGTGAGTACATAGGTAAATTGAGTTAAAATCATCTAATTAACCTCAATTAAATCAATGTACAATGCTTGAAAACCTTTTATGTAAGAACCTATGGATATATCATAAAATTGGACAATTCATCTTTGAAAACTTTAGAAAACCTGTTTGAAAGTTGGGCTCCTTGATGAATAGAGTTTCAAGGATAAAAATCCATAACTCAATAAATCTAATCCTCCAATTTGATGAAGAATATCCACACAATTCTCCAATCCAAGCACTTCCTTGAGTTTTTGCTCCAATGGAGTTCTAGAGAATTTCTAAGGGAATTTGGGTTTTGATTTTGAAGAATTAAATCTTCTAAGTGTTAAAGCCTTATAAACATGTTTAAAATACCCAAGAGACCCCTAATTAACTTCCATTTTTCTTATTTAGACATGGGGTGAATTTAAAACTTACCTTTTGAATTTAACAGGAAGTTGCGCAGAGAGAGTCTTTACAGACAGAAGACCATCGATGACCCGTCCCTTGACCATCAGACCGTCCTGTTGGTCCGTGGTTTCGGACTAAGGCTGTTCTTTTTCTTATACTTCCCAGGCCTAAGTATCCACCAACGACCCTTAACCTACGGAGCATCGACTGACCTGCTGGGCGTCGACTGACCCACTGGGCGTCGATTGCCTCCCTAGGTTGGGCTGTCTTGGCTCAATCAAAAGGGTCATTCCTCAAGGACCCTTGTATGGTTATTGGGGATGTTTTCCTAGACGTTTCCAACCCAAACATGGTTGTATACAAGTTTAGTACCTCTCACATGAATTTCATCCCGAATGAACACGTAAAACTCAACGAAAGACGCATAGACACACAGTGTTGTTTCAAGGTAAACCTTTCAGACGTCATGGACATTCTTGGACGTTTGACCTCCAAACTTCACAAAACTTGACACACTGCCTATAAACACTATAATAAATCATATAATGACCTCATTGACTCATGAAACACACAATTAAGCATATAAACACATATGAGACACATAGGTGACTTAGTCGTCGAACGTCTTAGTCGTCCCTTGACGTTTCACTTTCAAATCGCCTAAAAATCTAGACATTGCCTCAATACCACGTTATAGACCAATTTAGTACCTAATACCATCATGAAAACAATGTTATTCTCTACCTTCATCTAAGTCATTTTCGAGGTACTACAATCTCCCCCACTTGGACAACAATCATCCTCGAATGACACTTGCCATTTTCCAAACAATTCCAAGAATAGAGATTCAATTTGCAAATCATGACCATACCATATAACATCTCATATAATACAAACATCTAAGAGAACATCAATTTCACAGAATCAAGAGGATCACAACACAACAAGAAACTAGAAGCAAATCTACAACTCATCATGCTATAAAACTCACTTTCAATAGCAAAAAACTCATTTTATATTAAATGTCATGATCATATAAATCATTTCTAACCACATTACAACAATTTTGGACCAAAGAATGAACTAGTCAATTTTTCAAAATTTTTACAGTGAGAAGGCATGCATTACAATGAGTTTTACAATTTTTCCAAAAATGCAACTTTTAGGCAATTCATGATAGAAACATGCTTCTTTACAATGTAGAACCACATAAACACATCTTAAAACATAATCAAAACTTCATAAAATGAACAATGCAAGGAATAAATAAAATTAAATTTCAATAAGACCCCTAAACACTATGCACATGCAACATACTTCTATGACTTTCTACTCTCAAACTAGAGTTGAATAGAAGAGATAGGACAATCAATTAACACTCCACTACTCACCATACTCCACCACTTAGAAGTGACTCATGACTTACCATCATCATCATCATCATCCGAATTTTCTCCTCTAGTCCGGAGTGCATAGAAACGCCTCTTATTTGGAGCATCGTCCTTCAGAATATTAGGAGAAACTTGCTTACCCTCTCTTCCTCTAGCCTCAATGTTAGGAAAATCCATCATCTTATGATCATCCTTCCCACAACCAAAGCAACTACTAGTACCGGTTAGAAATTTCCCATAGTGCCTTTTTCCACAAGTGACACATGTAGACTTTTCATTTTGAGAAACACCTCCTTTCTCAAATTACCTTATAAATCCTGGGCTCATCTTGAGTATGAGCCCTCTTTTTGAACCTCGTTTGAATATTAGTCACTATAACCACTTCTCTTCAAGTTCATAGACATCCTCTTAAGTTTGTACACTTCAATTGATTGGGCATACATCATGAGTCTAGATAGGGTCATATCATCATGTTGCATGGTCGTATGACATTCTTCCCTCACTAGATCGGCGACACCCATCATGAACCTAGTCATATCATCCCTAGAGTTAGACACAAGAGATGGGGCATATTTGGACAACATAGAGAACTTCAAAGAGTGTTCCTCAATTCTCATATTGCCTTGATTGAGTTTTATAACCTCCTCTACCTTAAACTCCCTCCTCTCACGGGTATAGTACTTTCCAAGAAAAGTTTCCTTAAATTCTTCCCACTCAATAGTACCCGACTCAACTGGCATGTTTCCTTTCCATTATGTATGCCACACTTGAGCAATATCTTTCAATTGATACGAAGCCAACTCCGCCTTCTTCCAAGAAGTCACTCCCATAGCATGCACAATCTTATACACCTCATAAATAAACTCTTAGGGATCCTCTACCACATTAGAGTAAAGAAAGATAGGAAGATTCATCCTCACAAAATCTCTCAATCTGGATGTCATAGTGCTCTCCACAACATTCACTCTAGGATCCATACTCAAATTCACTTGAGTAGTCACAGCTCGGGCTAAGGCAAGCAAATCCTCTCTAATCTCTCTATTATTCAATTCTGGGGAACTAACGGATCATCATTACCTTGACCTCCAATACGGAATTTAGCACCTTGAGGAACTTGTTCAACTTGAGGAAGAATCTCCCCATTCACATTATTCTTCTTAACTCTCCTGGCCGGTGTTCTCCTCATATTCATCTTCCTAGAAACACAAGGAAAACCATAAGAAAAGAGTACTTATAACCTTTACTCTACGGCACGACATAAGAGTAGAAAAGAAAGAAGACTATATCCTCCTATAATATCTCGCCCTTAGATGTTTCGCGACTCACACTGATGTTCAAGACTCTACTAGACGTGACTTGATGAGACTTTTTGATTCCTAAGACTACTTTCATAACATATGCTCTAATACCAAGCTTGTCACACCCGGAGACCACGCCCTAAATGATTGGGCCAATCTCGGATTGCAACCAGCGTGCTTGAGCTCTCACAGGACTTGTACAAGACCTTTTCCTATCGTTCATCGCATAAAAATAATGAAAAGTAGTGCGGAGTTAAAACTTTCCACAAAACGTTAGAATATCTTCAATAACATCTTTCATTAAAAATCATAGGAAATAATAATTCTCAATCTCATCAAAGCTTTGACAAAAATCATAGGAAATAATAATTCTCAATCTCATCAAAGCTTTGACACGAGAATAATTAGGGACACGGCCCACATTTCAAAATATAGAAATACTTAGTCTATTACAATGCTTCAATAAATGAAATAAAAGACATCTTATGTCCTCGAGTCAAATGAGGACATACTTCAACTTCACTTGAATGATGCTACGATCAAAGTCTTGATTCCCAAATGCTCCTCACCTACCAGCCACTGCAGAGATAGATAAAAACATATAATTAGTACAAACACATGTACTAAGTATGACATAATGCATAAAATCTTGAAAAAAGCCATTTATTAGAAATATGCATCTTTTTTACTTAAATTTCATAATATAATCATAAGAAAGCATTTAACAACTTAGAAATACATAAGATAACATTTAAGCAATTTAGTTCATTTATACAAATCTTTACACTGAACTATGTCACTTTAAAATGACTACTTCTTTAGGTAACATTGAAGTTTCACAACTTCAAAAGGAACATTTCCTAGCATTGAAAATCCTCTCACTAAAAGGTATCGTAAGACTCACTTAAGTAAGACAAAAATAACACCCATACAACCTCTCAAGTCACACCTAAATACTACTTAAGACCACCTATAATGAGATCAACACATACTTACAAGACATCATACACATGAACATGAGATCCTTCTACCAAAAGTGATTCTCAGTCTCACTTGAGTGAGTGAAGCGACCGCCCAAACAATCCCTTACACACACACACTTAAGAGATCCTATAGATTACCTAATATAGAATCTTTCTCACTTAATACATCAACATATAGATAATATGACATCTCTTTCCAAAGGCTATCAAAAGACTTACTTAAGTAAATCAAGAAGATAACGTCCATGATTGACTTCTTCAAGATTACTTAAATAATCCTTAAGAATAACTATGGCTTAGATCATGTCCACATAATCAACATCTTCTCTAACTAGATTCATTCTTAAGACTTATCTAGGTAAGATACGAAATGACCATTCCTATGGCCCTTCCACACCTTAACTAGACAACCCTTAGCTACTGTAGATAAGTACTTATTCATTTAACATACTTTCTTAACTTAAGCAATTTAATTCATTAGTTCATTTAAGACTCACTCATCACATAAAGACATTCAATTAATGATCTTGGACAAGACATAGGGACTCTAACTAAAAGCTTAAAAACCTATTGTTCAATGTCTAGATAGCGTCCCATACAACCCCTAAACTTCATAGAACTTCTCTAATGCTAGTAGGTATCTCATTTGATGAAAATAGACAATAAATGACATAGAACATGATAGGTAGACATGGAATTTGTAGTTCTAACCTACTCGGATTAGGTGTTCTACTTTCCAAGAGTAGAACTAGGACACATCCCATATAGGCACATGGTTAAGGAATATGAAGGGCTTTTATGCACTCTAGTCTCATTCTCAAGTATAGTTATATTGTACTCTAGTCTCATTCTCAAGTAGAGATACTTCCTATAACATAATAACTTGGTGCTATGCTTCGTTCTCTTAGATTAATTGACACTAAAGGATCAGATGAGTAGGTTCATCATCTAGTTCATAACTCAATCACATTCACCCTACCAAAGAGGTCCACTAGGGCTACCTTTATATGGCAACTAAGATAGCTCATCATGACTTTCCTAAAGATGATATGATGTCGTTCCAGCCAATCAACCCTAAGTCCATCATTTCTTTAAATGAAGTATACCATTATGGCTCTTCGACTTTAACATTCATAACCTTACCACTAGGTTTAAGGTTCCACGTAAATTACCTTCTTAACATGATCTAAGGTCTAACATATAATTCATTCATACATGAAAAGGGTCCACTAAGACTACCTAGTCAAGACATGTAATATTCACATATCATTCATACATGTATCAAGTAAGAGACACAAGTCTACAAAAACAAGACACAACATTCTTACTTTATTACACATATACCATTTCATTCTTTGAAGGACTTAGGAATGAACCTTATCATCTTATGTCATCCTATACATTAGTATAACATCATCAATTATAGTCAAGTAGGAACAATCATGCATCAACATCTAAGACTACACATATAAGCACGTAGTCATAGTCTACATGATTTCCTAATATACATAGAAAGTATATACTTTAACATTACTTCACATGTAGGTATATATACTCATACTTCACATAAATAAACTAGAAAAATCATCATAATACATCAAGTACTTTCTCACAAGACAATGATCATCATATTACATAAAGTAACGATGATAAAGCCACATCAATTGCATGTAAGGTACATAACACCGCCACCATAAGTGGACCATACTAATCACAATATAATTGAATTCTAATTAAAATAAAATAAAGAAAATTAGGGCAGCCTACCACCTCTCCATCCTCAACACT
The DNA here is from genome assembly GCA_027704765.1 of Solanum habrochaites. Classification (NCBI taxonomy): domain Eukaryota; kingdom Viridiplantae; phylum Streptophyta; class Magnoliopsida; order Solanales; family Solanaceae; genus Solanum; species Solanum habrochaites. The sequence goes on along the minus strand of JAKWJA010002498.1, from coordinate 31,952,248 downwards.
TCAATCCAATGCTAAATCATCCAATTCAATACCATAAGGCCCTCACCCATGGTCATAATCTCTAATTCAATAGATAAACTATGATATTCAATGAAACTAGGTGAATTAAATATATATTCATCAATCTAAGACAACATCTAAATCAGTTCGATACAATTATTACATCAATCAATAGCCCATAAAAAGGTACTCTAGAATTCATAAGCATTTAAGTCCAAATCACTTAACGCATAAGTAGTCAAAAACTAGGGTTCATCAATTACATGAGTTCATAGGTTAATTGAGTTAAAATCATCTAATTAAATATAATTCAACCAATATACAATTCTTTAAAATCTTTAATGCAAGAACCCATGGATAGATCATTAAATTGGACAATTCATCATTGAAAACTTTTAAAAATCTCTTTGAAAGTGTGGCTCCTTAATGAATAGAGTTTCAAGGATCAAATATCATACCTAAATAAATATAATACTCAAAATTTGATGAATAATCTCCACTCAATTCTCGAATCCAAGTCCTTCCTTGAGTTTTGGCTCCAATTGAGTTAATGAGAATTTCGAAAGGAAATTGGGTTTTGATTTTGAAGAATGCAATCTTCTAAGTGTTAAAGGCTTATAAACATGTTTAAATAGACAAAAGACCCCAAAGTAACCTCCCTTTATCTATTTGGACTTAGGGTGAATTTACAACTTCACCCCTTGAACTTAAGAGTAAGTTGCGCAGAGACAATCTTCACAGACGGAAGACCATGGACAGCGCGTTCCTTGACCAATGGACCGTCCTGTTGGTCCGTGGTTTGGGACTGAGGCTGGTCTTTGGATTCTCCTTCCCCACGCCTAACTATACATCAATTACCCCTAACCTATGGGGCATCGACTGACCGACTGGGCGTCGATTGCCTCCGTAGATTGGGCTGTCTTGGCTCAATGAAAAGGAACCTTCCTCAAGAACCCTTGGGTGGTCCTTTGGGATATTTTCCTGGACGTTTAAAACCCAATCATGCTTGTATACGCGTTTAGTAACTCTCACATGAATTTCATCCAAAATGAACATGTAAAACTCAACGAAACATGCATAGACACACAAGATCATTTCAAGGCAAACCTTTCAAACGTCATGGACGTTCGACCTCCAAACTTCACGAAACTTGAAACACTGCCTACAAACACTATAATAACTCATATAATGACTTCATTAACTCATTAAACACAGAATTACGCATATAAAACCACATATGAGGGACATAGGTGACTTAGTCATCGAATGCCTTAGTCATTCCTTGACGTTTCACTTCCAAATAACATAAAACTCTAGACACTCCATCAATACCACATTAAAGAACATTTTATAACCTTATACCATCATTAAAACCATGTTAGTATCTATCTTCACCTAGGTAATTTTCGAGGTATTATATTAACCTGATGGTTTCCATCTCATGAGACAACACATATTAGGGAATTCGGACTTACTAACGTGAGGAAACCCATGTGAGAGTTCGGACATACTAACGTGAGACCTCCATCTCATTTACATGTCCTTTCGGTGCTAAGCATTTATTTCCTTTTGTAATCATCTTATTACATCGTATAAGTTCACATTGGTCTCTTCTAGAACCTTAGGCAAACCTCTTATCATAATAGCTCAGAGGTGATCACAAGTGAGAACTATCTTTTTACTTTAGACATAATATTTACAATCATGAGATACTACATTCAATCATATAATAATCACACCATAACATAATTTCATACTTCATAGCCAATTCATAAATCTAGGGTTAGGTATGAGGGACCCTTGTCACAAACATCACAACAACACAATTAATTGTAACATCATTATCAAATAACTACATTTCACCTTGCATAATTGAGATAAGTGGAGAATCAAGATCATACCTCATTGCTTTTCACGGGACTTCGTACTTCAATTCCCAAGAACTCATAACCAACATATGAAATAGAGCAATTCATGAAGTATTAACATAACTAAAATCAAAGTAAACTAGGGACATGTTCATCACTCTCAACAATTCACCTTACTCAATCCAAGAAATTAGGGATTTGGGGGAAAGATATGAGTCACGGGAAAACTCATAGGAATTCATCAATTGAAAATCAATTCATACTTAAAAAACATTAATTCTTCATAATTCATCACAAATAACTCACAATTTTGTTTTAGAAAGAAGACCCATGTGAGTAGAAAAATCCTTGTTTTAGGGGAGTTAGAAATCATCTTTTGAAGGACCTCTTGGGGAAAGAATTCCCAAGAGTGAAAGAAACCATACATTATATATGATAAAGCCACAAAATTGAGTTGAAAAACATAAAGGCTTGATCTTATTCTTGGAGCTCTATTGGTCTTCAATGAAGTTTTGGAGGAAAAGAGAGAATTTGAGAGAGAGAGATTTTGAGTTCAACTTTGAGTGACTTGGTTTGAGTGATAAAATTGACCTAAAACTGACCCTAAGAAATTGTATAGTCACCCATTAAATTATCCAAAAGACCCCTCACTTTAATGGGTTTATTTGTGAAGTAAAAACACCGAAAAATATGACTTTTTACGAATCTGAGAAATGGCTCAGCGTCGCGGGGCCAACACACACTTTTTATTTTGAAAATGAAAATTGAACCAGTGAGGTCTTTGTGGGCTTCGCATCGCGTAGCAGCCCACAGAATCCTAACTTATGCAGGCTTCTTTGGCAGCCTACCTCCCATGTTAGGGTCCATCCCAAGGACCCTTCTGGTGGTCCTTGGGGTGTCGTTATCATAATTTTAGACTTTCTATACTAAACTCTACCTATACAAAGTATTTACATGTTTTATACGTAATTTGACCCTCCGAAACCTTCACCAAACATAGGGACATCTACTCGTTAAATTTCGCTTGTTTCTGGACGTTAAGGCTTTTCTTTCATCCTATTGCTCAAATAATTCTCAAACAAGTTATTTATACTTGTTTAGGTCTAAACCATAATTACTAAATATACAAGGCTCTGCTATAAGTTGTGGAAATTTCCGAGTGTGTCAATACTCCGCTGCTTAGGAACATTCGTCCCCGAATGACATTGTAAACCTTTTTATAGGAAAATAAGACTCAAGACTAGAAGATAATTAATCAACAATACAACAGAATGAGTCACATCTAATAAAAAGAAATATAAACTTCTTTCGACACATAACATGGCCTCAACAATTAGGAACTTACTCCACATATACTTGTAACAAAAACTCAACTTTCATATCACATAAGGAGATACTTCCTTTTCCATTTCAAGATGATCTCAATACGAACATTAATAGTTAACATGTTGATTTCTTATCAAAACAATATCAATTTGCTCATTATAATCTTCCGTGAATAGTTATAGCACACAACACACTCAAGTGAAAGCGACATAATAAACATATTTCATGGAACGACAAGAACTCAACTTTGGCATGAATATCTACTATAATATGCACATATTTCGAAGAAAAAAAACTTGATATGTTCAACATTATTCAAAATAGTCATATAAGAAATTACTAACCTTATTCTTTTCTAGGAGTAAGGGGAAAAGATGAGGATAGCACGTCTTCATGTCTGCCTCGGCCTCCCATTTTGCACCCTCAACAAGGGGGTTCCTCCATAGAACTTTTACGGAGGCGAACTCCATATTCCTCGATTTCTTAACTTGGTGATCCAAGATCTTAACCGGGATCTCTTTGTAAGAAAGATCCTCTTTTACCCCCAAACCTTCTAGAGGAAGAATGGAAACCAGGTCCCCTATACACTTCTTGAGCATGGAAACACGAAATACCGGTAGAATCATGTCCAACTCATTCGGCAACCACAACTCATAGGAAACACTCCCAACTCGCTTCAAAATTTCATAAGGGCAAACATAACGAGGACTATGTTTTCCGTTATTTCCAAACCTCATCCTCTTTCATGGGTGAAATTTTCAAATAGACCTAATCTCCTTCTTCGAATTCCAAGTACCTCTTTCTATTGTCGGCATAAGATTTTTGTCGACTTTGAGCTACTTTTAGTCTATCTATGATAACTTGAACCTTATCAAGGGCTTCATAGACCAAGTCGGGACTAATTAGAGCAAACTTACCTACCTCATACCACCCAATCGGAGATATACACCTTCTCCTTTAAAGTGCCTCGAAGGGTGCCATAGAGATAGTTGAGTGGTAGCTATAATGTAGGAGAACTCTATTGAGGGTAGGTGGTAATACCAATTACCCTTGATGTCGATGACACATGTCGTCAACATATCCTCAAGAGTTTTGAATAGTGTGTTCTGCTTGACTATCCGTCTTGGGATGATAGGCGGTACTAAGCTCCACCTTCGTACCAATCCCACTTTGGAAAGAACTCCAAAAATGGAAGGAAAATTAAGTACCTCTATCTAATATGATGGACAAAGGGTCTCCATGTAACTTCACTATTTTTTTAATGTACAATTTGACATAATCTTCCACCAAATATGTGACCTTCACGGGACGGAAATGTGCGGACATGGTTAGCCTATCCACAATGACCAATATCGAGTTATGTTTTCTTCTAGTATATGGCAACTTAACTACAAAGTCCATGTTAATATCCTCCCATTTCAATGTAGGAATATCTATATTTTGAGTCAAGCCACTCGGCCTTGATTCTTCGCTTTCAGTTGTTGGCAATTTAGGCACTTAGCAACAAAGTTTGCTATGTCCCTTTTCATACCATTCCACAAATATATTTCGCTTAAGTCACAGTAAGTAAATCTGTGTAGCATCCGGGTGAATGGAATACCGGCACTACACCATTTTAGGCCTACGGAAACTCCATTAAAGTGTAGCCTAAACTAGCAAAAAGTGTGGCCTTTCATAAAAGGATACACTTTGGGACTTTAAGCAACACTTTTTAGAGGGGTGACCTAATGAAGCATAACCTTTGACATTAGACAACAATTCTTAAATGTAGCCATCTTTGGCTACACTTATAAAGCGTAGCCAAAGAGGTATAAGCGAATGTTATGTTGTGATGCATTAGAGACACCTTTTTTTAATATACTACACTTAAAATTGTTGCCTTTGTGGTGTTATTGGTCACACTTCAAAAGTGTTGCCTTTTATATGTTATCTAGAGCAACACTTATAAAATGTAACTTTATTTCTCATCTGGAGTAACACTTATAAAACGTAACTTTATCATCGTGCATCCTACATCAACACTTTTGAATTGCATACACTCAATATATAATCACATAATTAAATATACAAATGACCTAAAGCACAAAAATTAGCTAATAAATAAATTGAAATCATATATATCAAATACGCTTGATAAAACATGTCTTTTACAACCAATACTTAGAAAAGTGATTGCTTAAAGATCTCTAATATCATTAAATTCCACTAAATCAAATGCATTCAAACGTATATGACAACTAGTTCTCGAATAGGTGCGTTGCACGTGTATTTCATATCATTTTAAACTACACTAACACACAGTCAACTATGAACCTGTGTGCTCCAAGCATAGTCCATGTCCACATTTCAAAGTTCAAATATGCAAAGGCATTCACAGATCAACTTGTATCTGAATTTGAATTTTATTGCAACAGAAGCTTTTCATAAATAGATATTATACTAAAAGAAGTGAATATGCTGCTAGCTTAGCAATAATACAAAAAGTGTTGGTCAATATTTGTAGCTAAATCAATTATATTGGAATAGATTTATCTGAAGTAAGACTCTTTTTGGACGAGAAATCTAACCAAAGAAGGCAAATGAAATAATTGGACAAACCAACCTTATGATACACTTTATAGAGTACTTAACGAATGTGAAAAGATTAATCAGAATAAATATTATTGAGAATATTACACTATGTCCAACCAATAAAACAAAGAAATTTTATACATTAAAATATGAATGAAAATGTAAAAAGAAGTTGGGAGATGAAAGAAAAAAAATTTAATGAGTGAAATAAATTTTAGAGTTCCTACACACAAGAATTGTAGGAAATAGTAAATTAAAGTTTTTCTTAGAAAAGTTAAATTTATACAATAAAATTATGGAAACATGAAAAGACACATGGAAAATTGAAAGGTCAAATACTATTAGAATAAATATAAAAAAGATAGAGATGAAATTTAACTTTAATAGATACATACATCTACTTTAATTTCTTGTCTTTAAGGAATAATTACTTATTTGTATTTTTTTAAAATTTGTGTGAGAAATTTGAAAGGTCAAGATTTTGAATGAATATTATAAAAGTTTTAATTTAGTAGAGGGGAAAAATGGTAATTCAACTTTTTATTTTGGAGCTTCTCACTTATAATAATATATGATAGTACAAAAATTCTTCATGATTCACTACAATAGATTGAATTTACTTCTAGCCACAATTGAAAGTCAATTACCGGCATTTTCTTACACATTCAAAAAAATATATAAATAAGTGAAATAAATCATGTATTTAATATGCTCAATACTAGTCTTTTTAAACTATACTTCCCAGCCCCTTCCCAACGTAGGGGTACTATCATGAAAAATTTAGGGGTACTGTCATGAAAAACATGACTCTTAGCCTCTATTAAAACATGCATTTCATATGCTAATAAAATGTGATATTAAGTAACTACAACAAAATCCATAAATGTTACAAAAAAATTGTGCACACCTTCACGTAGTTGTTGAATATAGCTGAAAACAAGAAAAAGAGGAAACAAAATTCACAGTGAAACAATGACCAGTTACCAGAGCTTAAGGTGAACCAGAGATTGGATCCAACTCCATCAGTATCCCACTAATAACACAAAGCAAGTAGCGCTGCCGGGTAAACCCGAACCTGATGACAAATAATAAGTGTGCAATAGCAATCATCAATTTGTTGTAGTACAAATGAAAGTTTCTTGAAGGAAAACAATATATAATTGCCCATTTTATTTATTAATGAAGTCAACTAAAAATAAATTATTGCCCTAGACAACTTTGACTTGATATGTCACCTGCTATAAACGACAACATTCACTTGATAGTAGATAAGTTTCTACTACGTTTCGGATTGTGTAACAACAACCCAGATGACCACTTGTACTTCTGCTCCACTCCACCCCTCACAACAGCTACAATCAAAATGTCCATTCAAGTTCATCCTAACATAATATCCAAGCTTCTTACTAGTAATATAGAAGACAGTAGAAACCAAAAACAGGAGTCTTAAAACAACAAGCTTGGTTCGTAGTGATGGAGGTACATAAAAGCAACTCTGCAACATCATACATGATACTAGTTTAATAGAAAGACGACCACTAGCTAATGTACCTTAAGTTAAAAAGGGGAAAGAGTTGTCCACCCGGAAGAACTGGAGAGCATCAACTGCCATCAACCTCTTAAGAGAATATCATGAACAAAGATACTGAACAAGTAATAGAAAAAGATGAAATGACAAGCTATCAAATACAATTGGAGCATGAAGAACATAACACGGGGCAACACAGAGAAACACATTAACAGGACCAATGGGGCTAGTTCTAGATCAATACGAACATATGACCATTGTGTCTAATTCAACCCAAGAACTAGCTCAAATAGGAAGAATTGACCAAGATCAACTATTCATGCAAGTAAAATTTCATTAAATTGATTCAGTCCAATTTTAGACTAGTAATTGAGAATGATACAAACCTATTTTGATAACATCAATACATGTAAAATGAAATAAGTCAAAATATTAGACAACAAGAGTATCATATAGTTTCCTACCCTTTATTTCTACTGACATGAGCAGAATATTGGCTGCTAATAAAACTACAACTGCTTCGAAACATATGATTGCAGACATTTGATGGCACCTGTTTAACAATTGCACCGCAACAATAGGAGAAAGCATGGCCACTATTTTTCCCATAGAAGTTGAAACTCCAATACTCGTTGACTTTAGAAATGTTGGATATATCTCCATAAAAGACATTAAAATGACAAAATGAAGTATCTAGACTTACAGATTGAATGAGAAACTTTACTTATATATGCAATGAAACAGGAAAGAGCTTTCACGCCTAGAAATTTCATGATAATATGGACTGATGGTTACCTGTCGACAATATACCCCCAAAATGAGGAAGCTTTGGGAGCTGAAAGCATGAGCACAAATTCGCCAGGGAGTAGTAGTCAAAGCAGACAGTTGAGGTGCAAAAATTGGTAAAAGGAACAGAAAGTAAATAACATACATAACTGCCATATTAAATTTCTGGCCTACTTTCCCCACCATTATAGCTAATAAAAGAAACCCAGGGATCTCTAGAAAAAGAATAGCATAATCTAGATTTTAAAACTTGTTATCATATCAATGCCAAGCGCATGAAAAAAAAATCATTTACTCTAATTAGTAGAAATGAATATGACTAAAGTAAAGGAAATGCGGTTTGCCTGCAAGAATATCGATAAACACATTAGTATAAAGTCATGGATCATTATTCGTGTGCAAAGCAATTGATGAGTGTTTGCATTGTTCATTGCAAAAGATAGAGGTCTGTAATATAAAGGCGTAATACAAGGAATTAGTTCCAATATAAACTACCAATATGAGGAGGGTATTTTAATGTAATGCGGGAGATAAAAGCACTAGTAAGGATGAAAAGCCTGTTTTAACTATCGAGATTTTTTCTCAGGAGAAAGCAATTCCCGAGTCATTTGGGAAGAGACAAGCTTTCCAGGAGGAATTGTGTCTTATTCACCACAACTATTTTTGTTAAAATTTCACAGGCATCACTTGTTTGACCCATAGCACACATACATTTAGGAGATTCTACTGTAAATACAAATAACAAATGTGCTACAAATGATGGTATGTATGATAAAGCAAGTAGCAACCACCAACCCAATCTTTGCGTAATATCTGCAATATAACAACCAATAAGAATACGAAAGAATTTTTGTGACAACTAAGAACAATTATTGTTTTCTCTGCATTGTACAGTACTCAAGCTTAGAACAAAGAAAATTGCTTGCAGCACAATGAATCAGAAGTAAATTGTGCAGTAGTACATGCCATCATATGAACTTCTAAGAAGTCATGAATTTTTCCAACTATTTCTGTTTTTCTAATTGAAGATCAATAAGTGAGGAAACATCAAACAAAAACTAATACAAAAGACACGTCGAAGATAACTCCAAATGATATATGATGTACCAGTGGAACTAAAGCCTCAAGTATTGTTCCAATTTTCCAAAAAGTTGTACAGATTATCTTTCACATTCCCCTGTTTTGTGAAGATCTCTATAAATATTCACATAGAAAGAGACATAAAATGATGTCATTCACATGATCTTAACCAAAAACTAACCGAATCTGAAAAACAAGAAAGCATAGTTCAGTGATCATAAAACATTAAAATGATAACTGTAGAAATCAGAACTAGATCCCACATGCACTATACCATCAGTTTAGAAAATTAACAGTTGCAGATTACAATTAAAACAAAACGTAGTTACTGGAGAAGTGAAGTCTAATAATCATAAAACATTAAAATAATATACACACACCATACAACCTAATATTTCTTGTTAAGGCAATCAGAACATAAGAGAATCCAACTACTGATACTAATTTTCCTTTTGCTTACAGACTTCCAGAATCATACTCTCTCTCTCACACACATGTTCTACTTTCTAGTGTCTAGGTGCAAGAGCAATAGTTGCACAAGGGTAAAATGTATCCGGAAATCCTCGAAAGACTCCAGAAAAACTAAATTTAAGAGAAAATTCTTCTAATACTCGAATGAAAAGTTTTTCATACTAAATGACATCAGAATCAATGCAAACAAAAAAAGATGAAGTTACTCATAACAAGATTTGCAAACGTGCGTCAACAGAATCAATCAAATGTAACAGAAAATTTTAGATCCACACTAAAATTTGCAACTTCAGGTGTCGCTTTCTCATAACTCAAACATAAATGTCCCAACACAAATTACTACTCCTTGAATTTTCTTGATATGCTCACTAGAAGAGATGTGTTGTGCCTGAAACAAGAGAGACTCCAACAATAAGATAGTTGAGAAGATTGATTAAATTTGATGATTAGAATTTAGCAAACCTCAACTAATACTATACCTCCTAAATATTCTAAATCTAAAATTTAGCAGGGGAGCTTTTTAACTTTAATTGACAACAAATAGACCTGAAACTAATGTAAGCTCCTTCTAGATTAGTATAGTCTCTTGAGATGCTCCTTACTTAAAATCTTAGAAATTGGTTATAGTTTGACTAAAGCCAAATAGTGGCAACAACTGAATTACCAAATTTAAGTCGATCTGTAAGTTCTAAAGCTTACAAAATAATACATATATGTGTGACAGTAGGAGAAAAATAGAATATACAGTTATTTGAATGATACTCACAGGAGAACGACCCCATAGAGCAGAGCACCGTTTACTTTGTACATCTGTTAACTTTTGGGAAGTAGATATTTTTGCAAGTTCGCGATCTAATTGTTTACCACAGTCATCCTAGAATATTGGACTAGAAATTTTTTTGGTATACGTATGTAGAAACATATCTCTTCACATATTTACTACCACAACTGATATATAAGAACTTACATTGTATATATTTTGGTTTTTAGGATGTGTACGACTATATGTTCACCAAACATAATCTAGTTAATGTGTAAGCGCTAGAATTCCTGTGAAGAAAAGAAAGAGAAGCACTAAAAATATTACTTCAACTCTTCAAGCATATCATAAAACAATACGACTGCATTACGGTGCACATAAAAAATCTTCATATGCCCTCCAAAATTTGACTTCTTCTTAGAAAATTTGTCAAGCAAACTATTATAGTACTATATATGTGTAGCTTTTCTTCATTGTTCTCTGTAAGCTCTTTTTTTTTATGGTGGATTATTCTTAGGTATTAGAAAGTGACATTACAAAATGAAATTGTTCAAGAAAGGAAATGAATATTATATCAAAAGTCATTGTTACTGTTCCGATATATTTCTTATTAATATTGTTTAGCAGTAATATAGAAAATGTACCTCTTGAGCTTTGGAATTATGGGCATATCAGTTACACGAAAAAGAACCCGCACCAATGAATTATTCTAATAAGAGGAATCTGATCAAATGATCAAATTCCTAAAAATTTATAAAGATGTATGATTAAAAACACCCAAAAATAAAAAGGAAGTACAAATTCAAGAACTTTGTAAGTAGAATGAAAATCAAGAACAAATTCAAGAACTTCAGAAGTAGAATGAAGATTCCAAAACTAGTGATTTCTAAGAAAGATGAAATGAAATGCTTACATACTTACTGATATATATTTGTAACACCAGGACAAACAAAAAGAAAGAACAAAGAACATAGTGAATAATAATTTAGAGAACTAGAGGCGAACTACATTATATCTGGAGATGATTGTGTAGCTGTCAAAAGTGGCAGGGATGAGTATGGTATAAAATACGGAAAACCAACAAGACGTTTGATCATCAACGTCTCACTTGCATTTAAACCTATTGTGATGCTACATCATTAGAAAGTTAAATGCCAGGTGGAATTCAAGATGTGAGAATTCAAGACATTACAGCCATCCGGACTGAATCAGGGATAAGGATCAAGACTGGCGTGGGGCAAGGGGGTTACGTCAAAGATATATATGTAAAAGGGATGAAAGTGCACACCATGAAATGTGTAATTTGTATGACAGGCAACAATTGTTCCCATGTAGACACTTATAGGGATCCTAAAGCCTGTTGTCATTCTGTGTTAAGAAAATCAGAAATTACTGGTTGTAATAAATCTACTAGCGAATCAATCCACAGCAGGAAAGTACACGAAGAAATATGTGTTTTTAAGAAGAAGGAAGATCAGAAAATTCGTTTGGAAATATTCTGAAGACTGAATGGTATTTATAGGCAAGAATTCAGAATTGACACGACCATTAATGAAAGGTTGCAAACTTTCAAATGGTATTGACTGTTCCTGAAAGTTGCAACCTTTCAGAACAGTCATGGCGGGAAATTTTGAATATAACGGAATTTAAAACGGGTCACTCGCGCGGATCCGAGTCGGGTTAAAATAAATTTTGTCCAAAAAATTATCTCTCGATCGATCATTTGCCAAAGCCGAAGCCGAAGCCGAAGCGAGCGAGCGACGACGACGACGGCGCGAGGGGGGTCCCTCTTTCCAACCCTTTTAACAATTAATAGGAGTGTTTATTTACTTAAACTCTCCTATTTTCATTTCCATTACCGATGAGGGACTATTGCCTTTTTCAATAAAGCATTAGAGGACTTTTCAAGTTCCCAACCTTTCAAGTTCTAAACTTTACAAATTCCTCTCATTCCCTCTATTTCCCATCAATTCTTGCTACATACCCAACAATCCCCCACATTGATGGGGAATAATTATAACATAGGAATGCACGGACAATTGTGTACTTTACAAGCAAGGATTAATTGCATCTGGATAAGTAGGTTTCCCCTTGTACTTTCCGTAGTGAACATATGTCGGATATACTCGGTCAATCGGTAGATGTGATATCTTTGAACCGTCGAACTTTGGTGTATACCTAGACAACCATATGTCACACAATTAACCCTTTACTGTTTATGATTCTTACGGTTGTGTTCATTTCATCCATGAACACCTCCTGGTTTCATGAGTGTATAGAGAATAGGCTTTTGACATAAAATTCTCTTTGAAGCGGCTTCCACTTCACACTCACATAGGTGATTTCTAACCGTGTCATCTCGTAGATACACTATTTGGTCAAATCTACCAAACTTAGCAAATCATTAAAAACTTTATGCTTTATTACCTCATTAACAAGCCTTAAAGTCTTAACCTTTTCCTGAACATTGTCTTCATCATGAGAATGGATTGAGTTAATTGACAATGTCGAACCGTCAGCCACAACGTTGTTTTTCTCCTTGAATCTAACTCTTGGGATCTCCAGTCTGCTAGATAGAGTTACCGTCATGCTGACTTGTCCTAAGCCGTAAACCCATTCCCTTAGATGATCTTTCAGCTGCCTCTCTCACTAGGCCTTTTGTTAGTGGATCTGACACATTATCGCTTGACTTTACATAGTCAATTGTGATATTTCCACTAGAGAGCAGTTGTCTTATGGTGTTATGTCTACGTCGTATATGACGAGACTTCCCGTTGTACATAACGCTCCCTGCCCTACCTATTGCTGCTTGACTATCGCAATGTATGCAAATTGGTCCAACAGGTTTGGGCCAGAATGGAATATCCTCTAGGAAATTCCGGAGCCATTCCGCTTCTTCACCAGCCTTATCCAAAGCAATGAATTCAGATTCCATTGTGGAGCGAGCAATACATGTCTGTTTGGAAGATTTCCAAGAGACAGCTCCTCCACCAAGTATGAATACATAACCACTCGTGGATTTTACATCATTTGACCCGGTGATCCAATTTGCATCACTATGTCCTTCAATCACAGCAGGATATTTATTATAATGCAAAGCATAATGTTGTGTCCATTTTAGATAACCCAACACACGTTTCATAGCTATCTAGTGAGTTTGATTCGGATTACTAGTGTACCAACTCAGTTTACTAATAGCACATGCTATATTGGTCGCGTGCAATTCATAATATACATCAAACTTCCCAACACTCTGGCATATTCCAATTGAGAGTCACTTTGACCTTCATTCTTTTTAAATGTACAACTTAAATCAATTGGAGTTTTGACTACATTGAAATTCAAGTAATTGAACTTATCCAATACTTTTTCAATATAATGATATTGAGATAATGCTAGTCCCTGGGGAGTTTTGATAATCCTGACCCCTAAGATCAAATTAGCAACTCCTAAGTCTTTCATATTGAACTTGCTGGACAACATGCGCTTAGTAGCATTTATATCGTCAATTTCTTTACTCATTATTAACATGTCATCAACATACAAACAAACAATGACTTCATGATTCATAACGTTTTTTTATGTAAACACATTTATCACATTCGTTAATCTTGAATCCATTTGCCAACATTATTTGATCAAATTTAGCATGACATTGTTTGGGTGCTTGCTTGAGTCCATAAAGTGACTTCACAAGTCTGCACACTTTCTTTTCTTTACCAGGAACTATAAACCCTTCAGGTTGTTCCATGTAAATTTCTTCCTCTAACTCTCCATTTAAGAAGGCTGTCTTTACATCCATTTGGTGGATTTTAAGATCATGCACTGCTGCTAGTGCTATTAACATCCTAATTGATGTTATCCTTGTTACTGGAGAGTATGTGTCAAAGTAGTCCAGACCTTCCATTTGTCTGTACCCTTTGACTACCAGTCTAGCCTTATATTTGTCAATAGTCCCATCAGGTTTCATTTTCCTTTTAAAGATCCATTTTGATCCTAAAGGTTTATTTCCTGGAGGAAGATCAGTCAATTCCCAAGTGTGATTGCTTAAAATTGATTCAATCTCACTATTGACTGCTTCTTTCCAATAAGTTGACTCTGACGAAGACATAACTGCTTTAAATGTTTGAGGCTCATATTCAAGCAATATTTCTACAAAATCTGGTCCGAAAGAAACAGATTTTCGTTGTCGAGTACTTCGCCTAGGTTCCTCACTAGTTAGAATATTTTCCATTCATTCTTCTCGTGATCGTTTAGGTCTTTCACTTGTTGACTTACTTTCAGTTTTACACGGATAAATGTTTTCAAAAAACTCTGCATTATCTGATTCAATTATCGTATTAACATGAATCTCAGGATTATCTGATTTGTGAACCAAAAATCGACAGGCTTTACTATTCACAGCATACCCAATAAAGACACAATCTATTGTTTTGGGTCCAATTTTAACCCTCTTAGGTAAAGGAACCTCTACCTTGGCTAAACACCCCCACACTTTGAAATATTTCAAGTTGGGTTTTCTTCCTTTCCACAATTCATATGGAATTGATTGTGTTTTTCGATGAGGTAGTCTATTGAGTATTTTATTAGCTGTAAGAATGGCTTCCCCCCAAAGATTTTGCGGTGAACCAGAATTGATCATTAAGGCATTCATCATTTCCTTTAATGTTCTGTTCTTCCGTTCTGCCAAACCATTTGACTGTGGTGTATAAGGTGCAGTAGTTTGATGAATAATACCATATTCCAAACATATCTCTGCAAAAGGAGATTCATATTCTCCACCCCTATCACTCCGAATCATTTTTATCTTTAGATTCAATTGGTTTTCCACTTCATTTTTGTATTGCTTAAATGCATCAATTGCTTCATCCTTACTATTAAGCAAATATACATAAGAAAATCGAGTGCAGTCATCAATAAAAATTATAAAATACTTTTTCCCACCACGAGATGGTGTTGACTTCATATCGCATATATCTGTGTGAATTAAGTCTAAAGTTTTAGAATTTCTTTCAACAGACGTGTAAGGATGTTTAACAAACTTACTTTCCACACAAATTTCACATTTCGACTTATCGCATTTAAAATCAGGCAATACTTCTAGATTAACCAATTTTTGCAAGGCTTTGTAATTTACATGTCCCAAACGGGCATGCCATAAATCACTTAACTCCAATAAGTAAACAGAAGCAGAATTTTTATTAATACTGTCAATAACCATTACATTTAGTTTGAAAAGACCCTCATTGAGGTATCCCTTTCCTATAAACATTTCATTCTTACTTATTACAGCTTTATCACTAACTAGGACACACTTAAACCCGTTCTTAACGAGTAGTGCTGCAGAAACTAAATTCTTCCTAATAGTAGGGACATGGAGAACATTGTTTAAAGTCAACACTTTGCCGGATGTCATTTTCAACATTACTTTCCCAGTTCCTGCAATCCTTGCTGTTGCTGTGTTTCCCATGAATAAATCTTCATCGTACTCAGCAGGAGTGTAGTTGCAAAGGCTTCTTTTGCAGAGCAAATATGTCTAGTAGCACCTGAGTCGAGAAACCACTCCTTGGGATTTCCAACTAAGTTACATTCTGATATCATTGCACACAAGTCATCTGCATCTTCCATCTTTTCCACGATGTTTGCTTGACTTTTGCCTTTGCCTTTGTTTTTGTCCTTTCTTGGAGCATGACAATCAGAATATCTATGACCAGCCTTCCCATAATTATAACAGTTGGCTTTGAATTTCTTCTTGGCCTGTTCTGACTTCTGCCCGTTGGACTTCTTTCTCTTTTTGTCTTTGGTAGGAGCTTCTTCAACAATATTAACTCCAATGATTGTTGAACTTTTACGCGACTTCTTTTCGGCATTTCTGTTATCTTCCTCAATCTTGAGACGAATCACAAGATCTTCAAGCTTCATTTCTTTACGCTTGTGCTTTAGATAATTCTTGAAATCATTCCACGAAGGAGGGAACTTCTCGATCATTGCAGCCACTTGAAAAGCTTCATTTACTACCATATCTTCAGCAATAAGATCATGGAGAATAAGTTGAAGTTCCTGCACTTGTGATCCAACAGTTTTACTATCTACCATTTTATAGTCTAAAAACTTTGCGACCACAAATTTTTTCAAGCATGCATCTTCTGTCTTATATTTCTTCTCAAGTACATTCCACAACACTTTTGAAGTTGTTATTGCACTATAGACATTATATAAGTCATCCTCTAAAGCACTCAAAATGTAACCTTTACATAGGAAGTCTGACTGTTTCCATGCTTCAACAATCATAAATTTTTCCCTGTCTAGCATATCATCAGCAGGTACTGGAGTATCTTCACTTGTAAATTTCTGCAGACCAAAAGTGGTAAGCCAAAAAAATACTCGTTGCTGCCATCCTTTGAAATTCACACCTGTGAATTTACCCGGTTTCTCTGCTTGTGATACAAGAGTTCGGGTTGGTGCAACAACAACCACTGTAACACCAGTGTTTTCCATTTCTGATAAACAAAATTGATACAATATAAGTAAGCAATAAATTATAATTGCAGAATTAAAGGAGTATAAAATCACAAAGATTTTTGTCTCCACCAGAAACACAGAATTATATAATTTCCTTAAGACTGTTGTCATTCTGTGTTAAGAAAATCAGAAATTACTGGTTGTAATAAATCATTCAGAAACACGAAGTAACTAAGATTTTTAGAACCAGTAAATAAGATGAACAGAAGTTTATTTGTAAAAAATAATTTAATCTGTAAAACTTACCAGAATCTAGAATACTCTTTTTAAAAATTCAGGAAGAAAATCAAGTCCACTGAATTCACAGTGTCCCCTTAAGGAAATTATTCCCCTCTAGTATCCGAGGTTTGATTTGGAATATAACCTCCCAGGGTAAAATGATCTTAATCAGTAGAGTATAGATACCAAAAACTCTACTGTCAGCGAATCAATCCACAGCAGGAAAGTACACGAAGAAATATGTGTTTTTAAGAAGAAGGAAGATCAGAAAATTCGTTTGGAAATATTCTGAAGACTGAATGGTATTTATAGGCAAGAATAATATATTTTGAAAGGTTGCTACCCTTTTAGAATTGACACGACCATTAATGAAAGGTTGCAAACTTTCAAATGGTATTGACTGTTCCTGAAAGTTGCAACCTTTCAGAATAGTCATGGCGGGAAATTTTGAATATAACGGAATTTAAAACGGGTCACTCGCGCGGATCCGAGTCGGGTCGGGTTAACTAAAAAGTTGAAAACATTTTGGTTAAATTCTGTTATTAATTTTAAATTAATTAATAATTAAAATAAATTTTGTCCAAAAAATTATCTCTCGATCATTTGCCAAAGCCGAAGCGAGCGAGCGACGATGATGACGGCGCGAGGGGGGTCCCTCTTTCCAACCCTTTTAACAATTAATAGGAGTGTTTATTTATTTAAACTCTCCTATTTTCATTTCCATTACCGATGAGGGACTATTGCCTTTTTCAATAAAGCATTAGAGGACTTTTCAAGTTCCCAACCTTTCAAGTTCTAAACTTTTCAAATTCCTCTCATTCCCTCTATTTCCCATCAATTCTTGCTACATACCCAACAAAGCCTTACTAGAGATAAAAGGAATCAATTATCGGGATGTGGTGGCTGAGAATGTGTCAATGACTGGCCAGCTAGATGGGATATCCGGGGATCCTTTCACTAGAATCTTTATGTCCAATGTGACAATTGTTTTATCAATAAAGTAGAACAAAAAAAATATATGGACTTGCAAAAATATTGAAGGAATTAGCAGTAGTGTGCAACCTCCATCTTGCAAGTTGATAGATGATCAATGCCCAAAGAAAAGTTGTATGTTTTATTTTCCTACAGAAAGTTTAACCATCGATAACATAGAGATGTAAAAATGTTCTTATAGATTAAATCTCTGATAAGCTTTCCATACATGTAATAGTTCTATTACTTAGGTACCCATACTTTCCATGCTTATATCAGAATATTCTCAACATTACGCTACAAAAAAATATATATATAAGGACTGCATGTATTCTTTTTCAAAATGGATGATTTCATGTTACACTAGAAGAAGCAAACCTATGATTCTACAAATCGTGACTATCAACACATCTAATAAAGACAAATCTCAAATTTGATTTACCAGGATGAAATTGTAAACAACACAAGTAAGATAGCAAATTCATGCTTCTGGACATCACCTTGTAGGTGAGAATGAATTTACAAACATTAAAGAAAACTATGTGATTAATCATAAGAATACAAATATGCAATCACATAGGGCATCTAGACTAAAAAATAAATACAACAACTGTGAAACCACTTTAAAATAAAGATAGGTAAAATTTTTAGGATAACAAGCAGTAATCACTTAAGCTTTCCTAGTTCTACTAGCAAGAAAAAATCTTGTTACAAGAAGGAATCGGTACTTGGAACATTTTGATCACCTCGAATGACTAATAGGAAATATCTAACATAAGCCACTAATAGAACAATGAGCTAGCCTCCACTGCACTTGAGCTATGTGTTCCAAGGATCATTGAGAGGTTTGATAAGTACCCTTAAAAATTTATGAAACAACACAAATTATAAAATAGTGTTTCTTAGTGAGTTGGATCTGGATTGAAGTTCACAGATTAGCTCCAGATGAGCTCCTTCATATTTTCTTCAGTAAAGGATGGATGCTCCAAGTTGAAACTAAAAGGTCTAGTACAAACAGGCTCCTCAGTGATAGCGAACAGAGCGATAACAAAGAACGAGAAGAACAAAGATGATTTGACTAGCTTTTGGTCAATCTGTCACCAAAAACCAAACCAAGACTTATTTGACACCTTTCATTTATTGTTGCAATTTTCTTCTACAACAAAGCGTTGTTGCCCTCTTCATTTTAGTTTATTGTTGATATCTTCTAAGATTAAATATTATTGTTATGCGGAATTCGAGATAATATGAGAAAATATAAATGCGAAAATCAAAACAACAGATTTACGTGGTTCACCAATAAATTGGCTACGTCCACGGGAAGAGGGGGAGCAGTTTTATTATGGAGAGGAAAAAATAGAATTACACAATAGGGTTTGCCATAGCGTCTATATATAGTGCTAAGCTACGCCCTAACAGGCTTGGGCCCAAAATAGAGAATTGACAGATAATTAAGGGACCAATTCAAGGCATTCAACAAATCTCCACCTTGACTTGAATTCTCCAAACAGATTATTCAGACGCACTATGATAGTGCCAGGCCTCCCCCTCTTCCTCAGAATTGCTCCGCAGGGCAATTAACAGCTTCTGATGTTGAGCAAGTCCAAACAGTGTTGAAACTTGCTCTGTGGAACCGGCTTTGTGAACATATCAGCAGGATTATCAGCAGTTCCTACTTTCTTCACCTTGATTCTCTTCTCACTTCTCAGAAAATGATACCTCACGTCAATATGCTTGGTTCTCTCATGATGGACTTGATCCTTGGCTAGACAAATTACGCTCAAACTGTCACAATACACCGTAGCCTGATCATGATGCAGACAAAGATCACTAACCAGCCCTTTCAGCCAAATCCCTTCTTTTGCAGCCTCTGTCAAGGCCATGTACTCCGCTTCCGTAGTAGACAAATTCACTGTAGGTTGCAAAGTTGCCTTCCAACTGACGACAGATCCTCCAAGGGTAAACACATAGCCAGTCATCGATCTTCTTGTGTCAACATCTCCAGCATAGTCAGAATCAGAATAGCCAGTAACCAAGCACTGAGTATCACCTCCATAAATGAGACCAACGTCAGATGTACCTCTAAGGTATCGGAAAATTCTCTTCACAGCCTGCCAATGTTCTTTCCCTGGTTGTCCCATGAATCTGCTCACTACACTGACTGCATGTGCTAAATCTGGCCTTGTACAGACCATAGCATACATCAAACTTCCTACGGCACTGGCATAAGGGACTCGTGACATATACTCCTTCTCTTCTTCTGACTGTGGAGAGAACATGGCAGTGAGATGGATATTGGCAGTACTGGGGTATCAATAGGCTTAGATGAAGACATGCCAAACCTCGCCAAGACCTTCTGAATGTAGCTTCTCTGTGACAAGAAAAGTTTCCTTCTCTCTCTGTCTCTAATGATCTCCATCCCTAGAATCTTCCGAGCGGCTTCCAAATCCTTCATCTCAAACTCAGCACTATGTAAACCCTTCAGCTTCTGAATGTCATACTTCTTCTTTGCAGCTATCAGCATATCATCTACATAAAACACCAGATAGATGAATGAATCATCCTTGAGCCTATTGTAGTAGACAAAACAATCATATGAGCTCCGAGTATAGCCCAACTTCACCATATAGCTGTCAAACCTTTTGTACCACTGCCTTGGAGACTGCTTAAGTCCATATAAGGACTTCTTCAACTTGCAGACGTGATTTTCCTTCCCTGGAACTTGGAAACCATCCGGCTGAGTCATGTATATCTCTTCCTCCAACTCTCCATGTAGAAACGTTGTCTTCACATCAAGTTGTTCAAGCTCCAGATTCTGATGTGTAACTATCGCTAGTAACACTCGGATGGAAGTATGTCTGACCACTGGTGAGAAGATCTCATTGTAGTCCACTCCCTCTCTTTGGTTGAAACCTCTGGCAACAATCCTGGCTTTATACTTGACTCCTTCTGCTGGTGATATCCTTCCTTCTTCTTGAAAACCCATTTGCAAGTAATAATCTTTCTCCCCGAAGGCTGTATGACCAAATCCCATGTCTGATTCTTGTGTAGGGACTCCATCTCATCTCCCATAGAAGCAAACCATTTTTTAGAATCAGGACTTAAAATGGCTTCTTTGTAAGTAGACGGCTCAGATGTATCTACCTCTTCAGCAACCTGCAGTGCATAACCCACCATGTCCTCAAAACCATACCTCGTAGGTGGCCGAACTCCAACCCTCCTTGGCCGATCTTGAGCTATACTCTGATGGATAGCTGATGGCATAGATTCTGGAATATCAGTTTCTGTCTGTGACTCTTGAACCTCCTCTTCAGGTTCTTTCAATCGCTCTCGTTCTGAATTACTTGAAACTCCACCTGTTTATCAAGACTCCCAGTTTCTTACGTAGTTGTAGGCTTCACAATGGTTGTAAGCAGAGAACTTTCATCAAAGACAACGTTCCTGCTCATAATAACCCTCTTTTCTGCTGGAGACCAGATTCTGAAACCTTTCACTCCATCTCCGTAGCCCACAAATACTCCCTTTCTAGCTCTTGGTTCTAACTTACCTTCACTGACGTGATAGTAAGCCGTACAACCAAAAGCTTTCAGATTTGAATAATCAGCAGCTTTTCCTGACCACATCTCCATAGGTGTCTTGCACTGTATGCCTGTATGTGGTCCGCGGTTAACCAAGTAGCAAGCTGTACTAACCGCTTCTGCCCAGAATCTTCTATCTAGCCCAGCATTAGAGAGCATGCACCTTGCTCTCTCCAGAAGTGTTTGATTCATCCGCTCAGCTACACCGTTCTGCTGTGGTGTATTTCTGACTGTACGATGTCGAGCAACCCTTCACCCTTACAGAATTGATCAAATTCAGACCAGCAGAATTCCAGCCCATTATCAGTTCACAACCTATTGATCTTCTTCCCTTTTTGATTTTCCATCAAAATTTTCCACTCCTTGAACTTCTGGAAAGCTTCACTTTTATGCTTCATCATGTACACCCAAGTCATCCTTGAGTAGTAATCAATAATGGACACAAAAAATCTGCAGCCTCCCAAAGACTCAACACGGCATGGACCCCAGCAATCAGAATGGATATAATCAAGT
Source organism: Solanum habrochaites (assembly GCA_027704765.1). Taxonomy (NCBI): domain Eukaryota; kingdom Viridiplantae; phylum Streptophyta; class Magnoliopsida; order Solanales; family Solanaceae; genus Solanum; species Solanum habrochaites. Next base: position 31,930,054 of record JAKWJA010002498.1, on the reverse strand, counting down.
GTACCTTTTGTTCTGTGAATGGCCTTTGGAAACTTGTTGCGATGTAGTTTTCCAAAGACACAATGTTCACAAAACTCTAGGCTCTTAACCTTATGACCAGCAAGAAGATCCTCCTTTGACAGAATTTGCATCCCTCTTTCACCCATATGACCAAGTCTCATGTGCCATAACTTAGTCATATTCTCTTGGTGAACTTCTGACGATGCAACATGGGCTGAACCTGTAACCGTGGAACCTTGTAGAAAATACAAAGTACCACGCATGACACATTTCAGAATCAGATTTGAACCCTTCCAGACCCGCAAGCCTCCATCTTTTCCCGACTAGCTGAATCCCTTCCTGTCCAAAAGACTGAGAGATATCAGATTTTTCATCATCAATGGAACGTGCCTGACCTCGTTCAATGTGCAGAAGCTACCGTCATGTGTCCTTATCTTGATCGAGCCTGTCCCAACCACCTTGCAGACAGAACTGTTGGCCATCGAGATGCTGCCTCCGTCTACCTGCTCATAAGTCGTGAACCACTCTCTCCTAGGACAGATGTGATAGGATTCCCCAGAATCGAGAACCCACACATCTAAATGATGAGTGTGCTCATCCACAACTAGGGAAATGTCTTCTTCAGAATTGGTGTCTTCTTCAGTAACAGCAGCAGAAACTGATTGTTTTTCCGATTGCTTCTTCTTCTTTGGACATTCAAATTTCCAATGTCCCTTCTCCTTGCAGTAATTACAAACATCATCCGGCTTTGCACCCTTCGACATCGGCTTATTTTTCTTTCCGCCATTTTTCCTTCCCTTTCTGCTACTGGTGAACAGACCGGAAGGCTGTATGTCCGTACTTGTGCCGTTAGCCTTATGCCGTAATTCTCTGCTATGAAGGGCCGATCTGACTTCTTCCAGCGACACAGTATCTTTCCCAACAATGAATGATTGAACAAAATTCTCAAACGACATTGGGAGAGATACTAACAGAATCAGGGCAGCATCTTCATCCTCGATCTTCACATCGATATTACGCAATTCTAATAACAAAGTATTCAATTGCTCTAAATGTTCCCTGAGTTGTGTACCTTCAGCCATTCGTAAACCTAATAGACGTTGTTTCAGAAGCAGCTTGTTGGTTAGAGATTTTGTCATGTACAAACTCTCCAGCTTCAACCACAGACCAGCAGCAGTCTCTTCATCCGAGACCTCCGTGATGACGTCATCCGCGAGACACAGCATGATCGTCGAGTGCGCCTTTTCCTCCAGAATCGCCATCTCAGGAGTAACGACGGCGTTCTTGTCTTTCGACAACGGCGCCCAGAAGCCTTGTTGTTTCAACAAAGCCTGCATCTTGATCTGCCATAAACTGAAACTGTTCCTCCCTGTGAATTTGTCGATTTTCACGTTCAAAGCAGACATCTCAAATTCTCCAAGAACACCGATTAACCGAGAGTCTCTGATACCAATTTTTTATGCGAAATTCAAGATAATATGAGAAAATATAAATGCGAAAATCAAAACAACAGATTTACGTGGTTCACCAATAAATTGGCTACGTCCACGGGAAGAGGGGGAGCAGTTTTATTATGGAGAGGCAAAAACAGAATTACAGAATAGGGTTTGCCATAGCGTCTATATATAGTGCTAAGATACGCCCTAACTTGGGCCCAAAATACATAAATGACAGATAATTAAGGGCCCAATTCAAGGCATTCAACAAATATAGTTATTGGTATTAAATCAGGACTTTTCTAGTAATTTTATCACTTATTTGTTTGTATGATGCTTGAGTTGTTATTCCTTTTTAAAATTAATCTGAATTTTTTTAAAGATGTAGATATTGCCACATATGACATATCTGTTGCAAATTTTTAAACAAAACGTTCATATGTTGTCACATGTGTCACTTCAAGGTTGACTTAATCGATAATTAAGCGATTTAGGAATGGGAATATGTCAAATTGGATAAAAGTTTATTACTTTGGATCATAATTAAACAATAAAAATACATTATAACACTTCGAACAATAATTTACATGGGTGTTGTATAACCATCATATGAAGTTACTTGGTAATTGTATGATGAACTAGTGATAAGATGCTCTTTGCAAAAATAATTGATAAAATTGATTAAAGTTGTTGTATAGACCATATTTTTATGCTTTGACATGTTGTGTGACTATATATTAGTGTTACATGTTGAATTATGTGACAATTTAATTGAATTGACCCAGAAAGACCATTTTATGATATACATATGTTGCCACATATGACATGTCTGTTGCAATTTTTCCAATAGGATATGTATATGTTGCTACATATGTCACTTCAACAATAGGTTAATCGATAAATTGTACTATTTAAGAATGAAAAAAATGTTAAATTAGATCAAATTTTAGTAGTTTGGACCATAGTTAAGCAATAAAAATATGATATAATGCTTGGAACAACTTTTTACAAGGGTGTTACATACTATCATATGAAGTTACTTGCTCATTGTATGATGAACTAGTGATATGATAATCTTTGTAAAAATAATTTATAGAATTGAGGAAGCTTGTTATATTAGACTATAATTTTTTACTTAGACATGTTGTAGTACTATATATTAGTAATATATGTTTAATTAGGTGACAATTTAATTGAATTAATCCGTCAAAGACCATTTTATGAAATACATATGTTGCCACATATGACATTGCTGTTGCAATTTTTCCAACAGAACGTGCACATGTTGTTACATATGTCATTTCAATGATGGATTAATCAATAAATTGAGCAATTTAGAATGGAAAGACCAAATTTTAGTCCTTTAAACTATAATTATGCAATAAAAAATATGTTTAGCAATTTATTAATGGAAAAAATGTCAATTTGGAAAAAAATTTAGTACTTTTAACTATAATTAAGCAATTAAAATAGGATATAATACTTGAAATAATGATTTACAAGGGTATTATATAACTATCATGTCAGTTGCGACATATAAGTCATATGTTGCCACATGTCTAGCTTATCTGTTGCAGCTTGTATAAGTTATATGTTGCAACATATGTCTATTATGTTGCTATTCAAATAACCTTTCTATTGCTACATATGATTATAATTTATTCCAATAGTCAATTATTTCATCATAGAGCAATCTGTTGGAAACGCGAATGCAAATTATTGCAAAAGTTGTAGGTGTCCAGATAATGATGAATGATTTCAAAGAACTATTAATTTTACATATCAAAACAACGGTGTGTGACCCTAATGATTTAAGATGTAATTTCAATTGGTAGCAAACAAAATATGGTCCATTGATTAAATTAGTTAAATATGATTCAAGAAGAAGAAAAGAAGAAAGCTCAAGGACTAGCAGCCAATACCTATAATATACGAAAAGAAGAAGAAGAAGAAAAAGATAAAGAGAATGGGAAGAAAGACAATCAAGCAAGCAAGAGCGAAGAAGAATAATATTACGAGAGTGGGGGAAAATATTTTATTTCCCCTTTTGGTACATCTTGCTGGTGGCTTCCCCCAATTTTAATTTCCACAGTTTATAGTTGACTAAACTGTCAACTATAAACATAGGGTCAACTCTACAATCCTTAATCATTATTCACATAATTGTCACCTACACCCAATACTTAAGACTTATGTCACTGCCCATTTATTTTGAAAGCTTACTATCACTTTTTTTAAAGTCCCACCTTAGGCAAAGAGCAGCACCAATTTTGAGTGTGGAAAAACGTTTTTATTTTTTATTAAGTTTTTTTGGACAATTAGATATTAGAGGGAGAGTTTATATATGAGAGGTTATGAAATATTTTAGTGAAAATTTTAAGATAATTATATGGACATACTTGTGAAGTGTTGCTTTAAGAATTATAAAAACAACATACTTAAAAAGTGTGATAATATGCGTAAATAAGTGTTTCTAATTATATATTGATTTAGCAACACTTATAAAGCGTAGCATATATAGTTAAGCAGTACGTTTTATAAGTGTTTCCAATATTATCATAGTCAAAAGGCAAAAACTAAGGCTGCACTTTAAAAGCGTAGCTATAAATATTTAAGGCAACACTTTACCAGTGTTGTCCAGAATTAGTGTGGCCTTGTGACTAAAATGGTGTAGTGCTGGATCCATGAGCCTCTTCCATGATCGATTCCCTTAAACCATCCACATCCGGTATGCACAACCTTCCTTGGTGCCTAAGAACCCCATCTTATCCTTTAGAGAAAGACTCATTGGACTTACTAAGGACCGTTTCCTTCAACTCCATTAATTGAGGATCAAGGTGTTGCTTGGATTTTACCCCAATAACTAAATATGACTCAGAGTTGTGGTGAACCTCGAAACCACCCTTTGGAGAGTCTTCTAGTCGAACACCCAAATGAGCCAACCTATGAACCTCTTTTGCTAGCTCCTTCTTATCATCAACCACATTAGTCACACTACACATGGACACTCTACTTAAAGCATCCTCTATCACGTTAGCTTTTCCGGGATGGTAAAGGACACTCATGTCATAGTCCTCTAAAATTTCTAACCATATTCATTGACATATGTTCAAATATTTTTGGGTAAACATATGTTGTAAGCTCTTGTGATCGGTGAATATATCAACATGTACCCCATAGAGATAATGTCTCAAAATTGTCAATGCAAATACCATGGAAGTATGCTTAAGGTCATGAGTTGGGTAATTATTCTCATGTGTCTTGAATTGTCTAGAGGATACTCTATAAATTTCCATGTTGCATTAGCACACACCCTAGACCCACTCGAGAGGCATCACAATAAACCACAAACCCTTCGGTACCCTCCGGTAAAGTCAATAACGGAGAGGAGGTGAGTCTATCTTCCAATAATTAAAAACTCTTGTGACATGATTCCGACCATTTGAATTTGGACTTCTTTTTGGTTAAGGCTGTTAATGGAGATGCGATAGACGAGAATCCCTCAACAAACCTCTTATAGTAAACCTCTTATAGTAACTAACCAATCCTAGAAAACTTCAGATGTTAGTAGTTTTCAAAGGTCTAGGCTAACTTCTGACCACTTCCGTGTTTCTTGGGTCAACCTCTACCCCTTCACTAGAGAAAATGTGATCAAGAAAGGCAACCAATCTCAATCAAAATTTGTACTTGCTAAACTTAGCAAAAAGTTTATTATCTTTGAGAACTTGCAAAACTATTCTCAAGTGACTCATATGATCATCCTCACTCCTCGAATATATCAAAATATCATCGACAATCATGAACAAATCAAGGTACTTTCTAAAAATTTGATTCGGAAGGTCCATGAAGGCCGCAGGGCATTAGTTAGACCAAATGACATCACTATAAAGTCAAAGTGACATATCTTGTTTGAAATTTCATTTTTGGAATATCAACCTCCCTCACTCTAAGTTGATGATAACCCGATCTTATGTCAACTTTTGAAAAGTAACTCGCTCCTTGGAGCTGATCAAACAACTTATCAATTCGAGGGAGCGGGTACTTATTCTTTATAGTAACTTTTTTAATTGACGATAGTCGATGCATATTCTCAACAACCAATCCTTGTTCATTACAAACAATACCAGATCACCCCATGGAGATATGCTCGGTTGAATAAATCCCTTATCTAGCAAATCTTTGAGTTGAGCCTTTAGCTCCTTCAACTCTACCGGGGCCATCCAATAAGGAGGGATTTAAATAGCTTGCATATCCAGCAATAACTCTATGCTGAAGTCAATGTCCCATTCGGGAGGAATTTTGAGAAGGGCATCGGGAAAGACCTCTAGAAATTCCCTCACTAAGAGTACCGACTCTATTAGGGGAGACCTCTGATTCAAGATCCCTAACTCTTACTATGTAGTAGAGACAACCCTTTGCAATCGATTTGCAAGCTTTTAGACATGAGATGATCTTACCCCTAGGATTTGAGTAACCTCCCTTCCACTCAAAAATGGGTTCATTTGGGATTTCAAATTTCACTATCCTTGTCCTAAATTCAATAGAGGAAAATCAAGCATGAACCCAATCCATACCCAAATAACATCAAAATCTAGCATATCAAGTTCTATCAAGTCAAACAATTTAACTCTATTGGGCAACAAAAATAGGGCAACCTTTATAGACTATATTGACATCTAGGGAATCACCCACCAGGGTAGTAACTGAACAAGGTTTGTCTAATACGTCGGGTAGTATTTCAAATTTCATGGCTACAAGAGGGGTCACAAATGACAATGTAGCTCCCGGATCCAACAAAGCATATACATCAAAGGATAATAATTTTAACATATTGGTGACCACTTTCTGTGAGCTCTCTTGATCACTTCGGGATTGGAGAGCATAAAAGCGATTCTTCTTAGGAGCATCTAAATTTGGGGCACTTGCTTGAACTTGAGTATTTCCCCTTCCTTGAGTCTTCATCCTAGGGTAATCTCTCTGCATGTGTCCACTCTTTCCACAACAATAGAAATTACCCGTGCCAACTAGGCACTTACCCATCATGTCTCTTATCACCTTTTGCACAAAGAGGCTTCTCAACATAAGATCTTCCACATTTCCCCTCTTGGAGCTTAGGAGTAGGCACCTTACTCTTATTTACCCTTGGAGAATTAGGAGGGCCTTGGTAGGAAAACTTACTTTTGAACCTTGGTTTATCTTGAACCTCAAGCCTATTTTTTGAAGAGTTCCCCTCTTCGGTCCTCACCTTGTTCAACTTCCTACCAACTTGCTTAAGCTTTTGCACCTCAATTTGTTTGGAATGAACCATGAGATCAGAAATGTCCATGTTAGAAATTAACATAGCCGACCTACATTCATTAACCACCATATCGGATATCCCCATGACAAATTTGTTCATCTTGGCTCTAGAATCCGCAACCATAGTAGGAGCATGCTTTGATAGTTGAGTGAACTTGAGGCTATACTCCTTCACGTTCATACCCCTTGACGAAGTTTGATGAATTCTTGCATCTTCCTCTCCCTTAGTTCCAAGGGAAAGAACCTATCAAGGAAATCCATTTTGAAAGCTACCCAATTAATTCAACCTTCTATAACCAGCCTCTCATCCTTCCATTGCTCATACTACACTTGAGCCACATCTTTGAGTTGGTAGGCGGCTAGTTCCACATTTTCTTGAGAAGAAACACCCATAGAATCAATAAATTTGAACATTTCATCAATGAACCCTTGTGGGTCCTCCTCCACCTTAGAACCATAGAAAGTAGGGGTATTCATCCTTGTGAAATCCCTAATCCTTGAACCGGTAGTGTTACCATTGGGATTCACTTGCACTCTTGCATCTCTAGCAACTTGGGTATCCAACACTTGAGTCAAGCTATGAATGGACGACCTTATCTCGACATTATAAATAGCCCCTTCTTCAATAGAAACTTGAGGGTTTTTAGGAGCTTGAGGGGGAACCACCTCATTCAAATTCTCTTCACCGGCCGTTTGACCATTGTTCCTCATTGTATTCATTGCCCATAAGCACAATAAAAGGATTAGATGAAAGTACTAGATACATTTAAGATTCTTAGGCAAAACTAAGGAATGACAAGAGAGTGAAAGTTCCTAAGCATCACATAGTTTCTCATTCATAAGTGTGGCATGCTTCACAATTATGAGTAAGACCTTACATAGACTTGGTTTAGTGAGACATCATTCCTAAGAATATTTAAACTCATTCTCCGATACCAAGTTTGTTATGACCCAAAGTACACTATAGGCATAACCGGCGGCACCGCCCTCTATAAGGACTAATATAAGCCCTTAGCGTTCGTCATTGAACATCATAGGTAAGAAAGTACGGGAATATTAAAAAGTTTTTCTTATATAGCAAGGAGGTTTACATAGATGTCTACATAGGAAGCATACACAGGTTTCTCACATAAACAACATAGAACAAATAGGAGTCTAGTCTAATACTTTTTCTCACATTAAACCATGTATAAAGTGGATCACAATAGTTTGGGCATAGCCCTCAGTATATTACAATATTCCATATATGCTATAATGAAAGTCTCAACATGAGAATGGAATAATTGTCTAAAAACATAGACAAAACTAATAAGGCTTGATGAGTGGCTCTATCCTCCAAACTCATGAGGACTCATCAATTGACTTAGGAAAGATCCAAGTATTTTTATTCAATGACCAAGAATCTCCTCAATGGCCCGAACCTAAAATGTTTGGGGAAAAGGAGAAAATATGGGTTAGTACAAACCACATATACTAAGTATGGATCCTATGCACAAAGTCATCAATGCATGAGAAAAGGGAAATTAAGTCAAAATCATGCTTTCTATAAATGTAAATCAACATACACATATAAGAAGCATAATAAGTCAATTCAACATAATAGCAACCCAACATGTAAATCACCTAAGTAATATTTGTGTAATGCTAAAGATAGAACCCCATAATCCGTCCAAGGCTAAGTATCACATTAAGGGACCCACTTCATACTTACGATATATTTTCATAACACACTTATACATCAAAGATTACTCATAGCTTATTAATCATAACAATAATCATAAAAGAACACTACTTAGAATCATCCCTTAGGATCCCACATGTGCAATAAGTAAGAGAAGTCCCAACCCTCCCTTGCCTTGTGCAGTAGCTTTCAACACAACCCTAATAAGAGTTCACACGCTTAACTTTTTCATTTAATTTAACATTTGGGAAAGAAGTGTGATAACCGACATGAGACCATGTGAGCTCCATGGAATCCGGTGTTCTACCCCCAGACCAAAAAGAGAGGGTTAACACTTGCCTAAGGTGCAACCATTTTTACGTAGCTATCTAGGTGGATACACTAAGCTAGAGTCCTATGTGGGCACATAGTTAAGGTTCAAGGAGATTGTTGCTAGAAACCTTGACTTACAAATGTGGAGGTTTCTATCTCATGAGACAACATACTATTAGAGAATCTGGACTTACTAACGTGAGAAAATTCATGTGGGAGATCAGACTTACTAACGTGAGACCTCCAAATCATTTACATGCCCTTTCGGTGCTAAGCATGTATTCCCTGTAGTAATAGTTTTATCACATCGTATAAGTTCACATTGGTCCCTTCTATACCCTTAGGTAAACATCTTATCATAATAACTCATAGGTGATCACAAGTGAGAACTATCCTTTCACTTTAGACACAACATTATAATAATGAGAACCTACATTCAATCACATAATGATCACATCATAAAATAATTTTATACTTCATAGACAATTCATAGATCTAAGGTTGGGGATAAGGGATCCTTGTCACCAACATCACAACAACACAATTAACTATATAATCATTATCACAGAAGTAGATTTCCCTTTGCAAAATGGAGATCAATGGAGAATTAAGATCATACCTCATTGCCCTTCATGTGACTTCATACTTCAATACCTAAGAAATCACAGCCAACATATGAAATATGGAAATTTATGATGTATTAACATAACTAAAATCAAAGTAAACAAGGGACATGTTCATTACTCAACAATTCACCTTAATCAATCCAAGAAATTAGGGATTTGGGGGAAAGATGTGGGTCAATTGAAAACTCATAGCAATTCATTAATTGACCATTAATTCATGCTTAATCAACATTAATTCATCATAATTCATCACAAATAACTCAAAATATCCTTTTAGAAAGAAGACCCATGTGAGGAGAAAAACCCTTGTTTTAGGGGATTTAGAAATCATATTTTGAAGGACCTCTTGGGGAAATGATTCCCGAGAGTGAAAGAAATCATAACTTACAGAGGATAAATCCATGATATTGAGTTGAAAACTTGAAGGCTTGATCTTCTTCTTGTAGATATATTGGTATCCAATGGAGTTTTGGAGGAAGAGAGACAATTTGGGAGAGAGAGATTTTGAGTTCAACATCGAGGGATTTGGTTTTGAGTGATAAAATTAATCTAAAACTAACCCTAAGGCATTATATAGTCATTAATTAAACTACTCAAAATACCCGTCACTTAAATAGGTTTATTTGTGAAGTCAAAACACCCAGAATATGACTTTTTATGAATCTGAGAAGTGGCTCCGCATCGCGGGGCCAACAAACACTTTTTATTTGGAAAATTAAAAATGAATTAGTGAGGTACATGTGGGTTGCGCATTGCGTAGCAGCGCATTGAATCCTGACTTATGCAGGCTGCTTTGGCAGCCTGCCCTCCCATGTTAGGATCCTTCCAAAGGACCCACCGGTGGTCCTTGGGGTGTCATTATCGGACGTTTAGAATCAATACTACACTACCTATCAAAGTCCTTTTACAAGTTTTAGACTTTATTTGACCCTACGAAACTTTCACCAAACATAGGGATGCCAACTAGTTAAGTTTCTCTAGTTTCCGGACATTAAGACTTTTATTTTAATCCTATTGCTCCAATACTTCTCAAACAAGTTATTTATACTTGTTTAGGTCTAAAACAATCATTACTTAACATATAAGAATCTAGTATGAGTCGTGGAAATTCCAGGTGTGTCATAATACAATAGCGCGAGCAATCATCCTTCGCAAATAGCCTTAAAGTCAAATCATCAACTCTTGGAACACACATATACCCTTATAGTTGAGAACACCAGCCACATTTAGAGTTGGTTTTGAGACTTACCTATTGCAATATTTTATCTAATATAATCTAAACCTCAATCTTCAAATTGCTTAGCCTTGATTACCTCTATGAACATGGACTTAGCTTCAATGCTAGCTCATAACCCACCTCTTTAAAAATGCCCAACTGCACGAACTTAGAATCTTAGTCTGAATTTCTCTAGCCAAAGTATCTTGGTTCCACTCAAGTGAGCTAAGCTACCCATACTTATCATTTTTTGACTCAAAGTGTCTGCCACAACATTTGCCTTACCCGAGTGTTATTGAATAGTCACATCATAATCCTTTAGTAATTTCATCAATTTTCGCTGCCTTAAATTCAAATCCTTTGGGGTGAATGCATGTTGAAAACGAGAATGATCAGTAAATACCTCAAACTTAACTCCATACAAATAATGTCCCCGAATTTTAAGGGAAAATAACACCGCTGCCAACTCCAAATCATGAGTGAGATAATTTCTCTCGTGCATATTTAACTAATGGAGGCATGAGCTATGAAATTATTTTCCTGCATGAACACAGAACCTAATCCATCATGTGAAGCATCCCAATAAGCAATCAAGTCCTTACTGTCAACCGATAATTCTTAAACGGGTAAGGTGGTCAAAAGAATCTTCAACTTTTTGAAGCTCTCCTCAAATAGTTCTGTCGATTCAAATGGCACCTCCTTTTAGGTTATATTAGTAAAGTGAGTATCAATTGAAGCAAATTCTTAACAAAATAGCGATAATAACTAGCAAGTCCCATAAAATTCCTAACTTCATCACCAAACAAGCTCATACCCAGTTCTCAACAGCTTCAACCTTATGGGGTTCTACCCTTAACCCTTCTTGTGACACCACATCCACTAAAAAATCAACCGACTTCAACAAAAATTCACACTTGGAAAATTTTGCATATGATTTTTGCTTTCCAAGGATACACAAAAAAGTCGGAAGATGGCAGCATACTCTTCTTCACTTTTTGAATACATAAAAATATTATCAATAAAGACTATGAAAAAAGAGTCAAGAAATGGCTTGAATACTCCATTTATCAAGCGCATGAAAGTTGCAGGCGCATTAGCCAACCCAAATGACAACCAAAAATTCATAATGTCCATTACGAGTTCTAAGCACCTTCTTGGATATATCTTCTGGAATAATCATTGATTTAAGATACTTGGAGATTTAATCAATCTTAGAGAAGACCGCTACACATTGAATTTGTCAAAAATATCATCTATCCTAGGTAAGTGATACAATTTCTGAATAGTGACCTTATTTTATTGCTGGTAATCCATGATCATCCTCATGTTACCATCCTTCTTCTTGAAAAATAAAATTGGGGCACCCAACGGGGAAGCACTAGGACGAATAAAACCCTTATGAAAAATCTTCTAGATTTGAGCCTTAAGCTCCCTCAATTATGCCAGAGCTATACGATATGAAGTCGTAGAAATGGGGGTGCGTAGTAGTATCTTAGCCAATAAAAAAATCTACGTCTCTATCCGGAGGCATGCGGTCAAATCATTTGGAAAAACATCATCAAATTTAGACACCACTCAAATAGAACTAATGAATGGAGCATCAATCTCAACGTCCCTAACATGAGCCAAATAAACTAAACAACCTTTCCCTACTAATTTACTAGCGCATATGGAGGATATAATCGTAGTTTTATCAGGTGTCTACATCCCTTTCAACTCTAAATTTCCCCTTACCGAAATTTTTAGAGTTACAAAGATAGTACTACAATTAAGAACAACATAATGGGAAGATAACCAGGTCATGCCTAAGTTTATGTCGGAATCCTCTATGTCCAAATTCACCAAATCAGCCCAACTGTGAAATCCTGTAAACAAAATAGATTATGTAGAAGTCCTCTATGTCCAAAACAACCAAATCAGCCCAAGTGTGAAATCCCGTAAACAAAATAGACAAGCATGATGCACATGGGTGACTATGACTGATACGCCAATCGAGGTATAAAATATTTGGTGTGATGTCAGTAACTGGTAGTGATAGGTGATATTGGCATCCTACAAACTCAAGGATGTGACTCACATATGGTTCACTCAGTGGAAAGACAACAGAGATGACTTTGCCTTTTGTAACTCAGTATAGCAGTCTAAATCAATGTCATTCAAGAAAATCTCTCATAACTTTTCTAAGTCTCTACTCCAGTCGGTGACCCAGCTATAGCTAGACGGGTATAAAAAAATTGCCTTGTCATAGTCTCTTAGAAAGTCACCTCAGCAGATCTGGTAGAGTTAGAAATGGTAGACTTCGATGTCATTCTAAGAATGGATTGGCTATACTCATGTTATGCCTCAGTCGATTGTAGAACTAGGATTGTTTGTTTTCAGTTTTCAGATGAACCAATCTTAGAACGGAAGGGTAGTAGCCTAGCGCCTATGGGTCGATTTATTTCTTACCTTAAGGCCACAAAGATGATATCTAAGGTTTATCTCTATCATCTAGTTCGGGTTAAGGATTCTATCCTTGAAACCCCATCTCTTGAGTCAGTTCCAGTAGTTTGTGAATTCCCAGAAGTATTTCCAGAAGATCTTCCCGGAGTCCATCCCGAAAGGGAAATCGACTTTGAAATTTATCTCCTTCCAGATACCCAGCCTATTTCTATTCCTCCTTACAGAATGGCTACTCAGAGCTTAAGGAATTGAAAGAGAAGTTGAAAGACCTTCTAGATAAGGATTTCATTAGACCTAGTATTTCACCAAAGGGGTGCACCAGTATTGTTCGTAAATAAGAAAGATGGTTCTTTCAGAATGTGCATGGACTATAGAAAGTTGAACAAGGTCACAATCAAGAATAAGTATCCCATCCCCCGGATTGATGACTTGTTTGTCCAACTTTAGGGTGATAGACATATCTCAAAGATAGACCTTAGATCGGGTTATCATCAGCATAGAGTCACAAATAGTGACATTCCAAAAAATGGCATACAGAACTCGGTATGGTTATTATGAATTTGTAGTTATATCATTTGGAATAACCAATGATACTGAAGCTTTCATGGATTTGATGAACAGAGTGTTAAAATAGTAGTTAGACTTGTTTGTTATCGTCTTCACTGATGATATCCTCATTTACTCTAGGAGAGAGGAAGAACATGCAAGTCATTTGAGAGTTGTTCTGCAGTCTCTCAAAGATCGCTAGTTATTCGCTTAGTTTAGTAAATATGGATTTTGGTTGCAATCTGTTTCTTTCCTTGGTCACATTATATCTAGCGACGAGATCCACGTAGATTCACAAAAGATAGAAGCAGTGAAATAATGGCCGAGACCTACCAGAGGGTTCAGATGGTTATGTGATCTATTGCGATGCATCCACAGTTGGCCTTGGTTGTGTGTTGATGGAAAGAGATAAGGTTATATCTTGTGCCTCTAGAAAGCTTAAGGTGCATGAGAAGAACTATCCAACTCATCACCTCGAGCTTGCAGATGTGGTGTTTGCAATCAAGATATGGAGACACTACTTGTATGGTGTTCATGTAGATGTGTTCACCCATCATAAGAGCCTTCAGTATGTGTTCACCTAGAAAGAGTTGAATCTTCTCCAGAGGAGATGGCTTGAGTTCCTTCAGGATTATGATATGGGTGTGCATTATCATCCTGAAAAGGCGAATATAGTGGCCGATGCTCTTAGTAGATTATCTATGGGTAGTGTAGGCCATGTTGAGGAAAAAGAAAGGAGCTAGAAAAGAATGTTCACAGGTTTGCTCGCTTGGGAGTTCTCCTTATGAGCATATCAGACAGCGGTGTACCAGTTAAAATTCTTGACTGTCAGGTTAGAAGGTTGAGAAACAAAGAAGTCGCTCCATTCAAGGTTTTGTGGAGGAGTCAGTCCATAGAGGGAGCTACTTGGGAAGCAGAAGCAGCCATGAAAGCCAAGTTTTCTTACCTTTTTCCTTCCGATTCCACTCCAGCTTAACGTAATAGTTCAATTTCATTTTTACAGTCATTCATGCGTAAATTCAGTTTAAGAATCACGTTCCCTCAGTTTGTACTCTCATTTTTAGCGTAATTGCATGTACTCAGAACTCAATTCAGTCAGAACTCAGTGTTTAGTAGTGGGGTTTGCATCTGTCTCCCTCTATTTTATCTAGTTTAGTCTTCATTTGAGGACCAAGGGGGAGATAATGTAACACCCCATAGCCAAAAAAAGACCAAAAATTAGTTATTCTGAAAAATATGAAGGTGCTACAATGGTGGCATCGACGGACCGTAGACTGAACCACGGTCCGTCCTGCACTATCATCGATGGGATCAGAAACTCCCAAAAATGTCAGCCTAGAAAAATTGGTCAAGTCTTAGATGACGAACGTACTTACGGTCCGTAAGTCAAACAACGGTCCATAGTCCATGACTGTCGATCAAGACTCCCTTCATGCACTCTCTAACAAGAGCTATGGATGACCAGCATGGTTCGTAGGTGGACCTACGGTCCGTAGGTGGAAAATTTGTAGCCAGTTAATGGGAAATGAAGTTGGGTCAACTTCAAATAATCATTAATCTTAGCAAAAAATTAATTAGGTCTTTTATGACCTTTCGACAGATAGATAATTGAATTATCTTTCCATAGCCAGCAACATCGCTAAAATCAAACCTCCGAGTAAAAAGTTATGGCCATTTTAGTAAATGTATGTCGAGCATGCCCTCACGACGGACCCAACGACGAGGCGTCGGGCGCACTATAGGCCGTCAGTCCTGGCCGTCGTGAGGCCGGACAACAACCTTCCCAGGGGTATTTTTGACCTTTCCCACTCCGTTTAAAGCCTAGTTACATAGTTTTTACCCTAAATCATCAGATTTTAGTCAGTTTAAACCGAAAACATAATTAAAACATATCCAAGTCAAATCATCAAATCAAAACATAGAAAATTAGAAGCAATAGAGGAGAAAAAAGCTCAAGAACCCTAGTTCAAGAACTCCACAAGCTCCAGTAGTTCTAGCCCCAAAACTTAAGTATTTTTTCGTTTATTTCATCACCAGGTATATGGGATTTCACTAGTGGGTTCCTTTGACCCATTGGGTCCTTAGCTTCAGTCAGTTCTTGATTCTCTTATCATAATTAAACCTAGGGTTTCTAAACTTTGATATAACTTCATGAATTTATTAAATATATGTTCCAAATAAGATAATCATATTATTACTCAGATTATCACATGAATTTCAGAACCCTAGCTTTGTATTTCTTTAGTTCTTGAATTACACATGCTAGGTCATATATTTAAGACACTTCAGATATACATGCCTCAGTTATAAATGCATGATTACCAAATTAATTGTTGTATTCTCATTTTCAGGTTTAGTTTCGAGTTATACATTATTTATAGAAATTCAGATATAATCAGTTAATTTAAAGAATTTATTGGGAGTAGCATAATACCGAGTTGGACTAGGGTTTAGAGTACCCAATAGTCACAGAACTACTAGCCGAGTAGGTTGTAAGTCCCCTCTGTGGGCAATCAGTTTACTGATCACGCCAGCATGCCTTTATACCTTTGGCAGGGTATATTGGGTCCTCTCGATGGGGCGTATACCTCGGACTCCACATTTAGATCATGTGGTTTTATTATCGGTTATTAGTAGCTCCCACAGTTCAGTCAGACTCTATGTATTGACCATTTATCAGTATATTCAGTATTCAGTTTTATCATGTTATAAATTGGTTATTCCATCCAGTCAGTTCGGAAATCAGAACATCACGTTCAGATTATTACACTTGTTTTTGTGCTTGTTCAGTTATGTTTTATTTCAGTTGTAATCTATCCTACATGGTCAATAAATTTAAAGTACTGACGTATACGTGCACTACATCTTCTCGTGATGTAGGTTCAGGTTCTCAGCATCCAGATCACGCATAGATCGATTTCCCGATCTCCTGTTCAGCAAATTTTATGGTGAGTCCTCATTCTCCAAGGACAACAGTCATGAGTTTCATTTCAGTCTTTAGTCATTTAGTTTCAGTTTTTGCTATATTTAGTTGGGGCTTGTCCAAGTATTTATAGTCTAGTTTAGAGGCTATTTTCAGATGTAGTTAGATTCAGCTTAGTATTGAGTTAATATTTCTTTTTTATTAAACTCATTGTTTTCAAATATCTTAGTTATAGAATATGGGTATTCCCCATCTTTTCATTTTAAGTATGATTTAGCTTCTGCAACAGTTGATTATCTTTAGTATGCTCATGATCATGCCATCAGGGTTAGCTTGGGATCACTTGTGTCCTAGGTTCCGTGTCCGCGTCTCGAAGGTAGCTCGGGGTGTCACTAAACTTGGTACCAGAGCACTAGGTTAAAGAGTCCTAGGATGTCTAAAAAAGCCGCACTAAGTAGAGTCATTTTCATGGGTGTGAAGTGCACCACATCTAATGAGAGGGAGGCTAGGAAATGTTTTAGAAAAACTCCACCTTCTTATTACTCTTATCGTGCGTAAGGTATGATTTAATTCCATTCTAACTCGATGTTGAGCGCTAAAGATCATGCCTTCTCATAGAGCTTAGGCATGTAATGCTAATGTACGTAATGCTAACACAGTTCCTATAGTACCAGATAAGCAAGTTTAAATGCAGAATTTCAGAAAGCCAATTCCGCTTTTGGCTAAGAGTATGACCAACAAGAACAATCAGCAGGTTCTAGTTCCTACTAATAGAAATGATCGATCAATGGCAGCCAGAGTTTGTGATTTTGTTAGGATGAATCTGTCTAAGTTTTTAGTGTCGCATGTTTGTAAGGACCCACAAAAGTTCATTGATGAAGTAAATAAAATATTTGGTGTGATGTCAGTAACTGGTAGTGATAAGTGAGATTGGCATACTACAAACTCAAGGATGTGACTCACATATGGTTCACTTAGTGGAAGGACAACAAAGATGACTTTTCCTTTCGTAACTCAGTATACCAGTCTAAATCAATGTCATTTGAGAAAATCACTCATAATTTTTCTAAGTCTCTACTCCAATCGGTGACCCAGCTATAGCTAGACGGGTATACAAACATTGCCCTGTCATAGTCTCTTAGAAAGTCACCTCAGCAGATCTAGTAGAGTTAGAAATGGTAGACTTCGATGTCATTCTAGGAATGGATTGGTTATAATCATGTTATGCCTCAGTCGATTGTAGAACTAGGATTGTTCGTTTTCAGTTTTCAGACGAACCAATCTTAGAACGGAAAGGTAGTAGCCTAGCGCCTATGGGTCGATTTATTTCTTACCTTAAGGCCACAAAGATGATATATAAGGTTTATATCTATCATCTAGTTCAGGTTAAGGATTCTAGCATTGAAACCCCATCTCATGAGTCAGTTCCAGTAGTTTGTGAATTCCAGAAGATCTTCCCAGAGTCCCTCCCGAAAGGGAAATCGACTTTCAAATTTATCTCCTTCCAGATACTCATCCTATTTCTAGTCCTGCTTATAGAATGGCTACAAAAGAGCTTAAGGAATTGAAAGAGCAGTTGAAAAACCTTCTAGATAAGGGCTTCATCAGACCTAGTATTTCAAAATAGGTGCACCAGTATTGTTCGTGAAGAAGAAAGATGGTTCTTTCAGAATGTGCATTGACTATAGACAGCTGAACAAGGCCACAATCAAGAAAAAGTATTCCATCCCAGGATTGATGACTTATTTGACCAACTTCAGGGTGCTAGTCATTTCCCAAAGATAGACTTCAGATCGGGTTATTATCATCTCAGAGTCAGAGATAGTGACATTTCGAAAACAACCTTCAGAACTTGGTATGGTCATTATGAATTTGTAGTTATGTCATTTAGACTAATCAATGCTCTTGCAGCGTTCATGGATTTGATGAACAGAGTGTTCAAACAGTACTTAGACTTGTTCATTATCGTCTTCATTGATAATATTCTCATTTACTCTAGGAGTGAGGAAGAACATGCAAGTCATTTGAGAGTTGTTCTGCAGACTCTCAAAGATCTCCAGTTATTCGCTAAGTTTAGTAAATGTGAGTTTTGGTTGCAATCTGTTGCTTTGCTTGGTCACATTGTATCTAGCAAAGAGATCCGAGTAGATTCACAAAAGATAGGAGTAGTGAAACAATGGCCCTGACCTACCAGAGGGTTCAGATTGTTATATGATCTATTGTGATGCATCCAGAGTTGTTCTTGGTTGTGTGTTGATGCAATGATATAAGGTTATATCTTATGCCTCTAGAAAGCTTAAGGTGCATAAGAAGAACTATCAAACTCATAACCTCGAGCTTGCAGCAGTGGTGTTTGCACTCAAGATATGGAGACACTACTTGTATGGTGTTCATGTAGATGTGCTCACCGATAATAAGAGCCTTTATTATGTGTTCACCTAGAAAGAGTTGAATCTTTGCCAGAGAAGATGGCTTGAGTTCCTTAAGTATTATGATATGAGTGTGCATTATCATCCTGGAAAGGAGAATGTAGTGGCCGATGCTCTTAGTAGATTGTCTATGGGTAGTGTAGCCCTTGTTGAGGAAAAAAGAAAGGAGCTAGTGAAGGATGTTCACAAGTTTGCTCGCTTGGGAGTTATCCTTATGAGCATACCAGACAAATGGGGCAGAATCGTCTTTGGTAGTGGAGGTTAAGGATAAGCAAGAGAGTGATCTGATCTTGCTTGAACTAAAGGGTGAAGTCAACAATCAGAGAGTGGAGGTTTTCTCCCAAGGGGGAGATGGTGTAATTCGCTACCAAGGCAGATTGTGTGTTCCTGATGTGGGAGAGTTAAGGCAGCATATTCTAGCAGAAGCTCATAACTCTAAGTATTCTATTCATATAGGTTCCACTAAGATCTACCGCATTCCGCGGGAAGTCTATTGGTGGAATGGCATGTAGAGGGATATAGCAGACTTTGTGAGTAAGTGCCCCATTTGCCAGCAAGTCAAGGTAGAACATTAGAAACCACAAGGAATGACTCAAGAGATCGATATTCCTACTTGGAAGAGGGATGTGATCAATATGGATTTCATCATAGGGTTACCTCGTGCTCGAAGACAGCATGACTCGGTTTGGGTGATAGTTGATAGGATGACTAAGTCTTCTCACTTTTGGCGGTCAAGACTACATATTCGGCAGAGGACTATGCCAAGATTTACCTTATTGAAATTGTGAGGTTGCATGGGGTTCCTTTGTCTATCATCTCAGATGGAGGTCCTCAGTTTACCTCTCATTTCTTGAAGTCATTTCAAAAGGGTCTTGATAATCAAATTAACCTTAGTACAACATTTCATGCACAGACGGATGGGCAGGCAAAACGTACCATTCACACCTTAGGGTATATGTTGAGAGCTTGTGTGATCGATTTCAAAGGTAGTTGGGATGATCGCCTTCCTCTTATTGAGTTTGCCTACAATAATATATACCATTCCAGCATTCAGATGGCCCTTTATGAGGCTTTGTATAGGCGTAGATGTAGATCTCCTCCGGGTTGGTTTGAAGTAGGTGAAACAGCTTTGATAGGGACAGATTCAGTCCTTTATGATATGGAGAAAGTATAAATCAATAGAGATAGACTTAAGACAACCCAAAGTCATCAAAAATCTTATGCAGATGTAAAGAGAAGAGAATTAGAGTTCCAAGTTAATGATTGGGTTTTTTCTGAAAGTCTAACTATGAAAGGGGTGATGAGATTTGGAAAGAAAGAGAAGCTGAGTCCTAGATATGTAGGCCCTTACAAGATCTTGAAAAGGATTGGCAAGGTGGCATATGAGTTAGAGTTGCTAGCAAAATTAGCAGCAGTGCATCCGATCTTCCACATCTCACTCTTGAAGAAGTGCATGGGTGACCCAGCCTCTATAGTGACATTAGATAGTGTGGCGGTGAACGATAATCTTTCTTATGAGGATGTACCAGTTGAGATTCTTGACCGTCAGGTTAGAAGATAAAGAAACAAAGAAGTCACTCCAGTCAAGGTTTTGTAGAGGAGTCAGTCCGTAGAGGGAGCTACTTGGGAAGCAGAAGCAGCCATGAAAGCCAAGTATCCTTACCTTTTTCCTTCCGATTTCACTCCAGCTTGAGGTAATAGTTCTTCTTCAGTTTTACAGTCATTCATGCATAAATTCAGTTTTAGAATCATGTTCCCTCAGTTTGTACTCTCATTTTTAGCGTAGTTGCATGTACTCCAAACTCAATTAAGTCAGATTCTCAGTGTTTAGTAGTGGGGTTTGCATCCGTCTCCCTCTATTTCAGCTAGTTTAGTCTTCATTCAAGGACGAATGTTCCCAAAAGGGAGATAATGTAACACCCCGTAGCCAAAACAGACGAAAACATAGTTTTTCAGAAAAATCTGCAGGTGCTACCAACGGTGGCATCGCCGGACCGTAGCCTGAACCACAGTCCGTCCTGCACAACCGTCGATGGGATATGAAACTCCCAAAAATTTCAGCATATAAAAATTGGTTAAGTCTTGGATGATTGACAGACTTACGATCTGTAAGTCGAACGATGGTCCGTAGTCCGTGACCGTCAATCAAGACTCCATTCATCCACTCTCTGACAAGAGCTATGGATGACCATCATGGTTCGTAGGTGGACCTACGGTCCGTAGGTGGAAAATTTGCAGCTAGTTAAGGGGAAATTCAGTTGGGTTAACTTAAAATAATCATAACGATTAGCACAAAATGAATTAGGTCTCCCATGACGTACCCACAGATAGATAGTTGAATTATATTTCCATATCCACAAACCTTGGTAAAATCAGACCTGCGAGTAAAAAGTTATGCCCATTTTAGTAAAGGTCTGTCGAACAGGCCCTCACGACGGACCCAACGACAGTGCGTCAGGGGCACGACGGACCGTCAGTCCTGGTCATCGTGAGGCCCGACATCAACCTTCTCAAGGGTCTTTTTGACCAAGTCAAATCATCAAATCAAAACTTAGAAAATTAGAAGCAATAGAGGAGAAAAAAGCTCAAGAACCCTAGTTCAAGAACGCCGCAAGATTCAGCAGTTCCATCCCCGAAACTTAAGTATTTTCCATGTATTGCATCACCAGGTATGTGGGATTTCACTAGTGGATTCCTTTGACCCATTGGGTCCTTAGTTTCAGTCAGTTCTTGATTCTCTTATCATGATTAAGCCTAGGATTTCTAGAAATTTGATATAACTTCATGAATTTATTAAATATATGTTCCAAATCAGATTATCATGTTATTACTCAGATTATCACATGAATTTCAGAACACTAACTTTGTAGTTCTTTAATTCTTGAATTACACATGCTAGGTCATACATTTCAGACACTTCAGATATACATGCCTCAGTTATAAATGCATAATTACCAGATTAATTGTTGCATTCTCAGTTTGCATGTTTAGTTTCGAGCTATCCAATATTTATAGAAATTCAGATATAATCAGTAAATTTATAGAATTCATTGGGAGTAGCATAATATCGAGTTGGACTAGGGTTTAGAGTACCCAATAGTCGCAGAACTACTAGCCGAGTAGGTTGTAAGTCCCCTTTATGGGTAATCAATTTAGTGATCACGCCAACATGCCTTTATACCTTTGGCAGGGTATATTGGGTGCTCTTGATGGGGAGTATACATCGGACTCCACATTTAGCTCATGTGGTTTTATTATTGGTTATTAGTAGCTCCCACAATCAGTTAGACTCTCTGCATTGACCATTTATCAGTATATTCAGTTTTCAGTTTCAGCATGTTATAAATTGGTCATTGCGTCCAGTTAGCTCAGAAATCAACACATCACGTTCAGATTATTATACTTGTTTTTGTGCTTGTTCAGTTATGTTTATTTCAGTTGTACTCTATCCTACATGCTCAGTGCCTTTCAAGTACTGACGCATACATGCGCTACATCTTCTCGTGATGTAGGTTCAGGTTCTCAGCATCCAGATCACGCATAGATCGATTTCCTGATCTCTAGTTCAGCAGATTCAGTGATGAGTCCTCATTCTCCGAGGACAACAGTCATGAGTTTCATTTCAGTCTTTAGTCATTTAGTTTCAGTTTTTGCTAGATTTCGTTGGGGCTTGCCCCAGTATTTCTAGTCTAGTTTAGAGGCTATTTTCGGAACTAGTTAGATTCAGCTTAGTATTGATTTAGTATTTCTTTGGTATTAAACTCATTGTTTTCAAATATCTCAGTTATAGAATATGGGTATTCCCCATCTTTTAATTTTAAGTATGATTTAGCTTCCATAATAGTTTATTATCTTTAGTTTACTCATGATCATGCCAGCAGGGTTAGCTTGGGATCACTTGTGGTCCTAGGTTCCGTGTCCACATCTCGGGGGTAGCTCGGGGCGTGACAGTAAACAATTGGATCCTCTCATTTTTAGTGGTAACCAGTTGTGTAGAATATCTAGATAAAGCATGGAACTTATCTTCATAAGCATCCACATACATACTACACTATTCTAATGCCATTACCTCATCCTTCACGAGATCTCTCAAAGTCCTAGGCATATACATCTCTAAACACAATGCATGAAATAGGGTCGAAGTAAATGGAGTTAATGGAGATGCTCTTTACTACATATAATCTCTCCACCATTACTTGGACTCACCTTGAAGTTGAAACAACACGACTCATGTTAAATTGAATTCTTAAGGATATATAGGCTTTATATACCATTAGTTATGAGATTTGAAATCTAATATTTGTTTGGTTTTTACGGTCTACGAACTCTCTATATTTTAATTGGGTTTTGAGTGTAATATGAGCGTTATCAGAAACTGATAATGTCATGGCTTTTAAAATTATTTGATTAGAAATATATGGGTTAAGCGGACTATATATTAGGTGTTAAGATCCAATGAGACCATTCAAAGAATATTTTGAGCTTATCTCAAGAAACTTATTTGAAGAAAATATTTGAACACTTTCGAATGAATAGTTAAAAATTCATGGATAATTATGTAGGAAAGGCGTGAAACTTTAAGCCTACAAAATGAGTCCAAATACTTGTACAGAAAAGGAAGAAATGTCCCAAGTTTCACATTATAGTGTCATCAGAAGTTTGATGTCCACTCAACTTGACATTTTTTATGTCTTAAGTCTGGTTAGCAGTTATCAATCCAAGTCTGAGAGAGATCATTGGATAAGAGAATATTATTATGTTTAAAGAAAACTACATATCAGTCATTATTTTATAGTGGATCTAATTTATTCGTAAAAGGTTATACATAACCTAATTGGATTGTTGACCATTGTTATAGAAAAACAACCTCAGGTTATGATTTCTTACTTAATGGTGGTGCTATTTCATGAATATGTAAAAAACAT
Organism: Solanum habrochaites; assembly: GCA_027704765.1. Taxonomy (NCBI): domain Eukaryota; kingdom Viridiplantae; phylum Streptophyta; class Magnoliopsida; order Solanales; family Solanaceae; genus Solanum; species Solanum habrochaites. Next base: position 31,906,220 of record JAKWJA010002498.1, on the reverse strand, counting down.
GCACAACTCTTTAAACCATGGAATCTAAATTTTATGGTGTGTGGTCTCTAGCACAAGAAGTTCTTTTGTTATTAGTTGAGTTACTTTTGGGTTCTCATATTTATGAGTATGTCTTCCAATGAGTTTTGGGTCAGGCCAATGTTCCCTTGGGAACCAACAATGGTTCTAAAGTGTCATTCGTGCCCAGGGTGTAGGCTCAGGGCGTGAAAAACTTAGTGTCAGAGCAAGAGTTTAAGAATCCTAGGTGTACATGAAGCCATGTCTGTAGAGTCTTAGTTATCAGTGTGAAGCGCGCTATATCTATAATTACGAGGTCGTGACATTTAGGACTATCTGACTTCTTTCATACTTTTTTCATGCGATAAAGTTCAGCTCAATTAAATTTTCTTTGTAATCCGTACTTTCTCGTATCTATAAAGATCATGCTTCCAATAAAAACTATCTGAGACCATCCTACTAGGAAGAATGTTGATACTCAGGATCAAGGGGTCCCCAAAAAACAAGAAGTGCAACCCCATGGAAAGGTCACTACTTCTTAGTTCTGGGATGTTATCCGGCTATTAACCGAGGTCTTGACTAACTAAGCTCGTCAAAAAACAGAGAATCGAAAGTATATAGCTAATACATCTAGTATCCATGAGTTCTTGAGGAAAAACCCTCAAGATTTCACCCGTTCAAGTGTAATTAAGTATCCGGAAACTATGTGAAAGAGTTGCAGAACGAGTTTGAGGTGATACATGATGCAAATGTTGAACGTGTGGAATTAGTTGCATACGAACTGAATGGTGTTGCTAGAGTCCGGTACGAATAATGGAAGACGAGAAGAGTTGAGGGTGCACCAATTGTGAGCATGGTTGTGTTAGAAGTGGCCTTCTTAGGGGTTTTATCTCTTTGTGAGTGAGGGATGCAAAGGTAAGGGAACCCATTAACTTTAAGTATGAAAGAATAAGTATGCATGAGTATAGTGTAAAGTTTACTCACATGTCCCATAATGCTTTGGAGATGATTGATGACATGAGGAGTAGGATGATCTTGATTGTGTGTGGGTTGTCTAGTTTGTGAAGAAAAGGGTAAAGATGAAATTATTATACGGGACAAGGTTTGTAATGACTCAGACCGTCGTGATTGGAACCCACACTACAACTTGGAGGGAGAACCACTACTACAAACCAACCAAAGCCATAAATATAAAAACTAAGGCATTTAAGTTATAGAAGCAAGTTAAATAACTAAGTTGAGTTCTATTAATAGTTAATAATCTAATAACTGTCGAACAAAGTGGAAGATAAACCTAGAATCTAGGTCCGAAAGATATGGATATAAAGTAAAGAGAATTCCATAACATCCCTAACGATATTGTTCCCCCTTGAACTAGTAGCGATAACCGATCTCCTATGTGAGGTCTGTTAACAGTCATGAGAATATACCTTGTACTCAATAAATATAAGAGCAAGTTTAGAATGAGTACACGGTGGTTGGATCACGCATCTATCCCACTAATTTAACATAAACAAGCAATAACAATATTATAACAAATGAAAAAATATCAACATATGCAATATTATCATAAGAATCATCATCACAATTCATACAGTACATTACATAGTCGGTTCTCTCACGGAACCCAAAGTTAATCTTTTAGCATATCGGAACGTGGAAATCTGATCAAATTTTCATGCCCGAGTATGGAAATCGATCACAGTTAGCATGCCAGAACGTGGCAATCCGATCCAAGTTAGTGTGACAAAACGTGGCAGGTGATTCTTATCACACATTACAATAACACATCCAGATCACCTATTCAAGTCATGATTTCATGGTATCGATATTCATATATCTCATTTCAACAACTATCAATATTGCAACCTGCATACATATACAAATATCACAACGAAGCAAAGCAAGTGTGTATCACACTATCATAGAATCTCAACCACTACCTGCCTTGAAATAATCTTAAAACCCCAGACAACTTGATGCTTCTCATTCCGAATTAATTCCACTTGTTCGTGGTCTACAAACTACAATTTATATATGAGAACCAATAAAGACACATTAAATCATGAGAATACTAACAAACTATAAACCCTAGTTGAAACCCATGACCCATACTAGTCAATTTAGGGTAAATTATGTCACATCCGGGTTTACCCCATAGAATCACTGTTGTCATCCTCTTCGAGGTCTAAGACTACCCTGTTAGTTTACATTATTACATTCAAAAGTAAAATTTAGTGGAAAATTTAAAACTTTTCATTACTTCTACTTGGAGGTTTACATAGACCTCTACATACACACACACACACAAAAAGAGAGAGAGACATACATATATATATATATATACACACATCTATATATATATATATATATATATATATATATATATATATATATATATATAAGATAGAATGTAGTCTTCAAAGATTATCTCATCTCATAACCATAAACACGATTAGAAATTTTGAAATAGCGCATACATCAATGTAAAGAGAACCACATATACGCTTTATACAATCCGTACTCAAATGAAAGGAGATAGAATATAAGTCTTACAACTAAAATAACAACATAAGCTCGATATTGGCATCTCCCTCGAAAAATGAGGACCTACCCTACTTGGATGATCAAATGATCCAAGTTTTCCTCAAGTCGCCTTCCAAAATACTTCAATGACAATAACCTAAATTTTTGGGGAAAAGAAAGAAATGGGATTAGTACTCCACTTGTACTAAGTATGAGAACCTATTCACACATACTTGAAAAACATGCTATGAAAAAGGGACATTTCAATAAAGTATGCATTTTTCATTTAAAAAGCCTTATGCACATTCAACAAGACCATACCAATCAAAATTACATATTCACGACGTGTTGGGCATGTTCATCACAATAATTATAACATCGAGTCTAATCAAGTCAACTATTCATACCATATAACTACATATATACTCAAGTAACTCTATGATCAAGTCATATTATCAATAAGCATGACTAAGAGTACATTTCATTATAAAAAAGCAAGAAAATTACCTATGAACACCTATCTAGTCAAGAAGTTGCATGACCAAGCAAATCCCCATAACCTTACTCAATCAAGTAACCCAACAAGAACCATGACTAATACCCTACTTCACATAATAGGACATTTCGATATACATTTCATCTTATTTTAACAATACAAACCGAAACACATTCATAAGTGAACTAATCAACATATAGTATCTAAAATGTGCAAGATCATCATATGTATATCATATATCATTATAAGCATAACCATACATAAGAACATCCTTCTAAGACTCCCATCAAGTCTAACTAGTGCAATGATTAGGTAGAGTCCCATATCCCTACCTAGACTATGTTAGAGCCCTTAAGTTATCCTAGTTAGAGTTCAATCCTTTAATTCATTTTACCTTTTGGGAAAATCTTACCTAACCTACATAGACCACATGATCTAGTGTGGAATCTGGTGTCATAAAACCCTACACAGAAGGAAGGCGGACTACTTACCAAGGTAGTACAAAAACATAAAACATAGAAACTACGTGGTTCCACTCGCTGGTATTCCTATGGGGGCAACATAGTTCAAGAACTAGGAGATATAGTTGGGACCCTCTTTATGCTACATGCATTGTAGTCTCCAATATCAAGAGTACTTTAGTTCTCCTACTTTCCCTATATGGGAAGGGAAACTCCTCACTCTAGTTCACTCGGTCTTAAGCTAGAGTCCCTTTTTGAAATGTCTTTAAGATTTTAATTATCAATCATAGCTTAGTTTAGGTCATAGGGTCTATCCCTTGTATAACATCATCATCATCATAGGTAAATAAGAATTGCATGAGTATAAGTCCTTTCATTACAATTCATATAAGTGAGGTTAACACATTAGCATTTCATATCATAATAAGACACATTGGTAGTCATCACCATAATTATAACATATACACCTTAATCAACCTCACAACATAGTAAAGACATTTGAATTCAACATCATACCGTCCTATCAACCCTAATACAAGTCATACTCCAATAAAACATCATCATTTAATTACAATTAACCACAATTTGAAGTAAAGGATAGAGATCATAAGACTTACCAAGTCTTATTTATGATTCATCATCAAGGACTTACCACAAACCTTCAATTAAACCAAATTTGGGTATACATAATCATAAATCAGTAATCAACATGGTAACAAGGCTAGGAGAATCACTACATTACAATTCAATACTAGATCATAGCTTAAGACATGATATTTAGGCCAATTTACTTCCTAACCTAGATCATCTTCTAAAGAACTAGCATGAAAGACTAAAATTCACTCTAATTGGTTCATTATTAGTGTCACAACATCATTTAACAACAATTCAACCAATAACCAAGTCAATTGATTCATTTTCAACCTAATTCATGTCAATATCAAACCTAGGGTTAAGGGTTAAGGATCATCATCTACAAACTATATCAAACCATCAAAATATATCATAATTAAGTTAAAATACATGTTAATATATTCATATTATCCAATACAAAAACAAACCAATTAATAAAATAATTTCAATATTGAGTAAACCCACACGAAATCCCAACTTTTGAAAATACTTTGAAGGAACCCTTTGAGGAAAGAGGTTACAAAGGTGAATTAGATCCCATACCTCAATGTTTGTTGAATATTTGATGATGAAATCTTACCTTAACATCCCCCAAATTCCTCCCCTATATAGTCTTCAATGGTGTCTTCCGATAGAGAGAGAAAGAAGAGAGAAGGAAGAGAGTTTGTTCTGAGAGTTGTAATTAGGTTAATGGGGTTGGGGTCTTTATTAATTAAGTTAATTAGTGTTCCCTTAATCCATAAATAACCATTAAAATCCATAAATAATTGATTTGAACTAAGTTAAAATGTGAAGCGAGAACATGCCCCTCACAGACGGAACCCCATCGACGTCTCCTAGCTCAATCGACGGACCAGCGCCCCTTCTGTGTTTCACATCCATCGATGATTTCAGAGAGTGTGAAAAATATCCCCTTCAACAAAATGGCTAAGTGTTGGTCATTAGTTGGCGTTGATTTCCCATCGATCAACAAACGCCCCGTTAGTGCCCTTTCATGGGTGCACACTGCCCAGGCAGTGTTGACACCAAAGTGCAAGGGTCCTCCTCAAGGGTCCTTGGTTGGTCCTTGATGATTTGTACCCAGACTTTTCGACCATGAGTTAACTTAAACACCTATCATCTACCCTTCCACCAATTTTCGTGGATTTTCGACTCCTAAAAAGCTAGTCAAATAGGTTAGGCACATTAGTACCTCCTAGAACTTGTTTCCTGACATCATGGATGTTCTTCGAAGTATTGATTCCTATACTTCCTAAATGACCTTTATTCTTCAGAATAAGTCTAAAAAAAGTGTTTATACCTCATGACACTTATGTTAGGCTTTAAGCCACGTCTTGAATTTTCAAACTGTTACAAGTTCCACCATAGGATTCTTCAAGAAATTATTCCCCATAAATATATTTACCCATTCTAAAACGTTCTATGAATAAGAAAAACAAATTCGGGGGTGAATAGCTACCTATAGCTTCAAGAATGGTGGAAAATGAGTTCGAATAGCCTAGGGTCGTATCTTAACCCAAAAGGTCAAAAAATACAAAATAACGTCGTCTAAGGGTTTTATTTATGATTTTAAAACCCGTCATCCTGCTACAATAGCACCCATCACGCTTTAATGGTGTCAATGAAGCGGCACCAATCCCGCTACAGCGGCACTTTTTTAACCAGTGAGCAACATCTTGAAAAATCCCCAAAATCCTATAATTCAATCTCCGCCTCGTCTGCTACAGCAGATCCCCTTCAACTGTAGCTACATCGCTGCCGCAGAAAGAATCCCACTGCAGCGGCAGGAAGCAAGGCACCTAGGGGGTTTTCTATTTCCGTCTTTCAAAACATACTCCTAACCCATTATCCCCAAAACTTACCCTTAATGCCATGATCAATTCCCAGAGGTCTATTCATCAAAATTTAATTATGTAAACTCGTACGGATCCCTAACAAGTTAGCTAACCCATTATATAATAAATTTCCTATTTACTCCACCGATTGCTACCAGATTTCTCTACACCTTGACTACTCCAATTTCCTTCAAGTCTGGACAAGGTTGGGAAAACCCTAGTACTACAAAATGGTTTTTCAATTTTTCCCCATTGGAATTTCTATAACGACGAAACTCAGTCGTTACAATAGATATATATTTACCCCTCACTCATCCCCGAGTGATCAATTAAGAACAAGTAGGCTTGAAAATTAAAAAGGTAGTACCATATTCGACGAACAAGTGCGGATACTTGTCTCATATATCATTCTCCGTCACCCAAGTAGCTTCCTCAACTGGACGATACTTCTATTGAACTTTGACAATCTTAATCTCTTTGGTCCTGAACTTCTGAACATCACTATCAATAATGCAATCAGTCCGTCCTCATATAGGAGGTCCTTGTCAAGAATTATTGAGTCCCACCTAATGATATAGTTTCCATCAGTGTGATATTCATTCAACATAGACACATGAAATACGGGATGTACATTGCACAAATTATGAGGTAACGCAATTTATACTTCACTATCCCTACACGCTCTAGAATCTCAAAGGTACCAATACAGCGAGGACTCAACTTACCCCTTATCAAATCTCATCACCTTGTGATCCGTATAATTTTTTTGTCTACTCTGCGCGGCTATAAGTTTTGATTGAATGCTCCTCATCTTATTTTGAGCATCCTTTAATAAGTCAACCCCGAAAGATTTACATCTCCGGATTCAAACCAAACTATGGGTGATCTATATCCTCTCCCGTATTATCCATCAAATGGTTTCATATTAATGCTCGAGTGATAATTATTGTTATAGGATAACTCACTTTGAGATAGGAACTTATCCCAATACCCTCCAAAATCAATTACACAAGCTTCTCAACATGTCTTCCAACACTTGTATAGTCCATTCTATTTCTTTATCCGTCTTTGGATAGAAGGATGTACTAAAAGTGAGTTGTGCTCCCAATCAAACATGGAAGTTAAAAAGGTACCACGATCTTAGATAATGGAAAATGGAACACCGTGTATCCTCACTAACTCATTTACATAAATTCTAACCAATTTTTCAGCGTTATAATCCACTCTTTCCGGAATGAAATGGCTTGATTTTATCAACCTATCAACTACAACCCAAATAAAATTAAATTTCCCCAGTCTTGGGAAGACCAACCACAAAATCCATGGCTATCCTTTCCAACTTCCGTTCCAGAATTGACATCTTTTGAAGTAGTCCCGCAAGTCTTTGATGTTCATACTTCACTTGTTGAAAATTTTGATACTTCGGCAGAAACGTCTCGATGTCTTGTCTCATACTCAACCACAAATAATTTTTTTTAAGATCTCTATACATCTAGGTCAGACCCGGATGAATAGAATAGTGCTAGCCATAAGCCTTCGCCAATAGCTTTGGGATCAAATCATCAACTCTTGGAACACACATTTACCCATATAGTTGAGCAAGCCATCCTACAAAAGTCTCTTAGTTCCACTCAGGTGAGATGAACTATGAATACTTATCATTTTTCCAATCAAAGCATGCGCCATAACATTTGCCTTACTCGGGTGGTATTTAATATTCACATCATAATCCTTTAGTATTTCATCAATCTTCGTCGTCTCAAATTCAAATCATTTTGAGTGAATACATGATGCAAACTACAATGAACATTAAATACCTCACACTTAACTCTATACAAATAGTCGCCACATTTTAAGGGAAAATACCACAGCTACCATCTCCTAATAATGAGTGGGATAAAATTTTTCATGCATCTTTAACTGATGCGAGACATACGTTATGAAATTCTCACCCTGCATTAACAAAACACCCAATCCCGCATGTGAAGCATCGCAATAAACAATTAAGTCCTTACCCACAACCGGTAATGTTAGAATGGGCGCAAAAGTCAAAAGATTCTTAAGCTTTTGGAAGATCTCCTCAATTTTTTCTGTCCATTAAGACAATACCTCCGTTTTTGTTAAATTTGTGAAGTGAGTAGCAATTGAAGAAAAATTCTTTAAAAAATGACAATAGTGACTAGCAATTCCCATAAAACTCCTAACTTCCATCACCTATCTAGGTCGAACTCAATTCTCAACCGCTTCAACCTTTTGGGGATATACCCTTACCCCTTCTTTTGACACAACATTCCCTATAAATGCAAATAACTTCAACCAAAACTCACACTTCGAAAAATTTTCATATAACTTTTGCTTTCCAAGGATATCCAAAACAGTATGAAGATGGTTAGTTAGCTCTTCTTCCTTTTCTAATACACCAAAATGTCACCAATAAAGTCTATCCCAAAATATTCAAGAGAGGGATTGAATACTCGGTTCATCAAGTCAGGAAAGCTACAGGTGTATTAGTCTGCCCAAACAACATAAAAAATAATCATAGTGCCCATAACAAGTCCTAAACGCCGTCTTAGGTATATCTTCAGGCCTAAACTTGAATTTATGATACCCGAATATTTAATCAATCTTATATAAGACCACTGCACCTTACAATTGGTCAACATGTATCCCAACTAAGGGGTACCTAACCGAATACTGACCTTATTCCATTGTCGGTAATCTATGCATATCTCATACTACCATCTTCTTCTTAACAAATAAAACTGTGACACCCAATTGGCAAGCACTACGACGAATAAAACCCTTAAATGAAGGTCTTGGATATAATCTTTATGCTCTCTCTACTCCGTCAAAGCCATGCGATATAGAGTGATAGGAATATGGAGCATACCAGGCTCTATGTGAATAACAAATATATGTCTTTATTCAGAGGCATGCTGAGCAAATCATTTGGAAAAAACTTCATCAAATTCAAACTTCAATGGAATAAAACCATCGGATGGGGATTCAATCTCGAAATCCATAATATAACATCCAGAATTCTTGGCTCTCTTAGTAAAATCCTTAACTTAACCATTTCTCTTTACCCCCTCCACCTTCTGGACATAATTAGTCACTTCATTGAAGCTCCTTCCCACATAAGTCATGTGAACGGATAACACTTGTAGCTTAGAACCCAAACCTTTAATAAATGACCAAATCCTATCCTCTTCAACGGTAACCAATTGTGTAGCATATCTAGATAAAGCATGAAAATTGGATTCATAAGTAGTGACATACGTACTTCACTATTTTAATGCCATAAACTCATCCTTCTTGCGATCTCTCAAAGTACTAGGAACATACTTTTATATAAACAAGGCATGAAATTGGTTCAACGTAACTGGAGGTAATGAAGATGCTCTACATTTCATATAATCTCTCCACCGTTTCTTGGAGTCACGCTTAAGTTGAAACAACACGAACTTATATGTTGTTGAATGATACCCAACTTATGCAACTTTTCATAACAATCCAATATGAACTCATAAGCATCCTCTTTCTCAAAACCAAGAAATACAGGAATCAAAAACTTTGTCAACATATCATGTTCATTACTGGTCATCACAGAACCCAACAAAGGATGAAAGAAAGCATCATTACCTACCTCATTAACAGTCTTGGGCACAATGTTAGTAGGAGGAATTGCGGGGACTTGAGTAGGTTGAATCATCCCCGAACCAGACAACCCTTTCAAAAATGACATGATCTATGAACATTGGATCAATGGGAGGGATTCCTGTAGCTTCAGCATGCCCTCATTCCTAAATTCCACCTCCTCAACATTCTCAAACTCAACTTCCTCTTCTGTCTCTTCGTTATGTACCAGAGGGTTCTCATTCATTAGAAAATAGATGTTTGGCACCTCAATCACAATAGACACAACTTTCCCAAGACCTCTTCCCCTTGATCTTCCTCTAATTCAGCATCGTTAGCAAGAGCTATGGGCCTAACGTTGTTATACCTAGTATTAACCCTCTGCGGATAGAAGAGTGAACGAAGATGATGCCAATTTGAAATACCAATTTGAATCAAGTCATAGCACAAAGGAGACAAGAGAAAATGGAGCTTTCCTAAAGTCCTATATATTCTCTCAAAGAAAACTAAATGCATCCCCGTACCGTTCCACGAGACTCTACTAGACTCGTTTAGGTACATTGAGATCAATGAACCTAGGCTCTAATACTAACTTTGTGATGATCCAAACCGTCGTGATTGGCACGCACAATAAAACTCGGTGGAAGAACCATTGCTAAACTAACCAAAGCAATTAATTTAAAAACTAAGACATTTAAGTTAAGAAGCCAGTTAAATAACTAAGCTATTTAACATTACTAATTAAAATCTAATAACTAAATTACATGCGGAAGATAAACCTAGAATCAGAAAGTCAACGTACCATAACTATAAATTAAAACAAAATCTAATTAGAATTTCTAGTGAACTGTCTAACTAAATCTGATCTTCTTCTTCTACTTTCGCAAAATTAAATATTTGTGTACTTTGCTCATGTTGAGTGACATACTGACACCATTGTTTCTTTTATCTATAAGTTGGTGAATAAAAGTTTTTCATCCTAAGTGGATGTAATTCTTTAAACATCTAGTGAGGGGAGTCATTTATTAAAGGAACATTGTGCATTCAGTGGACTCATTTGTTCCTTTCTATTTCCTTCTATTTTGTATATCTTTGTATGTTTTTTTACACTCATTAATTTATGCTTATGATAGTAATTATTGCTTTTGAATACATGTTTTAAACTCTGTTTTCTGCAAAGTTATTAGCTCTGGTTATATAGAACATATACACATAAAGTCTGTATATTCTTCGTGTAGACAAAAATTATTGTACTCAGTTCAAAGAGTTCTCACTTATAATATGTGCAACTTAAATATTTGTTTATATTACAAAAAGGGTTTGTGTATATATATATATATATATTATATATATATATATATATATATATTCTTCTTTATTTTTCATTTAATATTTATTAAAGAACCAATAATTTATTACTTTATGTATAGTTTATTCATTAGTGGTTCGTGAGTTATTTGATAATGACAAACAATCAAAATTTATGTCAGAATATTGCTAATATTTTTTAAAATCCTATTTTCTATTATTTTTAATCTATGGATATTATTAAAAAAATAATTGCAAAGTTTGTCCATTTATTATTTATAACCGCGCGAAGCGCGATAAAATTACCTAGTTACTAGAAATTTATGGAAGACTTCTCAAATGATTCAAATGGACTTCCCAAAAATGTCGAAAGAACTCTTATAACCTAACTCTTAGCTCTACCTTGAATGTAAATTATGAATTCAAGGTTATGATTTGTGGTAGAAAATATATCTTGATATTTAGGAGTGATTTTAGATAGTGAATCATGAGAAACGGTTCAAAAACACTATTTGGGGAGTAAGTCTGCGACGGGGAGAGAAAATTTACACATAGGAGGAAAAGGTCTGTGATGCAGACCTACTACATGTTCGTTATCCGAATTTTTCTTCCTTGTTTTTTAACCCCAATTCGCCTAAATTCGGCTCTTTTGCTCAATTTATGTTTAGATTTAGATACCTAATACATTTTCTCAAGTATATAATCAAACAAAACACTATAATCGATTCGATTTACTTAAGAAACTTATTAATTTCAGCCCAATTCAAGAATGATAGCAGATTCATGAATATATAACAGGAACATTAATGCTTTAACTTTTAGAACGAATGAAATTTACATTATTGGCATGTGGGTGAACAAACCCAACACTATGAAAACCTACATACATCTTCTTGAACAACTTGAAGGAAAATCTTGAATGATGAACTTTGCCTTGGCTTTTCTTGATTTTCACGAGCATAGAATCTTTGGAGTGAATTAGAGGGTTTGATTTGTAAAAATGATTTTCTACATATTTAGGAAAATTAAGATGACCTTCTTAGATTTTTTAGGACGAAAATATCCCTAAAGAATAAATTAAAATGAGTTGGGAGCCGAGCCATCGCTGAGTTGCTGCACGATTCGCGTTTTGTTAGCAAATCTCTTATAACTTTTTATTCAGAGATTCGAGTTGAGCGACCTTGATAGCATTGAAAAGCGGACTCAAAAGGATTTAATATAATATCTTATGAGGCTCCTAAATCATTATTTACTAAAAGTTATGGTAATTTGAAGTTGAAAGAAATTTAGGAAAACATATGAATGACACAGAGGAATTAAGTATATTATATCAGTTCAAACTTTCACATTTGGAAGACACAGAGGAATTTTTTCCCATACACGAGGAATTAGAAACATTATAGACATCCCAAACAGTATTGCTTCATTAGAGTCAATGAGACTTAACCGAAGCCATCAATTTGAAGATTCATCCCTGATGATGAAGTAATATGTTGCATATACGATGGGAGAAGACAAACTTGGGGTAAGCGTCTACTAGTGAGTTTGTGCGAGAAATGGGGTTCTTATTTAGATCATATTAGGTCCTTCTTTCCAAGAATTTTTTGCTAGAACATCAACTTCGGGAGATTAACCATTAAAAGTTTAACTTTTGTGGCATCCTCACATTTACTAAAAATCTCCATACGATCTTCTTGCTACATTTACTGCACTCACTATCCAATAAAATATTAAAATGGACACCTTCTCTTTTATGATAATGTGTATTCTGTTAGGTGAACCATGGCGAACTACAATGACTAAATTTATTGCAATCACCTGGTTACTAGAATTTAAATACAAAATAAATTCAGTTTTGCAAAATCGAGGTGTGAAGATGATCGATGATATCAGAATATTCACATTAAAATGCAGAAAATGTTGTATCAAAAGATATATACAAACTGAGAAATAATGTTCTTGCTCTCAGACCTTTCAAGAAAAATAGTACGAGATGTTTTGGAAAAACAGTTATCAAACAACTCGAGTTATCACAAGAACCTTCTCTATTCGTTAATACTAACAAAAGATGGAAGGACACCATATTTCTTTCATAAATTGTTTCCTTCAACGATGAAGATGGTTTGTGTTTATTTCTACACAAAGATATAAGATATGGGTCATATGACTACTGTTATTAGTTTAATTTATGTTGCTAAAAATTGCAGACTAAAAAAGCTAGTTGAGAGTTCTATTTTGGTTATGCAGAAAAATGAAAACAAACATATGAATGAAAGTAGCTTTATTCTTATGCTAATGCAAACGCTTTCAGTCAGACTTATTGAATGAGTTTAGACCCTATATTATATTGTAACAAATTTATTTTTGACTTAAGTTAATACATCTCTGTCTGTACAATATAGAAATCATATTCCTCTACTCAAACATGCCCCGGTACATGTAATCTTATTTGCTATCGATATATTACATATTGTACTATATTTTACGTAATTCGTAAACTTAAAAATTCCCATGCATGAGAAATTAGAAATATTATGGAGATCCCAAATAGTATTGCTTCATTAAAGTTAATCTACACGGAAAGTGACTCTTACCGCATATATCTAGCACAAATAATCAAAAATCCATCCCGAGACTTTTCTTCCACCTCTCCTCTCCATCAACTTAAAGATTTAATATTGATTAAGTAATATGTTGTATATTTGTTGGAAGAAGACAATCTTAGGGTAATCTTCCACAATTGAATTTGTGTGTGAAATGGGATCCTTATTTAGGTAATATTAGGTCTTATTTCGAGGAATTTGTTGTGAGAATATGAGCTTCAGCAGAATGACCATAAAAACTTTGCCTTTTGTAACATCTTTACATTTACTACCAATCTGCTTCCCGTATTTATTGTAGTCACTAGCGTATAAAACAGCAAAGTGGATACTGTCTCTTTGATGTTACTTGAAGACGATCGATGATATCAACAAATTCAAGTAAAAATGCAGAAAAAGTTCTATTAAAGGCAATATCAAAACTAATAAACAATGTGCCTGTTTTGACACCTTTCAAGAATGATACTACAAGATATTTTGGAGAACTGTGATCGAACAACTTAAGTTATCACAAGAACCTTCTATATTTTTTTATACTAACAAAAGATGGGAGGAAACCAGATTTTTTTTCTTCAATTGTCTCCTTCAACAATGAAGATATTTATTTTCATTTCTATGAAAAAAATCTATGGTATGAATGATATGACTACTGTTGTTAGTTTAACTTTTGTTATGAAAATGTATAGACAAAAAGCGCAAGTTAAGAGTTTCCCTCGACCAAACTTAGAAGGGAAGCATAAATGGCTCAAGAAGAGCCTTCTATGCTTAATGTAGGTAGTTGTTCAGAGGGTTATACATCTCTCTCTAAGGGCCACTACCAACAGTTAAGTAGCCAACAACTCATGTTTCGATTATGCATGAAAAAGGAAAAAGACTTGAATGAATTCACTATCTCGAAATTAGTTGTCTTAGATTAATACATCTATGTTCAGTTTAGGAATATATACTACTCTATTCAAACATGCCCTAATATGTTCATAATCTTTTTTTCTATAGATATCTTATGCTTCATCCCCGATGATTAAGGGGGTCCTTAATTAGGTCATGTTAGGTCCTTATTTCCAGGCATTCGATGTAAGTACATCAATTTATTTCTCACACTAAGCTCCTTTATTATAAGGATCATATATAAGAAAGGTTGACAAATAACATCAAAACTACTAAACAATTACATGAACTTAAAATAACACTATAATTATAGGGAATGAAACACAAGTATGAAAAGGTAATTGCGCAGACTCTATTGGAAACTTGAAGAACTTCAATTTCGTAATGAGGTCTGCGGCTATTACAATTATGTCAAAGACTAATACTAAAACAACGACTATGACAACATATATTTTATTTTTGTTATAAATTCTTGGACCTTTCCACTAAGATCCAACCTGAGAAAGCAATTTTAGCACTAGAGTTGCAAATGTAGGATCCCAATAAAGCCCATTTTCATCACCCTTGTCCAATTTCCGACCCTTGCACAATTCAATAGACCAATGAGAAAAATCGTCATTGAACAACTTCCTGAACCTAACAGTTCCACCTTGCATCAATTCATCTAAATTTTGGCCAGGTCAAAAGTCTAGTAACAAAGGATGTACTCAAACATCTCAAAAAAATGGAATCATCATCATTCCTACGACGATCTCATCATGGCTAAGCTTATTTTTTATCTGCCATGAGTTTTGCAGATTGATTCTTGGGGAAGGATATAAATCCCCTATCTCCACCATTTCACGAGTCACCTCATATGGAATGTTGCTAATTTTATAAGATTCTTCTTCAGCTTTTTATGGAAATAAACTGTAGAAAAACATTTTTTGATGGTAAGAGAAGGCCTCTGATCTGACATTGAAGAAGGTGAGTATGAAAAGTGAGAGGCACAACACCTTATATAGAGATAATTAGGTTGTCTATTCCATTTTGAGCAGGAATCATAAAAAATACTACTATTTTATAATTTGAAACTTGTTTCTAAAGGGTCTTTCACAGAAGAGTAATAAAGTAGGATACATATGTCATTTGGCATTTAAATGCGGGATAATAATTCTGATGTTGTTATCTTACCTAAAGTGTGGAACATAAGAGTTTAACTAGTATTCATTGACGATGTAGAAATTTTTACACGGTAAAGTAACTAAATGATCCAACTTTCTGGTCCAAATTCTTGAATAATTTACAGAATTGCCAACAAATCTTTTCGTGCAAATAGAAGTACATAAAACAATACAAAAATTTAAGAATTTTTTTTGATCTATTGACAAAATAAAGGCCTAATTTGTGAATCACAAACCTTAGAAAATTATTTTAAAATTAACTTTGAAAGATATGGATACCAATATAGCCCAACACCGAATCCACGATCCTTGGTCAATTTTTTTATGGATAGAGAATAGTCATCATTACTCAGCTTCATAAAAGTATAATTTTTATCTTCATAGTTCTTTATGACATTCTTCTATGTTATATCCCACAAGTCAATAGAAACCTTATTCCCATTCACTTAAATTCTTGCTAGCTTCAAATTTCGGTATGGAAGAATGTACACAACCGTCACATAAAATGGAATCAAAAAATTTTCAACAATACTGAGTTCTTACTGGAATTTGTTTCATGATGTCTCTTGCAGTATTCTGGTTGAATATAGGGGTAGGGTCTATCCCTTTTACCTCTTGAGTCATTACTCTTGATATGTGTTAACATTGCAGGCTTCTTCTTGAGGGTTTGATGGCCTGAAAACGAAGATAGTATATATTTGCGGGTCATTATTTTAATAACATCTATCTATGTCTTATTTATTTGGATAATTTAGGCAAATAGATTGCCTTTTAGATTTTGTTCTTTTGTGAAATTTTTTCATAATATAACGCTTGCGAAATTATCCTTCTTGATACAATGTTTGCTTATATATTTCTCAACCTTCGATAAAACATAAAAGGCTATCGTCCGAAGTTTGTAATAAGTTACTTAAATTTAGACTGTAGGTTGAAAGGTACATACACCTGTAAAAGATTATTTATTTTCAAAGAAGGTCACTTATTATAAAAAAAAAGTCTCAAATATGTCATCGAACTTCAGAATATTACAGATGGTGTTCGTCCCCCAAAATATTGTGGTCTTTATTTTTGTTCCCCATAAGAAAAGTCTACCCTTTCAAGCATTAGTGACTTATTTCATGCTCAAATCAATGATATATAGGTCACACATAGATAATTTTATGTTGTTTAGGCTCTCCTCCCAGTACCTCCCAATACCATACATACATACATACATACATACATATATACATACATACATACATACATACATACATATATATATACATACATATATACATACATACATATATATACATATATATATACATACATATATACATACATACATACATATATATATATATATATATACATACATACATACATACATATATATATATATACATATACATATGGTATCACCACAAATCAGGATTTCTTTTTAATTATTATTCCCAAAAAGTAGTCTTCCCCTTTCATGAAATGCTATGGCTTTCAGAAACTTTTTGACTTTTATGATAAGTTCTGAATTTTCTGAAAAGGTATAATCATTATGAAAGGTTGTGACATTTACGAAGGGTCATAGTTTTTAAAAAAAGTTGTGACCTTTTCGATAAGGAATAATAAAAATTTGTTCATAGTATCGTTTGTTGTCTATAAATAGATGGATTCCTCTAATTTTAAAACATTAAAGATTTTGAAGCACTTCTTCTTCTTCTGCACAATTAAATATTGGTGTACTTTGCTCCTATTAAGTGGTTTTGTACACAATAGTTTTTGTATCAATACATTGGTGAATAGAATCGTTCTATCTTGAGAAAATCTATTCGTTCAAACGTCATGTACTAGAGAAAAACAATTTCCATAAGGGGACATTGTGCATTTAATTAGCTCGTCTTTTTCTTTCCTTTTCATTCTATTTTAACTGATCATGGTATTTATTTTACAGTCATTGTTTTATGCTTATGTTATTAGTCGATGATTCTGAGTACATGTTTTAAACTTTGCAATGTTATTGTTATATAACTATTTGTTAGTACATATTAAATAATACACATTAATTGAGCATTCACACAAGTTTTATCTGCGGAAATTATTGGAGGTATAGTAAAACTATTCTTTAAAGATCTATATGACCATCATTTGGTGACAAAATTCAAATTCGGCATATGATTGTGATGACATAAAGGCCTGAAAAACATTATTGCTCCTTGAAGTTCAGAGTGAAGTAGGAAAAGAAGATAAAAATTACTAACCTTTTGACATGGGCTCAACAATGTGCCAGATGACCTATAGAGAAATTTGAGTAGACTGGAGCCTCTATCAATCTCAAAGACATAAAAAAAACACAGTATATCAATCTCCAATATTCAATATTAATTATGAAATATTCTTATGTTTACTGCAAGTTGTAAATACTACAATTATTTTCTCGACGTAATAGATGTGTTTCCCTCTACAGTGTCATTGGAATAGAAATATCCTTTCAAATCGAACTTCATCACTTTGGTATGTTAATTTTTTAAAAAAACACCCAAACAAATTAAATAGTTTTGTGTAATATTTTTCCTGTAGAATATAATAAGTTGAATTGTTGTTCAATATGATACATTCTCCCTTTAGTTTTTCATTTTAATAATTAATGACACATCTAAATGGAACTTTAAAATGGTATATGCAAAGGAAAAGGTAGGGTTGAACTTTCCATGTTAGAAGTAGAATATTTTCTCGCTTTTTCGGACTTTAAAATTTATTTATTCCTTCACCAATGACTATTTAATTATTAGAAAATTTAATATCTCCGATTGATGTTTATTTGACTTCTAGAAAGTATCAAAAAGTAACACTTTTGGGAAGCAACACGATAAATTATAAAATCAAATTAAAGATGACTTATTGAATGATAAATGAAAAGATAATATATTTGTCATCTTAATTTACAATATTATTGTTTGTTACTACGTAATCTTATCTATACAATAATATAGTATTTCAGTTTTAATGACTAATAGTTTTGAAATATTATTTTATAAACTTCGTAATATTAAATTCCTTGTGGGTGTGGGTGATTTTACTAGTAAGAATATATATATATATATATATATATATATATATATATATATATATATATATATATATATATATATGAAAACTCAAAATTCTGTCACTCTGAGTGGGTAGAGCCTTATTACCTTATTAATAGGAGGGATGCAAGGAATGGATGCTACGAATGCCATAGCAAGTGAATCAGAATATGCCCTAGCCAAGCTACTGATTAGAAAGTCTTATCGTCATCTGTGATTTGATTGGCGTGCTCGCCGGTTTGATACTATACTCATTGCTTTCAGAGCTTGAAAGAGCGAGTGGAATAAAAGAAAGGAGTTGAACGAAAGAGATATATATATATATATATATATATATATATATATATATATATATATATATATATATATAGATAGATAGATAGATAGATGGGAGGATACTAGATTTGCTTCTTAAATTGAGTTCTTCAATGATGAACAAGTATATATATATATATATATTGATAGATAGATAGATAGATACATAGATAGATGGGAGGATACTAGATTTGCTTCTTAAATTGAGTTCTTCAATGATGAACAAGCTTTATATACCATTCACTATGGGATTCGACCCAAAATCTTCGTTGGGTTTTTATGGACTATGATCTCTCAATATTTTAATTGGTTTTGGGAGCTATTTGAGTGTCATATGAAATCTTTAACGTCATGGTTTTCAAAATCTTTTGATATGAAAGATATAGGTTAAGTAGACTATATATTAGGTTTTAAGATCCAAAGAGACCATTCCAAGAATATTTTGAGTTTATCTAGAGAAACTTATATAAAGAAAATATTGGAACACTTTCCAATGAATAGTTACAAATTTGTGGATACTTCTATAGGCAAGGGGTTAAACCTTAAGCTTACGAAATGTGTCCAAAGACTAATAAATAAATATAGATATGTCCCAAGTTCAATGTTGTAGTGTTATTGGGATTTTGATGTATACTATGATGTCTACTAACCCAAGATTTTTCTATGTCGTAAGTCTGGTAAGTAAGTATCAATCCAAGCCTGAGAGAGATCCTCGGAAAGTAACAAATAGAATATTATTATATCTAAAGGAAACTACATATCAGTAACTATGTTATAGTGGATATAATTAATTCATAAGAGGTTATACATAAGCTGATTGGACTGGTGAACGGTGTGATAGAAAATCAACCGCATGTTATGATTTCTTACTTAATGATGGTGCTATTTCATGAAAACGTATCACAAAAACTTGCACAACTCTTTAAACCATGCAATCTGAATTTATGGCATATGGTCCCTATTACAAGAAGGGAGTTGAGTTACTTTTGGGTTCTTATATTTATGAGTAGATCTTCCACTAAGTATTGAATCAGGCCAAGGGTTCCCTTGTATTTCAATAATGGTTCTTTAGTTCCAATCGTGTCCAGGATGTAGGCTCAGAGCATGACAAACTTGGTATAAGCGCACATAATTCAAGAGTTCTAGATGTCTATGAAAGTGTGTCTGTAGATTCTTAGTTATCAGTGTGAAGCTCACCATATCTATAGTTACGAGGTTGCAAGATTGACGAACAATCTCACTTCTTTCATACTATTTTCATACGATAGAGTTAACCTCTATAAAAGTATATTTCTAATTTTTAATTTCGCGTCTTATTTCAGATAATGCCTCAAAAAAAACTATCTGAGGTCATCTTCCTTGGAAGAATGTAGATCCTCAGGATCAAGAGGTCTCCAACAAACAAGAAGTGCAACCCCATGGAGAGGTCACTAATTATTAGTTTGAGAATATTGTGCGGATGTTGACTCAAGTCTTGACCAACCAAGAAAGACATAAAAGAGAGAATCAAAGTATGTGTCTAAGACATCTAGGATCCATGAGTTCTTGAGGAACAATCCTCAAGATTTCACAAAACCAAGTGTCATTATGGATCCGGAAATCAATGTGAAAGAGTTTCATAAAGAGTTTGAGATGATGCATTTGGTATATATTGTACATGTGCAACTAGTTGCATACCAACTAAAGGGTGTTTCTCGAGTCTAGTATGAACAATGGAAGAAGAGTAGATTAAAAGGTGCACTAATTGAAATTTGGGTTGTGTTTGAAGTGGTCTTCTTGGGGTTTTTATTTCCTCGTGATATAAGAGAGGCAAAGGTAAGAGAACCCCTTAACTTGGAGTAGGAATCCATAAGTGTGCATAGTATTTTCTCAAGTTCACTCAACTATTCTATTATGCTTCAGAGATGTTTGGTGATATGAGGAGACGACGAGCTTGCTTGTGTGTGTCTTGTCTCATTTGTCAAGAAAAGGGTAAAGATGCAATGATGATAGGGGACATGTCCTTTCATGACCCAGACTTTCGTGATTGACACCCACACAAAAACTCACTGGGAGAACCACTACTAGTATCCAAGCAATGAAATAAATCAAAAAACTAAGGCATTTAAGTTACGGAAACAAGTTAAATAACTAAGTTAATTTCCATTAATAATTAAAGCTCTAATAACTAACTAAAAATGCGGAAGATAAACCTAGAAACTGATAGTCAAAGTACCAAAACTAGAAACAAGAAATAAATCTAACAAGAATTTCTAATGAACTATCTAACTAACTAAAATAAGGTCTAGGTCCGAAAAATGTGGACATGGACTAAAGAGAATTCCATGGCAGCTCAAACTATGTGTCTCACACTTGAACTTGAAGTGATCATCGATCTCCTAAGCAAGGTATGTTAACAGTCACTTGAAGATGCCCTTTACTCAACAAAAATAAGAGCAAGTACTGAGTCAATACACAACCACTGTGTTATGGTAAGATCACACAGCTATCCCACTAGTTTAACATGAACAAACAATTACAACATTATATCACATGCATAAATATTAATATACTAAATACTACCATAAGAATAGAAATCACAATTCACATGCTACATCACATAGTTGCTCCTCCCTTGGAACCCAAAGTCAATTTCGGAAATGGAAATTCTATCCAAGTTAGTGTGCTAGAACGTGGAAGCCAATCCCAACCACACATCACACTAATACATCAATATCACCCATTCAAGTCATGATTTCATGGTTTTAATATTCATATATCTCATTTCAACATCTATGATCAATATTGCAACATGCATACCTATATAAGTATCACAACAAATTGAAGCAAGTGTATATCACACAATCATAGAATCATGACCATCACCTATGTCACGACCGGGGAGCACCCCCATACAAGTAACATGGTTTACTTTATCTCTCGGATGTCTTATACAAGATCATAGTTATCATTCATCGCATTGTCATACTAAATTTAGCAGAAAATTTAGAACTTTTCATAGCACATCATATGCTAGAAACATCACTTTATATATATAAAATATAAATCATAATACATATTTTGACTCTAAATCACTTTTGTCATCTTAGATTCAACATCATAGAATAAAACAGGGACAAAACCCTTATAATTATAACATAATATCTGAGCTATTACATATACTTTGAATGGAACATAATATATGAAATCCTTGAAACATAAGGATCTTTTTTTCCTTGAACTTGGGGAAGTAATCCAAGCCCTTCACTTGAACAAACATCCTCTAGTAACCACCACCTACACTTTTTATAAAAATATTAAGAAGAATGGTGTTAGTACAAGAATGCACTAAGTATGGAAGCCATACAAAAACATGCATTTAAAAGGTACATTTACTTTGAAAACCATGCATCGTGTCTTTTTGTAAAAGCTCATAAGTACTTTAATATAATAAGCACAACATAGCTGATACACTTCACATAAGCATGAACATTATTCTTAACATTACGTAAAGCCACATTATTCATTTAAGGTACATTTATCATATTCATAGTATTATCTTATCTTTTACCTTAAGTCTTTAACCCCCAATTAACCCTCTAGTAACACTTGGTGCTATGCATGAATAGTGTCCATTTCACTACTCACACTCAAGCATCACCGTAAGCTCACCAAGGTGAACATTCACATAACCTTCATTTAGTTAAACATACACATTCATAGGAACATAGCATATCCTAAGACACCTACCTCACATATAAACCAAAATATTCCATGAACCACATATAGGATTCACTTCAAGACTACATGCAAGCCAACACTATCAATACCATTATAATAGGAAATAGTCAACGAAAGCATACCTGAACTTCATATCATATAGACATCACAAGACCCTACTCATTATCCCCATCTAAGCATACTAGTGTAATGTACATGTGAAGTCTCATAACTTCAGATATACTAAGTAACCTACAAGGAGAGTACAAGCCTTAACACGCACTTCATACATCAACAAGATAAGTACATACAATCTTATTCATGTCAAGCAAGATCTTATCATATAGTCAATAGACCCATACTATGCATATAAGGTATGAAAAGATCATATAGACTCATACAATGCATATTATAACAACAAGTAGACAACACTACAATGTCATGCATAAGGAACATAAACATAATCATATACATTAGAGCACCTTTCTAGAACTCCTTTCAAGAGCTACTTGTGCAATGCATAGGTGAAGTCACATACCCCTACCTTCACTAAGAACCTTCCCTTAGGTTATCCTAGTTAGGGTCCTTACTTTACTTCCATTGTTCATTTACTTTAGGGATACTATATCCTTAAGCGACACTAAGACCAAGGGTGCTAAACATGGAATTCGGTGTTGTAAAGCCTTACACAAGGGGAAGGTGCTCTTACCTAGCCGAGATTGAACATTAACACATGCTAGCATACTAAGTGCTATCACTTGCTAGATCTTATGGGGCAAACATAGTTATGGAACTTTGAGGTATATATGGAAACATCACTCTAAGCCCATTAGGGCTACAAGGCTAACCACCTCGTGAGGACTTTGGTGAACCTACATTCTTACATTGGGAAGGGATACCCCTCATCTTCAATTTCACTCAATGCTAAATTAATTTCCGTTTATTGAAAAGCCTTTATTAACATTACTCAATAAAAATTAGGCTTAGGAGAGTTAACCCCTCATATGCTTAGTTTATAGGTCATAGATGATAGTTCATCAACCTAAATTATATGACAAGACCTTTCACATGGACATAACATATGCAAAGCGCCATCTAGTTTAGGGTACAGTTGAACACACCTTTCAAGGCCCCTCCATTGGCTAGATCATCATACATGTGTACATACATGTGAGCATCACATAAATCCTTTAGACAACATATCGTCATACTTCACTTCATAAGTGCATAAGTGTAACAATATGAGTAACGCTTTCATATGAACACATTTAGACACTATGAACATTCATAACATATTCATGCTTTCATAGTCATGTACATAGAAACCCAACCATGGAACTATCCTATCAAGGCACACACGTGTAATGCATAGAGGTTTCATACCCTTATCCATACTAGTACACCTATAAAGTCATCCTAGTTAAGATATGCATAACATGCTTTATAGACATATACCTTTCATGCATAGTAGTAGACACAAATGCATATGAGAATACCCTTTTTATTAGACACCATGAACCTATGCTACTCATAAGCATATATGAAATTTGAGTGTGTGCACATTGGTCAACATGATCACATAATGGCTATCAACAACACACTGAGGCAGCCACCTTCTTAGGACCATAATGCACAACCAATAATCGATCACACAGCTCATAATAGCATAGGAGACAAGAAAATCTTCACATTACATTCAAGACTCTTAACCCTAGCTATTAACACATTCATATAGGGGGTACATAGGTAAGGGATCATTATACATCATAAATGGAAGAACCTAGATACAACCCTAACATATTCATCAACATGCTTGTAACCTTAGACACACAACCTTGATCATGGCTAGAATAGAAAACTAGGCATAGGCTTCACATATAGTGATCATCATAGCCACAAACTGATATAACATCAAATTTCCTTCAAGTACATGGTCAACAAATATATATATATATATATATATATATATATATATATATATATATATATATATATATATATATATATAATAAACTAAACACCTACATCATAAGTGCACCATACCACACAATGCTACCAAACGTCGATTCTATTATTAATAATATTGAAAAATGAAGAAAGTAGGTACTCTTAAATATTCCTCAACCGTTTATCATAAGTGATCAATACTCTTTTTTCATGAATAATTCAAGTATAGGAAAGTATCTAAATGTACATTAACATAAACAAAATCATGAATGAGCCACTACAAGATCATTCTACTAGCAAGTTCACTACATCACCCATTCACTAGTAAGTAGAGAGACATAAATCTCTTACCAATTTCCCTTTCTTTTATTATCAACACCAATTTATTAAAAACATGTAGGGAGATAGCTAAAGACCTTATAATCTAAACAAAATCATTCTTCAATAGCCCTAGAATCGAGACCATACAAGTATTCTATATTAACAATCAACAATAGTTTGAAGAACATAAGTCAATACTACCTAATCTTCAAAACTTGATCCATATTGGATCCATTACATCTAATTAATAATAAATTTACCTAATATGCAGTATCTAAGTCAATTTATCACAACTGAAACTCATAACAATCTTTCTAGCATCAATATCAGAAGATACTACATAAGAACACATAGAAAATAGAAGAACATAGGCTATTATCATTCAAACCTTCATACCTTGATCCACATAGATCAATTTCACATAATTTATATTGAGTAAAGATAATAGGCAATAAATATAAGCATTTTGACATAATTAATCACAATTCGATTTGCATGAGGTAAAGATCACAAAGCCCACATATAGACCAAATCGAGAGTTTGAAGGGAGCATGGGTTCATCATGAAATTTGATTCAAATTCACCTTAAAATAAATACATTAACATAAATTCATAATGATTAAGAATTTGAAAACGTTTTGAGAAAGAACCCATGGCTAGATTGAAAGATAGGAAGATTGATCGTGAATTCTCTTTGAAAACTTTGAAAGGAACTCTCAAAATGAAAGGTTGTTTCGAAAAGAAGGATGAACATACCTTTCTACATGATAATCCCATAAAGAATTGACAAAAAAACCATAAAAATCCAACCTCTATCTTTAACTTGATTTTTCCCTACAATTGAGGTTTGAGAGAATTTGGAAGAGAAGAGAGATTTGAGATTTTGATTTTCTTATTCGGTGGGGTTAAAAAGATCCTAAAATAAGTTTATAATTGTCTCCCTAAGTTACAAAAACACCCCGGTATTTGTTGGGACTTTTAGACATGTCAAAATTGACTTTAAAACAAAGCAATCAGATCGGGGAAGTGGTTGCGCATCGCAGAGGCAGCCTCTGATTCTGCCCCAAATAATTATCGAGGCAGTAGGGTGCGTGTTGGGTGCAAGTAGCCCAGTCAAATTTAGTCCACATGCACGATGTAAGGGCAGCCCCAAATCTAGCTGCTGCACGCTGCCTTGGGCATCCTCTTTGTCCAACGTTTAGGTCCTCCTCGGGGGGCCTTAGGGTGTTCCTCGAGAGTCTTTCCTGAACGTTTTGACCCTTAACATGTCTATTAGTATTCTAGGATAACACGTACTGATTTTCAACTGCAACCAACACATAAAGACAAGGAAAACAAAAAAGGACACACTAGTACATCTAAAGACCAACTTTCGAACGTCTCTGATGTTCTTGGACGTTTGATCTCCCTATGAAATCAAATCAAGTATACATACAATAAAACACTTAATGAACATATTTTAAACCTTTTAGACACTTTTGAGGCTCTAATAACCTTAATTTTCGGGGTTTTACAACATGCCTCAAAAAAACCTTGAAACCCTAGATAACTTGATCCTTCCATTTCTGGATTTGTTGCAATTGTTCATGGTCTACAAAAAATAATTTATATACATGAATTAACAAAGAAACACTAAATTCCCTGAATACTAACAAACTATGAACCCTAGTTCAAACTCATGACCCCAACTAGTCAATTTAGGGTCAAGTCCACCATAGGATTCTTCCCAAGAAATATTGATCAATTGTAGAATGTTCTACGGATCAAAAAACGAATTTAAGGAGTGAAATGCTTACCTCTAGCTTCAATAATGGTGTAAATTGAGTTGGAATATCCTAAAGGTTGTCTCTTAACCCAAAAAGTGGAAAAATACAAAATAAGGTCGTCTAAGGGTTTTATTGATGATTTCAAAACCCCGCCATCCTGCTACAACATCACCCATCACGATGTAGCATTGTCAATGAGGCGACACTTGTTGAAACAATGAGCTCCATCTTGAGAAATCCAAAAAATCCTAAAATTAATTATGCTCCTCGTCTGCTAGAACGGTAGCCCTCCCGCTGCAGTGAAAGAATCCCACTGCAGCTACACGAAGCGAGACAGTGAGCTCCTACGAAATTCCAATTTCCATATTTCACAACATACTCTTAACCCACTACGCCCAAATTTCAAAGGATAATCTCACCTAAACATCAGAATAGGTGGAAGCCGGATCAAATAATACATTATCCATTCATCCTAAAACAAGAATAGTACATGTGATCACCGCATCAGACGCCTCTACCTTGTTCTTTCACAGAAAGGCATAACATTGATCTCTATCATCAATATGATCCACTTTCCTACCTGGTTGCGCATTACCTCTACCTCAGTTACCATTTGATCTACCTCCACTACCTCTCTTATTTCCTCCTCATCCAACATGTAGACGTCTGTAATGACCCAAAGTACACCCTAGTTGTTACCATTGTCGTCGTCAAAGAGGACTAAGAAAAGCCTCGTAGTATTTTTCATCACATATCATAGGTATAAAGTGCGGAAAAATTAAATTTTTTAATAAAACGATGTAAACTTAGACTTCTTGCATATAACATATGGGGTTTACATAGACCCCTCGCTTATGAAGCTTACATAGGCTTCTCACTTAACATTAAACAAACACATAGTTTAATAGTTTGTCTCACATTTAACCATCTAAGGAAAATAGTTTGGGCATAGCCTTTAGTCTATTACAACATGCCCATACAGGCTACAATGAAGTCTCAAGATGAGAATGGAATAATTTTCTCAAAACACAGACAAAATTTATAAGGCTTGATAAGTGGTTCTATCCTCGAAACTCATGAGGACACACCAATTGACTTAGGAAAGAGCCAAGTCTTCTTCATCAATGACCACGAATATCTTCAATGATCCAAAACTAAAATATTTTGGCAAAAGGGAGAAATATGGGTTAGTACAAAACACATATACTAAGTATGGTTCCTATGCATAAAAATTATTAATGCATGAGAAAAGTCACAATTTAGTCAAAATCGTGCTTTGTATCAATTTAAATCAACATTCATATATATATATATATATATATATATATATATATATATATAAAGCATAATAATTCAATTCAACATAATAACAACCCAACCAACATGTAGATTACCCAATAAATACTTGTGAAATGTCAAAAATAGAACCAGTGATCCCATCCAAGGCTAAGTATCACATTAAGCAACCTACTTCATATTTACAATAGATTTTCATAACATGCTTATACATCATACTTTCTCATGGCTTATTAACATAACCATAATCATAATCATAATCATAATCATAATCAAAATCATAAAAGAACACTACTAGAACCATCCCTTAGGATCCTACATGTGCAGTGAGTAAGAGAAGTCTCATACCCTCTCTCACCCTATGTATAATACTTCAATACAACCCTAATAATAGTTCACATTCATTCTTATTCATTACTTTTAAATTAGGGTAAGAAGTGCAATAACCGACATGAGACCATGTGAGCTACATGTCATCCGATGTTCTACTACCACACTGAAAAGAAAGCATTAATACTTGCCTAAGGTGTAACCATGCATACATATATATCTAGGTGGATCCACTAAGATAGAGTCCTATGTGGAAACATTGTTTAGGATAAACGAGATTGTTCCTAGAAACCTTGACTTACTTGTAATGCCCCAAAATGAACTAAGGTGATCTAGAGCTTCGTGAATGTGTATTGAGTGAATTTGAAGTTAAAATGAATTACTTTAGTGTGCTTATCCAGTGTGTGAAGTTTGGTTAAGTTCGTAGGTCAAATTTCCAAGAACGTCCATGACGTTCAGAAGGCGTGCCTTAAATAGCGCTTGTGTGTCTTGATGTGTTTGGGTGAGTTTTATGTGTTTGTTTAAATAAAAAATGACGTGTGATATTCCTAAGACCTAGAAGACTTATTTTAAGGGATTAACGTCCGGGCAAGACCCCCCTAGGACCCACAAGGGGCCCTAGTTGAAGGTACAAACACTTGGACAAAACTGCCGAGAACACTACTCCATCGACGAGGCAGTCTACTGGGCGTAGACCCATCGACGCCTCGTCAACTAGGGGTCGTAGTACTATACATAGTGGTAAGTATATCCCCCAATGATGCAGTCTGTGAAGCTATCAACGCCGAGCAGGACGGGCCATCGACCCATCGACGCCCAGTAGCTTGGGTCCTCAATTGGCTCCTTCAAAAGCTACAGAAGCTTGCTGCCAATTTGGGGTGTTTTGTGTAAATTCGCCCCAAGTATTTTATAACCCTAGGTCAATATTTTTAGTGTTTTATGTTATATTAAGTTAGTTTTAATCACTAGATCTATAAAAGACCCCTCACTTCAAATATTTAAACTCTCTCTCAAAAGAAAACTCTATCAAAGTAACCAATGGAGCTAAGACTCAAGGAGGGAAAGAAGGGGATGGTTTGGAAGTGTTCTTCCTCAAAAATTAGTGGGTTTCTTTATATTTGAGGTATGGTATCCATCCTTTAACCCTCTTCCATTCAAGGAGTCATTTCAAAAATATTTCTAAAAGGGTTTTCAAACTCTATTTCCTTTTATCTATTATTTTAATCATGGGTCTTCTTGTAAGAGTTTTCTAATGGTATAATGTGTTTATTATAGTATGAATTGATTATTTTAATGTTAAGAACCTAATGAACTCATGTATATGAATATTTCAAACTTTTACTTTAAAGAAATGGGTTAAATGAGCATGGTTTGGGTAAGGTATGAACTTTGATTTTCTTATGTTGTTATTTTAGTTTAGATACTGCCCTAAAGGCCTTGTTATGATGAAATATTGATTAATTGATTATATAGGATGATGTCTTGGTTAAATGGTGAGTTGCCTACATTGTATAGTTCTTATTATAAATTGTTGTTGAGCGATATGGTCCTCCTTCTTCGTGGCGGTGTTTATTTGATGAGCTTGATATTAATTAGTATGTTTTGTGAGTGTTGTTTTGAAGGCCAATTATATGAAATGAAGTGATAGTAAAGATAAGATTTGTCTTGTGTTGTGTGAAGTTGAATAGTATGTTTGGGTTAGATTATGCCTGAGTAAAGCATATGACTCTGTGAAGCATGTCAAGTGTATGAATTGATAAATGTAGGTCTAAAGCATGTATAGAATCTAATGTAAATGAAATGGTGCTTAAATGTAAGATGTGCTCACAAGTACACACACCCACTTAAATGAATGTATGAAGTAAAATTGAGTAAATAGAGAAGTTTTGAGGTTAACACTCTTCGTGAGTTGAGATGAAGTGTTTAGTTTCAACCTCACTACATCCTAAGAGCTTTCTAAGATAGGTCGGAGGATAATTGTCTTTCGTGAGTTAATATGTGGTGTTCACTAGTTATCCTTTACCTATAATTTGAAGTGTTTGGAATCCTTGGGGGTTATGGCTAGCACCAAGAGGATATGAATAAGAGGTGGTTACACTTCGTAAGTTGAGATGTTGTATTCCAATGTACCTCTCGAGATGAGTACTCCTTGTTAATAGAGAAAGAGTTACTTAGTATAAATCTCCTTATCTCTTAACTATGCTCCCACATAGGTGTAGCTATTGGGAAAGCCTTGTAAAATCTAAAAAGTATGATCCTAATCTAGGCAAGTGAGGATCCCTCATGTTATAGGGCTTAATGTTGGTATTACTCTAGGCAAGTGAGGATCCCTCATGTTATACGGCTTAATGTTGGGATTCCATGTCTAGCTCTCTTGTTCTATGTCGGTTAATCTGACCCTCCACAAAACAATTAATTGAACTAAGTCTTCTAAAAGAATGGGCTAATTTGGGTAGGTCATTGTATGGGACACTATATACTCATTGCACTAGGTACGACCTTTCGAAAGGGAATTCTTGGTGCCAAACCTTCTAAAATAATGTGCTACTTAGGGTAGGTGGTGGTATGGGACGGTATCTACTCATTGCACTAAGTAGGCATTTCGAAAGGGAAGACTTTGGTGAGTTGTCAGATGTCCATTTAATGTCTTGTCATTGAGTGAGGGGCTTATTCTCCCGAGGTGAGTAAGCCGAAAGGTGCATTCTTGAGGATTGCTTTGGTGTGTATTGAAGAAGGCATATGGATATTTTCTTCATGTCTTACCATAGTGAGTCTTTGGATAATCCCGAGGTAAGAAAAACTCCTACAGAAATGAGTGCACTTTCTCTTCGCTTGGCCTTGGAATTTCACTCATTTAGAATAGGGTATTTCATTGTGAATGCTTTAGAAAATTCATTGTTAAAGTTCAAAATAGTTCACTGTGATATCAAATTTTACTTAAATGTAAAGGGTCGTGTCCCTTAGATATTATGTTGTGTCTTAAGTTTTGCTTGTGACGATGAGATTCTCTAATTATTTATGAAAGACTAGTTTTTACTAAATGTTCTTGAATTTTTTTTATTTATGCACTACTTTTCATGTCTTATGTAATGAAAGATAGTAAAAAAGGCTTGTACAAGACCCCAAAGGGTCAAGTAAGTCCGGTCACGAAATAAGGGTTCTCCCTAACTTCTAGGGGGTACTTTTAGATCGTTACAGACTTGGTATCAGAGCATAAAGTTATGAGAAATAGTTTAGGGTCTAAAATTCTCCCAGGCCACGTCTAGTAGTGTCTTGGTCATGGTGTGAGTCGTGACATATCCATGGACAAGAGTCGATAGGATGATAGAGTTTCACTTTCTTCATTACTCTTGAATCATGTCATAAAACTTAACTCCATAAGGCCTCTCTCCCTTAGGTTTCCTTGGCCGGTGGTTTTTCTAGGTGTATTGCTTGAAAGGGGACATGTTTCTCTGTTTGAGGGAGAGAATATTTGAGTTTTGATGTTATGATGGTTTTGTGGCTAAAAGAGTAAATATGAAGGTATGTTTTGAAAATTGTGATGTGATGCCATTTATGTCTACGTGTGATTTATGATATTGGGAGTGCTGTGATGAGATACTTTATGGTGGTGTAGTTCTAAGCATGGTAAGAATTATAATGAATGAATAGAGTGACTTTGAGAGAAAATGAGTTATCTTGTGATTATGTTCAATAAATGTGAAATGCTTTAAGGTGTAAATTTGAGAAATTTTGAAAAATGTGGAGAAATTATAGGAGTTGAGGGCAACCCTCTTGTGTGTTTAATGTTTGAATAGTTGTTTCTGTGATTTGGTTGAGGTTGTGGTATAGGTTTACACTAAGGCGGAAATGTTGTATGAATGCCTAGTAAGGGAGTTTTGTTCCATGAAATTGAGTTAAGTGAAGGCTAAGAGTTGAATGAAGTGGTGTTTAATGGAGTTTCTTTAGGATTGAATCCTAAGAGGAAAGTGTTATGCTTAACATATAAGGTTGATGTTTAGTCTTGATGTGCATGAGTTGAGAGTGGTTTAAGTCCCTACATTGTGAGAGGCATAATGGTGCTTTGTAGTATGAGAACTATAAGAGGGATTTACCCTAAGTGGGGGAGAATGAGTTGACTAAAATTGCATGTAGTGAACTTTCCAAGAGAATCCTCAAGGGTCATTAAGTGGGAGTGGTAGTATGGGATGCTACTCTCACAATGCACATAGTGAAACTTACCAAGTCTCTTTGGAGTAAGTTCGTATGGTATTGTCTCTCATATTGTCATGTCATCTTATAAAGTTGCTTGAAAGGTGCATTATTGAAATTTTAAGCATGTGACACAGTGAAGTTTTTAGTTCACTATAAGTAATGTCCAAATTTTGAGAAAAAATGCATTTTTCATGAAATATGTTTTCAATGTTTTACGAGATGAATTTTTATGGTATTATACTTCATATGATCATGCCTTCCTCAAAGAATGAAAATTTGAAATTTTAAACATGCTTAACAGTGTTTCAGTGATGTTCACAGTAAGATTATTGAATTTTGAGAAAATTTGCCTTGCCTTAATTGATGTTCCAATGTGTGAAATTTTTTTGTATGTGAGCATGTTTAATGTTGGAAAAGGTTGTTCCTCCACAAAATAAGATTAAGGGTGAGTTTTTAAGTTTGTGAAGTTTTGCGAAGAGTTGCCTATGTTGTTATTTGTTTGAAAGTGTGAAGTGATGCTCCTTGCTAATTGATGCTTTGATTTGAGTGTTTGAGACTTGATTTTAATGTGTTATGTGATGTTAAGTGATTCCTTGTTGCACTTGAAGTTTTAGTGTCATTTGAGGACGAATGTTGATCAAAGTGGGGGAGAATGTAACGCCCCAAAATGAACTAAGGTGATCTAGATCTTTGTGAATGTTTCCTGACTGAATTTGAAATTCAAATAAATTACGTTAGTGATATTAGGCAGTGTGTGAAGTTTTGTTAAGTTCAGAGGTCAAACGTCCAAGAACGTCCCTCACTTTCGGAAGGAGTGCCTTAGATAGCGCTTGTGTGTCTTGATGTGTTTGGTGAATTTTATTTGTTCATTTTAATTGAAATTGATGTGGTATGTTCCTAAGAACTAGAAGACTTAGTTTAGGGTTTTAAATTCTGGGTTCGACCCCACATAGGACCCACAAGGGACCTAGATTAAGGGCCCAAGACTTGGACAAAAACTGCCAAGAACACTGCTCAATCGATGAGGCAGTCTACTAGGCGTAGGCCCATCGACGCCACATCGAATGGGGGTGTAGTACCATACATATTTGTAAGTTTATCCGCCCATGATGCAGTCTCTAAAACTATCGACACCAGCAGGATGGGTCGTTGACCCATCGACGCCCAGTAGCTTGGGTCGTCGATTCGCTACTTCAAAAGCTGCTGAAGCTTGCTGCCAACTTGGGGTGTTTTGTGTAAATTCACCCCAAGTATTTTATAACCCTAGGTCAATATTTTTAGTGTTTTTAAGTTATATTAAGTTAGTTTTAAGCCCTAGACCTAGACAAGACCCCTCACTTCAAATATTCAAACTCCCTCTCTAAAGAAAACTCTCTCAAAGTCACCATTGGAGCTAAGACTCAAGGAGGGCAAGAAGGGGATGGTTTGGACGTGTTCTTCATAAAAAATTAGTGGGTTTCCTTCTCTTTGAGGTATGGTATCCATCCTTGAACCCTCTTCCATTCAAGGAGTCATTTCCAAAAGATTTCAAAAAGGGTTTTCAAACTCTATTTCCTTCTATCTTTGATTTTAAGCATGGGTCTTCTTGTAAAAGTGTTCTAATGATTTAAATGTGTTTATTCTAGTATGAATTGATGATTTTAATGTAAAGAACCTAATGAACTCATGTATATTCAAATTTCAAACTTCTAATTAAAAGAAATTGGTTAAATGAGCATGGTTTGGGTAAGGTATGAACTTTGGTTTTCTTATGTTGATATTTTTGTTTATCTACTGCCCTAAGGTCCTTATTATGATGAAATATTGAGAAAGTAATTGTAGAGTATTCTGGCTTGGTTTAATGGGGAGTTGCCTATATTGTATAGGTCTTATTATAAATTGCTCTTGAGTGGTATGGGCCACCTCCTTGGTGGCAGTGTTTATTAATTTGATGTTTAATTAGTATGTTTTGTGAGTGTTTTTTTGAAGGCCAAGTATATGAAATGAAGTGATATTGAAGATAAGCTTTGTCTTGTGTTGTGTGAAGTTGAATAGCATGTTTGACATAGATTATGCCTTACTAAAGTATATGACTTTGTGAAGCATGTCAAGTGTATGAATTGATGAACGTATGTCTAAAGCATATCTAGAAGCTAATGTAAATGAAATGGTGTTTAAAGTAAGATGTTCTCAGAAGTACACACACCTACTTAAATGAATGTATGAAATTAAATTGAGTAAATAGAGTAGTTTTGAGAAGAACACTCTTCGTGAGTTGAGATGAAGTATTTAGTAGCAACCTCACTACATCCTAAGAGCTTTCTAAGATAGTTTGGAGGATAAATGATCTTCGTGAGTTGAGATGTGGTGTTCACTAACTATCATTAACCTATAGTTTGAAGTGTTTAGAATTCGTGGGGGTTATGTCTAGCACCGAGAGGATATGAAGAAGAGGTGGTTACACTTCGTGAGTTGATATATTGTATCCAAAATATCTCTTGAGATAAGTACTCCTCGTTAATAAAGAATTAGTTACTTAGTAGCAATCTCTTTATACCTTAACTATGCGCCCACATAGGTTTAGCTATTGGGAAAGCCTTGTAAAAGCTAAAAAGAATGACCTTACTCTAGGCAACTGAGGATCCCTCATCCGATAGGGGTTAATATGGGGATTCCAAGTATAGCTTTCATGGTCTATGTAGGTTAAGATAATCTTCCACAAAAGAATTGATTGAACTAAGTATTCTAAAAGAACGTGCTATTTAGGGTAGGTGGTGGTATGTGACGCTATCTACTCAATGCAATAGGTAGGACCTTCCGAAATGGAAGACTTGGTGCCAAACCTCCTAAAAGAATGTGCTACTTAGGGTAGGTGGTGGTATGGGATGCTATCTACTAATTGCACTAAGTAGGCATTCCTAAAGGGAAGACTGTGGTGGGTTTTGCGTATCCTTTTAATTTCTTGTCATTGAGTGAGGGGCTTGTTCTCCTGAGGTGAGCAAGCCGAAATGGTTAATCTTGAGGATTGTTTTGGCGTGTATTGAAGGAGTCATATGCATAATTTCTTCATGTCTTACCTTACTGAGTCTTTGGATAATTCGAGGTAGAAAAACTCCTACGAAAAAGAGTTCAGTTCTCTTCGTTTGGCCTTGGAAGTTCACTCATTTAGAATAGGATAATTCATTGTGAATGCTTTAAATAATTCATTGTTAAGGTTCAAAAATAGTTCACTATAATGTCAAATTTAATCTCACTGTAAGAATTTGGTAAGTTCACTGTCAATGCTCCTTTTTGGTTAAAATTATGTGAGTCCTTCCTTAAGTTTTAAATGATGGTTCTCATGTCGATTTGTTTCTAAATTCATGAATGTTTTGCTTAAATTTCAAGAAATGTTATTTTACTAGCATGTTTCTTTTTGCATGTTTTTGCATATGCCATACTTAGTACATTATTTGTACTAACCCCATACTTTTCTATACTCTATAAGTATAGGTTGGATGCATTTTGAAGGTTGAAGGCTAGAATAATCATAATCATTTCATCATGTTTATTCCTTCTGGACTCTGTAATACGAAAGGAACAAACCAAAAGAGGAAAAATAGATCAGGAACAATCAACACATTCCTTAAAATCATAGAATAAGCAACCAAGAGGTTATTTATCTATGAAATAGGCTTTTGCGGTAATGTGAAATTCAACTAGTGAAGGATCTGATGAGCGAGGAATTGAAAACCAATCCTTACTTGCAATGGAAGTGTAACATCTCGTAACTTCAAATAACTAAGAATAAGATAAGAACCAAGAATAATTGCTTTTGGAAGTAAACAAAGAAATCTGGGAAATTTTCAGATTTTAAAAGTGAGTTTTGGTCATTTTAAAACGACAATAACTCCCATGTCATGAGGATTAAGGGTGAGCTCTTTATATGGTTGTAAGTCCATTGCGAAGGCCTTTCCAACGGTGCCAAGTTAATGAATTTTTGACGTCGTATAAGGGAGATATGTCTTCTGGAAGATAGGTTGTTGGGCACAGGAAAATTCAATTAAGAATTCAGGAAGGGTAAAATAGTCTTTTCACCCTAGTATTTCCTAATTCATTTTAGGGTTTTATTAGGGGTAAACCAAAGTCCCAATTTAGTTTAGCAAAGTTGAGAAAATTTAGGGTTTTGGATACAAAGAGAAGAGAAGAGGAAGATCAAGAATTCTTCAAGAATCATTGTGTGGATTTCGCCTTGAGTGATCCCTTTATGCTATGTGAGATATTTTTGTGTGGGGTTCTTCCACCCACACACCTAATTGATCTGATTCAGCAAGTTAGAGTTAGATTGAATGAAGAACATTGTTATTTGATGAACAATTATCGAATTTTTGATTGAATGGGTTGTAGAATATTCTAATCTAGTTGATTCATATTTCCAGGATATTTTACGTGTCTAAACTATTAGGTAATTAATTATTTAGTAATCTCAAGTGTTTGGGAAGATATCCAAGGAGGTTTGAAAGGTTTAGACTTGAAAGTCGTAGAAGAAAAATTGGAAACCCATCTAATAGGCCCTGGGGCGCCGCGCTTACCAGAGCGCCTAAGGACAGACTCTGTCCATCAGGCTCTGGCTCGTCGCGCCATCCAGAGTACTTGAGTACATCCTCTGTCTATGAGGCTCTGGCGCTCCGCGCCTCTCCAAGCGCAAGGTCACTTGGATTTCCCATTTCTCCCCCATCTTTTTGTACTAGTTCCTAAGTGATGTATATATCATTCGTAGTTGATCCCAACACTCTAAAGTACGTCTAAACATCATGTCACTCATAAACATGAGATCGTGATCATTGAATCCATAATCCAATTCAAGGAAAGTTAAGATCAAAGTCAAAGAAGTTATGATACAGTCTAAAAGTTAAGAATCAAGTCAAAGTGAGTTCCTAAAGTTTCCAAGAAACTTTAACAAACCTTTTAAACTTGTTCTAAGGCTCAAGTTACAAGTTAAGTAAGAGTAAAGACTTGAGTTCATTCTCAAAATTTATAAGGAGACTAAGTAATCTTTAAGAGTTAAAAATGTATTCTCATTTAAACAAGTAAAGAGCCTTCGACCTAATTTTCAGACAGAGGAAATAGTTTTAAGAAATGAAGCAAGGAAACTATGATTTCCTAGAGAGCTATAAAAGCTAACTTTTAAGCTCTATATCAGTATGTTTTAAAAACATAAGAGTCATTGATAGAGAAAAATATCATATCTATATTAAGTTGTTATTAATTTTAATACTAATATTTTTAATATTTCTTTACAAAAAATGTTGCATTATAATAAGAAAATAAAACTTAGATATGTGGCAAAAGAAATGCAAGTGTCGATTTTACAAGAAATTATTCAACACAAATGCAGATATTAAAGAATTCTCAAAGAGAGGAACCGAAGATTGAGCAAATATGGAAAATAAAGTTGAAATATATGGTAGCATGATGGCCACCAAAATGGAAAACAAGCATAAGACAAGTTAAATGAAAAAACTTTGTCAAATGTTGGTATACATTTCACCTACCATTATGATTTTGTCAAAATTATCAACTACAAAGTGGAAAAAAATAGAAGAAAATGATTATTTTCTTCTTCAGAAAATTGCTATAAATTGCACAAAAAATAAGTTGATATAGCAGCTTAGAGAGGGGCAAAAACAAAACAATCGATATATTTCTTTAAGTTCTTATTGTACTACTTTTTTAAGTATTTGATGTTGAAAATTATTGTAGTTCCTGCTTTTAATTAAATAGTGGAATTCTTCTTCTTGAATATTTCTTCTATTTTCTTATTTAATGGAGAAGAATGTTTTCATTAGTAATACTATTTCTATTATGTAGTAATTTTCTTTTGTGTTAGGAAGTTGATGGATCTTGATATTTCTATATAATAGTAGTTATTATATCTAAATTTTATGTGTGTGAACTTAAGCTATAGATTTCATCTTTATTTATTTTATAGTTAACTGTTATTTTATTTATTAACATATGTCCATTGATTACTACATATTAACATATTACTAATTTAGTAATCAAGAGAGGCGGAAGAAGTAATATTATTAATTGGAGTATTGGTATATAGCTAATATTGTAGTGACATCTATCTATTTTATGTTATAATTAATCTAAAATTATTTGTAATCGAAAGAGGTGAATAGTGTAATAATTAGTTATAACAAGTAAGATCGACAGAGACTTACTTAGAAAAATATGTTTTAGTCAAATAGACATTTCTTGTTCTTAAATATTCCTATTTTGGCAATTAAATTGTATAACCGAGAGAAGAGAATTTGATTGTTTAATTTTAGTAATAATATATAAATATAATCCTAAGAGGTATTTATACTTTATGAGAAATATAAATTTAGGAATAAATAATTTACTTTATATAGAAATATTAATTGAAGTTAAGATCCCCAACACCTTTTAATATATTCTAAAAACTAAAGTATTTTCTCTACTTTTTGTATTATTAATTAATCGATTCATCCTTGAACTATTTTTTATTTTCTTAAATAGTATCTAAAACAAGAAACACCTGTAGAATAGACAAACCAATCTCTGTGGGTTCGACATTTTCCTATACTATTATTTGACACACTGCGAGTTAAAAATACATACATTCAGTGACTCGTCAAATTTTTGGCACCGATGTAGGGGATTGGCAAAAATCTACTACATATTAATTATTTTACTACTAATTTGAGTTTTTTTTAAAAAATTAATCAAAAACATTTTTATAAAGTTTCAGGAAATATATGACCCGTTCTTCTTCAGGAAAATTGGTTACATACAATTTCGAAATCGAAAAATCACTACGGTTGTTATGAAAAGAACAGATCTCTCAATCTCGAATCTCTTCACAAGAAGAAATGGAGAACAACGAGCTTAATAATAATAACAATCCACTTCCACCACATCAAGTGGAAGAACAGTTTGATGACGTAGCATCGCAATGTGATAAGATTCTTAGAGATTGTGCAAGACCTGATCGCTTTGAAGGAGAATCAAGTGTGCGGAGGCCATCACTATCAACAAATAACTTTGAGATCTGCACATGCTTAATTCAGACCATCCGAAATTCATGTCAATTTACAGGTGATACAGTTGAAGATCCTCACACTCACCTGATTGATTTTATTGAGTTAGTTGAAACTTGTAAGTACAATGGTGTCACAACTGATGCAATTAGATTGAACTTTTTCCCTTTTCACTAAAAGGAGAAGCCAGGACATGGTTATGTAGCTTACCAAGAGGTTGTATTAGCACATGGGATCAAATGACCCATAAATTTCTTAACAAGTACTTTGCACTTGCAAAATGAATTAAAATGAAAAAAGAAATTAATAATTTTATGCAAATAGATATCGAATCTGTTTATCAGGCTTGGGAAAGACTAAGTTCAATGCTAAGAAAATGTCCACACCATGGAATCTCATATCCCTATATATTATACATTTTTTATCATGGCCTAAAACCATCTGCTAGAAATATAATTGATGCAGCATCAGGAGGATCTATAATGAGCAAAACAACTGCAGTTTCAATACAACTACTAGATGAAATTTAAGAAAAATGCAGTTCAATGGCTATCTGACCGAGCGATTATCAAAAAAGCAGTAGGAAGCAATCATGTTGAAGCTTTAAATTCATTGACCCAACAAATCACAGCTCTAACACAAAAACTTGAGGCATTTCAGGTAAGTTCTCAATCATTATCTCAACTTGAAAATTGTGATGTTTGTGGAGGTAATCATCCAAATCATTTGTCAAGTTTCAGTTCAAAATGATTAACATGTAAACGCTATAGGGTATAACAATAATTATCCATTTAGTAGACAAAAACACCAAGGATTTCAATGGAGTAATCCTAATGGTGCTGACAATCCTCAATGATTTTTTAATCAAAAGCAGCAAGGTCCATCTGCTTTTCAAAATCAAAACAGAGGGCAACAGAACTTTCAACAGTATCAACAACAATCAAACATTGAAGATTTTCTCAATAAACACCTGAAGGCTACTGATGAGCTGATACACAAAGACATCAGGGTCACTAATGAGAAGGTTGAAATCCATCATTCAGCTATCAAAAACTTGGAAATTCTGGTAAGCAAAATAGCAACACTTGTATCTGGACAAATTCAAGGTTCTTTACCAAGCAACAGTGAGAAAAATCGAAAGGAACATCTCAAAGCTCTCCCTGTGCTCTTGTAAAAATCTGAATGATCCATATGCAGGTAAACAAGAAAACTCACAAAATGTGAAACAGGTAAATGAAAGTGAGAATAAAGAAAAATATGAGTTTCTAGGAAAAACAAAAAGATATAGAAAAATAGTTACAAGAAAACGAATTGATGAAACATCCTCAGTCTGTGTCTCTCCCCTTTCCCCAGAAAATGAAACGAAAAAAGCTTGACAAACAATTCTCGAAGTTTCTTGAAATCTTAAAACAACTTATATTAATATTCCTTTCACAGATGCTTTGAATCAAATGCCTTCATATGCTAAATTTCTTAAAGATATTCTGTCAAGTAAAAGAAAATTGGAAGAAGTTTCGGTAGTTAAGCTTATAGAAAAATGTAGTGTTATACTTCAAAATAAGCTTTCACAGAAACTCCGTGATCCATGAAGTTTTACTATACCTTGTACTTTAGGAGGTGCTCATTTGAAAAAGCATTATGCGATTCAGGTGCTTCGATTAATTTGATGCCTTTTTATATTTTTAGAAAATTAGAACTTGGTAAGATGAAAGATATTGGGGTATCTCTTCAATTAGCTAACGAAAGTACTAAAAACCGAGAGGAATATTTGAAGATGTTCTTGTAAGGGTTGAAAAATTCCTATTTCCTGTAGATTTTATAGTACTTGAAATGGAAGAAAATACTAAAGTGCCACTAATTCTAGGTAGACCATTTCTTGCAACATGAAAATCAATTATTAATGTCCATCAGGGACAATTCATACTGCGAGTTGATGAGGAAAAAGTAATATTTGACATGTAGAAACTATTAAAATTTCCCGAGGATGAATCATTAACTTCTTGTTTTCATATTGACTTGATAGATGATCTTGCAGATGAATACAAGGATGATCAGTTTATTTCTGATTCATTGGAAAGATGTTTGGCCAAGTCAGGTACCACAAGTGATGACAACTTCACAATAAGAAAAGAAGCAGAAACACTAGAAAAAGATACAAAAAATGAGAAAGTCTCACCAGAAGAAGTTCAACCAAAAATTGAACTCAAAATGCATCCATTTGATTTGAAGTATGTCTTTCGTGAATCTGAATTATTTCTTGTCATCATTTCCTCTTCTTTAACTACAGAACAAGAGGGAAAAATGATTAGAGTGTTGAAAGAGCATGAAAGAGCCATATGATGGATAATAAATGACATCAAAGAAATAAGTCCATCCATTTTGCATGCATAGGATCATCATGGAAGACAATTATAAGCCAATAGTCCAACCCCAAAGGAGATTAAATCCAAAAATGAAAGTAGTTGTCAAGAATGAAGTGGTAAAACTTCTAGCAACAGGTATTATTTATCCAATATTAGACAATCTATGAGTAGTCCTAAACAAGTAGTACCGAAGAAAGGTGGAATGACTGTAATGAATAATGAAAATAATGAACTCATTCCTACAAGAACAATCACAGGATGGAGAAATTGTATTGATTATAGACAACTTAATATGGCTACAAGAAAAGATCATTTTCCTCTTCCTTTTATTGATCAAATGCTTGAGAAAATTGCAGGTCATGGTTTCTATTGTTTTCTTGACGGGTATTCTGGATACAATCAGATATCAATTGCCCCTGAATATCAAGATAAAACCACGTTTACATGCCCCCAAGGTACATATGCTTATCAAAAAATGCCATTTGGACTATGCAACGCTCCTGCTACATTCCACCATTGTATGTCTGCAATTTTTGCAGATATGAATGAAAAGTTCCTTGAAATATTCTTGGACGATTTCACACTTTTTGGTAAGACATTTGAAGATTGTCTCTGTCATTTAGCTTTGGTACTTAAAAGATGTGAAGAGACAAACTTGGTTCTTAATTAGGAAAAATGTAATTTCATGGTAAAAGAGGGAATTGTTTTAGGACATAAAATTAGTGCTAAAGGAGTAGAAGTTGATAAAGCAAAAATTGATCTGATAGCAGGATTGCCTACTCCAAATACTGTAAAAGGCATCAGAAGTTTGTTAGGGCATGCAGGTTTTTACAGAAGGTTTATAGACGATTTTTCTAAAATTTCAAAACCACTTATTAACCTACTAATGAAAGATGTGAAGTTTGAATTTTCAGATGAATGCAGAAAAGCATTTGAGATACTCAAGGAACAGTTGTCTAAAGATCCAAAAGTTATTTCTCCTGATTGGAGCCAGCCATTTGAAATAATTTGCGATGCAAGTGATACAACAATTGGAGCAGTATTGGGATAAAAAAGAGATAAAATTTTAAGGCCCATTTACTATTCTAGTAAAACAAATAATGAAGCGCAAAAGAATTATTCCACAACCGAAAGAGAACTACTAGCAGTAGTATTTGCGTTTGACAAATTTCATTCTTATTTAATTGGAAACAAAGTTACTGTATTCACTGATCATGCAGCTTTAAAGTATCGCGTAACAAAAAAGATGCTAGACCTAGATTGTTAAGATGGATACTC
The DNA here is from genome assembly GCA_027704765.1 of Solanum habrochaites. Lineage (NCBI taxonomy): Eukaryota > Viridiplantae > Streptophyta > Magnoliopsida > Solanales > Solanaceae > Solanum > Solanum habrochaites. The sequence continues at coordinate 31,863,075 of JAKWJA010002498.1, read as the reverse complement.
CTTCTAGAACAATTTGATCTTGAAATAAAAGATCGAAAGGGATCAGAAAATCAGGTAGTTGATCATTTGTTTCGCTTGGAAAATCCTCCTACAGAGAGAACGGATATTAAAGAGGAATTTCCTGATGAGCATATCTATGCAATCACAGCAGATGTAAACCAACCACCATGGTTTGTTGACATCGCTAATTATTTGGCTGGAAGATGGATTCCAAAAGATTTTTCTTATGAACAAAGAAAAAAGCTTAAGAAAGATGCAAGACATTACTATTGGGAAGATCCTTACTTGTTTAAATTTTGTGCAGATAATATAATCAAGAGATGTGTACTGGAGATAGAAATGAACAATATCTTAAGTCATTGTCATGATGGAGCAGTTGGAGGACACTACGGAGGAAGAAAAACAGCCGCAAAAGTACTTGAAGTAGGTTTTTTCTGGCCCACTCTATTTAAAGATGCAAGAAATTATGTCGCCGCTTGCGATAAATGCCAAAGAAGTGGTAACATTTCAAAAAGGGATGAAATTCCTCTTAACTCTATTCAGGTATGCGAAATATTTGATGTTTGGGGCATCAATTTTATGGGTCCATTTCATCTGACAAATGGTTGTGAATACATATTAGTAGCTATTGACTATGTCTCAAGATGGGTAGAAGCAGTAGCTACTAGAGAAAATGATAATCGTGTTGTTTGTGATTTTCTTAAAAAAAATATTTTCTAGACTCGGAACTCCATGAGTTATAATAAGTGATCATGGAACTCATTTTGTAAATAGACAATTCGCTAGTTTATTGTCAAGATATGGAGTAACTCATAAAACATGAACTCCATATCATGCTCAAACAAGAGGGCAAATAGAAGTATCCAACAGCGAGTCAAAAAGAATTTTAGAGAAACTCGTTGGATATTCTCGAAAAGATTGGTCTACAAAATCAGATGATGCATTATGGGAATATAGAACAGCTTTCAAAACACCAATTGGCACATCTCCTTATATATTAATCTTTGGAAAATCTTGTCATTTACCTGTTGAATTGGAACATAAAGCTTATTGGGATATAAAAATGTTTAATCTGGATTTGGCAGATGCAGGTAAAGATTGTTTGTTGCAACTTGATGAACTCGATGAGTTCAGGCTTGAAGCATATCAAAATGCTATATTGTACAAAGAAAAGACAAAAACAAGGCATGATAAACTCATTCACCATAAGGAATTTAAAATTGGAGATCATGTTCTATTGTAGAATAGTCGATTGAGACTATTCCTAGGAAAATTCAAGTCACGTTGGACAGGACCATACATTGTAACAGAAGTGACCCCTTATGGTGCAATCAGAATACAACATAGTAATGGGGGAGAAAAATTCATAGTAAACGGTCATTGGTTGGAACCTTATGTCACCAGAATTTTTGACAACCAAACGTCAAAAATTCTCTTTGCTTAGAATTATATTAAAAAGTCGAGTAGGCGACATTAAATTCAGAACTATTTTCTTTTTTGCTCTTATATATATGTATATATATATTTAAAACATGGAATTAATTCAAAATTGGGGATGCAGTTCACAAAAAAAAATAAAAAATCAGCGAATCATTTTCATTTTTATTTTATTTTTTATGTAGTGTGTCTTGGGACATGACATTGTTTAAGTGTGGGAGTATATGAATATGTTTTCGTTTATGTGAGTTTTTTTCACAAAAAAAATAAAATAAAAAAATAATTATGTGTGCTTTTTTAAAAAAAAAATTAATAATTTAAAAAAACTGTGTATTTTTTTATATTTTAAGAAAAAGAATATATATATATATATTCTCTCATGTACTTTTATGGATTTTTTGTTCGGTTCTTTGCCATGATCGTAATATTTTGAATCGAACATTTTTTTTAGGATTTTTAGTTTTTGTCTTTATTTTGATAAATAAAATTAGTTAAAAATTTTTATTTAAAAATCATGGGACACAAGAAAGATAAATCTAAGCGATTTTCATTCAAGAGTTGTGTGACTATCTTTCTAAACTCATATTTGCTTATTAGTAATTGAAAGTATGGTGTTCACTAGTCTCAAGTGCATTCTGTGGAAAGTGTATATTACCTTGTTCTCATGCTTATTTGAAAAATCTAGAACTTGACTTGAATGTGGTTTGAGACGAAATTTTAGGTAGATTTTGAGTTAAGAAATGAAAGTAGGTCTTCCTTGTTTAAACATGATTTGAATTGACCTACCTTTTATAATTCTTTATCACTTGAAAACCCTCTTGAGCCTAAATAAATTACCTTTTTTTTACCAAACTTTAATCTTCAACCTTATTTTAGTCATCAATTAATATTTATTCACCCTATATTCCTTTTAGGCACTTTTAGGCACTTTGAGAATAATTTTGAATGACAAAGCTAAGAGTGAATGGTAAAAAGAAAATATATAAAGAAAAATCTCTTGAGACATCAAAAAAAATCAAAAACAAAATAAAATAAAATTAAGATTCAAAAGGAAATGGCTGAAAACAATGCTTGAGCTAGAAAATAAAATAAAATTCCTAAAAGGAAATTCTAGTCACTATTATCCGTATATATCTTGCCCATCCTTAAGCTTACATTACAACCTTATAAAAGCCCTACACGATCTCAACTTAAAGACTCCTACATTAGTGGAAAATCACATAATAGTCAAGTTTATGATAATTTTCGATAACATGAGATACTTCTTTGTTGAGAGTGAGTGAATTTTCATTACATATGCCCTTCATTATTTCATATTGTTTGATATATGGGCATCTATCTTCATTCCGTAAGAAATACTTGGGATTAGGAAATATTACTATTTCAATTTTCAGTTAGTGATTATGAGTGAGGTTAAAGATTGTTGAACTCGTATAGACTTTTTGGTTGATTAGTCTTTCATAATTTATCATGTTTATATTAAAAAATATTTTAGTCATTATAATATTATTATTAATTATCTTTGCATGAGGGCATGCAAATATTTAAGTATGGGGGAATTTGATAAGAGAAGAATATATATAGTACATACATATATATATATACATACATACATACATACATACATACATATATATATATATATATATATATATATATATATATATATATATATATATTAAGTTGTTATTTAATTTTAATACTAATATTTTTTATCTTTCTTTAGAGAAAATGTTGCATTATAATAAGAAAGTATCAACTAAGTAGATATGTGTCTAAAGAAACACAAGAAAAAATTTACAAGGAATTATTCAACACAAATGGAGATATTAAAGAATTATGAAAGAGAGGAACGGAAGATTGAGCAAATATCGAAAATAAAGTTGAAAAATATGGTAGCATGACAGCCACCAAAATAGAAAACAAGCATAAGACAAGTTTAATGAAAAAACTGTCAAATGTTGGTATACATTTGACCTACCATTTTGATTTTGCCAAAATTATCAACTACAAAGGGGAAAATGAAAGAAAATTATGTTTTTCTTCTTTAAAGAATTGCTATGAATTGCACGAGAAATGAGTTGATATAGCAGTGTAGGGAGGGCCGAAAACAAAACAATCGATATTTTTTTTTCTTTAAGTCCTTCTTGTACTACTTTTTTAAGTATTTGATGTTGAAAATTTTTCTAGTTCCTGCTTTTTAATTAAATAGTGGAATTATTCTTCTTGAATATTTCTTCTATTTTCTTATTTAATAGAGAAGAATATTTTCATTAGTAATACTATTTCTATTATGTAGTAATTTTCTTTTGTGGTGGGATGTTGATGGATCTTGATATTTCTATATAATAGTAGTTATTACATCTAAATTTGGTGTGTGAACTTAAGCTTTAGATTTCATCTTTATTTATTTTATAGTTAAATGTTATTTTATTTATTAACATATATCCATTGATTACTACGTACTGACATATCACTAATTTTGTAACCAAGAGAGGCGGAACAAGTAATATTGTTAATTGGAGTATTGGTATATTGCTAATATTGTAGTGACATCTATCTATTTTATGTTATAATTAATCTACATTTATTTGTAATCAAAAGAGGCGAATAGTGTAATAATTAGTTATAACAAGTAAGTTAATCGAAAGAGAAATACTTTAGAAAAATATGTTTTAGTTGAAATACACCTTTCTCGTTCTTAAATATTACTATTTTGGCAATTAAATTGTATAACCGAGAGGAGTGCATTTGATTGTTTAATTTCGGTAATAATATAAAAATATAATTGTGAGAGGTATTTGTATAGAAATATAAATTTAGCAATAAACAATTTACTTCATATAAAAATATTGAGTGAAGTCAAAATCCCCAACACCTTTTAATATATTGTGAAAGGTAAAGTATTTTCTCTACTTTTTGTATTATTAATTAATTGATTCACCCTTCAACTATTTTTTATTTTCTTAAATAGTATTTAAAACAAGAAACATATGTAGAATAGACAAACCAATCTATGTGAGTTCGACATTTTTCTATACTATTATTTGACACACTTCGGGTTAAAAATATATACATTTAGTGATTCGCGTCAATCATTATATTTTCGCCAGTAGTATTGCGAACCGATGTGGGGATGCGAGTCTCAGATTAACTCAAGTCTCCATGAAAACAATGTAGCAATCATGGGTATAAAAGGGTCCTACTTTTTAGATTAATCCTTTTAATAGTTTACTAGTGGATCCATTAGGCAGTTAAAGTCTTATACCCTGGCAAGGTTATAATGGCCGCGAAGCGTGGGCCAAGTAATGTTATATCATCACTGTAACTCTTAAGTGATGGTTTTCAGTTAGAGAAGTTCCCATAGAAGTGTTGTAGTTTCATATACATCAGTTATTTGTATTTCTATATACATCTTAGTTATTATTTGTATACTTGTATACAAAGTTTACAGCATGTTTTTCAGTCAGCGTTTTATATATTGCAATTACTTTTAAACTGCATATATTGAATAAGAGGTAGTAGATCACGAGTTAACTAGAGCCAAGATAAGTGTTCTTGTTACTCCTTTTCAAGCTTAAAGTGTTGTTTAGATTTCCAACTCGTATACGCATACATCAAATGTACTAATGTTAGTTATCCTGCATCGTATCATGACGCAGACGCAGCTATCGAGGATCGACATATAGCGCATCATTGATGTCACGACCCAAATCGGATCGCGACTGGCACCCACACTTATCCTCCTATGTGAGCGAACCAACCAATCTAAACCTTAACATTTCAATGTAATATCAACAGAAAGTAATGCGGAAGACTTAATTCATTAAATAAAACCGATTCAATAACTTCTAAAATTCAACATCTATTATTATCCCCAAAATCTGGAAGTCATCACCACAAGAACATCTATGATCAAATTATAAACTAAGAGTTTCTAAAAACTAAGAGTATTCTAAGAAGCTAAAACAAAATAAAAGCTAGTCTATGCCGAAACTTCGAGGCATTAAGACATGAGGAAGGAGATCCAGTCCAAGCTAGAAGCATTAGTTCACCCTGAAGACCGGTGTGACGAAGACTGGCTAGAATTACTGTTGAGTCGAAGATGACAGCACGTTTGCTGCATTCCACAATATACAAGAAGAAAAAATAAAAGTAGGGGGTCAGTACAACCACAAGTACTGAGTAGATATCATCGGCCAACTCAAAATAGAAAGCATATATCTAGATAACATCATAAAATCAACTAATATTCTTAACATGTGATAGCAACAAGTACAAACATCATTTATAGCATCACCGAACATATCTGTGAGGACCCAAGCCTCCATACCATACTCATTTGGGATAAATGTTCTTTAGATTGAGTATATTAGCATCTTTCAAGAGTCATTATCTTTATTCCTCTTGTGTCGGTACGTGACACTCCGATCCCCTACTACTATGCGGATGTCGGAACGTGACAACCGATCCCCTAATTCAATGTGTCGGTACGTGACACTCCGATCCCCTACATCTACTTGTCGGGTCGTGACACCGTCCCACTTATTCTATGTGTCGGTACGTGACAATCCGATCCCCTACATCTACGTGTCGATTCGAAACACCCGTCCCACTAATTCTATGTGTCGGTACGGGACACTCCGATCCCCTACATCTACGTGTCGGTTCGTGACACCCTTCCCACTAATTCTATGTGTCGATACGTGACACTCCGATCCCTCATCTCATTCTATTTAATTCATCAAGCCTTCTTTTATCCAAGGCGTCATCATCTCATCACACTTTAGTTCATCAAGCCTTCTTTTATATCAAGGCATCATCATTAACAAGAGATTAGGTTTTTATCAAGATTTGGGATTCAATAGCTTCATCATGCTTGTTTCATCACAATCATATATATAAAATCACATCATGCATACACAAATATTAAGCATAAAGAAGAGTCTATAATAATACCCAACACATATTCTTCTATATTAAGAGTTTACTACGACTAGTGTAAAAACCATAACCTACCTCCACCGAAGACTAGTGATCAAGCAAGAATTTCCCAAGCCTTGGTGTTTTCCTCTCTCGTTCGATTCTCCCTCTTTCTCTCGTTCGATCCTCTCATCTCTCTTGCTGTTCTTTTTCTGTTTCTTATTCAACCCCTCTTTTTTACCCTAATTATCATATATTAGTTTTTAAAAGATGGCACTAATAATTCACTAATTAACTTAAGGTTACCTCTTTGATCCCTCAAGTAATTAGACTTATTAACATTAACCCATTACTTTTAATTAAAGCAGGAGGAAATAGTCCAAAACGCCCCTTAAATTATTTAATCAGAAATCCGACCCCGTCTGGGATTACGCAGCCCGTGACGGGCCGTCGTGCCTGCGACGGTCCGTCCTGTGTCCGTCGCAAGGGTCAGAGACTTGATTTTAGTAAAACAGCCTGTGACGGGCCGTCGTGCCTGAGACGGTCCCGTCCTGCCATTTCGTCGTGGCGTTCAGAGAGTCGATTTTCAGTACCCATTTTCTGAATTTCTAAGATTTTCACCACTTCACAAAAACACAATCAAAGGCCAAACATCATAGAAAAGCACATATAGAATTTAAGTCAAATTTGAGGTCACTTTACAGTGAGCTCATTCCTCTTTACAGTGAACTATATCTTTTAATTCATTAGTCTCCCGAGTAATCCTTTACGTATACTTGGTGCGATGTATCACCTTAGGACCACAAGGAAAATCATACATATCATATACACAAGACAACACATACCATCATAAAAGTATCATACCACATAGACGTAGTTAAGTCAAGACCTTCATCATATAGTCAACAAGATCAACATCATTCATAAAACTCATATCATGCATATCTTCATAACAAGTAGACAAATACTACAATGACATGCATAGGGAACACATACATAGTGAAATACATTAGAACACCTTCCTAGAACTTCCTAAGGAGCTACTTGTGCAATGTCTAGAAGGGTTCATTACTTCTACCTATCCTAAGTAACCTCCCTTAAGTCATTCTATTTAGGGTCCTAGTCATTAAACTTCCATTGTCCATTTTACTTTAGGGAAACTATAGCCTTAACTAACATAGACCATATGATGCTAAACATGGAATCCGGTGTCATAGAACCTACACCGAAAGAAGGTGGTCTACCGGCCAAAGTAGAACAAAATGTGACATAGCTTAATAGGTGTATCCACTAGCTAGTATCCTATGGTGGCAACATAGTTATGGAACTTAGAGGTACATAAGCAAAACCCTCTTTACGACAAGACTAAGGCATTGTAGTTATTCACTTATGGAAACCCTATTTATGCCCATTGAGGCATTGTGGTTACCCACCTCATGAGATTTATGGTGACCTACCTTCCTACCATAGGAAGGGATACACATTCATATTCAAGTTCACTCGGTTCTAAACTAAGTTCCCTTTCTTGAAAACCTTTATTATACTTTTACTTTATAAATCATAGGTTTAGGAAAGGCATCCCCTCATATGCTTAACTCATAGGTAATAGATGGAAGTTCATCAACCTAAATCATGTAAAGAATCCCTTCACATGAACATAGCATATCTAAAGCATCATCTAGTTTAGGGCACACCTGAACACACCATTCAAGGCCCCTCCCTTGACTAGATTTTCATACACGTGTGTATGTGTATACATATATGTGATAAAACCTCTCACATAACACATTAAGTCACACAAGTTCATAAATACATAAGTTATATATAGAAACCAAAACTAGTACTATCCTATCAAGGTACACATGTGCAATGCATAGGCAAAGTCCCATACCCTTGCCCATACTAGTAAGCTATCAAGTCATCTAGTAAGGAATAATATCATACTTCACATACATATACTTTACATGCATAGTAGTATACATTAGTGAATATGAGAACAACCTTTCATTTAGACACCATGACCTATACTACTTGTAACATAGATGTGAGTGAGTGAGTGAGTGTGTGTGTCCATTGGTCAACATGATCACATAATGGCTATCAACAACATATTGAGGCACCCACCCTCTTAGACCATAATATACCTTCAAGCATAAAGCACACAACACACAATAGCATACAAGACAAGCCAACTTCATATTACATTAAAACTCCTAAGTTGTGTTATTCATGCATTCACATAGCGGTACATAGGTAAGGGATATCAACTATTTTAAACTAATCAATGGCATCACCTAAAATTCACCCTAACATGGATATACACATGCTTACACAATGGCCATACAACCTAAATCACAACTAGAAAAGGAAAGTAGGCATAAGTTTCACGTAGTATCATCATAAACACATGCTCATATATTCATAAATTTTCCTTCAAGGACATGGTTAACACATAAATATATCGAAAATAAAGTAAACACCGTCACCATAAGTGGACCATACCATACAATGCCTTACAAGGCTTTATAAACTACAATATTATACGAAAAGTAGAAGAGATAAGCATTCTTACTAATTTCTCACCCTTTGATCATCATGGATCAATACACCTTATTCATAAACAATTCATATATATGGAAGTAACTAAATGTACTTAAATCATAGAAGAAACCATCTACAAGTTGCTACAAAATCATACTATAACATAATACAAGGCATCTCACATGTACTAGGAAGTAGAAGAACATATCTTTAATCCAATTCACTTGCATTGATCATCAATTATATTTCATTAATGTCATAAGTGTAGGTCATTATCTAATCAAACACTTAATCATGAAGAAATCATTCTTAAAGCACTTCAAGATAAAGCTACAACATAGGCATTAGACTTGTCAATTCGTTAGTGTATAGAGAGGAATTAACCAACCATATTTATTCTTTAATGTCTTGATAGTCAATAATATTTTAGCAATAATTTACATGTTAGGCAGTAGTTAATGATATAATAGTCTAGATGAGACACTACTACAATTTCCATTAAGGTCGACACANACATGCTTCATATAAGGAGTTCCAGGAAGGTAAGTTTACATAGGTTAATCCTATTCAACTATCATGAATTGACCCATATTGTGTTCATTTCATATAATTCATCCTCATATTTCGTTATACGCAGCATTTATAGACATTAACCATGATCAATTCATATAACAAGTAACCTAACGTCAAGATCACAAGTTACAACTTCATAGTCTAGAAGAACCTAGATAATTCAAACCAAGCCTTATTTATTTTGATCATACAAGATTTATATCCACAATTAAACATGTTATTAACCTAAAATAGTAGCTACAAGAACCACAACTTAATAAAAATCCAATTTAGATCATTAAGAATCCAATGTTACAGTGAATCATGTAAAACTAAGCTAAACATGTTCTAATCTACATACATTAATCCTCATGGATTCATTACACACAATTCAACATTAATTCACATAAACAACAGTAGATATAGGAGATTCAACGTAATAGAATCATAACTGAATCGATAACAAATCAAGATCATAAAGCCCATGCATGGCTAAGTCATTTTGGTGATAGAGCATGGGTTCATCTTGCAATTGGATTGAAACCACTTCAAAATAAGTAGATAATCATAAATACATTCATACTATTCCTTTGAAATCAGTTTAAGAAAAAACCTATGGTAGATTTAAGAAGAAAGTTTTTGATCATATTTTTCTCTTTTGAAATCTTTGAGAATGGCTCTCTAGATGAAAAGATAACTAGAGATGAAGATCACCATACCTTTGTCTAATTGAAAACCTCTAAAACTTTATGATTCTTCCATAGAAAACCCATCTCCAAGCATTTCTTGAGCTTCACCAACAATGGAGGTTTTAAGGGAAATATCTTTGGAGGGAAAGGCTTCAATCGTGTGAGAGGATTCTAGAATGGGGTGATCACGTTTTTCATGACTTATATACACCCAAAAATAGCTAAATAAACCTATAAGGATCATGTTAGGACATGGGGTGAATTTTTCATTCACTCCTTTATGTAAAATAGACGTTGCCTGCAACTTACAGTGCACCAACGACGGAGGCAATGACGAGGCGTCATGCTATCGACGGTTCGTGCCTGCTTCCATCGCCTGGCACTTACACAAATTCTTGGCTTGTGAACTGCCCCAGTCAAGTTCCAGTCGACGATACTTGATTGACGGGCCGTTGGGGAACCAATGATCCGTCTTTGGGCTTGTCAATGGACACTACCTAGGCAGTGTCTTCGACAACCTTGGTTCCTTCTTTTGGGGCCTCTTGTGGGGCCTTTTCGAAATCGTACCCGGACCTTTCAAACGTCATTACATCACTTAACCAGTTTTACACATTGAACATAAATTTAATCCAAAATAAACACCTACAAGACGTCCAAACAGGCCAAGCCCCATCAAGACACACGTTGAACTTCTCAAGGGCTATCTTTCGAACGCCTTTGACATTCTTGGTCGTTTGACCTCCAAACTTCAGGAAACTTCATATACCATCATTAAACATCATTATAAATCATTTATAGGATTCAAAATCTCATAAAAAAAAATATAATCATGCATAGACACATGAGGCACATAGGTGACTAGTCGTCGAACGCTTTGGTCATCCCTTGACGTTCGACTTCCAAATCACTTAAAACTTTACACACTACCTCTAAACCGTATTATATGACGTTTTATGACCTTAGAAACTTAATACAAACATGTTATGCTCTAGACACCCTATTTCATTTTGGGGTCTTACAGTAGTGAAAGAAATCTCATTCGAGGACGAATGTTCCCAATGGGAGATATTGTAACATCTCTTAGCTCGTAATATCTAAGAATAATCTATGAAACAAAATTTATCATTTTTATTAATAAAATGAAAAATATAAAAAATTCCTCAGTTTAAGTAGTGAGTTTTGGTCCTTTATAAACGGCCAGTACTTCTAGCTCAGGAAGATTTAGCGCCAGTTCTTTATATTGTTGGAAAGATCTTTCCAACGGCGCCGAGTTTCCAGAATTTTGATATCTTATTAGGGAGATATGTCTTTCGGAAGTTGGGTTGTTGAAGTGAATGAAGTCCAATTCTGGATTTTAGTAAGGGAAAACTTGGATTTTCACCCATCTATTTCCTTATTCATTTAAGGGCTTATTTGGGGTTAAAATAAGTTGGATTCATAATAGAAAGGTTATTTGCACTTAGGTCTTAGAGAAGAGAAAAGAGAAGAAGGAAATGGGATAAAAGATCAAGAATTCATCAAGAATGCCAAGATCTTCGAGTGGAATTCGTCTGTGGTGATCCCTATTAAGATGTGTGATATGTTTCTGTGTTGGGATAGTTTTTCCCACACACCAACGTGTTTAATTCATCAAATTTTAAGTTGATTGAATGGTGGAAAGTGAAGTTCTTGAATAACATTGTTGAAATCTTATTGATTGAGTTGTTACATGCCTTTAGGTTTTTTGATTCGTGTTTCTGGGTTATTTATTAGGTATTGAGGTTATTAGAGATCCTACGTGTTTGGGTGAAGATTCATGGAAGTTTAGAAGGTTTAGAGATGAAAAACAGAGAAAAAAGTTGAATTGCCCGTTTGACATGCATGGGGCACCGCGCCTGCAAGAGTCATATAGCACAGGCTCTATCCGAAGCACCCTAGCGCGCTGAACCAGCTAATGCCCCTCAGGAGAGTCTCTATCCATCAGGCTCTGGTGCTCCACGCCTCTCAAAGAGCCAAGGACGCTTGGACACCCCATTCTTTCCTGACTTTTCGCACTAGTTCCTAAGTGATGTACCCACATTTCTTAGTTGGTTCTAACACTCCAAGGTACATCTAAACGTCATGAAATCATCCATAAAAATGAGATCATGAACCTTTAATCCATAATCCAATTCAAGGAAAGTTAAATCAAAGTCAAAGAAATTAAGAGTAAAGTCTAAAAGTTAAGAAGCAAGTCAAAGTAAGTCCTTAAGGTTTTCAAGAGTCTAAAACTAGCATTTTTACTTTATTTTAAGGCTCAAGCTACAAGTTGAGAAAAGATTAATGAGTTGAGTTAAAAATCTCGAAAGTTATAAGGGAACTAAGTATTCTCTAAGAATTAAGTTACAAGTTGAGCAAAGAGTAAAGAGTTAAGTTCATTTCTCAAAAGTTATAAGGTAATTAAGAATTCTCAAGAGTTACAAATGTATTTCACATTTTGAGCAAGAAAGAAAGCTAGACTTCCAACAGAGCCTTTGACTAGTTTTAGTAAAGAGGAAACTATGATTTTCCAAGAGAACTTTTAAAAGCTATGTTTGAGCAAATTATGTCAAGCCAAAGAAGTATTTATGTTTAAAACATATGAGCTGAGTATTTTTTGGAGTAGTATTGAGCACCAAAATAGGGACGGAGTTCATATTAACTCAAGCCCCCATAAACCATGTAGCTAACAAGGACAGATGAAGGGTCATGATTTTGAGATGATTCCTTAGTGCTTTTTAGCAGTGATTAGTGGATCCACTTAGTAGTTCAAGTTCTATATCGATGGCAAGGTATAGGACGGTCCTTTTGCAATGTAAGGTAAGACGTTGTACCATCGCTTAGGCTTATAGTGATGGTTGTCGGTTAGAGAATTGATCTGCCGTGATTTCATGACATTTATAATGTATTTCACTTAAGATTTTTGTGTGTCTAAAGCCTTTTTGTAGTGATTTTAACAAATGTTGTGTCTTGTTATGAAGGAAAGATGCTCATGTGGCAATAAAAGAAAACACCTCAACTTTGTTTACTCCCCTAAACGGCCTTCTTGCCTACCGGTTCCAACCTTAGGATGGCATAGTCTGGGCATACTTACTCGCAGAATATTTCTGTAGCAAACTTTCTAAAGATGGTTAAGATACTAAAAATAAGACAGATACAAGGATATAATTATTTCAGTAAATTTGATTGTAAATCAGGATTTTATAACTTAAAACTAGATGAAGAATCTAAGCAGCTAACAGCATTTACTGTACCACAGGGATTTTATGAATGGAATGTTCTACCATTTAATATTGATACAAAAAGAGAAATTTATGAAAAATTATTGATGTATGAGATAATAGAAGAAACAACCCAAGGTTGGGCAGAATTAATTATACCAGATGATTTTGACATAGATTTATATGATGATATAGAATTATTCATAGATAAATGATAAATTATTTATACTTACAATTCTGGAGAGAAACTAAAGAAGAAATAGAACTACTTGAAAAACTACTATTTGAAAATTTTTACAAATGTTTAAGAACTAGAGAAAGTGAATATTTAGAATATATTACAAACAACGCTAATGAAATACAAAGATTAGATCTACTTAAAAAACAATATTATGAAAAAAATATTTTATTCTTAAAACTATGAAGAATAATCAAACATCAAATAAAGTAACTACTATAACAAAGACTAAAATAGAAAGAAAAGTACGAAAGACACAGAAAATGTTAAAAACCTTATACATAAAATATGAATTATTACAACTTACTATAACAAATAATAGTAAAACAAATCTTTTGATAGATATAATTTCTAAAACAGAATATAAATATGTTTGTTATCTGAAAAAATAATATGAACAAAGAAATATATAAGCAACAACTGATAGACAAAATAATTGAAAAAAGACTAGAATTACAACACAAGAAAGAAAGATTAGAAGAAAATATGTTAGCAGGAGTATGTAATAAATCAATATTAGCACAAAGAAAAGTTATATTTATGCTAGAAATACAAATAAATTGCCTTGAATATAAGTTACAACATGATATAAATTATAAATCATAATGAATAAAGAAGAATTTGCAGTAGACGAAAAGACATATGAAAATCAAGATGGCTTAGTAATAAAAATAATATTTTCAAATTTAGGAAGACGATATAAAAAAATAGAAAATAACTTATATTTAATGTTAGAAAAAGAAACAGCAAAATTAGAAGATAGCCTGACAGATATGATAAGAATAACAAAGGAAAATGAAGAAATAGATAAATGAAAAGAAATTGAAAAAATAAAAACACAAGCAAAGCAAGAAGTACAACATCTAGAAGAGATAAAAAAAATACAAGAATAAGTGAATTAGAAAAAGAATTATCTAAGCTAAAATTATTATATGAAACCAAACAAAAAGAGAAACAAGTAGAAAAAGATAAAGAACTTGAATTAACTAATGAGATAAATAAGATGAAACAAAAATTGAATGAAAATCTTGAAATAGATGAAATAGACTAAATGAATGAATCATACAATAAACGATCAAAACTCAGAAATAAGTGATATAAGTGAAACATACACAGAAATTCTAGAACAAGTAAATAAGCCGAAAATATTAGAAATAAATACAAGAGATATAAATCAACCCAGCACATCAAGAGTTAAAACCCCAGATAATAGTCCTAGAAGTAATTCTAGATGGACAGCACCTACTTATTATACAGAGAATTATGAACGATCAGATAGAACAAATACAATATGGAATAGCAGGTTAAATAAAAAATGGACGCCTAGACCAATAACTGAACAATATAATTTTTTAGATCTAGATTGTGTTACAGATATAAGCAAAGTAATATTACTATGGGTAGGAAATATATCTAAACAATTAATTGATAACAAAATAATAACAAAAGAAACACCAAGATATATAGAAAGAACATTTGTTGGAACAACAAAATTATGGATAGGAAATTTACCCCCAGAAAGTCTAGAAACACTTAGAAGTGACAAGAAAATAGATGGATCTCCATCAACAACAAATATAGATATACTAGATAAATACGAATTAGCAATACGGAATGAATTTGGAGGTATGACCACAGAAATAAAAGAACAAAATAGAGAAAAAATAATAAATAGACAACTTATGACAAAACTAGCTATATGTAAAATGTGTTATATAGAAGAATACACATGTGCATTCAAAGAATATTATTACAAAGCGAGATAGGATAATGAAGCAAAAGAGATAAGACAACAATATTTTACAAAACTACCAGAACCATTTAGTACAAAAACAATTAAAGACTGGAACAATGAATGATTAACAGATACTTTAGGAGCTAGAATAAGATTTTTACATCAATGGTTTGTACAATTATGCGAAAACCAAAAAGAAAAAATAAAAATGGAAAAAGTACTAATTAAAAATCTAGCCTGTTGTAAAGATAAAACAGCACCACAATTTGGATGTACAAATAAATATTATAAAAAAACAAAAACCTAAGCCATACAAAAATTATAGGAAAACCAAAACTAGGTATAAATACAAAAAACCAAGACAAAGATATTATGTAAAAAATTATAAAATAAAAAGACCGTATAGACCGAAGAAAAAACTATCAGAATGTACTTGTTATAACTGCGGAAAGATAGGACATTTAGCTAGAGATTGTAAGTTACCTAATAATCCAAAAGGAAAACAAATTGCAGAAGTAATTATAAATAATGAAGAATACATGCAAATAGAATATATAGACTGTGAACTAAGTGAAAACGATAGTATATATGAAGTATCAAATATAGAAACTGAAAATGAAGAAGAAAATATTGATCTAGAAAATGATGTAATGAACGAAGAAATCTAATGTCTGAAGACGACATAAAAATAATATCTAAAGAAGACTATCAAAATGAAGAATTATCAGAACAAAAAATTATATTTGATAATACAATTTTTGAACAAATAAAAGGAAAAGAATTAGACCTAAGTGTAGAAAAAATACTTAAAATACCTATAATAAGAAATTGGTTCAAGAGACAAAAAGATGAATATTATGTAGTTAGTCAGAAAGAACACATCATATATTGTAAATATACAAAAGGAAAAGCACAAATACCTATACTAAATAAGAGGATATTAAATAAAGAAATACAAGATATAAAATCTAAAACACCCATAAAATACGTACATTTAGGAGGAACAAAAATATTAACAAAAGCTTGTTTTAGAGAGGGAATACATACACCCATTGAAATATATTTAGCATATGATAGAATTATACACCCTATAGAAAAAAGCGTAATCAGTGCAGTAAAAGAAAATTTAATATACCAAAAATTTAAATTCATAATAAGTGTCAACTACTCGGTAGCATTAACAGATAGAAATATAGATAAATCATTAGTTTTATATTGGAAAATGTCTGGAATAGAACTAGCACCAGGCAGTAAAATATTTACAGCAAGATGTAAAAAATTATATATACTAACAACAAAACATAAAGTAACAGCAAGAAATAAAATAGATAAAATAAAGATAGAAAATCTTTTTGAAAAAATAATTACTGTAATAGATAATAATGACTATAGTTACAAAGAAATTGATATAGAAGAAGACTTAAAAATTGTAAAAGAAAGATTGAGTACTTCAAGTGTACCAAATACATTAACGAGAGCTACCTCATCAAGAATGAGCACATCTAAAAGGAACTATGAAATCTCACAAAATTTATTAGATAAAGAAGAAATAACACCATACCATTATTTTATAACAGGAATAATAGATCAAAGAAGATATAAAATTTTAATAAATACAGGACAAGAAGAAAATTATATAACAAAAGAATTAGTATTAGAAACAAAAATTATAAAAACAGGACACTTATGCCCTGGATTACCTAGTGAGATAGTAACTACAAATGAAGAGATAACACAAAAAGAAATAATTATAGGAGTAATACTATTAATAATACCATTTAAAAAATTTCAAGGAAATCAGAATATTACATTAGGAATAAAATGGTTAGAAAAAGTTAAACCATACAATATAGAAAATGAACAATTAACAATAACTTGCCAAAATAAGAAAATAATTATCAAAAGAACAAAATGAATAATGAAAATATATATACTTGCAAAAATTATTGTAGAAGGATATCACAACAGATACTATACCCCTATGATAGATACAGCAGCAGAAGCGAATATATGTAAATATAATTGTTACCAGAAGATAAATGGAAAAATTAAAAACACCTATGGTGGTAACAGGATTTAATAATGAAGGAAGTATGATTACATATAAAGCAAAAAATATAAAAATACAAATATGGGATAAAATACTAACAATAGAAGAAATGTATAATTTTGAATTTACAACAAAAGATATGTTATTAGGAATGTCATTTCTAGAAAGATTTTATCCACATATTATAACGAAAACACATTGGTGGTTTACTACACCATGCGGAAATAAGATAAGAGCAAAAAGTGTAAATAGTAAACAACGTAAACCTATAGAATGGATAAAAGGAAGTGAAAAGATAAACCAAGAAATGGAAAATATAAATAAAAATCAAATAACACAATTAGAAATTATCATATTTACAATAGATAAAGTTAAAATAATTAATGAACAACTAGAATTATTATATAGTGAAAATCCATTACAAGGATGGGAAAAGCATAAGATGAAAGTAAAAATTGAATTAATAGATGAAAATAGTATAATGACACAAAAAACATTAAAATATAATTTTGGTGATTTAGAAGAATTCAAAATTCATATAGATGAACTATTGAAGAATAATTATATACAAGAAAGCAATAGTAAACATACAAGTCCAGCATTTATAGTTAATAAACATAGTGAACAAAAACGAGGTAAAAGTAGAATGGTTATAGATTATCGCAACCTAAATGCTAAAACTAAAACATATAATTACCCAATACCAAATAAGATACTAAAAATAAGACAGCTACAAGAATATAATTATTTCAGTAAATTTGATTGTAAATCGGGATTTTATCACTTAAAACTATAAGAAGAATCTAAACAGCTAACAGCATTTACTGTACCACAAGGATTTTATGAATGGAATGTTCTACCATTTGGATATAAAAATGCACCACGTAGATACCAACATTTTATGGACAACTATTTTAATCAATTAGAAAATTGCATTGTTTATATAGATGATATAATATTATACTCAAAATACAAGATGAACATATTAGATTATTAGAAAAATTTATACATATAATTAAACATTCTGGTATAAGCTTAAGTAAAAAGAAAGCAGAAATTATGAAACCACAAATAGAATTTCTAGGAATACAAATAGATAAAAATGGAATAAAAATGCAAACACATATAGTACAAAAAATTGTTAATAGTGATGAAAATATAGATACAAAAAAGAAATTACAATCATTTTTAGGAATAGTAAATCAGGTAAGAGAATATATACCAAAATTAGCAGAATATCTAAAATCATTACATAAAAAACTTAGGAAAGATGTTGAATATTATTTTGATAATAAAGATAAAGAACATATAAGACGTATCAAGAATTTATGCAAAAAATTACCAAAACTATATTTTCAAGATGAAGAAAAATGATTTATATATATGTATATATATTAGAAATAGACTCAAGTAATTATAGTTATGGAGGAGTTTTAAAGTAGAGATATGATAATGAACAAACTGAACATCATTGTAGATGTTACTCAGGGTCATATACAGAAGCACAACTAAAATGGGAAATAAATAGGAAAGAGTTATTTGCATTATATAAATGTCTATTAGCGTTTGAACCATATATAGTTTACAATGAATTTATTGTGAGAACAGATAATACACAAGTTAAATGGTGGATTACTGGAAAATTACAAGATTCAGTTACAACTAAAGAAATAAGAAGATTGGTATTAAATATATTAAACTTTACATTTACAATTGAAGTAATAACGACTAATAAGAATGATGTTGCAGACTACTTATCAAGACAAAGCTACTCAGACTGAGAACAAAAGCGAAGATACAATTGAAGAACTACTCAAAGCCATTAGTACACTTTGTACTAAAGTGGACAAAATGGACAATGAGATACAAAAGCTAAAGACTAATGAAGATAACATGAGGTCTAAAGCTAATATAAGTCAGCAGCATGACTATAAAAATGCGGAGCTACGTCGATTGAAAGACGGTAAAATTCCAGAGATAAAAGGAGACGATGGAAAACCCTCTAAAACCCATAATGTTTGTTTAAATACAGCTGCAGGTACAAGCAGAAGAGTTAGTGAGAAATCACGAAATACAAACTTAAACCAGTTATTTATAAAACCATTCACCCAAAATACACAAAAACAAATACTCACAGAACCACAAACCTCTACATACGCAGTTAGCATACAAAGTGACAAAAAGAGCAGTTATATAACTATGAAACATACTGGGTATTGTGTTTATGAGCTTTGACAAGTGTGTTTAATGGTATAGATAAATATTTAACTACTCTGAAGAAGTCCAAGTTCTGATCCATTTTTTTGGGAAGAATAGCTGATGAGCATCAGTTTTTTATTCATTTGTTTGCTCAAGATTCAGACCAACTATAACAAAAATTAACCTGAAACCTACTACTTTGTTGTTGCCTCTCAAAGCTTGTGAAAGGTTATCTTTTTAATCTTCAACTTTCACTAATTTACTTTTCTCTGCAAATTCGACTCTTAAGGCAATATTGTATATACTATAGGTTGTGATTAATTTGTTAATCCGCAAAAACAACTATTAGCTTACTGTGTGCTATGCCTATTTTTCTGCGTCTTCTAGTTTCTTAGTAATATAGTTATATTATCTATGGCTAATTTGTGGATTGCAGATTGCAGCAGTTTGTAGACTGCAGAGTTTTTTAGTTCAGGCAGCAATGGATCAGTAGATAAATGCCAACTCCAAGTCCACTTCAGGCCAAAGAACAGGGCAAACAGGTGAAAAATCCCAAGATACTCTAATGCAGACCTGTAGATCACGATAGCAGTCGCACAAAACAAAACATGTAAAAAGAGGAAACTAAACACCAAAAACATCAAAGTGTATTTTTTTGTCAATGGAACCCGGGATACCAAAAAGATCATTCAAACTGCATCTCCGGATCTTGTCCCAACCATTCTTGCGACTCAAATTCACGACCACCCATGGTTTCTGATCAACCAATCTTGAATTCCAATTCCAATTGACTTGCTCATCTGCTTGGGATCAAATAAGAGAGAAAAGAAACCAAAGTTTCTGCTGTCACAACCTGTCAACTGTTTCTGCTGCTATAAATAGGAAGTAACATGTCGCTTCACACAAAAAAACAATCACACATTGTTCAAACTAACGGGCTAAAAGAAAACCACTTGTTGTTCCTACCAACTGTGATGAGCAACAGATTGAAGGCCATCCAAAAACCATAGCTTGTCTTGGCTATGACCTGATGAAAGCGAGCTTTCTTTCTCTGAGATTAGTAGGCCAAAACTAAGTTGTTTAGAAGAAAAAGATAGCCAAATTGATGAGAAAACGCATACAATTCACTGTATGTGTTACTATTTGTCTCATAAACTTGCAACAAGACGAAATTAATAAATTCTTTCCCTGATTATAATAACATCATAAACTTGCAAAATCTTGACACACGACAATTAAGGAAAAGAACAAAGTGAAAGCTAAATCAGGAGAAATGCATCAGTATATTATCGAAATGACAATGAATTTCCACACACAACAATATTTCCATCTTGAACATATAATTAATTAGTTCCTAACGCGAGCTCTGTTCTTTGCGACAAACAAAGGCAGGTGGAGGATACATGCTATAATTTGAAAAGTAAAAAAGTTGAAGATTTCATCACTATACTGAACAAAGTAAAGAGAGTTCAGATATATTTAAATTTGTGTTGTCATATCTCTACCTGCCATGGTGACCATACCTTGTGCACCTCCCCTTCTTGAGAAAATGAAATGAACTGAATCACCGAAACTTCCATCAGATGCTCGATGAATCTGGATAGTAGAAATATCAGATAATTCAATTTGCTTCAATCATATATGCTAATCAAAAAATAAAAAAACATAAAAGAAAATCAAGAGAAATCGTAAATGTCACCGTTCAAGTCCATGGAACATATTTGTTAATTTTCTTTGAAGTGACAATTTAATAAAATATTACTACGTCCATGATTGAGTTCAAATATTTACATCAGGCATGTATATTGACCGATTTAGCTTGTGTAGGAAATAAGGTAAGTTCACTTTCAATCATGGACAGGGTCCAACTATCATTTTCACAAGTATGCACTGTATAATCAATAGCTATGAGTTCCCATGATAATGCTGCAACAGTATTATATGCAATCAGTACACTGAAGAACCTTCTCTTGTGGTTCGCTTAGCCACATTGTACATACACGCCAATTACAATATCGTGAACAAAAAGGTGCAAAAAAAAGCTACAAAAGCAGGTTACCTGAAGATTATCACACCATATCATAAAAGTTGGGTATACTATTTGCACTTTGTATTTAAGGATGATTTATGCTAATTTCTATTGCATTAGCCTCATTTTAGCTTCCTAACTTTTTCTCTCATAACATTGTTGAACGACTCTCGAAGGGGTCAGGGGATTAGTAACACCGCCAGGCATTAACATAGATAGATAAATGCAAAATATAAAGAGGGGGACATAAACCTTACCTCCACATATTGGTGGTACAAGAGTTGGTAGCCCTACTACGTAGACTTAGTAGGTTCTCCAACTCTTCCCCAAACTAGAAATGAAACCTATCTTCTAAGCACCTATATGAGAGGACTCTCGATACAAAGAATCTAGGAAAGCATAAATTAGGGAGACTCTCCCTCTACATGTAAAAGGAAAATCTTCTTCAAAAAAGCTATAATTTAGAAAAGAGATAGCTAATGTGAAGAAAATGGTGATCACCAAAAGATAGGACTTGATGGAGTTCTTTCTCATTCATAGGCCTATATGAGAATTAGCAATTAAGGCGGTTCCTTAATTCTTTTCATCCTTTTTCGTCTGAAACTTTCCATGTCATCTGTGTCTAGTTGTAAGTATGATGTTGTCTCTCTAGGGAGTTGTTGCTACTGAAATAGACTTGAGGGTTGGTAATTTGGTGACTATGTTTGGAGAGAGAATCTGCCACGTAGTTAGCTTCCTGGAGCATATGTATGCATTGTTGGGTTATGGGTCTTTTTCCCTTCCTATGTGGATAAATAAAAGCCTAATTTGGACCAACCCATTTTTGCCCATAGGCTCATTCTTATGAGGCAAATATAAGCCTATTTAGGTCTTATTTTCATATACACAAAAGAGTTTTTCAGCAGCCAAAAAGAGAGATTGAGCAGTTTTTTCGCAGTCAAAAATTCAGCCCTAACAACCAACTTCAAATTGCGATTACCGCTTCGTTTCTTGTCTGATTGAGCTGATTTTTGTACAGCATATTGTCTTCATCTCAATCTTTGATTAGGAACTGACGGAGTTGGATTTGGTGGCCTGCAGCTTCAGTTTTGCTGTCGTGAACAGTAGCTGCGAAATTGGTGATTTTGCTCCTTTAATTCTCTAGATTTGGTGCAATCTTATTTTGTTGTTGCTCGTTGTTTGGCACTTGTTTTGTGGCCAATTTTGGAGAACAATATTGTAACTCTTGGTGATTATAGTGTAGCTTTTGGTCCCGTGGTTTTTTACTCTTCACATCGAAGGGTTTTCCACGTAAATCTTGGTGTCTTGTGTGATTGGTTTATTATTGTCTTGTTATATTTGTTTGGTTGAATTACTTGCTGTCTTACTATCATATTGCTTGTGGTTGTTTGTCTTCTCTTGGTTCAAATCGAAAAGGGAAAGTATAGACTTGGGTATTCTTCCCCTGTTATCCTGTCAGGCATTCTTGGTAGTGCCTTGTCTTTCCCAACAAAGTGGTATCAGAGCATTGGTTATTGTTGATTGTCGTTTTGAATGATGGAGGCAAATATGAGCAAAATGGTGTGTTTAACTGGTAGTAACTATCATATTTGGAAAGGCAAGATGAAAGATCTTCTATTTGTCAAAAAGATGCATTTACATGTGTTTGCTTCTAATAAGCTCAAGTCTTTGAATGATGAAGAATGGGAATTTGAGCATCTGCAGGTTTGTGGCTATATTAGACAATGGGTTGAAGATAATGTTAGAAATCATATTGTGAATGAGACACATGCTAAAAGTCTGTGGGACAAGCTCGAGACACTTTATGCTTCGAAGACTGGCAACAACAAGTTGTTCCTATTGAAACAATTAATGAATATCAGGTATAAAGAGGGCACTCCTATTTCTGATCATATTAATGATTTTCAGGGTGTTCTTGACCAGCTGTCCGGAATGGGTGTAAATTTTGATGATGAGATACAGGGACTTTGGCTTCTTAATACTCTGCCAGACTCTTGGGAAACTCTTCGAGTTTCTTTGACTAATTCTGCTCCCAGTGGTGTTGTAACCATGGAATATACTAAGAGTGGTGTCTTGAATGAAGAAATGAGAAGAAGATCTCAAGCCTCATCTTCTTCAGCTTCACACTCCGATGTTTTGGTTACTCAAGATAGGGGGAGAAACAAGTCCAGAGGTCAGAATGATAGAGGTAAAAGTAGAAGCAAGTCAAAGTCTAAATACAAGAATATTACATGTGACTATTGCCACAAGAATGGACATATCATGAAATATTGTTACAAGCACAAGAGAGATATGAGACAACAAAAGAGAGAAGGCAATAATGAAAATCGTGTTGTTGTTGTTGCTAATGATGATCTTCTTGTTTCTTGTGATGCAAATGCCATTAATCTTGTTCGTGATGAGTCTAGCTAGTTTGTGGATTCTGGTGCTACTTCTCATGTCACGCCAAAGAAGGAATTATTTTCTTCTTATACTCCAGGTAATTTTGGAACGTTGAAAATGGGCAATAATCATGAAGTTGAAGTATTGGCATTGGGACAGTTTGTTTGGAAAGTAACAATGGTTCCAAACTAGTTCTCAATAATGTCAAGCATGCTCCAGATGTTCGCTTGAATTTGATTTCTGTGGGATATCTTGATGATGAGGGTTATGTTAATACACTTGGTGTTGGCCAGTGGAAGCTTACTAGAGGTTTGATGGTTGTGGCCCGTGGTGACAAGTTGTCTAACTTGTATGTATTTCAGGGCTCCATTTCCAGAGACTCAGTAAATTTGGTGGAGAATGATACTTCATCAGAGTTATGGCATAGAAGGCTGAGTCATATGAGTGAGAAGGGGATTGATAGTTTGGCTAAGAAAAATTTGTTTTCTGGAGTGAAACAAGCAAAGTTGAAGAAATGTGTTAATTGCTTAGCCGGTAAACAGAAAAGAGTTTCTTTTCAGAGTCATCCGCCTTCAAGAAAGCTTGATTTGCTGGAGTTAGTACATTCTGATTTGTGTGGTCCTTTTAAGGTAAGATCTCATGGTGGTGCACTTTACTTTGTGACTTTTATTGATGATCATTCTCGCAAACTCTGGGTATTTCCTTTGAAGTCCAAGGATCAAGTACTTGATGTGTTCAAGAGTTTTCAGGCCTTGGTTGAAAGACAAACAGGGAAGACATTGAAATGCATCCGTTCAGATAATGGTGGTGAGTATATTGGTCCTTTTGATAGATATTGCAGAGAGCAGGGTATTAGGCATCAGAAAACTCCTCCAAAGACTCCTCAGTTAAATGGTTTAGCAGAGAGGATGAACAGAACTCTAGTTGAGAGGGTTAGATGTATGCTTTCAGATGCTAAGCTGTCAGATTCCTTTTGGGCAGAAGCACTTAATACTGCTGCTTATGTTATCAATTTATCTCCAGCTGTTGCTTTAGATGGTGATGTCCCTGACAGAGTTTGGACTGGTAAGAATGTTTCTTATGATCATCTTAGAGTCTTTGGGTGTAAAGCCTTTGTACATGTTCCTAAGGATGAAAGGTCAAAGTTGGATGTTAAAACTAGGCAGTGTATCTTCATTGGTTATGGTCAAGATGAATTTGGCTATCGTTTCTATGATCCTGTTGAGAAGAAACTTGTTAGAAGCCGTGATGTTGTGTTCTTTGAAGACCAAACAATTGAAGATTTTGACAAAGCTGACAAGGCTGATTTTCAGAGTAGTGAGAGCTTAGTTGATGTTGATCCAGTTCCTTTGACTATTGCACCAGAAGAAAATTTTCATAACGATGAAAATCAAGTTGATAATGAAGATGGTGATCATGTTCAGAATGACCGGCATGATGTTATTGATGCTCCAGTGCAAGATGATGTGGTTGTCCAACAACCAATTATAGATGCTCCAGAGAGTTCTCTCAGACGATCTAGTAGAGAGAGAATTCCTTCATCTCGTTATTCTCCCAATGAGTATGTACTCTTGACTGACGGGGGAGAACCTGAGAGTCTTGATGAGGCCATGGAAAGTGAAGAAAAAGAAAGGTGGTTTGATGCTATGGAAGATGAGATTAAATCCTTGCATGATAATCATACCTTTGATTTGGTTAAGTTACCTAAAGACAGAAAAGCTTTGAAAAACAGGTGGGTTTTTCGGGTGAAACATGAAGATGGTAATCCAGTTCCACGGTACAAAGCTAGATTAGTTGTCAAGGGATTTAATCAGAAAAAGGGAGTTGATTTTGATGAGATATTCTCTCCAGTTGTGAAGATGTCATCCATTTGTGTGGTTCTAGGCTTGGCTGCAAGTCTAGATTTAGAGGTTGAGCAAATGGATGTTAAAACTGCTTTCCTCCATGGTGACTTAGATGAAGAAATTTATATGGAGCAACCGGAAGGTTTTGAAGTCAAGGGTAAAGAGAATTATGTTTGCAAATTGAAGAAGAGCTTGTATGGTTTGAAACAAGCTCCCAGGCAGTAGTACAGGAAGTTTGGTTCTTTTATGAGTCAGCAGGGCTTCAAGAAGACTTCTTCAGACCATTGTGTTTTTGTGCAAAAGTTCTCTGATGGTGAATTTATTATTGTGTTGCTTTATGTTGATGACATGCTTGTTGTTGGTCATAATACTTGCAGGATTCAGAAGTTAAAGCAAGAGTTGAGTAAGTCTTTTGCTATGAAAGACTTAGGACCAGCAAGGCAGATTCTTGGCATGCAGATTGTCCGTGATAGAAAGGCCAAGAAATTGGTATTATCACAAGAGAAGTACTTTCAGAAAGTACTTCGCAGATTCAGCATGGACAAAGCTAAGGTTGTCAGTACGCCTTTAGCTATGCACTTCAAATTGAGCACGAAACAGTGTCCTTCTAGTGATGATGAGAAGGAAGATATGAAGAAAGTTCCTTATGCTTCAGCTGTTGGTAGTTTGATGTATGCGATGGTTTGTACAAGACCGGATATTGCTCACGCTGTTGGAGTTGTTAGCCGTTTTCTTTCTAATCCGGGAAGAGAACATTGGAATGTTGTGAAGTGGGTTATGAGATATCTCTGTGGCACTTCTAGTCTGAGTTTGTGTTTTGGTACAGGGAAGCCTATTCTTTGTGGTTATACTGATTCAGACATGGCTGGTGATGTTGATACTCGCAAGTCTACTTCAGGGTACTTGGTTACTTTTGCAGGGGGAGCTGTGTCTTGGCAATCTAGGTTGCAAAAATGTGTTGCTCTATCTATTACAGAAGCTGAACTTATAGTTGTTGTTGAAGCTTGTAAAGAATTGCTTTGGATGAAGAGATTCTTGGGGGAACTTGGTTGTGCTCAAGAGAGGTATGTGCTTTATTGTGACAGTCAAAGTGCTATACATCTTGGCAAGAATTCTACGTTCCATGGTCGGTCTAAACACATTGATGTGAGATACCATTGGATTCGAGATGTGTTGGATTCTAAGTTGCTTGAGCTTGAAAAGATTCATACAAATGACAATGGTTCCGATATGATGACTAAAGCTTTGCCAAGAGGGAAGTTTGAAGATTGTTGCATGGTCGCCGGGATGGCGGTCTCCTCCACATAGTCGTGAGGGGGAGAATTGTTGGGTTATGGGTCTTTTTCCCTTCCTATGTGGATAAATAAAAGCCCAATTTGGACCAATCCATTTTTGCCCATAGGCCCATTCTTATGAGGCAAATATAAGCCTATTTAGGTCTTATTTTCATATACACAAAAGAGTTTTTCAGCAGCCAAAAAGAGAGATTGAACAGTTTTTTCGCAGTCAAAAATTCAGCCCTAACAACCAACTTCAAATTGCGATTCCCGCTTCGTTTCTTGTCCGATTGAGCTGATTTTTGGATAGCATATTTTCTTCATCTCAATCTTTGATTGGAACTGACAGAGTTAGATTTGGTGGCTTGCAGCTTTAGTTTTGCTGTCGTGAACAGTAGCTGCGAAATTGGTGATTTTGCTCCTTTAATTCTCTAGATTTGGTGCAATCTTATTTTGTTGTTGCTCGTTGTTTGGCACTTGTTTTGTGGCCAATATTGGAGAACAATATTGTAACTCTTGGTGATTATAGTGGAGCTTTTGGTCCCGTGGTTTTTTACTCTTCACATCGAAGGGTTTTCCACGTAAATCTTGGTGTCTTGTGTGATTGGTTTATTATTGTCTTGTTATATTTGTTTGGTTGAATTACTTGCTGTCTTACTATCATATTGCTTGTGGTTGTTTGTCTTCTCTTGGTTCAAATCGAAAAGGGAAAGTATAGACTTGGGTATTCTTCCGCTGTTATCCTGTCAGGCATTCTTGGTAGTGCCTTGTCTTTCCCAACATGCATTTGAAATGGGGGATGAAAGTTGAGAGATTACGTAATTTCTGTATATGAGTTGAAATATTCCAAGGGGCTACTGTTTTGTGCAAAAAAGAGTCCACCAGTAATTGAGAGTTAACTTCCAGGATCACTTTGGTGTATTTTAAATGAACACATCATGCTATACCAAAAGTGGCAGCCTCAACCTCAGCTTGGTTGTTAGTACCATCCCCTAAAGGAACTGAAAATGCAAAATTTAACCTACCATTTGAATCTCTAAGTATACCACCTGCTCCAATCTTTCCCGGATTACTCAACACACTTCCATCAGTATTGAGCATAACCCATATTTCTGGAGGTTTCAACCATTGCATAAGAGTAACCTTGATATGATGGGTACATTTCTCCAGGAGTGTGCATAAACTTCTCCAGCTAGAAGGTCAAGCAATATAGGGGAGGACATTGTGCAACAGTTTAATAGTGTCCTTAAACACTAAAAACTTGACTCTATCCATATTGGATTCTTTACCCTCGTACTTTTAGCGCACTTATTTTTCCACAAGTTTCAACAAATAAAGATTGGAGTTGACTGTAATATAAGTTTGTGTGTATCATTGTTGTAATTGGACTTCCATCATGTCATAATAATGTGTCTAAGGGGTAGTTGATCCGTTTAAATACTCAATGAAGCAGCAAAAAATGGCAGAACAGGGGATACTTCCTGATTAAGTGCTAGAAAGAATGTGTTAATTATTTAAAAGTAGAAGATGATTAAATATTATTTCATTTACAACAAGCTGACCTGAACAATTTCCCCTTGCCCATTCTGTGATAACTGGATTCAGTTTTTTCCAAACATCTGGAGATTGGGGATTTGCCCGTTGTTGCACAAAAAAAAATGAGTGACACTGATAAGATAATTGTTTACTTCAGAAAAATTGGCGCACTTATGTATTCAATGAAATGTTAAGTTTTGTATTTCGTTAAGAATCAAAATAATCAATTTAATATTTTTTGTCAGGCTAACATGATCAAGATCGTAGTTGGCACAAATAAAAGAATTGGTATGTTTGAAAAAACTACAAGATCTTTCTTTTCTTTCAAAAGGAGGAAAATTTCATGTATATATTTACTGCTTTTACATCAATTCCTTAATGTTTTGTTTTTAGATAAATTCAATTAGTCATTTTTGATATCTCAATTTGTTTTAGTTAATGAGGATCTAATTTCTATTATTATATAGTTATAAATTTTCTTATGTGCATTTCTTGTGCAGAATTTTCAAGGAAACTGAGGTCAAATATCGACTTCAACATGCCCGACTTTTGAATTGATGATTTCATAAAGATTCATTGCAAATTTACTAGAGATTTTGATTCCATTTGAATTAGGAGTTAATTAGTTGATTTCATGTTGAGATTATTACATTTAGTTAGTTCTCAATTTTACTTGAGATAGAAAAGATAATTTGCTTTGACATTGTTTACTTATTGCTATTTAGTTCTTTGATTATAATGTAAGAAAATATTTGCTTTTTATAATATTTCTTGCTTATCATGAAGAAGATAGTTTTGAATGCACAGATTGTTGTATGTATATGTGTCTTGAGAAAAACTATATATAGATTTTTCTGGGATGTTTAAGAAGCTTGGTAGCGACATTAGAATATTTATATGACATTTACCAAAATTTAAAATAATGTCACAAAATTTTATGACATTCAATAATAGCATTTCTTGACATTAACTAAAGTGTCAGAATTTTCAATGTAACATTTTAAAAATGTCACAAGTAAGTGTCTTGAAATTTGTTTTACCAACATTTAATCTAAATGTCAGAAACTATAAGTGACATTTCATAAGTGTCAAAAAAATAAATGTCATATATCTCATAACGACATTTACTTAAATATCAAACATAAATGTCATATATTTCATATCGACATTTATGTAAATATCAAAAATAAATGTCGTATATCTCATACCAACATTTACTGAATCGAAAATAAATGTCATGTATATCTCATTCAAACATTTAACTAAATGTCGAAAATAAATTTCATATATATCATACTCACATTTACCTAAATGTCAAAGATAAATGACATATATCTCATACTGACATTCACGTAAATGTCATATATTTCTTATCGACATTCACATAAATGTAAAAAAAATAAATCTCGTAATAATCATACCAACATTTACATATATGTTGCAACGTAAACGACGGAAATTCTTTTCAACATTTACCTAAATGTCACAAATTCTTTCCGGCAATTACCTAAATGTCGGAAAAAATCTCAACACTAAAATTTACGACATTTGGTCCAAGTGTAAAATAAATGTCAATAAACAAACTTGTGACATTTAAACATCATAATACGACATTTCCTTTCTTGTAGAGTCTTTCTTGTTTGTATTGTTGTTCTTCAAGAATTCTCCTCAGCGAAACAACTTGGCAAGCATAAGTTGTAGCAGCAACAAATTCCGCTTCAGTAGTCCATAAAGTGACAATTTTTTGTTTTCTAGAAGACCATGAAGCAGCCCCTGTGCGTAGCACAAAAACGTAGTCTGAAGTGCTCTTTCTATCGTCTTGATCTTCTGCTTAATCGCTTTCAGCAAAACCAATCAAATCATATTTTTCACCCTTCTTATAGAACCAAAATCCGTAGCTCCGTATGAGTAGTGAAGGATTCTCTTGGCAGTTGGCAAGTGAATTACTGTCAGGCTCTCCATATATTTGCTTATAAGACTTACAACATATATGATTTCAGGCCTTGTAGCAGTAAAATATATCAAACTACCTACAATTTGTCTGTAGAGTGTGTTGTCTACCATATGTCCTCTTCCAACTTTGTTTAGCTTCGAACCAAACTCAACTGGAGAATCGATGAGATTGCAATTCTTCATCTTGAATCGATCTAAAATTTTCTTCACACATTTGTTTTGGAAAACAAATAACTCATTAACATATTGCACTACTTCTAAACCAAGAGAATAAATCATCTTGCCAAAATCAAACATCTCAAATTCATTCACGATAGATCATTTAAATTAAAAATAAAAAACATGACACTATCACTCCAATAAATATAATATCATCAACATATAAACACACTTTGAGAATTTTTACAAATTCTCCGATTTTAACAAAACGAGAGTGTTCATATGGACATTTCTAGAAACCAAATTTTAGAAATAAATCTCAATACGACTATACCAAGCTCGGGGAGCTTGTTTTAGTTCGTAAAGAGCCTTTTCAACTTGTATACCTTATGCTCATCTCCAATTTTTATGTAACCAAAAGGTTGCTCGATAAATACCTCTTCCTCCAAGTATCCATCTAGGAAAGATGATTTGACATCCAATTGAAAGATATGCCACCAATTTTGTGCCGCCACGACACTTATAATTCTGATTGTGTCATGCCTTGCAACTGGAGCAAAGACTTTTGTGTAGTCTACACCATGTTCTTGCTTGTATCCAGGGGCGGACCCACGTCAAGGTACAGGGAGTTCACTCGAACTCACTCGACAAAAAATACACGATATATATATATACGATAAATTTTTTGTATTTTTTTAGATATATATCTTTTGAACCCCCTCAATAACAAATAGAAATAGATGGTTCAATGGTAAGTTCCTTGAATATTAAGCTGGTTCAAATCCCTACGACAACATTTATTTATTTTTCTTTTTTAGTTCAGTTTTTTTAAAAAGAAAAAGTCCAGTTCTATTTTTCAAGATTTTTTTAGCCTTATTTTTCATTTTAAAACGTGCTAAAAGTGTGGATTTGAACTCCAAAAAAAAATCAAGGGTCCCATTTGTAAAGACTTATTTACACGTTTAAACTTTTATTTTTCGAACCTCCTGAACGAAAATCTTGAGTCCCTCATTGCTTGTATCGCTTAGCCACCAATTGCACCTTATACTTGTCTATTTCACCATTTTCTTTGAGTTTTGTCTTAATAGACCCACTTTACACCTATGATTTTGTGTTCCTTCGGTAGATTTGTTATCTCCAGGTGCGATTTCTTTCAATAGCATCAATCTCATAATCCATAGTTTTCCTCCATTTTTCCTCTTTGACGGCATTCTCAAAAGTTGTAGGTTCACAATCTGCAAACGATGCAAAGTTGGAAACATCTTCATTGACATTAATTCCTCTTACCTCATAATCCATCATCCATGAGGGCCTTCTGCGAGCACGTCGAAAAGGATGATTTGGTGCAGCAGTTTCTTCCAAAATCAATGGTGCAGTTTCATCAGTTGCTTCAGTAGAAATTTCAGAAATTTTGGGTGTTGCAACTGCTTCTTCGTCTTCATTATTAATTAAGATTGGAATAGATTTACTTAAATTCCAATCCCAAATGTTCTCCTCAGCGAAAGCTACATATCTGCTAGTATTCCTTGGATGCCTCGCTAACACTGAGAAAAACAAATTTCTCACATCTATCATCAAGCTTGTTTCTTTTGGCTTCTGGAACATGTGCATAAGCAATGGAAAAAAAACTTTAAAGTGATCTACTGCCAGTTTCCTTCCACTCCAAGCTTCCTCGGGTGTCATATCTCAAAGAGAAAAAGTGATACTTCTGTTCAAGATGTGAATGCTCCAATTTACTTCTTCCAGCCAAAATTCCTTTTGGAACTCTTCCTTGAGACAACAAGCTACGAACCATATTGAGAATGATTTTATTCTTCCTCTCTGCGACACCATTTTTCTTTGGTGTATATGTTGTTGTAAGATCTTTATGAGTGCCATGAGTCTCACATAAAACATTAAATACCTTACAGATATTTTCCTCCGCGATCTGTCCAAAAGTTCTTAATGGTCCTTCCAATCTCATTCTCCACACGAGCTATGAAACTTTTAAATATATCAAAAGCCTCCTACTTTTCTTGCAGAATATACATCAAAGTCTTCTAGAAATCATCAATAAAGGTAATAAAATACATTTTTGCTTCCATTCAAGATTGGTATTATTGGCCCATAAATATCTGAGTGTACCATCCCCACTGCCTCTTTGGGTCTCCAAGACTTACTTTTGGGAAATTGAGAACGATGTTGTTTGCCAACAATACATTCTTCACAAACTTGGATGGAACAACAATTTCAGAAAGCCCCGTCACCATACTCTTTGTAACGATCCGAAAAAAATTAAATAATAGGTACTTAAGGTGATTTAATTATTAATTAAAAATCTAAGCATAATAGTCCTTTCACGTATTAATTAAAATAAATCAGATTTGTATTAATCTAATTTAAATCCCATTTGACTAAGTCTTGAATTTAGTCTCTTAATCCTAATAACACTCTATCTCTCTCTCACACATTCTCCATATATATCTCTCACGTTGGTTTCTTCCAAAAATAATTTCAAGAACTGAAAATACATCAAGAGTTACACACAATTGAAGAACTCACAAGAATTTTTAAGAAAAAGAAAAAGTAATCAAAACGTCAAGGCTAAGAGAGGTTCGTCGAGTGAGGTGTACGTTGAAGTAAATTGGGCGTGGGTTGGAGGAGTTTCCGGGCAGCAACATCAGCGTTTGAACATCTATTAAGGTATGAGTTCTCTTCTCTCTTGGTCCCTTTTCCAAGAGACCCCTTAAGGTTCTGAATATTCATTCCGAAAACTAGGATTGTTCCCTGTTGCATGTCCCTGTCACTAGCTCCCATTGAATCATAGGTTGGTTATGTTTGATGGTAGAAAATTAGGGATGAAATGTGTTTTCATGATGATTATATGTTTATATGTATGTTTGGAATTATGTGACTTATGTTGATGTTTCCGAAAATGTAATTACATGTGTATGAGTCTATTGTCGTGGCTATTGTTCATGGTTTAGGACTTGAAATGACATGATAGTTCTTTATATTTCATGTACATATGTTGATGTAAATGTGATGTTCATATGAGTTGAAATGTGACTGATTTGAGGGATAATGTCTTGGCTAAACGAATACATGAAGACGCACCTAAAATGTTCTAAATGCACTACGAAATTCCCCTAAGAACTAAGGTGTAACTTGATGAAAGGATGCTAAAAAATTAAAAGAAAATTTTCAGCTTCTATTGATGAATTTCGGTCAGCAAAGAGGGTTCAAAATGTTGAAAAAAATAAATTAAAACAAGTGAGGTCATGGAGGATTGAACCCGTGACCTCACCATGTTAAAAACCATGAAAATAAAGAAGTAAAAATAAAATGTGGAGAGTGGGGATTGAACCCACAACCTCTTGAATGGATGAGAGAGATAGGAGGAAACTAAAGGAGAAAATAAAATGTGAAGAGTGGAGATTATGGTTGGCAGTGGTACCGGAACCGGGAGAACCGGACCGGTACGGAACCGGTACTGTGTGGACCGGTAACATTTCGGAACCGGTACCGGACCGGTCCGGGAAACCGGTAAAGTTAGTATTGTTCCGTCCCGGTCCGGAAGTGAACTGGTAGTATACGGACCGGTAACCGGGACGAACGGGTATTTAAAAAAATTATTTTTTTAATTGAATCTAATTTTTATTATAATAATTAAGCAATTAAAAATTTAAATTTCAAACTTTAAAGTTATAAATTTAAATTTTCAAATTTTAAATTCAAACTTTTAAAGTTTGAAAATTTTAAATTAAAATTTTAAAGTTATAAAATTTAAATTTCAAACTTTAAAGTTATAAAATTTAAATTTCAAACTCTTAAATTTTGAAAACTTTAAATTCAAACTTTTAAAGTTTGAAAATTTTAAATTCAAATTTTAAAGTAATCAAATTTAAATTTCAAACTCTTAAAGTTTGAAATTTTTGAATTTAAACTTTAAAGTTATAAAATTTAAAATTTACTATATTAAAAATTAAATTTAATACAACAATATTAAAAAACAAATTAAGGCGAATAGCCTATATTTTTATTAATATATATTTGATATTACAATTACATTTACAAAGATATTAGTTTGAATTAAATCTCAAATCATCATACTTTTGCTAATAGTTGGTGCCACCATATAAATCCCTTCGTAAATCATTCAACATTTCTTTAGTAACATGTTCGGGAATAGGTTGCATAGAAAGATCTTTCATTGCTTCAATCCCGTCGTCACTATAATCCTGCATTACTTCATCAACGTCATCTTGAAATTTGGTCGGTAGCGGTTCACGACCCAAATTTCTTCTCTCGGCATTAATCCAATCTCAAAATAATACCGATATCTACAAGCTGTCGGCTGCTAGTGAATGCCTATGTTCTCCAAGTTGAAACCTTTCTGCACTAAAGACGCCTTCCGAAGCTATCGACGACGCTTGCATTGCTAATATATCTCGAACCATCGGTACTAGTTTTGGAAATCCTTTGGTGCGATCTCTCCACCATTTGAGAATATCTTCAGTAGGTTCTGTAAGTTGATTAATATATGCATCAAAATCATTTCTATTATCGTGAGAAAGTTCAAGATAATCCTCTAAATAATTATCAATATTATTTTCATCAAATCTAACCCTAGAGCTTTCAGGTTCATTTTCACTTCATAAATTTATATTCGCATTATATAAATCATACAATTTTCTAGCTTCAATTTTTATGCTATCTTTAACTTGTTGACAACTAGGAATTTCTTCTAATTCATCATTAATATCTAAGTTAAAATATATTTTTTCAACCATTCTTGATGAACCGAAATCTTTATACTTAGGGTGTAACAAACATGCAATTAAATAAATTTGAGGAATAGGAATATAATATTTTTTAAATTTTATAATCATTTTTTCAATGGTTTGTTGAAATCTAGGTTTATTTTTAAATTTATATAATTTAGAAGAAATCATACAAATATCAGGCAAAACAGTACAAATTGATGGACTATAAAGTACAGAAATTCTTTTTGTAGTTAAGTAAAAAACTTTTAGGAAATCTATAAGTTCATTTATATCACGCCAATCATTATCATCTAGTCTATATGTCATATCAGAATTATGAGCATTCCAAACCATTTGTAAGGGTATTCTATATTCATAAGCGACTACAAGCATTTCATATAAAGTATTTCATCTAGTAGCCACTGTTTTTTGAATTTTTCTAGGTTGAAGATTATTTTCAAAACAACGATTTTGAAAATCTTTACGCCGAGACTTAACTTGACATTTAAATATAAAATGACATGCATTTTCAACTTTCGTACATCCGTTATCATACATATTTACATCATCTCTAACCATCAAATTATATATATGTGCACTACACCTAATATGATAATTATCACCATAGAAAGGACAAAGTGTAGTTTTTAAATATTGAACAACAGAATTATTACTTGAAGCATTATCTAAGGTTATACTACTTATTTTATCACATATTCCATAACTTTGTAAAATATCTAAAATAGTTTGAGCAATATAACTACCGGTTTTTTGCATTTGACAACATTTATAACCTAAAATTCTTTTTTGCTTATACCAATTTTCATCAATCCAATATGCAGTAACAGTCAAATAATCGTTACCATTAACACCACGACCCATATCAGAAGTAATAGTTATTTTACAAGTATTATAATAAAATAAACAACGAAGATATTGAAAATGTTGTGCATGATAATCAAATACAGCCTTTTTTATTGTATTTCTAGCAAAACCTTTAAAATTTGGATTATATACAATTTGAATATAATGTATAAAACCGGGTTTTTCAGCAAAACTAAATGGCAAACCCATAACACATATCATTTTAGCTAGTTCTTCAACATCTTTTTCTCTACTATATGAAGGTAGTAAACTAGAGCCAGAAACATTACACGGATTTAATTGTGTTTGTACCATTTTAGAGTCGCCTACTCCTATATTTTCAGGTAGGGGGTACCATTTTTTTTAGCTTCCGCTACAGCTTTAGCATGCAAAAATTCATTTTTACAACAAGACATTAAAATACTACTCAAATGTCCCGTCCCGCCAGATTTGCCAACAATTTTATGATTTAATATATGTTTACATTTATTACAAATAGCTTGTGTTTTATCTTCGTTTTGTGTCATAAATTGTCAAATAACCAATTTTTTAACACGTTCTACCTTAGGCCTAGGATGTACTGGGGGAACTAGGGCAGGACAACGAAAGGGAGCGGGACTGGGAGTATTAGTAGTCGTAGGTGGCTCAGTTTCATCATCATCATCATCAAAAGTAGGAGTATCAGTATAATTATCAATATCATTATCATTATCATTATCACTAGGCAAATCCTCATCAAAAT
The DNA here is from genome assembly GCA_027704765.1 of Solanum habrochaites. Classification (NCBI taxonomy): domain Eukaryota; kingdom Viridiplantae; phylum Streptophyta; class Magnoliopsida; order Solanales; family Solanaceae; genus Solanum; species Solanum habrochaites. Next base: position 31,825,962 of record JAKWJA010002498.1, on the reverse strand, counting down.
TACCAAAGCGACGTTGTAAATGTTCATGATAAGGACCTAATCCTGAATTACTATCAATATTAAAAACCGTATCATCAACATGTTTATAATCATCCGTATTTATTCTTAATATAGTAGATTTTTTAGTTTTTGATTTAGAAGAACTACCGGTTTTTGCATTATCGGAGGATGTAAAGTTACAAATATTTCTTACACGCTCTAACGCACTTTTCTTCCCCTTTCCTTTTTGAATAATATTTTTGCTGAAATCCATATTAAAAAATTAAACGTGATATTAAATATAATATGAAAAATGTTATGCAATTATGCAAATAATAAATCACAAAATAAATAAATAATTATTTAAATATAAATGAAACGTAAAATAAAAGTTAGAACGAATGTACCGAACGTCTACTTAAAACGTAGACGTTTATGACCGCCGAAAGTCGAACGTGGAAAGTTGAAAATTGAATTTTGAAGCTCCAAAGCTAATTTCCAAAGACCAAGTAAGGCAACACCGGAATTTAAAATATTATATATTATAGAATTAAAGATTTAGAGATAGAGAGTAGAGAGTTGAGAGAGTAGAAGATGAATAGATGATTTTGTGATTCAAAAGAATGAAATTTAGGGGTATTTATGAGTTAAAAAATGGGTTAAAGTGTAATTTTTAAAACTTTAGGGTATTAAAAAAGTTAGGGGTGGGGTAGGGCTCCTATTGGATGAAATTCTACTCAATTAGCCATTGGGGGGCCCACTAACCGTTACCCAAAGGCTAGTAACGAATCTATTTAAAAAAAAAAAATTGACCAGACCAGACCGGACCGGACCGGTGATTACCAGAACCGGGAGAACCGAGAATTTATCGATTTCCGTCCCGGTACCTGTTCCGGAATCAGAAATTAATGATCCTAAACAGTACAAACCGGTATCGAACCGGAACTGAACCGGACCGGGACGGACCGGACCGAAATCTGGTAGGTACCGGTTCCGCTGCCACACTTAGTGGAGATTGAACCCACAACCTCTTGAATAGATGAGAGAGTTAGGAGGAAAATAAAGGAGAAAATAAAATGTGGAGAGTGGGGATTGAACCCACAACCTCTTGAATGGATGAGAGAGTTAGGAGGAAAATAAAGGAGATAATAAAATGTGGAAAGTGGGGATTGAACCCACAACCTCTTGAATGGATGAGAGAGTTAAGAGGAAAATAAAGGAGATAATAAAATGTGGAAAGTGGGGTTGAACCCACAATCTCTTGAATGGATGAGAGAGTTAGGAGAAAAATAAATGAGGAAATAAAATGTGAAGAGTGGGGATTGAACCCACAACCTCTTGAATGGATGAGAAAGTGAGGAGAAAAATAAAGGAGAAAATAAATGTGGAGAGTAGGGATTGAACCCACAACCTCTTGGATAGGTGAGAAAGTTAAGAAATAAACTAAAAGAAAAAAAAATGAGCTTGTGGGGGATTGAACCCACAACCTCCTTGCCTTAAAATGAAAAAGGGGAGGAGAACAAGAAGGAAATATTATTGGGTTGATGGGAATCAAACTAGGGTCTCCCAAATTTGAAAAATGCAATTATCAAATTTTAAAATAAGATTTAGTGTTGTTCGAGGGATTCGAAATCAGGTTACCTTGCCCAGTTCCGTATGGACACATAAGTCATACGTAAACAAATATTTAATGAATGTTGCCTCTAAAGATCAAAATCAATATCTTGGCATATCCACAAGATGCATAAGTCTTGTACTACATAATCTTAGGAAGATATGAATCACTGAAACGAACTATGAATGAAGCCCCATGGCTTGTACGTATAGACACATAATTCTAACATACGTTTAAAAATAAGTGAACCTAAGATGTACGTAATGAAATGATGAACCTTAGGAGGGTTAAATATGAGTATAAGATACACTAAATGTCCAAGTGCATTGGAATATAATGAGATGAATTATGAAATAAGGAAATGAATATTCACGTAATAAGAGGTGAGTATCTATGAAAAACAAAGGTGCTAATAATGAAGAATGTGGTGACAATCATGATGTGAGGCTAATGTATATGATGAGAGCAATCTCAAATGAGCCTAAGTAAATGCTACCAATACGTACTCACCAAGGAGAGTGTAAGATTATGAAGAGACCAGTCTCTATGAACACTCTAATGAAAATATTCAGTTTAAAACACTTAATACTAATGATGAGATGAGGAATCATCTATTGAGCTATGATGTCCTCATACTAGAAGCCAGCTTCCATGATGTATGAGTTGAATGTAATGGAACTTTATACTGAGCATCGATAGGCTAGATATGAGCGGTGATGCCTTCTTTTGAGAAGGGTGGAGGTTCAAGTAACTCTCATGAGATGAGACTGTCGGCTTGCTGGGTATGGGTCTCCATACATCTACTAGTCTTTGAACCTATATTGCCACTATAGGGATATGGCAGGGTTAAATTCCCATATACGCTAGCATGTTATTGAGTCACTTTGGCCGGTGATTCCACCTCTTTTTGGTGTGTGGGAGACACTGGATTTCATGATGTTCACATGATCTATATCGATTAAAGTTAAAGTTTTCAATTAATGAATGAGGCCAGCCTCAAATGAATCATATAAAGAAATGAATGATACCGAAGGTCTTATGATAGGATAATTGATACGCTCAAACTTACTTCTCAAATAAGAAGTAAAGCGGTCATGTCAAATAAATTACCCAACTAGTGAGGTTGGGATCGTTCCCACGAGGAAAATAGTCTAGACTTAACTTCAACCTGTTATTACTATTGTTTGGTCAATGACTTCCTTGGAAAGTAAAAACAATAAAAGGGGGGTTTCGATTTTTAAATGAATGAAAATAACTAGCGCAATTGAAAGAGACACTTAACAGCTTTGAACGTTGGATTTTAATCAATTAATCAAAGTAACTAGGGTTTACGTGTTCCCCACAGGTTCATGACTTGATAATTCTAACTATAACAATTCTTTTCTAGTATCTTGCATGCAAAGTGATAAGTTATGTATTTCTAAATCCTTGGTCCGGCATCTAGAAAATCTCGCTCCGCACCTTGGTCCGGCTACGTGTGTTGCTATCCTAACCCTTATCTTTACCTCATATTAAGCATCGTATTCGATATTTGACTAAGTTATTACCTCGTACCAATCAATACTAGCCTATTAGATAGTATACACTAAATCTATGTTGATAATTCTTTTCCTATTATCTACCTCCTTGGTCCGGCAAGTAGCATTAAGGCGAGTTCTAGCGTTGGCCATCCGTTAAAAAGAATTTGAAGCGAAAGAATTATTAATATATGCAAGACACCATTCTGGAATTGTTATTTTAGTTAGGTTTTATCTCATTATTTGCCTATGGTTCCCACAACCCTAGTTATGGAGTTTAGTTACTCATAGTCATAATCACAATATTCAAATATATTAAATAAGAATTCATATACTTACTTCAATGAGAAAGAGTAAAATCCGAAAGTTTGCTTGATTAATCACCAAAAATCACTTGCAAAAATCTCAACGTAATCAATAATCTCACAAAAAGTCTAATGATAATCAAAAGTCTAACAACACAATGTTTACTAATACGGTGTTTAACAATCTAAGAGTCTAACAATGATCCAGAGTCTAACAATGATCCAGAGTCTAACCCCAAAAATGAGGTTTTTCGAACTATTTATAGAAAATAAAAACCTAATTAAACAAGGACTCTATTTGCTGGAAATCTGCCAAAACGCGGCTGGGTCGACATACCTCGCGATGGATTGTCGTGGTCACGACGGACCGTCATGGACTCCGTCGTCCCATACTTATGCAATTTCTTCTGTTGCTCTCTTCATTACCCTCGACGGCAAGTATGACGGACCTTCATAGGCACAACGGTCCGTCGAGGGTCTTCGTTCCAAAACACTTCAACTCTTGAAATATCGGTACTGGGATTACTTCTCTGAACTTCATGACAAACCTACAGGACGGACCGTCATAGACACGACGGACCGTCACAAGCTTCGTAACCCCACACTTGGTTAGACTTCCCCATCTTCCTTCAGCAGCTGCACTACGCTGCCACCTACGGACCGTCACAAGCACGACGGACCGTCATAAGCTCCGTAGGTGGTCTCTTCTGTATTTCTTCGCTCAAAATCTCCGCATTCATCTTTGGACAGATTTCCTGCAAAACAAAGAGAAACTTATATAAAAATTAACACAAAAAGGCTTTTGGACACACTAAACTTAAGGAAAAAAGTATTAATAATACCGTGAAACCACGGTATATCAACACCCTCAACTTAAATTCGTTGTTTGTCCTCAAGCGACGCACTATGACTCAATACAAGATTTATGTACAATAGTATCCATGTTTTATCCTTTACAATCATTTGGCTATCAATCCCGATTAATCTCATCAAATCTATGCATGCTATAACTATTAGGCTTGAATTATGTGGGATCAGTACATGACACAGACTCAACATGCACTAACACCTATCCTCTTCAATTTCTCACCGAGGTGCTAACAATTCTGGTATTGCAACTAGTGTCCTCACTTTAAAACAAAATTCTCATTTTTCACACAATGATTTTGGTTTGAGTATAAGGATTACTTTTCAACACTCGCTCTCAGAACAAAGTCACACTTATTCATACCTATTGCCATAAGCTTGCCCTTATTTTCACTGCCTTAAGTTCGCTATACAACCCTTAGGATCACGATAGGACTTTTTTAGCTAGTAACAGAGGCTCAAGGTCAGGTAGGGTATATTTAGGTATACTTTAGTGACTTTTTGCCCTCCTTGACCTATCGGCTAAACCTTCCACTTTCTATCATTTCATCTCGCCTAGTTTCTCATATTCTTTCACCTTGCTATTTTCTCTTCTTTCTTCATTTGTGTAAGTGACTCTCTTCTTTTCTTGATTGTATTTCTTGTATATTTTTCTTTTTCTTTACTTTTATTTCGACTAATTCTTGAGTCACTTTACTTTTGTTCTCTCTCTCTCTTTGTTCTTTCAACCCCACTTTCCAGAGCATTCCTCATCAATACCCAAAGTTGGGTCAGGGCCATAACGAAGGTTGTTTACTGCATTAGCCACCCTCAACTTATGCTTTTGGCATAAGCTGAGGTGCACATGTCCAAGGAGGGACCAGGGCCAACACATTGTTCCCAGAAAAGATCAGTTGGGGTGAAAAAGAAAGGTCTAACTTAAGCTCAGATCATTTGGATCAAAGAAGGATAAATTTCATTTGGTTTCTTTTATTTAGGCTAGAAATGGGCTACATTGAATAAGGGCCTATGATCCTTTCCTAATTGTCTATTACAGCTTACTTTTAGCAGGACTAACCAGGCAAGTTCTAGCTCAGTATCAATAGTGGACTATTCAAATCTTCCTCACACTCACTTGGCATCTCATCACTATACCAGATTATCAGACACCTAGTTCGAATTTTAGACTTAGGGTAATGCAATGGTGTACCTCTATGTCATGCTTAGAGTTACACATTTATCAGTTACTATGCCTAGTCATGCATCATTTTCTAATTTATTAGGATATCATTTAGCCATCATGCTCCAGAATAAAACTATGTACAAAAGATATAGACATGTCGGTTCAATAGAAAAAAGTAATCAGTCTTTTGGGGAAAAAAAACACAGGCAAGAAAACCCCAAAAGAGGATAGTGAATTGGGCTACTCAGACTTCACCCTAACACTCACTTTCCATTTACCCCACCCCCAACAAAAAAAACATGCAATTGTCCCCAATGCATAAAAATTTAAATACTAGAGTGGTAGGTGAAGCAAACCTGTGGCGCAAAGCGCCGTCGATCAGCAAGCTGGTGGGTCCGGTTCCCCGGAACCCACGTCCTCTGCAATCTGGACACCCTCAGTGGTGTCCTCAGCAACAACCGCACCATCAGTAGTGCCTCCTGCTATCTCCACAGTTCGGGAGCTAGACGCCCCAGCCGCTAACTCTGATGCTCTCATCTGGTGTGCCTCCTCCTCAGCAAGTGAGGCTCTCCTCGCAGCCTCCATCTCTCGGTGCTCCTTCTTCCGTGCTCGCGCCTCGTCCTCTGCTCGACCCCTACGCCTCTTGGCATGCTCTCGAGGGGGAGGTGGTGGAATCTCTGAAGTGGCAAATAGGGCCGCCAACACTGTGTCTTCAGCAGGCTCGACAGAAGGGGCCTCAGACTCCGGCAACCTAGCCTCTAAGATCGTGTCAATATCTGCGCAAAGGTTGTCGATCGCAGCCTGAAGAGTCGACACATCCTTTGGAGGCGCTGGCCAGGCTAGCACCCTCAACTCAAATGCGTCCAAGCGCTGGTGAACCTCAGCGATCTTCCGCTCTGTAAACTGGACCATTTTCCTCTCTAGGTGCTCTTCTAAATCAGTAATAGACTTCTGCATCCACGGCTGGATATGATGCATAAGTGTAGCCAATTTCGCCTCTAATTTTTGAACCTTACCAAACGGGACCAGCGCCGGTAGAGGGGCTGTGCGAGAGGAACTCGGGCAGTGCTACTACCTGGGATAGACTCGACCGGGGTAGTGTCAGTGGACGCCGCCTGTGTAGCTGTGCGGGCCTGGGCTACCGTATCAGCAAGATCATCAGCAAGTCGGGGTAGCTCAGGACGGGGCCCTCTGCGTGGAGCAAACTCATTGGCCTCATCTTTGATGAGGCCGACGTCAAAAGTGCCCTGCGGAGTCTTGAGCTGATCTACGTGCCATATAGGCACACCTGCGGACCTGCAGAGAGAAAATATCATGCACGGGAAAGGGTAAGTAGTAGTGACCTTGAAAGCCCTCTCGTGCATGATTGCTTGTAGAAGCCACGTGAAATCCAGCTCGAACCCAGCAATCATCGCCGCTATCAACACTGCTCCATCCCATGTAACGATATTATCAGTGACTGTGGGGGAAAGGCAGTGGTGGACAATCAGCCACAAGAACTTCGCCATGAATGTGAGGTTGGCCTTCTTGATGGCCCCCTTTTTCTCAGTGACCAAGTCGGCACCCTCTCCATCAACTGACAAGTGCAGGGCCATCCACCTCTTGGTGGTCTCTCTCAGCGATGGCTCGCGCAGAAACTTACAATCTTTAACAATCTGCTAGCGGTAGTCAAACTCGGCAGTGAGAGGGGTCCGAGTAGCATCAACACCCTCGCCGTATAGAAACTGGCAGATGGAAGGCAGGGAAATGTCAACCTGCACGCCCCATACTCGGACCTGCTCCAGTGGGGCCTGTTTGGCGGGGGCAGCCTGCCTATCTATCTTTGATCGGAGAGTCGCTACGTAGGATGCGTAGAACTCTCGGACCATTTCTTCACTATAACGGCCCAGCGGACGTGCTGTCCACTCCAGGCGATGCCTGGTGAAGAGATTGTGGATCTCAGGCATCGTCGGGAGACTCCCTATAAGGACCCGCCGCTCCAAGGTGAGTGTTCGAGTCATCACTCCGTTATCAGTCAGGAACTTGGCGTCGGAGTAGACTTGAAATTTCCCGTCGACACACCACCGGTTGGGATGGTCAGTGGCTGGGGTGGGGGCCTGAGCTGGTGAACCTGATGTGGATTCCGAACTGTCAACCTCCTCAGACGAGGCCGACGCTGCAGCGGTGGTGGGTGCGGGAACCTCAATAGAGCCGGAGGCTTCCTCCGACCAAGATACTCCTAAGGAGCCAGACGGTCCTTCTTCATTTGTGGCTGACCTCGAGGGTGTGCCGATCAGTGTGCGCTCCTCATCAGACTGGGAGGCAGTGACTACGCCGGACGCCACCTTTTTGGGTGTGGCTCTAGGAGCACGTGTAGCAGGGGAAGGGGTGGAAGTGCCTGGGGGCACGTACTCGGGGTCACGCTCATCATCAGAGCCAATGACCATGTGGGCAGACGGGGCGACAGACTTCGATCGCCCGCGTGCATAGATTCGATCTTTCTTGGGTGCCATAGTAGATAGTACCTGTAAAGGATCAATATTAGTACGAGAAGTGGCAAACAAGACAAGCAAAACCACACAAAAAAATTAAAACAGTATGTCATTTCTATGGTCACAGTGACACACGACGGGCCTGGTGACGGCTCGTCGTGACTATGACGGACCATCATGGGGTCCGTCGTGTCTTACTTGGACTATGTATATAAGGAGAACCCTGAAGGAGAGTCTTTGACTAGTATGACGATATGTTCAGGACGGACCGTCGCAGGTACGACGGTCCGTCGAAGGTGTCCGTCAGAGGACACTTAGAAAAAAATGAGATACCCTTAGGAGAGAGGTCTCTGACCGTCATAACGGTCATGCAGGATAGACCATCGTGGCTACGACGGTCCGTCACATGTGTCCGTTGAAGGACACTTAGAAAAAGTGAGAGACCCTTAGAAGAAGGGTCTTTGTCCGTCATAACGGTCATGCAGGACGGGCCGTCGTGGGCACGACGGTCTGTCACATGTGTCCATTGAAGGACACTTAGAAAAAGTGAGAGACCCTCAGAAAGAGGGTCTCTGACAACCAGAACGGTTGTGCAGGACGGACCGTCGTGGGTATGACGGTCCGTCACATGAGTCCGTTGAAGGACACTTGGAAAATAATGGACAGTGGGGTGTTAGGGCTTTTGGAACGGACCCTATGATGGTCCGTCGAGGGTACGAAGGTCCGTCATCGGGGTCTCGTTCTGTAGATCAATGACAGAACTGGTGTACCCCATTCATCCCCTATGAACCCAAATCGAACTTGTAGTGTTATGGACCTACATTTGTCTAACCCAACTACCTAGGAAACTAGTAATGCGAAAGCACCTATGTTTAGGGTTGTAAACATGGCAATTTCGAACGTTTTTAACCTAGGTTAGATAGAATCTTATATAAAAGAAACGAACATATCACAAACAACTAAGCTAATACTAATTAATAAACAAAAATGCAAGATAAATGAGTAGAAATTAGAGACACATACCTTAGAATTGGGGAAAACAAAAAGGACAAGTACTCGGTGACTAGGAAGACACCCACAGCAGCAATTCCGACTAGAAGGTTATAACTTGTAGGGCTTTGGAGAATTGTGGGGGAACAATGATCGGTTGATAGAGGGAGAGATGGTGGAAGTTGAAAAGAGAGGGAAATGGGAGGAATAATGAAGGAGTGGGGTGAAATGAGGGGTTGGGAAGTTTAAATGGTGAAATTTTATAATAAACTCCAACCGGGTCGGGTCGGGTACGCCTCATTAATGACGCGACGATTCCCCAAGGACAGTCCGTTGCAGTTGTGACGACCCGTCGTTGGTTGTGTCGTGTGTTCCCTAGTTTGAAAATAACATAAAGACGTACCTGGTATGACGGAGGCATACGACGGTCCGTCGCAGGCGAAACGGTCCGTCGATGTATCCATCAGTGACTGCTGCAGAGTAATTTTATGCAGAATTTCCTGGTGATGTGCCTGCAAATTTAAAAACCCATTAGTAGAAAAATGCTACCATTACTAAAAAGACTATTAGTATTGGGTTGCCTCCCAACAAGAGCCTGATTTAATATCGCGGCACGACTGGGGACACTTGATTACTCAGACTTCATCAAGATGGTATGCCTCTATCACTTCATTCCCCGATGCTTTATGCCCAAAATAGAGTTTTATTTGATATCTATTCATCTTAAACCGCATTCCCTCCTTGGCTTTTAACTCAACTGCTCCATGAGGGAATACTTGGGTAATCAAGTAAGGGCCAGTCCATTTGGACTTGTGCTTACCCGGAAGACAAGGCGACCCAGAACTGTCTACAAGCACCAAATCCCCAACCCTAAACTCTTGTTTTTCACTTTTTTGTTCATTCTCCTTCTTCATCTTTTCTTTGTGGGATATGGCGGATACCGATTGGAGCTCACCACTCTGCCTCATAGTCCTACACACGTTGAAGGTCACTTCTTCATTGTTCAACCGAAATTTCATCTGCCCCTTCTCCATATCAACTAATGCTCTGCCTATAACAAGGAATGGCCTCCCAAGAATAATAGGCACTTCAAAATCGACTTCGCAATCAAGAATAACAAAATCAGCCGGAAAGATGAATGACTCCACTTTTACTAGCACATCATGGAGTATCCTATAGGACTTTTCACTGTCCGATCAGCCATCAGTAGCCACATCGCAGTGGGTTTTGAATCCCCCAAAACCAATTTCTTGTAAATTGAGAGGGGCATGAGATTTATGCTTGCCCCCAGATCACATAATGCTCTCGCAAAATGTAATGACCCAACTGTACAAGGAATAGTGAACGCTCCCCGATCTTCTTTCTTTTGTACGAGGGATCTTGTAGCAATAGCACTACAATGTTGCAGTCTATCATCATCCTCAAAAGTGACCGATCTTTTCTTGGTGACCAGATCTTTCATAAATTTGGCATAACCGAGCATTTGTTCTAGAGCTTCTACCAAAGGGACATTGATAGAAAGCTGCTTCAACATTGTTATGAAACGCCGGTATTTACCATCCTCGGTCTTTTCCCCTAATCTCTGAGGGAAAGGTGGTGGTGGCCTAGGCATGGGAATTACCTTCATCGGTACTTCTACATCTTTTCCATTACTTTCCTCTGCTTCACCACTATCCTTTACCACATTATCATTATCCTTTCTCACATTTTCCTCAGTAGACGACATAGGTGGGTCAATGGTTTGCTTACCACCCCGAGTAGTGATTTCCATACAGTGCGCATCTTTCTTTGGATTTTGGACAGTGTTGCTAGGAAGAGTGCCCGGTTGCCATGTGTTCACTGTCGCAGATAATTGGGCCATTTGCAACTTGATCTGTTTAATCGATATTGCATGTGTATCAACTTTTTGCCCAATACTAGCTAAATCACACCTTAACTCTTTAATGTGTTCATCACTAACATCGAACCTCCTCATCATTTTGTGCAATATATCCTCAACTCGCGCCATACTATCTCCACCATCCTTAGGAGTAACTTCACGATTTTGAGGAGGGACATAGGGCCCATTCCTATCATTTCTGTTACCGTAGTTACCCCTGTTGAAGTTGTTGTCGCGGTTGTAGTTTCCATCTTGGACATAATGACCCTCACGGTTATAGTTACCATAGTTCCGACCTTGGTTCCCTTGACCTTGGCGCCAATTATCCTGATTTGAGCCTTGGGCGCTTGGTCGGAAACCCCCCGTCTGCTCATTTACTGCATAAGTGTCCTCCGCATAATAGCATTCATCATTTGGAGGTGGTGGTTTAGCCAAGTAGTTGACTGCATTTATCTTTTATACACCCCCAGTGACATGTTTTAGTACCAACCCAAGCTCAGTTCTCATCTGAGCCATTTCTTCACGAATCTCATCTGTGGCTGGGTTATGAGTGGACTGCACTGCGAAGGTGTTTCTCCCTGTATCAGACTTCCTAGTACTCCAAGCTTTATTATTCCGGGAGATTTTCTCTAATTTTTTGGCAATTTCAGCATAAGGACATTCCCCATAAGATCCACCTGCTATAGTGTCCAATACCGCTTTGTTATTATCATCCTGTCCCCGATAGAAGTATTCCTTCAGTGACTCATCATCTATACGGTGATTTGGACACTTCTCAAGAATAAGGTTAATCTATCCCAAGAACTACTAATTGACTCTCCTGGTAGTGCCACAAAGTTATTCACTCTGTCTTTGTGGTTTAGTTTCTTGGAGACCGAATAGTAGCGTTCTAAGAAGACATCCCTTAGTTGGTTCCAAGTGAAGATTGAGTTGTATAGGAGCTCAGTGAACCACATAGCAGCCTCTCCCGTCAGTGAGAGAGGAAACACTCTGAGACCTATTACATCTAAGTCTAAATCAGGCCTCCCTACACAGCATTTACGCACTGCCCTTACCTTAGGTATATGGGCATGTGGATCCTCAGAGGGTAGCCCTGAAACAAACCTCTGGCAGTGAGCATTTGCATCAGGCTACTAGTTACCACAAAAGTATGGCCTGTGGGTAGAGGAGGCAAAACCAGTGGCATCAGAGTCTGCTATGTTATCATAGCCTCTGTAGTATACTTGGGACCGTGGAGCGGGATTTTTTCCCCTCTGTTGGTGTTCACCCGGAGCATCGGGTAACAACTGACCATGAACATCAACCGGAGCTAGGATGTTCTGGTTTGGATCATCATCATTTATTCCCAAGTTTCGATTCATATTGCGCAGTGTACGCTCTAATTCGTGATCGTAGGGAAACAAGGGTTCACTTTCTCTCCGTGTATTTGGCATACAAAGAGGATAGTTCAAAAAAAAATCAAAAACAATAAAACAAAGTAAAATCAAGAAAATATCAACTAAACTATAGTAATAAGTTCAAGTTAATCTAAAATCTACTTTCCCCGGCAGCGGCGCCAAAATTTGATACGCTCAAACTTACTTCTCAAATAAGAAGTAAAGCGGTTGTGTCAAGTAAATAACCCAACTAGTGAGGTTGGGATCGTTCCCACGAGGAAAATAGTCTAGACTTAACTTCAACCTGTTATTACTATTGTTTGGTCAATGACTTCCTTGGAAAGTAAAAACAATAAAAGGGGGGGTTTCTATTTCTAAATGAATGAAAATAACTAACGCAATTGAAAGAGACACTTAACAGCTTTGAATGTTGGATTTTAATCAATTAATCAAAGTAACTAGGGTTTACGTGTTCCCCACAGGTTCATAACTTGATAATTCTAACTATAACAATTATTTTCTAGTATCTTGCATGCAAAGTGATAAGTTATGTATTTCTAAATCCTTGGTCCGGCATCTAGAAAATCTCACTCCGCACTTTGGTCTGGCTACGTGTGTTGCTATACTAACCCTTATCTTTACCTCATATTAAGCATCGTATTCAATATTTGACTAAGTTATTACCTCGTACCAATCAATACTAGCCTATTAGATAGTATACACTAGATCTATGTTGATAATTCTTTTCCTATTATCTACCTCCTTGGTCCGGCAAGTAGCATTAAGGCGAGTTCTAATGTTGGTCATCCGTTAAAAAGACTTCTAGCGAAAGAATTATTAATACATGCAAGACACCATTCTAGAATTGTTATTTTAGTTAGGTTTTATCTCATTATTTGCCTATGGTTCCCACAACCCTAGTTATGGAGTTTAGTTACTCATAGTCATAATCACAATATTCAAATATATTAAATAAGAATTCATGTACTTACTTCAATGAAAAAAAGTAAAATCCGAAAGTTTGCTTGATTAATCACTAAAAATCACTTGCAAGAATCTCAACGTAATCAATAATCTCACAAAAAGTCTAATGATAATCAAAAGTCTAACAATACAATGTTTACTTACACAATGATAAGAGTCTAACAATGATCCAGAGTCTAACCCCAAAAACAAGGTTTTTCGAACTATTTATAGAAAAAAAACTAATTAAACAAGGACTCTATTTGCTGGAAATCTGCGAAAACACGTCTGGATCGACAGACCTCGCGACGGATCGTCGTGGTCACGACGGACCGTCATGGACTCCGTCGTCCCATACTTATGCAATTTCTTCTGCTGCTCTCTTCATTACCCTCGAAGAAAAGTATGACGGACCGTCATAGGCACAACGGCCCGTCGAGGGTCTTCGTTCCAAAACACTCTAACTCTTGGAATATGGGTACTGGGATTACTTCTCTGAACTTCATGACGAACTTGCAGGACGGACCGTCATAGACACGACGGACCGTCACAAGTTCCGTAACCCCACACTTGGTCAGACTTCCCCATCTTCCTTCAGCAGCTGCACTACGCTGCCACCTACGGACCGTCACAAGCACGACGGACCTTCATAAGCTCCATAGGTGGTCTCTTCTGCATTTCTTCGCTCAAAATCTCCTCATTCATCTTTTGACAGATTTCCTGCAAAACAAAGAGAAACTTATATAAAAATTAGCACAAAAAGGCTTTTGGACACACTAAACTTAAGGAAAAAAGTATTAATAATACCGTGAAACCATGGTATATCAATAATCAAGAGGTGAGGTAGATTCAGGTAATGACATTAGGTTATTCCTGATCATTGCATAACAAACCCGATGAAATTCTTAAACTACATTCTAGGTATAGCTGGTGTTCGCACTAGCCTATGAATGAACTGAAATGAGGTACGTATGAATGAATGAAGTAGACTCTGTGTTTGCTAAAGAAGGCTCCCTAGTTGAGGTCCCATATGTTGAGCTCTCATTTTGGAAAGTCTTAAGGTCAAGTCTATGATAGCAAGGTCTCATGGCATATTAATGAATAATATGAAAGAAACTATGTGTTGTATGTTATGTGTTATATGAAGATATTGTGTGTTGTGTGCCATACGATAACTATAATGATGCATGTCACTCTCATGGCACAACGTTACCAATCTCAATTTGGCAACTCCACTGACTTGACTTCAAAAAAATCATGTTGTTAGGAAGGAGATATTCTTTCTCATGCATGTCCCTGGTGTGTGCTTGCATATACCCATACTTAGTACAAGTGTGTACTAATTCCATACAAACATCTACTTTTAGGTGCAGGCACAGGTGGACGGTAAAGCTACAGGTTCTTTGTTGCAACTATCCGAACGTCAGCATTCTTCCAGAGTTTGGTAGGTCCTCACGCTTTCAAGGATGCTACTGTTTTACATTCTAGCGTAGTTTTAGAGTTGAACTAGTGGAGCATGTTCCACTATCGTTTCTTTCCTGTTTTGGTTCAGACGGTATATTGGTGCTATTTTGGCCGATATACAATTAATACTTAATGAATTATTTCTTTCAGTTGCTTATCTCTTAAATGTTAGATGGTTGATGATGAACGATTACGAAATATAAAAACAATGTTAAGCCAGTATTTTAAAGAATCAAAAATTTCAAATTTTTCCGCTAAAATTAACCTATGTAAAGTAAGAATGACGTTAGTAGGCTTGTTTGCGACCTCTTAGAGGTCAACGACGCCGGTCTCGTCTGGGGTCTAGAATTCCAGTTGTGACATTGTTCCTTTGAAGGATCTTCAAGCGACCAACGTTCAAGTGACTATATCAAAATCCAACAACCATGAAGTGTTTTCATATCCGCCATAGAGCAAGATTGAACATTTTCAATCTTTAAAGGGAACAACCTGTTTTGACTCATTTTCACAATAGCGAAAATTCCCTTGGAAGGATCAGAAAATTCCGCTATATCATTTCTTAAGATGATCACATATCCCTTTACTAACAGTTGATCATCACTTAACAAATTGATTTTTAAAGCAGGAACAAAGAACACATTAGATATGATTTTGACATCCATTTTTTGTTCTAACCTTGATATTACCCTTTCCCATTAGGTTCACTTTGAAAGATCACCAAACTAATTGTTGACCGTAAGTTTTTATTTAAATGAGTAAAAGAAGACTTAATTCCAGTCATATGGTTACTTCAGCTAGTATCCACATACCAAATGGTTTGCTCTTTGAGCTCGTTTTCAGCATGAACCGCCATTAATAAGGTTTATCCTTCCTTATGATCAACAAAATTTGATTCTTCTTCCTTCTCTTTAGGCAGCCTTGTACGACATTCAAAACTATAATGCTCAAATTTATGGCAACGATAACATTCTATCGTGGATTTGTCAAAAGCTCTCCCTCTACCTTTGTCGTAGTCATATTCATTATTTCCAAAATTTCTATTGTCATATTTGCTTCCTCCATATCTATTGCCTCAATCTCCTTTCCCTATCCCTTTCCATCTCCCTCTACAATTGGAAGAAATAAAAGTAGACGCCTTCAAGGCTTGCTCATCACAAATTGAATTTCGATTCATCTTCTGTTCATGCACCAATAAAGAGCTTTGCAATTTGTCAAGAGATAAAACATCTATATCTTTTGACTCGTCAATGTAGCAAGACATAAGCATACTTCAGCGTCAAAGAGCGTAATTTTTTTCAACAATTGTGATATCTTTCATCTTCTCGCCATGGGATTGCATTTTGTTGCTAATCTCGATTTTTCTAGCGCAGTAACTCATTACATACTCTCCTTCTTTCCTCTGCAAGGTCTCAGAATCCCTTCTTAAGATTTGAACTTGTGCGCTCTTCACTCTATCACTGTCTTGATATTTCTTTTTCATGGAGTCCCATATATCTTTAGAAGTTTCTTTGCATAGAATAGTTTCTAAGATAGGAGGTTCAATTGAATGAAAAAAGGAAATTTTTTACCTTCAAGTCTTGCAGCTTTCTTGCTTCAAACTCTGTTGTTTGAGCAATTGTCAAGGTTTCGACTTCTGCCGGAGCACTGATACAAACTTCTACAATTGGTCAATACTCCTTCAACCTTAAAAAAATTTCCATCACAATGCTGCAATGGTCATAATGACCATCAAAACGCGGATTAGCTGCTTGCATGTAATTTCTCTCTAAAGTCATTAACTTACTGTATACTTCTATGTTGTTTTCTTCTTTTTATTTTTATAATCTAACCCGGCGCTGATTGTACTAATAGAAAAAACAGAATCTATAAATATATATGTAAGTTGAAAGATGCTATAGAAAAGAAAGGAAATATTATTGAAGGAGTTGTTTTTTGACTGAAAGACTAAAGAGCTGTTAGTACTATTTGTTATATACAAAAACAACTTGAAGCTAAAAATTAGGAACTACAATCCTAAAACGAAAGCTTCTCATGCTTAATTACTTCCTAAAGGCTAGGAAAAACATAGCATATAGGTATTTTATTTCTAACCGCACTTTAATTACTAAATTGAATTTTTAAAAACTAACAACAACATCATATATATCACAATATGAAATCATGAGGTGGAATCAACGTCTGGATGTGTGATTATACACTAATTCTACCTCATCATTTTAAATCATCAGATATGATTAATTCCATCTTCTTCAAAAACTATGATATTGAAATTTCATATCATGATTTGAGATATTTTTAATACAAAAATTGATCCACAAGTTCATATTTTGTTAAAACAACCCCACATTTGTATCGACTAACCATTTATTTCATATGTGAATAAAATTTTGTAATCACATCATTACTTTTTAAAATTTTATTATTCTCACCGACATAAAATATATTATTCTCACCAACATATAGTAAATTTAACTCACACCAAACAATATTTAGCTCCATACAAAGGACTACATGTACACTATCATTTGCAAGATTACAGAGGAAGTGAAAGATATCGGGTTCCAAAGGTGTAAATAGGAAATGAATGGTTGTGACTTTGTCGAAAGGTTGTGACTTTTATGAAAAATTGTGTCTTTTCTAAAAGGTTGTGACCGTTTGAAAGGTTTTTCCATTTTTAAAGGGTTGTGACCTTTCTGAAAGGTTGTCTTATTTCCAAAGAGTTGCGACCTTTAACCTTTGTTGGCTATAAATAGAGAGGTTTTCTCTCATTTTCTGCATTGAATTCCCTTCTTTTGCATACATTTTTTACAAAACAAAATTGATCGATCGTGTCTGTGCGAGTGATTCGTTATTGTTATTTTGAGTTTGTTGAAATTATCAATGTTTGAGGTATTACTACTTCTTATATGGTTAAATTAGTTTTATCTTGGGAGGAATTAATTTGTAACATCGGGTACTTGATGAGATTAAATTGCTTAAGGATACACAGTGCGTTTTGTGGATTCGGATAGTTCTTTGTGTTTTTCTTTTCATCTTTTATTTTTTCTGGTTTGCTAATATGAATAAAATAGTGTCTCAAAATGCCAACGAACTCCTTAATTATAAGCATTCGTGTGTGCGCAATATATTTTAATAATATGAAGATTTGAGTACTTTAATTTAGAGTTCTAAAATATTATTAATGAAAGATGAATAACTTTTAAAATATTACTTTTGGATATATTTTTTATAATCTAGAACACTATTTTATTTGAGAAATAAAAATTAAATTCACCATTAATATTTTCGCACCTAAAATATTTTTACTACTTTCATTGTGACCTTGAATTATTACTATTTTCAAAAGTTTAAATTTTGAAGAGCAAATAACAATTATTCACTGTAATTGTTATCAATAAGTGGGATAATTCTAGAAAGATTAAAAGCTGATTTTGAATAGATAATTCTATGGAGTAAAAAGCAAACAAATTAGAAAAAATAAAATATAGGACAGGCGAGAGTACGTAGTAGATATCGAACGGCAGAGATAGGATGATAGGAATGTGGGATCACAGTTTTCCTTCTATTTCGCATCTCCACCAACGTAATTTATGAAATATCTTCACAAAATCATTTTGGGAAGAGGAAGGTAGTCTTTTCAATAACAACAAAGCAGAAGAGAAATATCCTTAAAGATTATTGGAATAATTTACGGAAAATACTTCATCATAAATATTGCAAGGAGTTCTTTAAAGTTAGAGGCGTGTTAAAGACATTATTCTTAAGGATATTTCACCCGGTATAGGTGTAGCGGTGGAGCCATCGAACATATTTTTAGGGGGTTCATTCGAATTTCCTCCAGCGGAAAATTATATTATTTTTACATAGTTAAAATAATATTTTAAGAATATATAGTAGATGTTGAACCCCCTTAAGCTATTTTGTGTGTCTATTTCTTCAGATGTTGAACCCCCTAATTTAAAAATTCTGACTCCGCTACTGTAGAGGTGTACTCTTAGAATTCTACAAGCTCAATATCTAACTAAGGTCTCCTTTCGTCTCAATTTATGCGGTACTTTTCGAATTTCGAGATTCAAACAAGTCTAACTTTTCATATATTTTTTATAGATCTTTTAAACATTTTAAATTATCAATTGTTGTTATTTATAATACTTTTAACATAGTTTACACATATATAAATTTCATTTCAAAAATATTCAACATTTCATGCGCAAATTTCCATTCAAACTTAAGTTGTTTGACTCTCGAAAAATGAAAAGTGCCACATAAGTCGGGACAGAGGTTAATGTGGCATTTTTCGAATTTCGAATTCAAACAAATCTATCTTTAATCATAAATTTATTACATATCATTTAATTAGTTTCAACTTTCAAGTATTATGACTTATAATACTTTTTACGTAAACTACAAATATATAATTTTCATTACAAAAAAATTGAAGATTCTACCTGCAAATATTTGATCAAACTTAAATTATTTGACTCTGAAAAAAGTGAAAAATACCACATATATTAAGACAAAATGGGACAAAAGGAGAAAAGAAAAAAAAAGGATTTTCTCACTATTTTACACCCACTCTACACAAGAACACACTCCATTTGTCCACTTTTACTTGTCATGTTGCGCTTTTTGAAAGTCAATTTGACTAATTTTTAAAATTAAATTAGATTACATTAATTCGATATTTTAAACAAATAATTTAGATGTTCAAAAACTATATGAAAAGTACTATAAATTGCTTTTTTTTACATATCAAAATATGATGAAAAAAAACATGTTATAATATTAGTTAAAGTTCTTCTAATTTGAGTCTAAAATAGAAACCATCGCAATTAAAAGTTAACGGAGCCAAAAATAACAAGCTGCTAAAGTCTCAGAAACGACAATTTAAAAGTATTAAGAATGAGTGTCATTAAACACACTCAAGACAATTCATTTTGGACTATTGAAGATAATTAATTTGGTCAAATGAGACATTCAACAGCAATATATTTGACTAAACTTCAATGAAAATTTCCGAGTATTAACAAAAGAAAGTAAAACTTAATTTAATAGAATAAATGTAGATAATATCATATGAATACTTCTTTTGAAATACTAGCGAGAAAAGTATATATTTTCTAAGAATGAAAGTGTTAACTTGCTAATAAGCTTAGGTGGCAGTTTAATAAACTTACAATGATATTCATTCAACATAAATATTTTTAGCTTCATTTCATATTAGTCAACAATAAAGTCTAAAGAATCTACATAACTTATTTTATAAAGAAAATATATTTTGAAAAAAACAAGAAGGTGTATATAACCAGAAGTTGAAAAAGCAAAATGAGAACAAAAATTAAAAATGACTTCAAAGTGTTGTTTCACAATAGGCTTTATATTAGGCCTTGTTTTTGTATGCACAAATGCTCAAGAAAAGGTCTTCAATGTCCTTTCTTATGGTGCTAAAGCAGATGGAATGACGGACGATAGTGAGGTGAGAACCAAAAAATTAACTTTTTAATGTGTTCTTAGCTATTATTCAATTCATACGAGTAAAAAAAACTAAAAGATCTATGCAATAATTTCACTTACAAACTTGTTCTATTTCTTTTAGGGATGACAATGAGACGGGACGATTTAAACCTCCGTGGGGCGGGGCGGAGTAGATTTTGAGCTATGGGGGGGAGGGGGGTTGATTTTCTAAAATAAGCTTTTTTGGGGGGTGGGGGCAGGTGCGATCGACTCTTTTGCTACTTTAAGTTTATATTTAAGCTTTTGAATTGATGCTTATGCAATATTTTGGGTTGTTTTTCATTCCCAAACACCATTGTTTATTATTTAAAAAATTTAATTAAGAACTTTTTATTTATTTGATAGTGATCCAATTGAACCAAAAAATAAAAAGGGTACATAGAGGAGTTAATAGATGGGAGAAATATTTTTGGTCTTTCTTACTTTATTTCTCATATGAGAAAAAAAAAACTTTGATATTTTGATTTGGGTTTATTTTAGATTATCATTGCAACTTCAATTTAAAATGTAAAAAGAATTGTTATGAAGAAAGTAGGAAAAACAATTCTCTTGGGAAGAATTTAAATGACGTGAACAATATTTATCAATTTTTATAAATTAATAAAAGTTAATTTAGATTATGCGGGATGGATTGATGTAGAACGGGTTTATACATAATGAGGGCATTAGTGCATACAAAAACAAGGCCTAATATAAAGGTGCAATGATGATTTAAGGCAAATCCAATTGAGTTTAGACAAATCTCAATAAAAAAAGTACAAACGGAAAATCCAATGTGGTTGAGCAAAGCTCAACAACATACATTGAGTCTAGAAGAGGGGTGTATGTGACACACGGATAAGAAAATTGTATATATATATATATATATATGACAAATTCATTGTCTAATTAATTGTTTTTTATTTATTTATTTATTATGATGAAAGGCATTTTTGAATGGTTGGAGGGATGCATGCATATGGAATGGAAACGGGACATTGTTGATACCTTCAGGGGTATATATGGTAAATGGTGCAGTCTTTAAAGGACCATGTAATGGATCTGTTACGACCTTCGAAATGAAAGGAGTTATTAAAGCTCCAACTGATCCTAATATATTCTGCAATACTGGTTCTTGGATTGCTTTTCAATATATTCATGGCTTAGATATTAAAGGACATGGAACATTTGATGGACAAGGGGATTGTGCTTGGGGAAAACATCAATGTGAAACTCTTCCCCATGTAAGTTTTGAATTTATAATTTATGTTTTATGCATGATATTGTTTTTTTTCTAATATAATGCCTTGTTTACATTTGAATCATCAGACACTTGCATTAAATTTCGTCCATAATTTCGTGGTGCATGACATACATTCAATCAATAGCAAGGGTGTACACGTCAAAGTCTTCCAATCCAATAATGCCAAATTTAGGCATGTTCAAATAGCGGCGCCTGAAAACAGCCCTAACACCGATGGTATTCATATAAGCTACTCAACAAACATGCATATCGCCGATTCAAATATTGGAACTGGAGATGATTGTATATCTATTATTGATGGTAGTCAAAGCATCAACATTACTGGGATCACTTGTGGCCCTGGCCATGGAATAAGCATCGGTAGCTTAGGTAAACTATCTAAACCTAAAATTGTGAAGGATATACATGTCAAAAATTGCACTTTGATCAACACTCAAAATGGGGTGAGAATTAAGAGTTGGGCCTCAACGATAACCGGTATGGCTACAAATATAATATTTGATGATATTACCATTATAAAAGCCTCGAATCCTATAATAATCGATCAACATTATTGTCCGGAGAGAAACTGTAGCGGTAGCACACAGGTATCCATGCATTTTACTTTCTTCAATTTTTTTTATTTTTATTTTTTTGTGTGTGTTTGGTATTGTCAGAAGTCATTTACTTTGGTTTAATTAATTAATTAATAGGAAAGTTGTGTGCAAATCAAGGATGTGACATTCAACAACATAAGGGGATCTTCAAGTTCAAAAGCAGCAGTTAGTTTAGATTGTAGTGCTACATATCCTTGTAAAGGAATTATGCTTAATGATATCAACTTGGAATATGATGCCCCTGATGGTCCTGCAATATCAACATGTGCTCATGCAAATGGAAAAGCAACAGGCACCGAATTACCTCCAAGTTGTTTAAATTAAACTAGCTACCTACTACTCTCTATATTCATAAACATTATTTTTCTTATAGAAACAATGTTATTGTAAACTTATCAAGTTTTTTTATAATTTGGTTAATATATCTATCCTTTCAACAACTTTGGTGCAATTACTTATCTTATCATTCTATTATTACATTTGTATCTAAATATTGCAATAATAAAAGATCATCATTAGGCACTACATTGCAAATTGTGGGAGTCCGCAATTTGTTGTTCTTAAAGCAACTAATTTGCGAGAATTTTTTAAAGAGGCGGTTATTATTGAGTTAGGAGTCAAAAGGGCAATTTTTTTCTTTAAAAAAATCAAAACAGCATATCTAAATTATTTTTAACCAAAAAGACAAAATTACTCCAACTGAAATCACTGCTCCAGCTTTAATTGAATTGTTTATTTTTTAAAAAAAACTGGAATCGGTGCTCCAGCAACGATTTCCTAGATTACATTGGTCTGCTTCTAATATGGAAAATTCTTTTTGATGTTCAAGTAAAAATTGATTTACTTTCTAATATAACTAACCACACTAAATATTTTTTTAACAAATCAATTTTTTTAAAACAAAGAATTGATAAACAGTTGATTATTTTTTTTGATAAAAACGCTGTTGGAGCAGCGATTTTAGTTTAAAAAAATAAATTCGATAAAATTGTTGTTAGAGCAGCGATTTTAATTGAAATTTTTTTTTTAATCGCTTCTGACAGTTCGATCTTTCCCTTTTGATTGAAAATAATTTTGATATGCTGTTTTTATTTTTTGGAAGAAAAAAGTTACCCTTTTGATTCCACACTCGGCTATTATTATCCACTAGCCGGATTAAGATTAAAAACCTCCGCTATTTGTTTACCAGTATTCTTGCACTCTTTTGTGGGGCCAACTTTTTGCTAAAATTTAGCCTTTCAATTCTTAGATAATTAGATTGCAACTAATATAAATTTAAGTATGATTAATAACTTAAGCAGCAGCAACAACAAAATCATAACAAGTACTTTAATATAACTGCAAGACTAAAATTCTGTTAAATCATAAAAAATGTCCAACATAACAATATTAGAACCAAGAAAACTATGAATGAACTTGCACATAAGAAACAAAAAGTTTATTCAATAAATTTGTGAAGATAAATTTTCATTTGCTCATATTGTGGTGTTTTTTGGAGGCACTGTGTCAGTACTTGAGTTGCCTCCGACAAAACCATTAGACAGTGATTTTGCCTCTCTGGAAGCTGGGTTCACACTATTATTAGAAAATGAGCTTAGAAGCTCAAAACTCCATTAGTGGAGGTTGGAACAGATCGAGAAGAGTGAAACATAAATTGAGCTACCGACTAATTACACTCATTGTAATCTAAAAGACTAGCAATATTAGTAACTAGCCACGTGGATAGATTTACCTAACAAACTAATAAGCTATATGAAAAATTTATTACTTGTAATTAATATTGTTACATTTCAATACTCCCACTCAAGATGGAGGGTGTTAAATATTGAGCACTCCCAACTTGCTTAGAAGGTATAGGTGTTGAACATACCCCAATCTTTTGGTCAACAACTTGATGTTGAGTAGGAACATACATATTGTGAAGCATGTCGGATTTGATCTTGTCGAGAATGAAGTGACAATCTATTTCTATATGTTTGGTGTGTTCATGAAAAATTGGATAAGCCACAATATGTATACAAACTTGTTAAAGAATGAGAAAAGTCTCACATCAATTGTTAATGAAATTGGTGGACTCCTTATAAGGCTTGAACAATCCTCCTCCCTTTGAGCTAGCTTTTGTGGTGAGACTTAGGCCTAAGACCTAATTTCAATGGTATCAGAGTCAGGATCCATCTCACCCGATGTTGGTGCCCCCAAAATCAAATTGTCTACGCACCAGATGCTAAGCACTGGGCGTGAGTTGGGGTGTTAAAGAATGACAAAAGTCTCACATCGGTGGTTAATGAGATGGGTAGACTCCTTATAAGGTTTGCACAATCCTCCTCCCTTTGAGCTAACTTTTGGGGTGTGAGTTAGACCTAATACTTAATTTCACAAAACTTAGTATCACTCCTAATAGAAACATGTAACTTAAGGGCCACTTTCAATTTTTTTAAACAAGCTTAGCAGCCAAGTAAACTCAGCTACAACTCAGGTCATACTTCTATATTCTGCCTCAATAAAACTCCTTGAAATAGTGCGTTGCTTCTTTGACTTCCAGAAAATCAAAGACTCCCCAAAACTTGATCGCATAGCCTGTAACTGACCTCTTTGTATTAGGGCATGCAACCCAATTAGAACCGCACCAACATATTAACTCACTAACAACCTTAGCCTGAAACCATACTCCATGTTAGAGGTGGATCTAGGATTTGGAGGTCATGAGTGTCATATTGTTCAAGTAAAATAAAAGGATCGATTGCTTTAATTTTAGTGACAATTCGGGTTATTATTCTTTTTAAATTTATAAGCAAATTGATTAAATATGCATGTTAGTAATACTTTTTTTTTTAGATATTTTGAGATTAGAGATAACTAACAATTCAATTTTTATTTCTTTTTTGGAAATAAATGTCTTATTTGCTAAAACTTTGAGAGAGAAAAAAATTCACATTAAAATTTGAGTCAGTATAAGCCATCTAAAAGTATTAACTTAATTTATTAATATTACATTGACTTGATATGTCGTTGGAGATACACACTAGGGAAAAAATAAAAATTTTAGTTTCAGCTTAGTCATCTTACATAGCAAGAACGTCTGTGAAGATCAAAAGAACCTTTAAATTAAAAAAAAAGGCTAATAATAATATTTATCATTTTTAAAATGAGCAACTTTCACATATAACAAACACAAAATTCATATTTATATGTTATAACAAAGTTTGTATAATTGCGCTCCATAACAAACATAGATATGCATATTTCGCTATACATATACAAAAAGAAAAAATTGTATAATTCGTTATACATATACAAAGAAACCAATTGTATAATTCGCTATACATATACAAAAGAAAGCACTTGTATACAAATCAATTGTATAATTTGTGCATGTATAAAACAAGAAAGAGAGAAAGACAAAAGAAAATTGGGCAGGGAAATATTTGTATTGTATAATTATAAGTGTATAAGACGAAGGTATATGTATTTGCATATGTGTATACAATTTTCTCTCGCTTTATACAAACAGAAACACAATTTATACATTTCGTGTCTGTTTGTATAAGTGATAGAAGCGAGAAAGGCAAGCGAGATCTGGGAGAGGGGAGAGAGGAGAGAGGAGAATGAAAATATATGTATATGTACAATCTTTTTCCTCGCTTTATACAAACACAAACACATTTTATACGTTTATTTTTTGTATAAAAGCGAGAAGGAGCGAGTGAGAGATGGAGCGAGAGAGGGAGACCGGCGAGTGAGAGTTAGAGGGAGAGAGGTGACTGATAAACAGTTTGCTACAGGACACAATTAAATTAAAGTGTGGTTATAACATTTAATTTGATTTATTAGTTTGTCATTCAATACAATTTTTCCTTTTTAATACTTATATTTTTTTTGAAAAACTACTATTGAAATATAATCTTAATAATATTTATTGGATATTCATAAGTCAGTAGTCATTAATTGATAAAAAATAAACATGTAATGCTCATATCAAGGGATTAATAATTAATGCAAGAGTAAGTAAAAAAAAGGTAAAAATTAATTATGAAAATGAGTGAATTTAAATTAATAAAGAATAGTAAATAAATAAGAATGAATGGAGAGAAAAATTAAATCCCTTTGCATATTAATGAAAAAGACAAAAGAAAAGAAAAATTAATGAAAAAGACAAAAGAAAAGAAAAAAGGGGCAAGCAAAAATATAGGTGCTAGCAGTGACGCTCAAACTCGAGTCCAGTGTGTGACAAACCATTTCCTTCGCCAATTAAATTGTTCAACAATTCAATTATTGAGTGGCAAAGTGTCGTGACAACCTTATCTATCCACGTAATTCACCCCTGCTCCTTGACCTATGTTACATTTAAGATATTTGACTACCCTAGTTGCAGCTTCCTAATGAGATTGTTTTAATGATCGCATGAATTGTCTAAGATTTTGAATTGCATAACTAATGTCAGGTCTAATAATGAAAGCACACATGAGTTCATCCATAATCCTTTGATAAGAACTAGTATCATTTCAGGTAAGACCAGTGGATTGATCATGTTCTAAGGTAGTTAACTTCAAGCTAGATTGCTAAGGAGTGACTTCTTGTCTTGCACCACTGAATCCATACAAAAAACTAGCATACTATAAGAGCTATGAACTCATAAAATATACAATTGATAAAGCGTACAGTTTAGAATTTATAATAAATTCAGTTGATGGTCCTTAGTATAATCCAATTTATGTAGTACTTTTTTTATATACTAATTTCTTTTTAACATTACACCAACCCGCATATACCTTATAAATGATGAAGTGTCAATATATAAAATTCAACATCTACTAGCCACATGAGAAATATTTGATTATATCAATTGGTGTACAATACTAATAAAATTTAAAAATTCACTTTTTGCAATGGTAGTAAAGTACAACTTAGATCACCACACCTAATCATAATATCTGACTTTTTATATAAAAAAGGAAGGCAATCTTTGTTATAACTCCCTCATCATTGACTTCATTTTATATTCAATTTAAAATAACTACAATGTCTCAAGCACTACAATTATCCAATGCAAAATAATTATTGTTCCATTTAAGTAACCGAGGAATGGGTTGCCTTTTATTATGTTGTCGTTCCATCTAAATAATGAAAGAAGAACCTAAAGACTTTATGGACATCCTTTTTCTTATAAAAAAAAAGATAATCTTTGTTTTAACTCCCAAATAATTGACTTTATTTTTTATATAATTTTAAATAACTACAACATCTCAAGCATCTCAAACATCCAAGAGTTTATGATAAATTGATAGAATGACAGATAATAAGTACCAGAAATACCTAGAAAGTTTTTTATAAAGCACATAAGGCATTATTCTACTTATTAAATGTTTTTTTAGTTTGGTCAAATCACTCTTCTTCTTTAAACAATTCAATGCTAGGCCAAGCATCTCTTTCTTAATAGATAATTCGAAGAAATTTAAATCAACCACTATTTTGATTTGGTTTGAACCCATTTTATTCGATTATCCCTTTCCAGCAGCACTGACCACACGAAACAAATTAAAACGCACTTTAACTTTTTCTATTTCTTAATTGATTACATCTGATAAATCATATCAACCTTTCAATAGTGATGGTTTTGTTCTTGATCACACTAAAATATAAAATCCACAATATTAAAAGACTTTGCTCATTTTTTATTCACGGGGTGCTAACAATTCAACCTTGTAATCGAAGCAAATTGGTTTAAGTTCAAACAAGTTGACTTCTTGTTCACATAGAACTAGATGTCATATAACTTTTTTTTATTCTCCGCACATCTCAACAACTTATAACTAATCTTTTATTTATTGAATTTAAAATGCTTTGACAAATGTCTCAAGTGTTCAAAATAACTTTGCTTGGAATCAATATAGAGCTATTTAAGCAGAATTTTTCAAAACTGAACACGGTAAATCGTCACCTTACTCTTACAAAAAAAATTCTAAAGCAATCAACTTCTTCAGCTTTACGTTTCTTACTAATGCAAGCCGCAGAAACAGATCCTTTAATGTATTTGTATCTTTAGCCATACAATTATAGCAAAAATAAATTTGTAGTGATTAATCTATCCACCACTAGTCTATTAACTAAAAAAGAAAACTACTATATCAAACATGCAAAGCAACCAACCGTACTATTAGAAAGAGAGAATGCAAAAACAGTAATCAGAACACCATTAACGCCAACTAAAATGCAAAAAAGAAATTTGAAAAAATCGATAGACAATATAAATATAAATTTTTTTTAAAAAAATCTAACTATTATTCAAAGCGAAAAGCAATTAAAGATGCGGAATCAAGAACATGAACTCAAAACATATTAAAATTCTGACAAATTTAATCAAGAACAATCAATATTTTGTAAAATTCAGAATCCGCTGAATGAAAATGCAACAAAAAAAATAGTAAAACGGAGCTAAAACTGACGGGGAAACAGTACAAGAAAAGTGTGAATTACATAGGAATTTTCCTTGAGATTATTATGAAAATTTGCAGAAAAACAAGTTTCCTACAGATTTTCATACTAATCCACAGAAAAATTCCCATGTAATTCATATTTTCTTGAAGTGAAAGAAAAATGAACTTACCTAAGCATAAGAGGATGAATATTTCGACTTGAGAAGAATATTGGAGAAAAAAATATTTCAACTATTTGAGATGCTCAAAAAAATATGGAAGAAGAGAAGCTGAGAAGAGAGAAAAATTGTTGAATAATTAAATAAATTAATAAAGGTGGAATATTTATAAATATTAAAAGGGACATTGTTGTATTTTTGTAAATTTGTATTTTATTCCCTAAGTTTTTAGAGTGATGAAAAGCTAAGGTTCCTGACCCCACAAACCAATCCCACCACACTTTTTCACTTTTTGCTAACCTAACCCTACAAAATAAATCAAAAAAAATTGAGTATCTATGGTAAGCTCAAGCTTATAAAGGTAATGTTGATTGCTTAAGACTTTTTGTGGCTCTGTTTATTCATATAACATGTAAGGCTTTTGATCTGTTAATTGAAACATACAAGCTCTGTAAGCATGAGTTAGGAAAAGTAGTTAATTGGTAGATTTGTTTCTAATTATTGGATATCAATTAGAATATCTTGTGGATTGTGTAGTATATTTTTTGAAATTATAGGAGCATTTTCTTTGGGATTGTAAAGATCTTCTCATATCTTTGTAATCCTATATAATGTATCGTTGATACATAACGAAAGTATCTTTTCACCTATTTTGAGTTAGTATCAGGGAAAAATTCTTTTCTTCATCCTAAGTCTATGATTCCATGGGTGAATCCTCTAAAAATACAACCACTATCCTAAACCTATAGTCATTTCTTTTGGTGTAAAACTCAATGGAAAGAATTATTTTGAGAAAATGATCAAAAGCCCCCCAACCTATAATCGAAATCTCAACTACACACTCCAACTTCACAGGTGTCCCATTACCCACCTAAATTATATTTTTATCTATTTTCTACCCACCTAAGTGTTGACCTCAACACATAAACCAAATAAGTCAAATTGTGTGATTCCACGCGCTGGGACCCACACCTAGAAACTCCCGTTTCTTCTTTTTCTCCCTTTTCTTGCTTTTTCCCCCATTTCTCCCTAAGCTGAAAGAATAACAAAGGAAGCAAGAAAATTTCAGAAACCCTCTTTTCATCTCCTACTCCACTTTTGGTTATCATCAAACGATTCTGCATCATCAAAAGTAAAAACATTTACATCAGACGATTTTGCATTATCAAGTGATATCACCAAAATCTTCTTTCCGAATTTAATTTTGACCAAGAAGTTTGCAAATTCAGCAAAATTCCATGTTTGCATCTCACTGCAACATTGAGAATTGAGTCTGATTCATCCATACAAAGCATATTCAAATTTTCATTTGCCATTTTTAATGAATTTCGAGAAAATTCAAACTTCTAATTAGAAACCTAAATAAGAAATTAGATCAGATTACAAACCCTAAATTCAAGATTTGAAGTACAAATGAACATTAACAACTAAACCCTACTTGATTTTGAGAGGAATTCGTGAATTTTTTACTAAAGAAACAAGGATTAATGATGGGGGAAGAAGAAGTAATGGGTATTTAAAAGTGGGGAAGATGACTATAGGAGAAGGGGGAAATTTTTCGTTAAATTTTGCTTCAAACGCGCCTAGAAGCGGTGACAACACCTCCCATGATAGGTCAGCACTTATGTGGGTAGAAAATAGATAAAATATAGTTTAGGTGGGTAATGGGACACCCGTGAAGTTGGAGTGTGTAGTTGGAATTTCGGGTGTTGGTTGGGGGGACTTTTGATCATTTTCTCAATTATTTTCTTTGGTTTCAAGTTGTTGAGATATTTGCTGCAAGTTGTGGAAGAATGAAATACTTCTCAGGAACAGTTAAAGAGTTTCTCGCTAGTGATACCACTTATGAAAAGTGGAGTATGAATAATGCTATCTAAAAATTTGGCTCATCACTGCCATGAAACCCGACATTATGCGCTTATTTGTACATGTTTCGATGGCCAAGAGTGTTTGGAACACAATATCTCAAATATTTATGACTATGATGGGGCAGATAGATCAATTGTTTACAATCTTTTTTGTCAAGCAATGCATATGAAACAAGAAGGGAAAACAATTTCTACATATTTTGTAGATTAGCAAAAAAAATATGGTAGGAACTGGATCATCGTAATCCCATCTCTGTCACACAACCTAATGTTGTCCAGGCTCGACAGAAGGAAATTGAAGAAGAGCGTGTATATCTTTTTGGATGGTTTGGATGATATTTATGATCGTATCCGAAGTGATATTCTTTGCGTAAAAATTTTTCCCTAGCCAGTATCTGCTTTTGCTATGGTTTGAAGTGAATAACATTGAAGGAACACAATATAATACAAATTTCAACATGTTTATGGAAGCAAAGGTTTCTTTTATCCAGAATTGAGATTACCATGCAAAAGTTCATAGCAATGGTGAAAAGAGTTGTACTCATAGCGGTAATCTCAAAAACGTAGTTGAGAATTATTTTAAGTTACATGGATATCCAGATTGGTGAGATGGTTTAAATGAAAAGAAATCTAGGGAACGGAGAAATCGAAAGAATTATGAAAAATATGATGAGAAATTGTTGCTATGATTTCAACTAGCACATTACTGTCAACTGCTAAAATGACTGGTTTCAACTGAAATTGATGATCTGATTTAGCTATACCAAGACAATTTCAATAGGATTTGTTAATTTTATAATTAATTTTAGGAGAAATATTATATTGAAATTCGAAAAAAATAAAATTTATGAAACTGTATCGCAATTGTATTATATATGTTTCATAATTGTATTAAAATTGTATTAAAACCATGAGCAATACATTTATATATTATACATACATACTTCACTCTTTTTAGTGATATCAACCAAAATAATTTAAGCAACACTCTTAATACATTTATACTATAGGAACAATA
This sequence comes from Solanum habrochaites, assembly GCA_027704765.1. NCBI lineage: Eukaryota > Viridiplantae > Streptophyta > Magnoliopsida > Solanales > Solanaceae > Solanum > Solanum habrochaites. Next base: position 31,794,543 of record JAKWJA010002498.1, on the reverse strand, counting down.
CATTTGTAATACATATTGCAACGTCGCTCTTTATCGTAGTGATATAAATCAAAATAATTTATAAGATATACATAATACATGTTCTATTCATGAATATTAAATTTATAATACATATTGCACGCTTCAATCGTTTCTTAGTGATACCAACAAGAAATATATGTTAACTCACTGTTCGCAACAAATTTTCGTAAGCGCGAAAAATCAACTACAAGCAAAATAAATAAAAGAAAAATGTGATTTTATTAATTAATCATTGTGAGTACGATTTCGTTATTCTCTTGATTCTCTCTCCTAAGTTTCTCCGTGACTCGAGGGTATTTAGAGTGTATTTCTTGATTGTTGGATGATGTAGACCTCCTTGAAATGTTGTCGATCTCCGGGATGTCGAAAGCGCTTCGTTGTTTCAAGTCGATCTCTGGGAAGAACTCCGTTGACCACTCCTTCGAAGAACTATGAGGTTGATGTTGTAGATTTCTCCAATTTGTTGAATGCTTGTTGAAGAACTCTCTTGATTCTTCTGAATGTCATGTTCATCCCCTGTTTATTGTTGTAAGGGGGTGGACAATGTTGTTTATGATTGGACAAAGGATGTCATTTTGATATTTGGCGGGTTGTTATTGGTTCTTGCATTAGACTGGGACTACCACCTCATTTGGACATGTGGCGTCACCTTGTTGGTCTTGGATGCCTAGTCACTTTAACACATGACATGGTTTTGGGCTTCAAGGTGAAATGGACCTTGAATTTGAATTTAATAAGATAGACTTATTTATTTATAAAGACCAGATTAATTATTCAACTCAAATAAACATATATTTAATTCAAATTTTATATGAATTTGATCCAATACAATTTATGTGTCTACACACACTAATAATACATTTATAAGACATTCACATTACATTTTAAGACATACTGCAATCGTCACTCATTTTCTTAGTGATAATTTAAAATAATTTACAAGACAGATATAATATAAAATTCATTCATTAGCAATTCATTATAACACATATTGCAATCATCACTCATTTTCTTAGCGATACAAATCAAATAATTTATAAGACACGTATAGTATAAGGTTTATTCATGAATAATATATTTCTAATGCATATTGCAAACTTTATTCTCTTCTTAGTGATACCAACCAAATGATTAATGCATGCACACTACATTCTTAATACATATTGCAAACATCACTCATGTTCCTAATGATACAAATCAAAATAATTTATAAGATTTATATAATACATGTTCTACTTATGAATAATACAAGTTTAATTCAATATATAGATTATTGTCTTATCTTTTGTTAGGTACGCTTTTCATTTGTTCTTCATTTTCTCCTAATTCAACTTTAATATTGTGTAATACTCTTTTAGTGCAAATTTAATTTCTTTTGCAATTTATTATTTTTTGCTATTAGATTAATTGTTTAATTCATTATTGATATAAGTTTAATTTACTCTATAGGTCATTGTCTGGTGTTTCATTAGCTATATTTTTATTCATGTTTAATTCTCTCTTATAATTCAACTTTAATATTTGTGTAATACACTTACAATAAAAGTTAATTCATTTTATACAATTTATCTGTTGATTTGTTATGATTAAATTTCATTATTGTACACGTTTTATTCAGTTTACAAATCACAGAATGCTCTTTCGTTTGCAACATTATGCCTACGTATTTAATTCACTTCTAATTCAACTTCAATATGTGTGTAATACATTTTTAATTCAAGTTAAATTCATTTGACAAATTATTATATTTCTTCATTTGTTACGATTATATTATTTGTTTGCTCTTTAGTTTGGATAGGTTGCTCCTACAAATAATTGAAAAAATCATTTGTAGTTTATATCTCAATTTTAAGAGGGTTTAGTTAAGTTTTAAAATTGATTTTAGGAGAAATATCTGATTGAAGCTCGAAAAGGATGAAATTTACGAAACTATATTGTGTTTGTATTAAATATTTTTCATAATTGTATTAAAATTATGTTAAAAAATTATGAATAATGCATCCTACATTTATAATACATATGCAAACTTCCCTCCCTTTTTAACGACATGTGTTAGTGAAAAAACTTATAAGATAATAAAATTGCAAGATTACAATTGAAAATAAAATGAAGAAATAATCTTTAGGCTGAGGCACGGATATCTCGCTCTCTTTAAGGAGATTCAAGCCCACTACGGCATAATCTACACCGATCCAATAGTATTACTCTTGACTTGTCTCCTCCAGGATACAATAGGTCAACAACAGTGTATAACTCAAGCAACTCCAGATTAATTGAAGAGTCCAAAGCTCCACAAAAGAACACTTCCTTCAACATATAATACTCTCTTTTGTATAGTGAATATAATTGAAGACTTAGAATATTTTCTATGTCTCAACTCTCTCTTTCACTATACTAACCTCAATATAAACCACTCATCTTTTTCACTCTATATTTTCTTGTACTTCTCTTGTTTATTCTCCTATCTCAACACAAATGACGACTACATTATTTATAGGTTATGAATTCTTCCTTGCAATGAATAGGAGATAGTGGATAGTAAATTTGCCAAATGAATGACTCAAATGTTACATAAGTTACAAGACATAAATATAGAATAATGGATGAAATGAAGAGTTAGTGATTACATAAGTTACTAAAAACTAATGACCATTTTCTTCCACAATTGATGAGAGTAAAGAGGCACAAATGTAATGTCTATCAATAGACATTACATTATATATAATGTGACATATAATATATATTTTTATTAATATTATAATGTCACACCAACAATCCCCCACTCATTTTAATATTAAGATAAAAGAGTTTTTGACAACTAAATTGAAGGTAGACTATTATGCATAATGAAGGTGTGCTCTGCATTGAACCTTCACTTAGTAAAACAATAACCTTTACTCCAGAGTCAGTAGTGGTCTCAGACTTGAACTATGACTGCTTAAGGGAAATAAAGAATAATTGTATACACACAATAATCAAGGTGTTGACATAAGCTTTAATAGCCAGCACGTTAAGGCCTTGTGCTATCCCAGTTTCATGAGTGTTTTTGAGAACAAGCTCATTCTCATAGAAAGTGACCTACTTTCACACTCACATAGGTGAAATCTGTCAAGTGTGCTCCTATAATTTGACACCCCACTCATACGAGATCCAGACTTTTATTAAGAGTTTAAAGACTCAACCTCCACAATAATTATAGGATAAATGCACTCACATCATAGGGATTGAATAAAATTAACAGTAGTGCATTTCACAACAAGTCATCATATGATTCGTTCTTCCCATTAAACCTGGTTATAGGATCTCTAGTCCCCAGGTTGGGTTTCCTCATATATGACTCAGAATTTATGAGCTTCAATTTTCATCCCCCTCGATGTGCTTCAGACTATTTATCTTGCTAAGGCCTTAGTTCATGAGTCTGCAAGAATATCACAAGTTCTAACACAATCAACATTGATGGTATACCGACGATCAATATGATTTCACAATATTGTATTTTTCTCCTCAAAAGTCTAAATTTACCGTTATAATAACGATTTTGTATTCAACCACTATATTGGTGTTTTCACACTAAATCAAAATTAGTAAAATTATTTTCTAAAATAAAGTGCTTCATTCACTTTTTCACTAGTTGAAGTTTAATTTATTTTTTTTACTTCAACCTTCATAATACAGATAGCAAAAAATAATTTGCTTTTCTCATTCCACCAAATAACACCAAATTTTTTTTCCATCCAGTTTGCTTGTACCCTCAAAGTACTTGTACTGCAAACACAACATCAAGTCAAGTTGTTAATTACATAGCTCATATTTTTATTAGACTAGCAAACTCCATTTGTTTTTATTTGTCACAACTTTCTTACACAATTGAATCAAAAGGAGTTGCAAGATTCACACAACCAACAAAATTGCATTTCACAATTATTTTCATATTTTGAGACTTGACGAGGAAAACTTCATCACATGTTTTATGGTATATGCATTTTTTTTTTCATTTCAAGAATGAAATTTATCTCATCATAAAATTTTATGTTAAATGACTACTCAAAATAGTTTTCATAGTTTATTTAAAACTCTCATTTTAGAGCTAAAAATCATTACATTATAGCCAAATAATAACATGTGATTTATTCCACAATTAATATATATGCTCTTGTAACACTCTTTTAGAGCATTTTTCAAGGATGCAAAAATAACAATTTTACAATGATTTTTTTTTCTCTTTTATAAACCCCACTATTTCAAGAATTCAAAAATCATTTTTTTTATGAAAAATGGATTCACTTTATTCACGAAAATACTAGGTAAAACTTTTTTTTTTTTACCTTTTCTCCACTTTTGAGCAAGTAGAAAAATATTTTACCGTACACCTCTTCTCTTCCATCTCTTGAAGAGAGCGACGTTTGAGCGGAATGATATTGAGATCCCTATCTTGATATCCGCATTTTTTCAAACTGTAACAAAACATGGATCTCCTTAAAATTGTTAGTGAAAAAACTTACAAGATAATAAAATTGCAAGATTACAATTGAAAATAAAATGAAGAAATAAATCTTTAGGCTGACGCACGGATATCTCGCTCTCTTTAAGGAGATTCAAGCCCACTGCGGCATAATCTACACTGATCCAACAGTAGTACTCTTGACTTGTCTTCTCCAGGATACAATAGCCCAACAACAGTGTATAACTCAAGCAACTCCAGATTAATTGAAGAGTCCAAAGCTCCACAAAAGAACACCTTCCTTCAACATATAATACTCTCTTTTGTATAGTGAATATAATTAAAGACTTAGAATATTTTTTATGTTTCAACTCTCTCTTTCACTATACTAACCTCAATATAAACTACTCATCTTATTCACTCTATATTTTCTTGTACTTCTCTTGTTTCTTCTCCTATCTCAACACAAATGAAGACTACATTATTTATAGGTTATGAATTCTTCCTTGCAATGAATAGGAAATAGTGGATAGTAAATTTGACAAATGAATGACTCAAACGTTACATAAGTTACAAGATATAAATATAGAATAATGGATGAAATGAAGAGTTAGTGATTACATAAGTTACTAAAAACTAATGACCATTTTCTTCCACAATTGATGAGAGTAAAGAGGCACAAATGTAATGTCTATCAATAGACATTACATTATATATAATGTAACATATAATATATATTTTTATTAATATTGTAATGTCACACCAACAACATGAACTAAAGTAATTTAGGTAAACACTCATAATGCATGCACAATACATTTTTAATACATATTGCAAACATCACTCACGTTCTTAGTGATACAAACGAAAATAATTTATAAGACAGATATAATACATGTTTTATTGATGAACAATATAGGTTTAATTCAGTTTATAGATCGTTGTCTTGTCTTTCGTTAGTTACGTTTTTCATTCATTTTTAATTCTTTCTTCTAATTCAACTTTATTTTAAATCAAATTTAGTTTATTTACTTGTTCAATGTTAGAGTAATACAATTTTAATTCATTTTGCAATTTATTAGTTGATTTTTTTACGTTTAATTACTTGTGAAGTTCGTTGTTATACAAATTCATTCAGTTTACAGAAAATCATAGAATGTTCTTTAGTTTGCTACATTTTGCATTCATATTAATTCTCTTATAATTCAACTTTAGTATATGTGAAACGCATTTTAATTCAAGTTTAATTCATTTTATAATTTATTATGTCTCTTCATTTGTTACTATTAAATTGTTTATCTAATTAATTAATTATTGATAAAAAAATATTTAGTTCAAAAATTATTAATTACACTATGAAAGAAAATTGTGAGAGAGAAAGGGTAAAGGCAAGAGAGAGAGGGAGAGATGCAACAAAAAGAAAAAAGAAAGAAAAAATAATAGAAAGAAAGCAAGAGAAAAAAAACAGCAATAGAAAGAAAACAAGGAAAAAATAACAATATAAAGAGAAAAAAAGGAGAAAGAGCAACAAAAAGATATAAAAATTAAAAAGGCGAGAGAGAAAAAAGTAAAAGAGGCAAAAGAGAGATAAATCTAATAAAATATACAGCTTTGTTGTATATTGCTATGAATAATAATAATTAAAAAGTATATTTAAAATAAATAATTATTTTTTTAAAAAAAGGTCTCAAAGTAATTTTACCAAAATAAAAGTATCTTTTTAACCCATTTTGAGTTGTTCAAAGTCCCTTAATCTAAATGGATTGCAACACTTCAGATTTATTTAATTAATTAAAATTAGTTTTTCCACAACTACTAATTGATCGCTTCAAACAACATTGATTCCTTAAATTATTGCGTTAAAATTAATTGTCTAGAAAAATAGAAAACTCTAAATTTTTAGAGTAAAATAAAATTTAGAATTAAAAATGCCCTTAAATATTTTAAAAATCATCTTAATTGTATCATACTAACACCTACACGTGTAAAAATATTTATTCAATAGAAAGTACAAGTAGCTCCCATTGTTAATCAATTGCACAATAAAAAAAATTCAATCAATAGAGTAATAAAAGTTACAGCGTCTGATCATTTATCTTTATGCTAATACTTGGTTGAATGTTTGTTAGTTTATAATAACATATAAGAATTATTTTATTCACTATATAATTTGGTTCAATATTCGGTATTACAATACTCTATTTATAAAATTCCAATACTAAAAAAATTAAAATGTATATCATATATATGTCATTCAAAAAATCATGATACAAAAAGTATCAATTTTTTTTTAATCGATATGACAATTCAATATATATCGTATCAATATCATATCCATCCATAGCTTTGATTATACTATGGCTATGCATGTATCAAGTATGTATCACTATATCACAAATAAGGTTTAGTGGTAATTAATTAGTAATTGCTCCTAAATATGTATTTTTAGCGGTAATTAGTATTCTTTGTATATGTTCCTAAAGGCTTTAGCGACATTGAATCTAATGTCACTAAACTAATGACAGTAAAGATTTAATCACTCTTTGTTAATATGTCTATTTATTACCATTTAAAGTTTTTTTTTATCGTAGTATATGTGCCATTTATAAGTACTTTATTTTGAAGTTATTTCATATTGCTTGAATATTTGTCCAGAATATAGTGTCCGCTCCTTAAATTATGATGCTCAAAGATTTAGCATGGAAGATTTCAATAAGATGAAGGCCAATTATTATTTTGTTATTGTCTCTCTTCAATAAGGTCAATTAAAAGATAACGTTTTAGCTCAAGTAGTGTAGTTTTATCTTTTATGTCGATGATACATCAATATTATAAATTACTACTTGATTTAGTGCATAAAATGTTTTAAGTAATATTTTAGTTAACAGTAGCATTCTTTTGTGGATGTTGTTTTAGTGCATAAAATGTAATTATAAATTAGATAAAGCTAAGGGAAAATTCAAATATACTATTAATTAACATTATAATATGAATATTCTACAATGATAGATTGTAATACATTTCAACTGCTTCTAACAATATGAAATTTGTAGTGACAATTAATTGGATTTAGCGCCGATAATTCTTTTTTGAAAGTTGTGGACATTCTTATTTTTTTGTTAGATTCAATAGCCATACAATTGTCGATAAATAAGAGATTTCAGGATAAATTTACCTGTCTTTTTAGTTGCCGTTAAATAATACGTGTGACTTGTAGCAGACGCTAAAGATTTTAGTGAAGGTAATTTCTACGGTCAAAATTCAATAGCTTTATATTAGCGGCAATATTTATTGCAGTTATAGACGATTTTATTGTCACTAACAACCATTTTTACCGTAGTTTATGAAAGTTTTTATAAGAGCTGTCATAGTTGTTGCAACTACTTCATCAGAAAGTGTGAAATGAAACATATCCTCGCTATCGATAAATGATCAATTGAAAATACAAATATTGGTTTAAAGTTTTTGGAGTGTTATTGATCAAGTATGAGTAAAAACAAGTAGAGAGTTCTCAATAATTTTTTTAGTTGAACAGACATCTTTTTATCTATATTACTCTCTGTTAGGATCGGAAATAAGCAGGTGTAAACGCGGAAGCTAGCAAAGCAAACCTCGAAAGACCACGAGTAAGAAGACAACGAGAAATATACCAAAAGACACAAAGATTTAACGTGGTTCAGTCGATCGACCTACGTCCACAAAGGAGATGAGCAATCCACTATAAATATGAGAGTACAAAATACAGAGGGAAACAACCTCACCAATTCACTCAGAATACATGGGAGGTTCACACAAGTGATAACGTATCAAGCTTGTGACCCATAAATTCTCCCCCTAACCAAAACTCTCAAAGCCCTTAAGACTACATTGTGAATGCTGATTAAGTTAGAAGGAACATTCCTATATTTATAGAGTCCTAAACCTTTTCCTACAAGAAAAAGATTAGTCAATTCAAAACTTTTTCCTAAAAAGGAAAACTTATTTATGGTAAGAAATTTAGGGCAAATAAAACCCAACACTCTCTTTCTCTTCTATTGTTTGTACAATGTATTTCTTTTCAGCCTATATTGATAAACCATAGATGCTCTCATACACAAACTTTGATACTTGGGCGTATTTAGTTCATTCTATATTTTTTATTATATGACTATCAAAGGATATTTTAGACTTATAACTTAATATTTTCGCATTAAATATCGAAAGTTTCTAAATCAATTGGTTGGGGGTTTTGATTCACTAGCGAAAGATGGATAGATGTCATTATGACTAATTTATGACTGACATAAATTTTTTTGGGTTAGAGCAATATAATTTGTAAGAATGAAAATGTGAATGTGCTAACAAGATTAGCTGGCAGTTTAATAAACTTACCATGATATTAATTCAAGATGGATATTTTACTTTCGCTTCATATTAATCAATCAAAATCTAAATAAGTCATTTTGGTGCAACACAATCTAAGTTTTTATAATACAAGAAAATAAATTTACGTTAGCAGTGTAGTTGACTTTTTGTAAATTAATTCAGTTATATTGTGATTTCGATTTCGATAAATTCAAGCGCATATCCCCATTGCTAGTGCTAGGGGGCATTGCATTCATTTCTACGGATTTTTAGATATTAAATGTGGTTGAGTTTAAGTAATGACTAGTGTACTATATTCTTTTCGGCGTTTCTGATTGTGGAGTCTTTTTTTTTTTTTAATTATTATTATTATTTGTATAGTTGATGGATATGTCAGGTGTTAGCAATTTTCCATCTTGGCCTTGTAAATCGTTGTGGCCATGTTGTTGGTCTAGATTTTCATTTGGTAATATTTTGAGTTTTCCATTGTGTTTCTTTTGATTTGGGTTGGTCCTTTATGCCGGCCCCGATGTGCTTTGATTAATTGGTTTGGTTCTCTTTAGTCAAGTAAAGAACCCCAATACCAGTACCTTATTTTGAGGCATGACAAAAGTACCCAAAGTTGGAAGCAAATTATTTCATTATTCCAACACGTAAAGACGGTTTAAGTTAGAGTTTATACATAAACCTTGATATTTTTGCACTTTGCGAGTTCTACCAGGGTGTATTATATATAGACCAAAAAGAGTAGCCTGAATTTCAGCCTAGAAACAACGCTTCATGGACGATTTTATGAGTGAATATAAGATTGTGATTTATTATTTGAGTTGTTTAATAGATTTGCAGCAATAAATATCTTCTTATCAATTTACTCTTTGTCTCTATAGTTTGTACAATGTATTTCTTTTCAAACTGCTATGGTTCGTAAATCTTTGATGCGCGCTCTTGTAAACAAACTTCAATTTTTTGAGCGTATATAGTTCATTCCCTACTTTACATATATATATATATATATGACCCTAAATTTGGCTTCAAATTTTAACTTTGACCTTCAACTTTCATAGTGCACAAATAGCACTTTAACTATCCTACCTTTCAATAAATTAACACGCGATTTTTACAGTCAAGGAGCGTGAAAGGCAATCGCTCCAACGTGTATTAGTGAGCCAATCAATGACTGCCAACTAGTTAAATATTTTGCCCGTCAATTTTAGAATTAAAAAAAAATCAAAATCAAAATTAATTTTAATTTATATATAGAAGAATCAAATTTAATTTTAATTTATATACAAGAATCAAAATTAATTCCTCGTAATGGTTTTTAGAGCTTGGAGCTCATCGTTTGACACAGAGCTTAAAGGTTTGTTGATGGCTGGCTTCTTGGTTAGGTTTTTTGTGGTTGTTGAGTCTGTTTTCATGGGGTTTTGGGGGTCATTTGGTTGCTGTTTTTGTGTCTGGTTCGACCTGCTGGTTGCAGCAGTGTTGTTTCGTGATGATTCTCGCCGGAGACAGTGGATCTGATGGGTTTGGAGTCGGGTATTTGGTGGTTTTAGCGAGCTTGTTCGCTTCATGCGTTGTGCTCCAGTGTGGAGGAAAAGGACAACGGCTGGGTAAAATGAATGGAGGTTTTGGGTTGCCGGAGATTGGCTGGAATTCGGGGGTAGAATTGTCATTTCAATATTTTTTTACCGTTGTGGGCCTCAAAATTTACTCCTCACGCACAGAATACGTGCATCTCACGCGTTTTGCTAGGTTGGACTCGCGTGTTTATTTATTGAAATATAGGATAGTTAAAGTGTCTATTTGTGCAATATGAAAGTTGGAAGTCAAAGTTAAAATTTTAAGTGAAATTTAGGGTCCAATACATTTATTATAGATTTTTATTATATGACCATCAGAGGATTTTTTAGAGTTATAAATTTTATTTTCGTGTTAAATATTGGACTTTCCTAAATTAATTAATGGGGGTTTGAATTTATTAGCAAGTAGCGAGTTAAGGATAATTGCCATTATGACCTAATAAAGATTGGTCGGAATGGAAGTGTGAATTTGCTAATAAGCTTAGCTGTCAATTTAATAAACTTACCATGTATTAATTCAATATAAATATTTACTTCCCTTTCTTATTAGTCAAATTAAAACAATAATAAAATAAAATAAAATCTTTTTGGAGTAACCAAATCTAAAGAAATTAATGAAGGAACTATATTTTGAAAAAAGAAGGTGTATATAACCACAAGTGAAAAAGGCAAAATGAGAACAAAAAATGACTTCCAAGTCCTATTTCAAAATAGCCTTTATATTAGGCCTTATTTTTGTATGCACAAATGCTCAAGAAAAGGTCTTCAATGTCCATTCCTATGGTGCTAAAGCAGATGGGAGGACGGACAATAGTAAGGTAAGAACCTTTACTTTTTAAAGCGTTCTTAGTTATTATCGAATCCATGAGAGTAAAATGATAAAAGACCTACATTATAATTTCACTTACAAACTCGTTCGGCCCCTTTTTACTTGTCTAATTGGCTTGGAGCTCATTGAGAAACTAATTCCTTTAGTAAATTTTATTTAATTGTCTTTTGCACTCTTCATAAGAAAACATTAATCAAAAGTATAATTTAACTTGTCTTATAATTTTTTTAAAATATAAAGGAATGACGGAAAAAAGATCGCAAAAGTTAATTGTGTCCATCTTTGAACATGTTGGTAGCTATAAAATCATTCCTTATTAGTAGATCTATTTCATTTAAGGCATTACATCACTACATGTATAGAAGAGACTCATTTGCTAAGGTAAATGACACCCCATGGTAGAATACGAAGTTCCACATTTGCAAAAAATAATGTTATATAAGTAACTAGGTTTTATGACATCATTAAAAAAATGCGGGCCTAGGCCCAAAATGAACAACATTACTAGTGAATTAAGTCATTACAAATGATATCAAATTCACTTTTTATGTTAGCCTTGTCGATGTGAACTATAGTTTAACTGTGTTTAAGAAAATCTTGATAAGAAGGGAAAAACTTCAGCGTTGAGTATAGGAAAATTTCATGTTGTTGGACAAACCTCAATCTTACTATTAGAATTGCTATGTCGGCAAGCCAAAGGTTATATTGTAGGTGTATAATTAAGCAACTCTCACACCCTAGTGATGCATTTTAAAGTCGTCCAGGCCTAAGCCCATATATCATTACAAGTTGCTAATGAAATAATAATCATTGTATATATGACAAATTAATTTATTGTCTAATGATGTCTTGTTTTATTTGTTTATTGTGGAAGGCATTTTTGAATGGTTGGAGGGATGCATGCAAATGGAATGGAAAAGCCACATTGTTGATACCTTTAGGGGAATATGTGGTAAATGGTGCAGTTTTTAAAGGACCATGCAATGGATGGGACAAGACCTTCGAAATGAGAGGAGTTATTAAAGCTCCAATAGATCCAGAGATATTCTGCAATGAGTATTGGATTCTTTTTAAGTATATAGATGGCTTAACGATTAAAGGACATGGAACATTTGATGGAAAAGGGGCTTGTGCTTGGGGAAAACATCAATGTGCAACCCTTCCCTATGTAAGTTTTAATTTTTTTCAACTAAAATTATTTTTGATGAATTCCACTTTAACTATATTCTTATTAGTAATAAATGTTTGTTTGATTACGGATTATATGAAATGAAGGAAAATATTTTATTTATATTCTCATTCTCTCTATTTCTATATAGATTTTTTTTTTCTATATATATTTTTGTAATTAAAAATAATTAGCAAAATCTATATTTATAATAGTAACAAATATATTTATATTTATATATGAATTAGGATTAGAAAATACGTTTTCATATGAACTAGGACAAACAAATATATTTAATACTAGTCACTAACTAAAATCAATTTGCTTTCATAATACGTTTATTTGGTTGTGCTGTGATAAAAGTTATAGTTGAAAATTTATCAAAGATTGTTTCTGATGATGGCTTGTTTTACATTTGAATCAGACAGTTGGATTCTATTTCATGAATAATTTTATTGTGCATGACATACATTCAATCAATAGCAAGGGTGTACACATCAACATCTTCAGTTGCAGTTATGGATATTTTAGGCATATTAAGATAAATGCACCAGATGAAAGCCCTAACACTGACGGCATTCGTATAGGCAACTCAAACAACATCCGTATCGTGGATTCAAACATTGGTACCGGAGATGATTGTATAGCTATGGTAGCAGGTAGTCGAAGCATCAACGTTACCAGAGTCACTTGTGGCCCTGGCCATGGAATAAGTATAGGTAGCTTAGGTAAACTAACTAAAAATGATGTTGTGAAGGATATACACATAAAAAATTGCACCTTGATCAATACTCAAAATGGTGTGAGAATTAAGACTTGGGCATTATCGATGAATGGCATGGCTACAAATATAGCATTTGAGGATATTATCATGATAAAATCATCAAATCCTATAATAATTGATCAACAATATTGTCCAAGTGGTAATTGTACAAAACAGGTACGTACGCTTACATTTCTCTTCCATCTTTTAATTATAATTTTTATTATTAGTTAAGTTATGTTGATGATTTGTGTTTTTAACATACACACAAACATATATATAATATCAGGGAAGCTTAGTGCAAGTGAAGGACGTGACGTACAAAAACATAAGAGGATCTTCAAGTTCAAAAGTAGCAGTTATATTTAATTGTAGTGCTTCACGTCCTTGTAAAGGAATCATTTTTAAAGATATCGATTTGGTGTATAATGGTCCTGCAACATCATCATATTGTGAACACGCCATAGGAAAAGCTATCGGTATCCAATTGCCTCCAAGTTGTTTAATTTAAAAACCTCTCTTAATTAATTATTCATAAATACAAAAAATTTTCCTCCTCTAGATCTGTTGTTGCTTCTATTCATAATTGAGAGACATTTGTAGTGTGGTATTATTCAATGTGAACAAGTGCATTTTAGTGAAGAACTCAAAATTGAGTTTGCGCATTTTAGTGATTGTTGTTGACTTAGTCGGAGGATTCACATGAATATATATACCAAGGTGATGATTATTGGTTTGTTTAATTAGTAATTGATTTGATGAACATGGACGGATTTACTACGATAAATAAGTTTAAATCAATGATTTTGAGTATTTCAATATATTTGCATAATTGATTTATATGCATTGAGTTTGGCGTACCAAAACTAGGAATGTAACACAGCAGATATATTAAGGTGCTAGTGCAGGTTATTTTTGGTCTCCCCTAATGCAAGTGAAAGAGATTTGGGTCTGATCTACAGTGTTCGCGATTAGCTACGAGGCATCATTTGCAAAGGGTTGTGGAGTCTGTGACTATATTGAACGAAAATAATATAAATCTGAATATCAAAATCTTAAAATGTATAGTAAAATCGTTTTTGATAGAATCGATAATTCATGTTTTGATGATAGACAAAAAGGCGCAAGAAACAGTAGCAAATGTATGGGACAAAAGAAGTCCAAGATCGAAGGAAATAGAGTTATTTGTTAAAGCCAAAAATAATATATTAAAGGTAGAAGTTGATACAAATAAGGAAACCTTAAATATATTATTAAGGAAGGAAGTTGTATATAATAAGGGTTGTACTTTAAAGTAATCCTTATATAATAAGGATTGTACTTTAAAGTAATCCTTGTTTAAACAACAATTTCCTTACCTTGTCTAATAAGGATTCAAGGCAAAAAGAACTCTATAAGAAGAGCACGAGACAGAAGAAGAAACTCACGACTTCACATAGAGAGAAAAGTGAGATTTATTCATCTAGCAGAAGTCTTCAAGATTGATAGGTTTGCTACGTTTAAAACATTCTTGAGTGAGAAGGTTTCTAACGTGTAAAACTGTTGTCTTGTTTTGTTCTTAAGTTGCAGTTTACAGTTTATTGTACAAAGGGTGGGTTTGGCTCTTTGTAGGGTTGAGTGTTAGTGAGAATTGTAACAAAAGGTGGGTTTGACCTTTTTGAGAGATCGATTGGAGTCAATCGAGGGAGTAGTAGAGATAAGACTTTTTGATTATTGAGTTGTAATCACAAAATCTTATAGTTGAATTAATAAAACGAGGTTTTTCCTTCCTTGAGTGAGGAAGGTTTTTAATTCAGTAATTGTTTGTGTTTTTACGCTGTCTTTACTTAAAAGCAACTTGCACGAACCTGGTTCGTGTTCTGGGGTAAGGTTTCTTCAATTGGTATCAGAGCTGGTCTTTTTCGTTAAAAGATTCACACCTTGAAAAGACTCAATGGCAGCACCACCTACCCCACAAGAAGGAGCTTCACAAACACGACCACCAGTGTTCAATGGCAAATACTATGGATGGTGGAAAAATCGTATGATGGACCATCTTATCGGCGAGAACCCTGATTTATGGGGAGTAATTCTAGATGGCCCAACCATACCTATGAAAACCGCAACTGATGGAATTGCCAAAATTCCAAAGGAAAGAAAAGAATGGAATGCTGAAGACAAGCTTGCAATTCAAAACAATGCCAAAGCTAAGAAAATTTTGATCTGTGGCATAGGACCAGACGAATACAATCGAATCTCGTCTTGTCAAGATGCAAAATCCATATGGGAAAAACTGCAAAACCGCTCATGAGGGAACACCGCAAGTCAAGAAATCTAAAATTGATAACCTGAACAGGCAATATGAGCTGTTCAGGATGGCAGAAGGAGAGACTATTCAAGACATGCACACCAGGTTCACCTCCATTATTAATGAGATGTACTCCTTAGGAGAGATAGTTCCTAATGGAAAGGCAGTAAGGAAACTCTTGAGTGTTCTTCCTGAAACTTGGGAAAGTAAAGTCGAGGCTATCACTGAAGCTCGCGACCTAGACTCATTGGCCATGGATGAGTTAATTGGTAATCTTATTACATACGAACTCAAGAAAAACCAAGAGAAAGAAATTGAAGGAAAAAGAAAGGAAAGGAACCTGGTTCTAAAGGCTACTACATCAGATGATTTTGAAGATGAAAATATTGCCCTCATAACCAAAAGGTTCACCAGAATGCTAAAGAGAGGGCAGGCCTTTCAAAAGAAAACCTCTCAAAAACCATCTGAAAACACTAAAGACCAGGTTTGTCATAAGTGTGGAAGTCCAGATCACTTCATTAAATTCTGTCCACTTTGGGCCTTAGAGCAGAAAAAGGCAAACTTTGAGAAGGGCAAAGAAATCAAAAAGGATAAGTTTGTCCCCTCAAACAGAAGAATGACAACTCAAGAGGCAGATATTTCAATGAAGAGGGCCTTTGCAGCAATAGGGAACTCATCTGATGAAGAATCTGAGGGTGATGAGACAGAAAATAAGTCTCTTCTTGCACTAGAACAAGAAGATGATTATGACTTTCTTGCTCTTGTAGTAGTGGAAACCAAGGGAGAAAAGGAAACCTGCAGATCACAAGAAACCATACTAGCACTCATGGCTGGATCAGATTCTGAAGAGGATAAAGAAGAAGAAGACATGAATGAAAAGGTTAGTCTTCATCACATTCAAGACAATCTAAACTCATACTCAAAAAGGGAGCTAGAATCTTTACTCTACACTCTCATTGATGCATATAAAACCATAGATTCAAAAAGGGAATTGATAATGGAAGACTATGCATCACTAAGAGAAGAAAACAAGATTCTTGAAAAACAAAATCTTCATCTTTTATCCAAAAATACTGAACTAAGTAAAAACCTAGACTTGGTGACCAAAAGGAGTGAAGCACTCTCCAAAGAGCTTCTTGTGACTAAAACTGAAGCAGAAAAAGGAATGAGATGGACCAGGTCCTCCATACTGCTTGACAACATTCACAAGAACCGCACATTTGAGAGACATGGGATAGGTTTTGATAAAACCAGCCTTCAAGTAAAAAATCCCAACATAGATTGTCTATGCATGCACTGTGGGTTGGTAGGGCATAAAAGTCATGATTGTCAAAGAAAACAAACTGCTCATAACAAAAACTTGAAATCCTTGAGAAATTTTCATCATGAGAAACCCAAAGAGCAAAAAATTCCCTCAGTCAAATCTCTTCCTAAATGGGCAAGAAGACATCTTATCCACCCATTCCCTAAGCATAAATCAAAGTGGATTTGGGTGCCAAAATCTAATCCCCAAAATTAAATTGCAGGGATCAGTGAAGAGGAAGCAACAACAATGGTACTTGGATAGTGCATGTTCCAGACACATGACTGGAGATAAAAGAAGCTTCCTCTCACTCAAGAACATCAAAGGAGGAAACGTTGCCTTTGAGAATGGAAAAAGTGGTGAAATTCAAGGAATTGGAAAGGTTGGATCAATGGATACTCATGCAATTGAGAACGTTTATTATGTGAATGGCCTACAACATAATCTATTAAGCGTATCTCAAATGTGCGATAAAGGAAACAATGTTCTCTTTACAGAAAAAGAATGCAGAGTGACACACTCAGCTACTGGGAACCTGGTTCTACTAGGAAAGAGACACAAGAATGTGTACAAAGCTAAGCTTGTTAATTCCAAGGAAGATACTCTTAAATGTCTAAGTGCAGTCTCTGATTGCTCTATGCTATGGCACAAAAGAATGGGACACATTAGCATGACAACTATAAACAAGCTCATATCAAAAAACCTGGTTAGGGGACTGCCAACCAAAAGTTTCAGGGACAACCAAGTTTGTGGAACCTGTATTCAAGGAAAACAGGTTAGGTCATCCTTCAAACCAAAGTTGACAGTAAGTACTACCAAACCACTAGAACTGCTTCACATGGATTTGTGTGGACCAATGCGTGTACAAAGCAGGGGTGGAAAAAGATATGTGTTTGTAATAGTTGATGATTACTCAAGATTCACTTGGACATTATTTCTTGCAACAAAGGATGAGACATTCACTATGTTTGAAATCTTTGCAAAGCTGGTTCAGAAGAAATTCAACAAAGAAATAATCAGCATCAGATCTGATCATGGGCTAGAGTTTGAGAACTCACAATTTCTACAATTTTGTATTACAAATGGAATTGAGCATAACTTCTCAGCACCTAGAACACCACAACAAAATGGTGTTGTTGAGAGGAAAAATAGAACACTGGAAGATATTGCAAGAACAATGTTAATCTCAAGCAAACTTCCAAAATTATATTGGGCTGAAGCAGTGAACACAGGGTGCTATCTAATAAATAGATGTATGATCAGATCAGTGTTAAACAAAACACCATATGAGCTGGTAAAAGGAAGAAAACCAAATTTAGCACATCTTAGGGCATTTGGGTGTATATGCTTTATACACAACAATGACAAAGACAATTTGGGAAAATTTGATGCCAAGAGTGATGAAGGAATTTTTCTGGGATACTCGTCACAAAGCAAGGCCTACAAGGTACTGAATAAAAGAACAAACCGTGTAGAAGAAAGTGTCCATGTTGTTTTTAATGAAAATAGTAGGGAAGTTGAAGGAAATTCAGAGGATGAGCAGAATGAGGAAACCTGCTCCAAGCCATCAGAACCAAAAATATGGGAAAAAGAATATGTACCCTCTGATAACATATCTGAAATAGGAGATAAGTCTACTAATGAAACTGGTTCGTATACACCTCAAGAACCAGTAATTATTCCAACTCACAGTTGGAAACATCAAAGCTCTCACCCTTTGCAAAACATTCTTACTCCTCTTAACTCAGGCATATCTACAAGATCCAAATTACGTAGTATGTGTGCATTTTCTGCCTATGTGTCCCTGATTGAGCCTAAAAATATAAAGGAAGCACTGCTAGACTCTGATTGGATTAGTGCCATGCAAGAAGAACTCAACCAGTTTGAAAGAAGCAGAGTGTGGAACCTGGTTCCAAAACCTCAAAACAGGACGGTAATAGGAACTAGGTGGGTGTTTAGAAACAAACTCGATGAGCAAGGACAAATAGTGCGCAACAAAGCTAGGCTAGTTGTACAGGGATATAACCAAGAAGAAGGTATAGATTATGATGAGACCTTTGCACCAGTAGCAAGAATTGAGGCAATCAGAATATTGGTCGCATATGCTGCTCACATGGAGTTCAAACTCTACCAAATGGATGTCAAAAGTGCCTTCTTAAATGGTTACCTACAAGAAGAGGTGTATGTAAAACAACCCCCAGGTTTTGAGAATACCATATATCCTGATCATGTATATAAACTGGACAAAGCCCTCTATGGGCTAAAACAAGCACCTAGAGCATGGTATGATCGATTGTCGACTTTCCTTCTAACACATGGATATACAAGAGGAAAAATTGATAATACACTGTTTCTTCGAAAACAAGGTAAAGATCTGTTCATAGTCCAAGTATATGTAGATGATATCATATTTGGAGGAACCAATGACTCACTAGGAGTAGAATTTGCTCAACTAATGAATAGTGAGTTTGAGATGAGCATGATGGGAGAGTTAAACTTCTTTTTGGGACTCCAAATTAAGCAAACTCCAGGTGGAACATCAATTCATCAACAAAAGTACATCAAGGAATTACTGAAGAAGTATGATATGAATGAAGCGAAGCCAAATGACACCCCCATTGGGACAACAACAAAGCTTGATAAAGATGAACCAGGTTCACCAGTCAATGACACTAGATATAGAGGTATGATTGGATCACTCCTATACCTCACTGCCAGCAGACCTGATATAGTATTCAGTGTTGGTTTATGTGCAAGGTTTCAGTCTTGTCCAAAAGAATCACATGTAAAAGCTGTCAAGAGAATCTTGAGATACTTGAAAGGCACAATGAACTTGGTTCTCTGGTATCCAACTAGTGACTCTTTTGACCTAAAGGGATTTGCTGACGCAGATTATGCAGGACATATGGTTGATAGAAAAAGTACATCTGGGATGGCACACTTTTTAGGACCATGTTTAATATCTTGGGCAACTAGAAAACAAATTCAGTGGCTCTATCTACTGCAGAGGCTGAGTATGTTGCAGCTGCTTCATGTTGTGCCCAACTTCTTTGGATAAAACAGCAGCTTATTGACTTTGGCATAGAAACAGGTTGTATTCCTATTCTATGTGACAACACAAGCGCTATGAACATGGCCAAAAACCCAGTTCAACACAAACGCACCAAACACATAGATGTTAGACATCACTTTCTTCGTGATAATGTTGAAAAAGGAAACATAGTAATGGAGTTCTGCAAAACTGAGGATCAAGTTGCTGATATTTTCACCAAGGCACTAGGAAGAGAGTCATTTCAGAAAAATAGACTTGAGTTAGGGCTCATCTTTTTAGATTGAATTCTGTCTAACCAAGTTCTAAGGAGATATGAACCAGGTTCAGTCAAATTGGTTCTACAAAAGCGTTACACCTAGCTATCAAAAATTTAAAAAAAAAATAATAAGGGGGAAAATAATTCCATCTTCTCTCTCCTATGTCACGTCTCTGAAAAGCAGGTGCAACCGTCAAAACACACGTCTCCTCGATGTCAATCCCCCATAATTACTCAAACCCCTCGAATACAACATCAAAACCGTTCCCAATAAAGCACTCTCTCTAAACAAGCAACCAACTTTCTCTCCTCCACATTCTCCAGAAAAAACAAGAAAAACAAATCCCTTTCTTCACCATGGCTAATCCACTAGTTGCTTACTCTGATGACGAAAGCTCGTCTGATAGTGCATTTTCTCAGGGGGAAGAGAACCCAGTTGTTGATGCTGTGCCTAATCTTGAGAAAGAAAGTCATCTCCCAACTAAACCATCTACACCCAACTCAGATCCATCTCCATCTCCATCACCAAAAGCTTTATCTCCACAACCACCAGTTAAAGAAGCATCTCTACCTGTAGGTGCCGACTCTTCACCACCACCCATCATAGAATCTCCACCACCACTAGTCCAAGAAACCCCATCATCACCATTCCAAGAAACCCCATCATCACCAGTCCAAGAAACCCCTCTATCCCCAGTCCAAGAAACACCATTATCACCTAACCCAGAAACTCCCACAACCACTATTCCAAATAACCCCCCTCCTTCCCCATCTCACCAAACCACTCTTCAAAATCAACCACCATCTCCAATCCATGATCATATTCTGTTGAGCTCTCTTCACCCTAAGAAACCAAGACGGCCAAGAAAGCACATTGCAGTTAAACAGATTCGTCCACACCGGCCAGTGACAAGGAGTGCGCATGTGGTCACACCAACTGTTGATCCAGCATCTGGTGTGAAGCGTCGGCGATTGGGTAAGTCTCCTGTTCATTCATCAGTCTCTCCAATGAATCTTGATTCTGAAACTGATGATGTATCTGAGGGTAAACATTCTGCTACTCCTCAATCAAAATCAAAATCTGCAAAGAGAAATACAGATAAATTTCTCAAAGTGGGAAGGAAAAAGTACTTCCAAACCAAATCAGTGCTTAGGGGTAGAACCTTTCACCCTGATATACTTTCAATGGATATAGTGAAGCAGGTTTGTGAACTACTAAGGTTTCAGGGGTGGGAAGAGTTATTCCTTGAACCTAGTTTGATTTATGAAAAGGAAGTGGTAGAATTCTATACGAACTTGGTAATTTTAGAAGGAGATGTGGTGTCGTCTAGTGTAAAAGGGGTTGATATTGTGTTTGATGCAACCAAACTTGGGGAAATCTTGCATATCCCATCTGTGGGGATAAATGATTACAATTGGGGTTTTGATGAATATTCTAGCCTGCCAGCCAAATTCTCTCAGGGTAGAGTCAATTCTAGGGCTCAAACTGTTTTAAAGGGAATAATGAGATCTTTGCATAAGCTTCTTTTCGAGATAGTTCATAAGGTGATACTGCCTAGAGGTCACCAACGTCACATTGCCTCCATAAGAGACATGGGACTTATGAATGCACTTGAGTGCAAAGAACGCATTGATTGGCCCACACTGTTTATCAAACATCTTGCTAGGATTGTGGATCCAAAGCTAGGTTCTCATCAGTTGACTAGAGTGTTTGATGCATTTGAAGTACCTTTGGGAGAAGGCAGGATTTTAACTCGTGCAGATATGTTCACTCAAACTATCCTTGCTGATTGTGGCATCCCCATAGAGTCGGAGCAGGTTGCAACTGCGTCTCCACGTACATCTGGTCCTGTTGCTCAGTTACTCAGGGAACTTAAAGTAGCTGAAGAAAAGAACGCCACTCTTGAGTCAGAAAACCATAAGTTACGTGCTGAGCTTGACACTTCAAATGCTGAAATACACAGGTTGAAGGATCAGTTGGTGCAGCAGCAACTTGCTAACAACGCAAGAGTTGACAGAGTTTTGGATATGCTGGCTTCTGCTTCAACTAAACCTGGTTCTCTTAGTTGATTTCACTCTGTATTATTGCTCTTTGTTTTGTTGCCAGAACATTTTATTTTGCTCAACTGGCTGGGCTTATTTTGTTGCTATGGATGGTGATTGTGTTTGTTTAGCCGCTGTTGGATTCTTTTTGATTTGTCAAAAGGGGGAAGAATATTTGCGCATGCTTCACACAGAAAGATTTGTTTGTCTTCATCAAAAAGGGGGAATATGATAGAATCGATAATTCATGTTTTGATGATAGACAAAAAGGCGCAAAAAATAGTAGCAAATGTATGGGACAAAAGAAGTCCAAGATCGAAGGAAATAGAGTTATTTGTTAAAGCCAAAAATAATATATTAAAGGTAGAAGTTGATACAAATAAGGAAACCTTAAATATATTATTAAGGAAGGAAGTTGTATATAATAAGGGTTGTACTTTAAAGTAATCCTTATATAATAAGGATTGTACTTTAAAGTAATCCTTGTTTAAACAACAATTTCCTTACCTTGTCTAATAAGGATTCAAGGCAAAAAGAACTCTATAAGAAGAGCACGAGACAGAAGAAGAAACTCACGACTTCACATAGAGAGAAAAGTGAGATTTATTCATCTAGCAGAAGTCTTCAAGATTGATAGGTTTGCTACGTTTAAAACATTCTTGAGTGAGAAGGTTTCTAACGTGTAAAATTGTTGTCTTGTTTTGTTCTTAAGTTGCAGTTTACAGTTTATTGTACAAAGGGTGGGTTTGGCTCTTTGTAGGGTTGAGTGTTAGTGAGAATTGTAACAAAAGGTGGGTTTGGCCTTTTTGAGAGATCGATTGGAGTCAATCGAGGGAGTAGTAGAGATAAGACTTTTTGATTATTGAGTTGTAATCACAAAATCTTATAGTTGAATTAATAAAATGAGGTTTTTCCTTCCTTGAGTGAGGAAGGTTTTTAATTCAGTAATTGTTTGTGTTTTTACGCTGTCTTTACTTAAAAGCAACTTGCACGAACCTGGTTCGTGTTCTGGGGTAAGGTTTCTTCAGTTTTTACTTCAAAGAAGTAACTCATTCATTTTTGTCGGGATGGCAATGGGACAGGGCAAAAATAAGGCGCGGGAAGGGTTAAACAGGACAAGATAGGGCAGTATTTAAATGGGGTGGGGTAGGACGGAGCGGGTCAAAGCGAATATTTTTAGAACTTAAAAAGGGCATGCAGGGCAGGGACGGGTTGTGTTAGGCCAAAGGCTCATTATTTCAGCTGAGCTTTGGCTGATCCCTAAAATAAAATAAAGAAAAATTGCTGAATCATACTTCTTATGTTTTCTTATTTCCAATATTCACTTTTATTTTTAATAATCTCTAAAATTCTTTTTTTTAATGTATACGAGCTATATATTAATGTATCTGAGTCATATCAATGTGTCCAAGCTACATATTATATATTCAGTTTATTTTATAATGTATTCGAGTTAAATATTATGTATCCGAGCTAGTTTTTAATGTATTCAAGCTACATATTATGCATTTGATTTATGTTATAATGTATCTGAAATACTCTTTAATGTATCTGAACTACATATTATGTATATTGTTTGTGTTATTTTTTAAGAGATTAATGTAATTACAAAATAAAGAGTGATAAGATGATAATTTCATATTAAAACTATGGAACATATATATAAATATATAAAAGATAATGCAGAATTGAAGATTAACATTATAAATAATTGGTCTCCATTCATTTTCATATTTTATTAGATAAACTTGAACTTTGAAAATAATTAAGACGTAGATACAATAATGATTGAAAATGACCTATTATTAAAATGATTAAGTCACATATTTTATCAAAGTTTTTTGCTTCTATTTTTCGCAGAAGAAATGCTAACAAATATATAGAACAAAATATATTGAATCCGTTTAACTTGAATAAAAATGCAGATACCGGAAGTTTTTTCTTTTTTTTTCCTTGTTGGTTGATTTTCTGAAGATAGAATCTTTTTGGGTGTGTTTGTGTGGGCGGAGAAAAATTTATTTCGGACAATTTAAATATTAGAACATTTTAATGATAGATTTTTCTTTCATTGTTCTCATTTGCCATTAAGAACAAGTATAAAGAATAAATAGAACATTTAAAAAGTGCAACTCTAAAAAGAACGGGGCGAGTTACGATCTTAACGGATCGAGGCTTGCCCCGCCCTAACCCAACTCAACCGCGCCTTATTGCCATTCCTACTTTCTGGTATGCACACACATTGACTCTTGAATCGTTCCATCAAATGTATATGTGAACAAAATTATGTAGTGAGTACCTTTAAGTTATTTATGAGTAGAAAGTACAATGAGATTTACAAGGGGGAATCAATGACAAAATTATGCTGATGCGCAATTTCGACACTTTTTATGCTTATTAGTTTTTCACCGCTCTGATAAGTGGTACTACTCTTTGTTATTGGAAAAGAAATTATTCTTCCATGTTGCTCCCTTCCTTTCAAAAAAGAAAATGTGTTTGTCTTCTTTTAATCTGTTCAAAAAAGTGATGTATTAATCCTTTGGAAATATTTTTCACCCAAAGGACAATTTGATATATTTATCATAATTTAATGAGATGAAGAAAATTTTTCTTTATTTTTAAAATTTCATATTAAGTCAAATTAGGTCATTATTTATAACAGAGGGAGGTGAGTATAAAATTAGCCACAAGATAACAAAAAAGATTAGTACATAAATGTGCCCTTTAACTTGGCTTCAAATTACATTTATATCATTCAACTATGAATGTGCACAAATAGACACTTAAACTTGTATAAAGTTGAACAAATAAACACACATGACTTACATATCATTTTTTGTCCTATGTGGTGTTCTACGTGTATTGTGTCATGTAGGACTCATGTATTTATTTATTTAAAAGTTAGATAGTTAAAGTGTTTGTTTGTGCATCATGAAAGTTTGAGGTCAAAGTAAAATTTGAAGTCAAGTTAAGGGTCTAATATATGTATTATGCCATACATAAATATGTCCTTTAACTGGCTTCAAATCACATTTATGTCCTTCAACTTTGGATATGCACAAATAGACACTTACACTTGTATAAAGTTGAACAAATAGATACACATGTTCTACATGTCATCCTACATGTCATTTTTTTCCCTACGTGATGTCCTACATGTATTGTGTCATGAAGGACTCGTATGTTTATTTATTTAAAAGTTGGATAGTTAATGTATCTGTCTATGCATCATGAAAGTTCGAGGTCAAAGTTAAAATTTAAAGTCAAATTTAGGGTCTAATATATGTATTATGTCATATATAAATGTGTCCTTTAACTTGGCTTCAAATCACATTTATGCCCTTCAACTTTAAATGTGAACAAATACATACTTAAACTTATATAAAATTTAACAAATACACATGTCCTACATATCATCCTACATGTCATTTTTTGTCCTACATAGTATCCTACATGTATTACGCCATGTAGGACTCATGTGTTTATTTATTTAAAAGTTAGATTGTTAAAGTGTCTGTGCATCATGAAAGTTCGAGGTCAAAGTAAAATTTGAAGTCAAGCTTAGGGTCCAATATATGTATTATGCCATACATAAATATGTCCTTTAACTGGCTTCAAATCACATTTATGCCCTTCAATTTTAGATGTGCACAAATAGACACTTACACTTGTATAAAGTTGAACAAATAGATACACATGTCCTACATGTCATTTTTTCCCTACGTGGTGTCCTACATGTATTGTGTAATGAAGGACTCATGTGTTTATTTATTTAAAAGTTGGATAGTTAAAGTGTCTGTTTGTGCATCATGAAAGTTCGAGGTTAAAGTTAAAATTTAAAGTCAAATTTAGGATCTAATATATGTAATATGTCATATATAAATATGTCCTTTAACTTGATTTCAAATCACATTTATGCCCTTCAATTTTAAATGTGAACAAATATATACTTAAACTTATATAAAATTGAACAAATACACATGTCCTACATATCATCTTACATGTCATTTTTTGTCCTACATAATATCCTACATGTATTACGCCATGTATGACTCATGTGTTTATTTATTTAAAAGTTGGATAGTTAAAGTATCTGTTGTGCACTATTAAAATTGAGAGATCAAAATAAAAATTTGAAACTAAGTTTAGAATCGAATATATATACATATATATATATATATATATTATGCCTAACAAAAAAGTAAATGACTATGCCTCTTCCAATACTAGAAACAATATTTAAAAAAGTTGGCTTCACTAGGATAGACAGTACAATAAAGTTTTAGATAGACAACTGAAAATGACTACTACTATAGTCTGCTAAGGTTTTTTGAAGTATTGAGTAGATGTAAATTAAAGTCCAGCAAAACCATCAAATTTTCTTACTGTCTACGTTCTTATGAGAGTGGCTATTTATCTCCTTCAACTCAGATTTATACTTTTCTGGTTGTGTCAATAGGTTCCTTTCTGAATAGTTCATCATCTCCTCAAACTTGTGCACTTTCTTCTCCAGCTTCCGCTTCCTGTAAATAACACGCATGGCTCTGAAATCTTAAGAACATCTGCATAATTAAATGCATCCAATTAAGTTAAGATACTTTCGTACTATCAGAAATAATTTTAAATATATTAACAATTGTTATACTGTTAATACAAAATTCAGACAGACGCGTATATAACAGCAAGCATCAAATTATGAGGTGAACAAACCTTGTGAGTTTAACTTCAACCCTCTATCAGGAACATCCATAGACAGATCATATACCCCAGCACGGGCAGCAATAAAGCGGTCTCTTTCATGACTTGGGGGTCTGAAAGGCTCAACAATATTTTGGTATGACGAATATATTGCTTAACAAATAGAAATAAAGAGATTATAGAGTTTGATGTAAATAAACATGTGTCGATGTTAAGAAGTTTGAGGGGCTTAAAAAGAGATTATTAGGAAGGCGCAGCTATTGCCTAGGTGTTGATGATGGGTTATCAGTCATAAATAAGGGTTTTGGTAAACTAACAAAGAAATAAGATGAAAATGGAGTTGTATGGAATACAGTAGCGTCTAATTTATACAAAAATTTAACAACACTCAACTGTCCTTTTGGAAAGTAATTAATTACTCATGCTTTGAAAAAGCCACATTATTTCTTGAATACCGGAACAGTCATTTTGGAAACTACCACCTACTATAAGGATTTTTATGTTATCAATACAATTCAACTCACATGGCTTAAATACGTTCAACTCCAATGGGAATGTATGTATGGACTTGATTCTCTAATTTAAATTAAATGCATTTTCCATAATTGTCCACCATATTAAAATAATTATCCAATAATACTTGTCCAATTTAAAAAAATTAAGAGATAATCATTTTTATTTTATTTATGGCACAAATATTATGTATTTTTTTTTCAAAGCATACTTTACACATTAATTTCTCCTTCTCTCCTAGTTGACATGATAGTTGTAATGATTCAAACGGTCATTTTTGCATTTTTTTTTTGTAAAATTATTGTTTTATTTCTCCTGAAATTGGTCCTGAGTAATTTTTCAATGAATTTTGAAATTGATTTCGAGTTTTGAATTGAAGATTGAGAATTTTGAAATTTGAAAGGCTAGAGTCGTTAGAAATGGTTATCCGAATCCTTTAGAGTTTTGAGTGAATGACTAGAATTTCATCGATTTCATCAATCCCCAAATGTGGAAATTGGTCTATGAGGCGTCGTGCCTCGAGGATCCCTCCCCTTCTCTCCTAGAGATGTCGTGCCCCGAGGACCCCCTTTCCCTCCTCGAAGCGTCGTGCCCCATGGAACTCCTCCACTCCCCCTCGGGGCGTCGTGCCCCGAGGTTCCCTTCCCCCCCCCCCTCCTCGAAGACTCCCTGCCCTCTCCCTTCCCCTCTTTGGGGCGTCGTGCCCTTAGGGACCCCCATCTCCCTCTTCGAGATGCCGTGCCTTTAGGGCCCCCCCTTCCCTCTCCTCATTCCTTGAGGAGTCGTGCCCCCATGACACCCGCTCTTTCACCCTTCTCCCTCCTCGAGGCATCGTTGTCTGAGGGGCACCCTCCCACCCAACCCCTCATGGAGGTGCCGTGCCTTGAGGGCCCCCATTCTCGATGCGCCATGCCTGAGGGGCCCCCTCCTCGAGGCGCCTTGCCCCGAGGACCCCTCCCCCTCTTGGAGGCATCGTGCCCTGAGGACCCCTCCCCCTCTCCCTTCTCGAGGCAAGATGCCTCGAGGCCCCCTACCACTCTCTCTCTTCTCGAGGCATGATGCCTCGAGGACCCCCCTCCCCCTGCTCGAGGCTTCGTGCCCTGAGGCCCCCCCTCCCCTTGCTCGAGGCTTCGTGCCCCGAGGCCCTCCCTCCCGTTCTTGGAGGCGCCGTGCATTGAGGGTCCCCTTCCCCAAGGTAACGTGCCCCGAGGGCCCTTCTTCCTCTCACCTCATTTCGAGGCACCCCCATATCCCCCCTCCCTCCTCGCTTTCTCGAGTCGGCGTACCTCGACGGACCTACTTCCCCGAGGCACCATGTTCGATGGCCCCCCTTTCCCTCCTCGAGCCTTTGTGCCTCGAATTCTCCTACCCTCACCCCTCCCAGATGCACTATGCCTCGAGGCCCACCTCCCTCCCTCTTTCTCCCATTCTTGAGGTGTCGTGTCTCGACAGCCCCCTTCCCCCTATTCGAGGTGTCGTTCCTCGAAGACCCCCCCCCCCCCCATCCCTCTCCTCGAGGTGTCGTGCCCTGAGGACCCCCCTTTTCCTTTCTCGAGGTGCTGTGACCTGAGTTCCTCCTCTCCCCTCCTTGAGGCGATGTGCCCCGAGGACCTTCCCCCCATCCCCTCCTCAAGGTTTCGTGCCCCGAGAACCCCTCCCCCCTCCCCATCCTCCTCCTCAAGGCGCCGTGCCCTGAGGGCCTCCCCCTCATCGAGACTCTATGTCTCGAGCATCCTCCCTTTTCAAGATGTTGTGCACCGAGGACCCTCCTTTCTTCTTTTTTCGAGGCGTCGTACCCCGAGGATCCATCCCCCTTCCTCAGACCCTCCCCCCACTCCTCGCTCGACTTAGAAGCGTCATAAGCTGAGGCGTGGTGCATCTCATATTATGGTCAATATTATAATATTGTTTTGTCTATTTAAATGTTTCCATTTTGTTTCAAAGTCTTTTAGCTTGGAGTAATTTCATTATTTTTATAGTAAAACTAAATCAAAGCTTATTCCTAGAATTCTTTATCAAGAGAGAATTATAGAAGTGGGTCGTGGAGTCTGTGGAGGAAGGCAAAGTTCACTGGGATAGTTATTTGGAAACGGTGAGGCGCCAAAACCAACCATGGGAAATTCCCAGTTGTTCAATATAAAGGGCAGACATTAAGTAAGGAGCCATCTTCAAAGCCTACCATGTCTGCTACAGTTGATGCTACTGAGCAGATTCTTGATGGTACTCAGAGCAATGCTTCGAGAAACCATTTCGGGGGAAATCGTCAAAGCACAGGCAACTTTATCACAAAGGGTCATATCCAAAGTCCATGTTGCTCCTCGAGGTGGATCTTCTATGGGTTATCTTTTCGGTAGCGACTGTTGACAACGTCGCAGTGAGTCAAATCTAAAAGAAATAGTTAAAAGAATTTTAAAACGGGTAAAAGGAAAAAGGGTTAAAGGGGTTTAAAGGGAAAAGGGAGTCGCCAGCTAATTTTTTTAGAAAAACTAGGAAATCTATTAAATAAATTAACATAAAAGAATGTCTAGGAAACCAATTGATACTAGTTAAGGGGTTAAAATTATTTTGAACGGAAGGGGTTAGACACCGTTCGAAATACATAAGTGTGGATCCCGGCTGAATTTATTTTTTCAAATTGAGGAGGAGATGATAATAATATACAAGTAATATAAAAATATAATATACAAAAGTAATGAAAAAAATAATAACATAAGAAACGACCTAAGGTTGCCTAAACATCAATTTTTACATAATAATGAATAAAAATGTAATTCGAGCTCTTCGAATAGCGTCAATGGGAAGCAACTCTATGTACCTGTAAAGACACTTAGTAAAAGTGTTAGTAATATATAAATAGGATTAAAAATGAATAAACCAAATAATAACTTAAAAATCAAAAACCCATCTTATTAACATGAGAAGCTTTGAAAATCGAAGGTAATTTCTTTATCGACCAAATTTAACATATAAAATATATAAAGTTAAACCAAAATTCCATCTTTTTTAATGGGAAGGCCACCAAAATCGACGGAGATATTTTCTCATTGACGTAACATATGAAATATATAAACTTAATTTGAAATTCCGTCTTTATTTTTTTTAAAAAAAAAAGGAAGGCCTCCGAAATCGACGGAGAAATTTCTTTTTAGCCAATTTTAACATATGAAATATATAAACTTAAATTCCATCTTTTTTAAAATGGGAAGGCATCCAAAACCGACAGAGAGATTTTCTCATTGGCCAATTTTAACATATGAAATATATGAACTTAAATTAAAATTCCGTGTTTTTTAAAATAGGAAGACCTCCATAATTGACAGAGAGATTTTTTCATTGGTCATCTTTAATTTGTACACGATTTAACTTGAACATGAACTATGAGAAACATAAAAGTCAATCAAAATTAATGAATTAACTAAAATTAGCTTTAAAAATAAACAAAAAAAAAAAAACAATGTCAAGAATCAAACAGTAATGAGTGTAGCTAGAGAACACAATTAATTATTAGAAAACAACAAAAATAAGTTCAAAAATATGATGTTCACCAAAACAGTAATAATTCTTGGTTAAATAAATATTATTGATAATAGAGATGATCA
This sequence comes from Solanum habrochaites, assembly GCA_027704765.1. NCBI lineage: Eukaryota > Viridiplantae > Streptophyta > Magnoliopsida > Solanales > Solanaceae > Solanum > Solanum habrochaites. The sequence goes on along the minus strand of JAKWJA010002498.1, from coordinate 31,763,649 downwards.
ATTAAATTAAGCAACGAATTCCAACATTAATCAAATACTTCACAACTTTGATGATAGAAAACAAAATAAATAAATAAAAAAACACAATCACTAATGAACAAATGAGAACTATCAAATCTACTTAACAAATAACATAATAGAAACTTAGTATAATGACAAAATAAATCATTGCCAAAGAGGTGTCAACAATAAAATTAGATATCTAAAAGTATTCACCAATCATAATGCATAAAAAATGAAAAGAAAAAGGGTAATCAGTGGTTAGTATTTTCTGACCAAATCTAAAAGTTTCACCACGGGTAAGAGTAGAGTTCGGGTTGTTATGCCGCCGAAGTTCGGAGGGATACCTACAAAACAAGCAAAAATCTGAAGAGGGAAAGGGGAAAGGAAACTGGTCTGAGTGCTCCGGTTCATTGGAGCTCCTCGCTCCTCGTCGGAGGCCATAGAGTTGCTGAAAAAAAGAGTAAAAAGATTTTTTTTAGTGGCTTGAAACTGGTCTCTCGGAAACAATAAAAAATAGGAAAAGGGGTTTTGTGTTGTTTGGCTGGCTGGCGTGGGGTTTTGGTGGTTGTTTCATGATGTATTTGGGGGTCGAAACAGTGGAGGGGTTGGGCAGTTTTCTGGTGGTGTTGGCTGGAAAACATAGTGGGTTTCACCGGAGATGGTGCTCCGTTTAGCTGCTGGCCAGTGAAGCTGTTATCAGGCAGGTTTGGGATGGTGATTGGGTCTGGCTGCTGCTAGCAAAGAGGAGAATAAAAATGGGGTTTTGGAGGTGGCTGGAGAAGATGTTGTTGCGATCTAGTTTTGTTGGTTTTGGGTGTTGTTTTGGCCGGAAGAAGGGAGGAGAAACGGATAGTGATAACTAGCTGTTGTCTGGAGAAATACATCGTGAGGTTTTACCGAAAAATTGGGGAAGAGAGATGGAGGTAAAAGTGGTTCTGGTTGGCCAGAGCTTTACCGAAAATATGGACTGTATTTGGAGAAACACATGGTGAGGTCTCACCGGAAAATTGGGGAAGAGGGATGAAGGTGGAAGTGGTTCTGGTTGGCCAGAGCTTCACCGAAAAATATGGGTTGTTCTAGCTAATTTTGTGGTGGTGATGCACCAATGATAGATATAAAAATATGAAAATACATAATTTTACACCCCTTTAACATCTTTCTTTAAATAAGAGTTGTTAAAAAAAATTGGCCGAAGTTATGGGCTTGAGATCGTGTCCCAAAAAATCGTTATATTAATAAAATATCTGTGTATGCAAATTTTATTCGAATTTGAATAAATTTTTGAACTGTGTAGAATATGAAAATGAATATTAAAAATGTAACAAGTAAAATGAATATGAAAAATTTAGTGAACGTAATCAATTACATGTAAAAATACAATTTAACAAAAATAAAAATTTTATAAAAAATGAACAAATATTTGAACGTCTAGCTGTGACAAAATAATATAAACATACCGATAAAAATCACAATACTTTGAAACAAAGTATGATTATCGACAAATTGCATTAAAATGACAAAACATGTATTTTGAACTATTTAAAATAAAATATTTAAGAAATATTAATTTTAAAATTATCAGATCAAAATTTGATGTCAACTACTGGCCCATTTGTTTGATTAGGATAGATGAAAGAAATCCTGGTCAAACAAAGTTGACAAACCCAATTTTGATTTGATAAACTTTGAACAAAATAATTAACACGTTAGTAGAACATTCACATACCTTCGATGTTACCTACAAAATTGCACAATAAAAGTGGTGTACCTTTTGAAAGTAGGATGGCGTGAATAATATATCAGTTTGAACGAGGTGACAACCCAACACATCTCTTTGAAAGGCGGACGACCCAACTTGAATATAACATGTCACTTTGAACGAGGTAACAACCCAACATGTCATTCTGAAAGGCGGACGACCCAACTTGAATATATCATGTCACTTTGAACGAGGTGACAACCCAACATGTCTCTTTGAAAGAGGGACGACCCAACTTGAATATAACATGTCACTTTGAACGAGGTGACAACCCAGCATGTCTCATTGAAAGGCGGACGACCCAATTTGAATATAACGTGTCTCTTTGAACGAGGTGACAACCCAGCATGTCTCATTGAAAGGCGGACGACCCAATTTGAATATAACGTGTCTCTTTGAACGAGGTGACAACCCAATGTGTTTCTTTGAAAGGCGGACGACCCAACTTGAACTTAACTTATCACTTGAATGGAGGTGACAACCTAATGTGTCTCTTTGAAAGACAGACAACCCAACTTGAACATAACGTGTCACTTTGAACGAAGTGGCAACCCAACGTGTCTCTTTGAAAGGCGGACAACCTAACTTGAACATAACATGTCACTTGAATGGAAGTGACAACCCATCGTGTCTCTTTGAAAGGTGGAAGACCCAACTTGAATATAACAAGTCACTTTGAATGAGGTTACAACCCAACACATCCCTTTGAAAGGCGGAAAACCCAATTTTAATATAAAATGTCACTTTGAATGAGGTGACAACCCAACATGTCTCTTTGAAAGGCAGACAATCCAATTTGAACATAACATGTCATTTGAAGGGAGATGACAACCCAATTTTGAACTTAACGTGTCATTTAAATGGAGATGACAGTCTAATCTTGAACTTAACGTGTCATTTGAAGGGACATGACAACCCAATCATGAACTTAACGTGTCATTTGAAGGGAGATGACAATCCAATCTTGAACTTAACATGTCATTTGAAGGGAGATGACAACCCAATCTTGAACTTAACGTGACATTTAAATGGAGATGACAAATCAATCTCGACCTTAATGTGTCATTTGAAGGGAGATGACACCTAATCTTGAACTTAACGTGCCATTTGAAGGGAGATGAAAACTCAATCTTTAAGTTAATATGAATGGTGTATCACAAAATCTGCATAACAATGTTAGTAGCAAATATAATATAAAAGCAATATAAAATATGCAATCATGGTCTCATATGAACAAGATAATTAACTGATGGGGCAATTTGAACTTAATTAATAACATTATGGATTTTTTTTTAAAATAGCAATTTGAAACTGGATAACAAATAAAAAGTGTCATATCGAACGACATGACAAACCAATTTCAAAAGAATTACTTTATTTGAAAAAATAAATTAATTTCTAAAAGATATCATTTTGAAAGGTATTTCGACCTAAATTTTAAAAAAATGTCATTTTGAAGGGTATGACTATCCAAATTTAAGAAAATTTCATTTTGAAGAGTATGACGATCCAAATTTTTTAAAAAAAACTGTCATTTTGAAGGGCGTGCGACCCAAAAAAAAGATGTCATTTTGAAGGATATGAAGATCCAAAATAAAAAGATGTCATTTTGAAGGATATAACGACCCATAAACAAAAAGATGTCATTTTGAAGGATATGATGACCCCAAAAAATATAATTTTAACTTTGAAACGATCCACAAAGTTACTTGGACAAGTATGATAAGATCAATTTAAAATGGTGTCCATTTGAAAGGTATGATGACCAAAAATTAAAAGACGTCATAACTACCAAAAAATAAAAATGATATCATTTTAAAGGGTATGACTACCGAAAAATGTGATTTGAACTTTGAAATGGTCCACAAAGTTATTTGGACAAATATCAACAATAAAACGGCCCACAAAGTTGGTATGGACAAATATGGAAAGTGGGTGTCAACCCATTTTTATTTTTTGAACAACAAAACATATTTTAACTTGGTTAGCACCAACAATTAGTATGGTACAAAATTTCTCATAATTGTTTCTCTTTAAATCGAGATTGATTTCGAGATAATTCATATGGATTCAAGTGGCACCTCAAATTTACTTAAGTAACGACAAGTTGTGTACATCTTGCTTCAAACAAAATCTTTGGACTAGAAGTAACATCATGTTTCAAGTGCCCTCACAAGAAAGAAAGTTTCAATTTGCACACATTTAAAGTGTTTTGATTCGAGAACATCTGAAAAAGCACACTCACACTCAAAATTAAATGTTCAATGCATGCAATTGTAATACCATAAGCTTGACCTTAATGTAAATCTCCACTAATATGAGAACATTTGAATTGAAATCATATAAGGCTTGTTAATAGCTTGTAATGTAGGATTAGAGATGGGTAAGATAGTCATTTAGGATAAAAGTTACTAAAACCCTTTCTTGAGCTTTGTCCTAAATTGGTACTCTCAACATTTGTTACACTTTTGGCGTTTGATTCTCTTTGTTGTCTCTTACTTTGCACTTTTGACTTTGTGAAACTTTATTTATTTGAGTTTTCCCCTTTTGAATTTTCTTTTTTTTTTATTTGGATTTTTTTTCTTCCTTTCTTGAGATTCTTATTGCTTAAACTTGTGGGGAAGTTTGAACTTTTCTCATTTTTTATTTTTCCTTTCTTTTGAAGTCATTTTTATCTTCTTGACATTCAGGGACTTCGATACCTTTTGTCTTTGACAAATTAACTTTGGATTTCCTTTGTAACTTGCACGTCTTCATTGCACTCAAGAAAGTCAGGCCGAAAGAGGATTAGTGTGCATCTAAGCACTCAGAAGAGGTATAGACTAAAATATGGTTGTCCGAAGAAAAGACATAAGACTCAAAGTGAGACACACTAAGCATTAATGTCATTTGGTGAGCTTTGAAAGGCTCAAACGGGTCAAAGAAGGCCTACAATCATTTTTCAAATCAAATATTACTCAGAATGATGCCTCAATAACATTTAGGACAAGTCCTAGATCAACAATGCAAAATAATTAAATTTAACTCAAAACTCACCACACACTGCACGTGAAACAATGAATTTGATTTTGTTCTAATCTTGAATGTATGGAAGAGAATATTTTAAAGTGTAACAAAAGTATGAACGAGAGGTACCAAAAGAATCTATGGTTTAACAAGAAGTCTATTTTACAAATTATTTTTTCATAGGCACACTTGAACTGTGTTGGCATCAACCAAGTAAAAAATAATTTTAAAAATAAAAATTAGAAGAACAAAAAAATTTAAAAGATCTTTTGAATAAGGAAAAACGAACCCAATAAGGTCTTCCTACGTATTTTATTAATGAGAATCAGGTTTGCATAAAATTTGAACAAAAAAAAAAATTGAAAGGAGGGCAACCAAATTTAACAAAAAATATTATAAATTATTTAATGAAAACTTAACAAGAATGCAGAAATCAGAGAACCACATTGAAGGGCGGATCACCTAAATTTAACAAAAGAGTAACAAAAATGAGATATGAAATTATGAGTCACATTGAAGAGCGGACTACCCAAACTTAACAAAAAAAATAATTTTTATCAATTTAAGAAAAAATAACAAAAGTAAAAAATGAATGAGTCACATCGATGGGCGGACAACCCAACTTAAAAAAAGGTCAATTAAATCAATATTTTTAATGAAATAAGATAAACAAAAATCAAAGATATACAATGAATGTGACATCACATACAAAAAATTAATGCAAAATATATAAACCAAATCGGAGTGAATCCTCATAAATTCTGGAGTCTATGTATAACCTTGGTGAAATTTTTTAGGACATTCCAAAAAAAAATTTCCCTATTCCACCTTCAACACCCTCCGATATTTAATATTGAAACAACTAACTCCTTTGTAAAACTTTTGGACCTCCTAAAAAATTTTGCCCTAGTTTCCGTCTTGAAATAATGGAAAGCTTATGGGGAACATGACCGAGCCCTTATGGTGCCAACGTATCCCGTAAAAACAGGAATCAGGTCAAACGTAGTTCCAACGGAGTGTAACTTAAATGGAGAATGAACTAAGGTTATGAATATTCCAAAATTAGATGACCAAGAGTGGGTTTTGAAAGAACGAAAACCTAAGCGGACAACTTAGGCTGGAACTCACAACATTCATTGGACGCATGACGAACTAATAAATTGTCGATCATTCTGAAAAAGGGTTGAGGATAAAAAAAGTTTAGATGCGTTTCCGCAAGACCATTCTTTAATACACTGTATTTATATCAGAAATATATCATGGATGCAACAACATTGCACAAAAAATAATGAGTATAATATGAAAATAATCAATAAAATATACAAAATCTAATGAATAAAACAATGAAAGTTTGAAAAAATAAACCATAATGGTTAGAACCTCTATATCTCCAACGGAGTCACCATTCTTTTGACATCCTTTGAATTGGAGCAACGTCGCGGTGAGTCAATTCTAAAAATATTAGTTAAAAGAATATAAAACGAGTAAAAGGAAATAAAGGGGTTTAAAGGGAAAAGGGAGTCGCCAATTATTATTTTTTTAGAAAAACTAAGAAACCAATTAATAAATTAAGGGCCCGTTTGGATGGGCTTAATAAAAGTAGCTTTAAAAAAGTACTTTTGAAAGTGCTGAAACTTATTTATAAAATAAGCAGTTATGTGTTTGGATAAAAGTGCTGAAGTTGCTATGCCAAACGTGAAAATGGGAAAATGGAAGAAAGAGATGATAGAGTTATGTGGGTAATTCAGAGATTGTATAAAAATATTATGGGCAAAAAGATAAAAATGTGGTCAACTTAAAACAGCTTATAAGCTAAAAAAGAAAAGGTACCCCTACCCCAGCTTTTAACTTTTGGCTTAAAATAAGTTTTTTTTAACTTAAAATAAGTTATTTTGAGTATTACCAAACAGCTAAATAAGTCAAAAATCAGCTTTTAAATATTTCAAAGGAAAGGGGTTAGACACCCTACGAATTACACAAGTGTGGATTCCCGTCTGAATTCATTTTTTTCAAATTGAGGAGAAGATTATAATAATATACAAGTAATATAAAAATGCAATATACAAAAGTAATAAAATAAAATAATAACATAAGAAACGACCTAAGATTGCCTAAACATCAATATTTGCATAATAATGAATAAAAATATAATTCGAGCTCTTCGAATAGCGTCAATGGAAAGCAAATCTATAGTAAAAGTGTTAATAATATATAAATATGAATAAAAATGAATAAATCAAATAATAACTTAAAAATCCAAAACCCGTCTTATTAACATGAGAGGCCTTGAAAATCGATGATAATTTCTTCATCGACCAAATTTAACATATAAAATATATAAAGTTAAACCAAAATTTTATCTTTTTAAAATGGGAAGGCTACCAAAACCGACGGAGAGATTTTCTCATTGACCAATTTTAACATATGAAATATATAAACTTAATATGAAATTCCGTCTTTTTAAAAAAAAAATGGGAAGAAGGGAGGAGAAACGGGTAGTGATAACTAACTGTTGTTTGAAGAAACACATGGTGAGGTTTCACCAGAAAAATGGGAAAGAGGGATGACGGTGGAAGTGATTCTTGTTGGCCGGAGCTTCACCGGAAAATATGGATTGTTCTAGCTAATTTTCTGGTGGCGGTGGACCAGATGATAAATAAAAAAACCTGAAAATACATAATTTTTTACACCCCTTTAACCTAATGAGCAAATCTTTCTTTAAATAGGAGTTGTTAAAGAAATGGGTCTAAGTGATGGGCTTGAGATCGTGGCCCAAAAAATTGTTAGATTGATAAGTATGCAAATTGTATTCAAATTTGAATAAATTTTTGAATTGCGTAGAATATCAAAATGAATATTAAAAATGTAACAGGTAAAATGAATATGAAAAATTTAGTGAAAGTAATCAATGACATGTAAAAAATGCAATTTAACAGAAATAATGATTTTATAAAAAATGAACATATATTTGAAAGTCTGGTTGTGACAAAATAATATAAACATAACAACCAATAAAAATTCTAATACTTTGAGAAAAGGATGATTATCTACAAATTGCATTAAAATGACAAAACATGTATTTTGAACTATTTAAAATAAAACACTCAATAATTATTAATTTTAAAACTATCAGACCAAAATTTGATGTCAACAGCGGCATCAACTAAGCAATCTTCCAATCTACAGTTGGATAATTGTTTTATCACATCTTTACATTTTGTGTTACTAAACTATGTTGTAATTGTAATTGTGAGTACTTCTAGTTGTTGTGAAGGGTTAGTTGTATAAGGCTTTGATCCGAAGTCCCAGTTGACACCCATGAAACTAAAGTTACTTTTAAGGGATAATGCCCAAGTACCCCCTCAACCTATATCCGAAATCTCAGAGACACACTTATATTATACTAAGGTCCTATTCCCTCCCTGAGCTTATTTTATTAATAATTTTTTACCCCTTTTCGACCTACGTGGCACTATCTTGTGGGCCCAACAAAGGTTGACTTTTTTTTCAAACTAGTGCCACGTAGGCTAAAAAGGGGTAGAAAATTACTTATAAAATAAGTTCAGGGGGGTAATAGGACCTAAGTATAGTATAAGTGTGTCTCTGGGATTTCGGGCATAGGTTGAGGGGGTACTTGTGCATTATCCCTACTTTTAATATAAAATGCCACCTTTGTTTATTGATCATTTGACTAAATAACTTTTCTTGCCTAAAAAAAAAATAGATGTAAGGGGGCTAAAATCTATAGAATTTATAAATTTACAAGTATTTTAGGATAATGTGTAACACATTCCTAGAACTTATTCTACAATAGACGGGAGGAAGAAAGGAAGCAGTAGACTAACAAGTAGAACTTAAAGAGGCTTAAACAAACAACTTCGAGAATATTTGTGCTTCCAGAATTCAATTACTTACAACTGACAGGAAAATCAATTGCAATCACCAACAACCATGAATCAAGAATTTATACACTTTAATTAGCTAAGATGCGTGTACGAAAATTATCAAATTTGCATACAGAGATTGTGTAGAAGGTAGTAGTCAAGAATTGACTCAGCCATGGTAAGACAAGCGCAACAATTTCTGGATAGGAGGGATCAATTTAATCTAGCACAAAATGCCTTACAGTGGGTAGGATTGCATTGAACTTTAAGGTAGATGGAACAAAGTTCCCATAAGACAACATATAAAGGAAAAAGATCATGCAAGGTTCTGTAGGAAATGAACAAACAATACTACATGTTGGTAACATAAATAATTTTTCACAGAATTTCCACAATTTCAGTTGCTCAATGGCAACTGGCTATATCAAAAGCAGTAAGAAAGAAAATGAAAGTGTGAGACTCAGAAATACATGATGTGCCAAGAATTTAATTTTTTTTTTACCTCCCATATTTACTTAACTCACGCTCCAGATCATGTGAACTGGTCCGTGAAGACAGGTTTTCCACATAGAGGCGAGTGCTACTTCCCATCCGATCATCGTAACTAGGCATCTTCACAACAAGATTCTCAAACTGAAAACATGTACAGAACAAAAATAACAAAATTTTATAAGTCAATCCGTTCACAAACATTATTAATCAGCAACTTTGTGTCATTTGATTACAACCTTCAACCGTAACAATCTAATATAAATGAATGGAACTAATACATAATTATGATTAATCAACAATTATCTTCCCCGAGGCAAAGACCTAAGTTTACTATATTAAGGCTATTAGAAGGCAGACAAAACAAGTAAAATTATTACCAACCAAACTTGAAACTCAAGTAATAATTATTTAACCTACTAACTAATCATTGTGTAGTCTTAAACATTACTGTTAATCAAGATAAGCTCATTATTACAATATGAGAAATTAATTGTTTTTACTATTACAAGGTATCTGCCAGGATGAAGAGCCAAATATCTAGCAAAAAAGAAAAGAAGTAGATAAATAGAAAGAGACGATGAGATGTACTAATTCATTCACCATGTCGTTATATTGATTTCAGTTTCAGTTATTGCATTGCTCCTAAACGTCAAAATGCATGAACCAGGCTTACTAAGTAATCTTTAGACAAGAAAAAGTCGTTGCATATAATGAACATATTTTGTCCTTACCAGCTAGATAAAGACGTATGTGTAGAATAAAATATTTGAATAATTCAGTAACCTCAGCGCATCAAATCCCAATGGATAAAAGCCTACAGTGTTCACAATTACTCTTATCCTCTTTCCCCAGTTTCTCCAACTTCTTTATATTACCCATATGACACAGTATTCTTAGCATTTTGATGAAGATAAATACCCAAGATGTAAGTATCTACGACACTCTATCAGAAAATTTTGAAAAATCCCAAGTATCATCGAATTTTCATATGACAAATCATAAAAAAAGGCCTTACCTCAAGAACATTAACTTGTTCCACCCACTGTGACTTCACTAAATAGCATAACAGCACCCACCTCTCCAGGTTTCTACATTCTTTGACTCTCACCCCAGATAACGAATTATCAAAAATGCTCACCTCTTTAGGTTTCTACTCAAATAGTACATTCACTCTTTTCTCTAAGGTACAATCTATACACAAAAGACATATTTTTTTGGAAAAAGAAAATAAACTGAATGAACCAACCAACATATCCAGCAACATGACGTGTATGTAGTCTTACTCCTACCCTGAACTGTGAAGGTAGAAGGACTATCTCCAAAAGTGCTTGGATTGAAGAAACAACAAAGAGAACAAACCACGTGTAATCCCACAAGTTGATCAAGCGATGTTGATTTTTAAGCAACCTTACCCCTACCCTATGAAGGTAGAGAGGTTGTTTTCGATTACCCGTCACACCAAATTTTCCTCATCAAAAGAACTTTAAATAAAACAGATAAAGGAGAAGAAAATGTTATCAAGATTTTGAGGAAGGTGCTGAAGCAGGACGTGGTTCATCGAGAACTGAAATACCAATGAAATAGAGCACTCCAATTTTTGCAAATAAGATTAAACTCATAAAAAACCTCAACACTTGAATTTTTTTGTCAAATTAAAAGGAACTCAAATCAGCTTCTTTTTCTGTGCGATTCTGAATACAGAAAGAGAGATAAGATAGAAACTTAGGGAGAACTAAGGAAAATTCTAGAACAGAAGGACTGAACCATGAAGAAAACTTTAATCAAACAGATAACAGACAATCGCAAAGAAATTTTGAGGAGAATCGAAACCACAATGAAATTGAACACTCCCATTTTAGAAAATCAACAAATTAAACTCATCAAAAACTTCACCACTTGAAAGTCTATAAAATTAAAAGGAACCCGAAACAACAATTTTGTCTCTGCAATTCCGAATATATTGATAAATACATATACACCCAAATTTTCTGACAATAAAACGAAGAAGAAAAGAAAACATAATTCTAGAATAGAGCAACTAAACAAGGAGATAAAAGGAGAAAGGAAAACGTGTGCCGTTGTCTACAATCGGAATCAGTAAAATTCAGCACTCCCATTTCAACAAATCAATAATTTATTGTAATTTTTAAAAATTCTCAAAATCCAAATCAGCTTCGTCTCTACGATTCTAAATACAGAGAGAGTTAGTTACCAAGATTTAAAGAGAAAATTACCGAGATTTGGAGAGGAGGATGATGGAAATTGTGGGTCGTCATCTACAATCGAAATATCAGCAAAATCAAGTTTTCCCATTCCAAACTTCGACTGCATGCAAGAAGTTTGGAAGGAGACAAATTCTCCTCAAATTAAGAGCTCTCGGACATGCTCAATTTCTTCATTCAAGCACCAACACTTTATGGAAAAATTGAGAGAGACGAATCAAAAGAAAAGTGGGCAAAATAAGATAGGACAAATTCAAAATTGAATTTTGAAATTTGAATGCCGTTGGGATACTATGAACGTTGGAGTATTTTATTTAATTCTATTTGTGATTTTAAAATACATCCTCTTCTAAGTTTTTTTAAAAATATTCCGCTCTTATATTTTAAAGAAAAATTTTAAAGTAAATTATGTAATATAAAATTTATAAATTCTCACATACATAAATTAGATTAAATAGCTATACATCTTTATGATAAAAAAATGTGGAAATATGAATTTTAATAAAATAATATAAAAGTCTAATTTATACAGAAAAAATGAATAAATATAAAAGAAACTTTATAATGTGAATGAATTTTAGTAAAATAATATAAAAGTCTAATCACTACAGAAAAATTAAATAGATATAAAAGAAACTTTATAATGTGACTAAAAAAATGTAAAGAAAAATTAAATTTATGATTTATTTTGATGTAGTATACATTTTAATTTTTAGATTTTAAATAGTTATTTTTTAGAAAAGCTATCATATTTTAATCAAATACTTATATTTTAGGAACCATTAATGCCCTTCCGTAAACAAAAAATTAAGATGATACCATTTACATAAATTTAAGGGAAAAGGGTCAAAATTAGCCCTCAACTTTGTTTTATTGGTTGATTTTATCCCTGCCGTTAAAAACAATTTATTTTTACCCCTGCCGTCAATAATGTTAACGAATATACCCCTCTTTAGATGAAAACCCCCAAATCACTTAAAATTATCTGATTTTACTTAAATTACCCAATTTAACCTGATCCGACCCACTTAATAATATAACACATTTCTTTTATCCAAATCAACTTTATTTTCCCCATCACCACCAAAGACACCACCCTCTCCGAGTATGAAAGTCTAGGATCAGTAGACCTAAGATGGTGCCCTTTTAAGCATGACTAATATGTGCAACCTTCTAAATAGAAAGAAGGTTAAGAATTAGCTATCCTTATAGATCGTTGAGTGGAAGCCCAGAACCCATTTTTGGTAGGTGCATTATGACTAGGTAATGACTAAGAGATGGTAACTTTTCATATGCTCCTTTTTATTGAACTTACTCTATAAGAAAAAAAGGTTAGCACCGAGCGAATATGTTATGGGATGTAGCTCTACTTGAGAAGGAGACTAGAGTGTGTAAAAGACCTTGATAATCCTTAACTATGTGTCTACATGGTATGTGTCCTAGTTCTACCCTTGGCAAGTAGAACACCCTCTACTGGAGTAGGGTAGACTCAAGATTCCATGCCTAGCTTGTATGATCTATGTCGGTTATTTCCTATTCTCATCATGTGAGATACATAGTAGTATTAAATAAGCTATACGATGTTTAGGTAGTGGAATGTTACGCTATCTAGACATGACACGAGTAGGCTTTGATGGTGCTAGAGTGTAGGTTCTTTAGGTCTTTCTAAGACCATTATATGAAGTACTTAATGAATGAAATGTCTTCTAATTGACTTAATGAATGATTATGACTTTAGATAGTGTATGTTGACTAGAATGTCCTCTATATTGGGTAGCTTTGAGGGTTGCTTAGGTTAGATTGAAGAGGGTGTGTGGGCGGTCTCTTCTTGTCCTACTTAGGTCAATCTTGGAGAAACATTAGGTGGGGAGTAAATGAAAGGAAAAGGGAACAATATTATCTTAGGTAGTCTTAAGGATTAGGTAGGCTTGAAGAGGGTGTATGAGCGGTCTCTTCTTGTCTTATTTAAGTAAGTCTTAAAATAACCTTTGGTGGGAGGTGTATACATTTCTATAGGTTGAAGTGATTTTGATGCTACATTGTGGAATTTGACTTATATGCATATATGTTGACTTGTAAGTAACTATTATACTTGTCTTAAAGGGTTTTATCAAAAAGAGCATGTTTCATACAACAAAGTCTATTTATCATGATTTTATGCATTACATCATACTTAGTACAAGTGTTTGTACTAATTCCATACATTTGTCTATCTCTACAGATGTAGGTGGCATTTGAGAGGAGTCTTGAAATGGAAAGCTTGGATTAGTATTCATTCAAGAAAGAGTTGGTATGTCCTCACTAGATTCGAGGACATCTTGATGTTTACTTTTCCTTATTGAAAGTATTGTAATAGACTTAGATATTTTCATATATGATGAAGTGTGGGTCGTGTCCCAATATATTCGTCTGTCTAAGATTGCGACTTTGAGACTTAGTCTTTCATTATGTTTTTCTGTAAAAGAGATATTTTGAAGTATTATTATTTCATGTGAAAATTTTTAATTTCGCACTACTTTTCATACATGTATGCAATGAACGATGTAAAAGGGCTTCTATAAGACCTCCAAGAGGTCAAGTACGCCGTGTTGTTATTCGAGAATGCCCTAACTTCTATGGGGTACTCTCGAGTCTTAACACATTTGGTATCAGAACATAAGGTTATGAAGTAGGACTTAGGAATCAAAAATCTCAAAAAGCCACGTCTAGTAGAGTCTTGTTTATTGGTGTGAATCACGACACTTCCATAAGCGAGAGGCTATAGGAAGATAGAATTTCCCTTCTTCTCTACTTTTGTGTCGTGTCGTAGAGTTAAAAGTTATAAGTGTCCTTTCTTAATATTTTCTCTTATGTTTATAGGAGATGAATACGAGGACACCGGCTAGGAGGGTTTGATGAGGAGGTGGTTGTTGGGGGAGTTCCTCCCCGAGCAAGTTGAGCAAGTGGAACAAGTTTATCAAGGCGCTCAAGTTCCACCACAAGGTGATCAAGTCCAAATTGTGGGTAGAGGTAATGAGGTTTCGACGGTTCCCCCGGTTATAGCTAATGGGGAGATTAGAGAGGCTCTCCTAACCCTAGCCCGAGCTATGACAACTCAAGTGAATAAAGACATTGGGCCTAGGATAAATTCTATGAACTCTAGATTGAGGGACTTTGTGAGGATGAATCCTCTTATCTTCTTTGGTTTTAAGGTGGGAGAAGATCCCCAAGCTTTCTTGGATGAGGTGTATAAGATAGTGCATGCTATGGGAGTGACTTCTCAGGAGAAAGTGGAGTTAGTTTTGTATCAATTGAAAGATGTTACTCAAGTATGGTTTATTCAATGGAAGGATAGTATACTGGTTTAATCGGGTCCCTTAGAGTGGGAAGGTTTTAACGAAGCATTCCTAGAAAGGTACTTTCCCTGTGAGAATAGGGAGGTTAAGATTAATAAATTTATAAACCTTAGTCAAGGTGGCATGAGTGTTGAGGAGTATTCTTAAATTTTATCCTATTGTCTAAGTATGATCCATCCTTGGTGTCTAACCTAGGGATGAGATCAGTAGGTTCTTGACCGGTGTTTAGAATATTGTGAAGGAAAAGTGTAGTACAACCATGCTCCATGGTGACATGACTCTATCTAGGCTTATGGTGTATGATCAATGCATTGAAGAGTCTAAACTTTGGAGGAGAAATAGAGATGCTAAGAGGGGAAGAACCGAGGAGCAAGTTCAACCTAAGTTTAAGAAGAGGGTTCCAAATAAAGATGGTCCTAGTGCTCCAAAGGCTAACTATGAGAGAAGTGGTGGTTAAGCCTACTTGTGCTACTTCTGGGAAAAAGCACTTTGGAAAGTGTCTAGTCGGTACTACTGGGTGCTTTAGTTGTGGGAAGGATGATCATAAGGTGAGAGATTGTCCTACTATTGCGGCTAGAGGAAGAGAGGCCAAGCAAGTTGCTCCTAATGTACGGATGGTGGTGCTCCAAAGAGGATTTGCTTCTATATCCAAATGAACAAAATTAGATAATGATGATAATGCCGATAAGTTATAGTTTTTTTTCTTTAGTTATAAGAGTTCCTTCTAAGTGGGTGGTGAGTAGTAGAATGGTGATTTGTTGTCTCATCTCTTCTATTCAATTCAAGCTTGAGAGATAGAATGTCATAGTAGCATGTAGCATGTTGCATTGTGTTTAGGAGTCTAGTTGAAATTGAATTTCATTGATTCCTTGCATTTTGCATATTACGAAGTTATGATTATGTTTTAAATTGAGTTTATATGGATTTTTATCTTATATTGTCATAATTCCATAATAAATTGCTTAAGAGTTGCATTTTTTAAACTTGAGCATATTTCACTGTAAGGCTTTGACAGTTCACTGTAAAGATTTTAAAATTTTGACTAAATTGTTCTTTCATGAAAAAATGTTTGTAATGCATATAGAACTGTTGTATATGAGCATGATAATGAATGGAGAAGGAGTTTCTCCTAATTAAAATGAAGAAGGTGAGTCTTATTGCATGATGAGTTGTAGAATTAGTTTCTATCTTCTTGTTGTGTTTTGAGTCTCTTAAGTATGTGAAAGTTTTGTTCATCCAAATTGTGTATTATGTATGGTGTGGTATGATTATGTGCTTCTAGTATTGAGTTTCTTATCTCTTGATAGTGCCTAAAGAGTAGCAACTGTCATTTGAGGACGAATGTTTACAAGTAGGGGAATATTGTTACACCCTCAAAATGAGTAGGTGGAGTTAGAGCCTAACATACGGATTATGAGTTTATTAAGTCTTAAAATGGTTTATAACGATATTTATAGTCAGTGTCTAAAGTTTGGTGAAGTTTGGAGGTCAAACGTCCAAGATGTTCGAAAGTTTTGCCTTGAAACGTGCTTGTTGCCTTAGTGTGTTTCGTCAAGTTCTATGTGTTGTTTTGAGTTAAAATTAATGTGAGAGGTTACTAACATGTATAGTAGAGTATTTGAGGTGGAAAAGTCCAGGAAAAACTCCCCAAGGACCAACCAAAGGGTCCTTGAGGAGGACCCAACCTTGGGCCAACAAGCTGTCCATGGCAGCAACTTTAGTTCCTTGGTGAAATAGGTCAGTGTTGCGGACTTGGTACACCAAAGTGCCAAAAGTTGGTCCGTGTCCGGAAACAACATAGACTCAACTGCCCCAAAAGTTATTTCCAAAAAAATCATGCGGGAACCGCTCGGCGTCGCGGACTTGTTCCTTGATAATAATTCCTGAAATTTAAGTTGAGTTTGAGTTGGTTAAAAAGGTCCTATAATTTTTAAGGGGTATTTTGGGTATTTTAGGGGCTAATTATTGGTGGTAATTAGACCTTTTTAAACCCCAATTCACCCTTCAAATCATAACTCTCAAGTCCAAAACAAAACCTCTGCATTGTTTCTCTCAAAAAACCTCCATTTATGAAGCTTTGAAACTCCAAGGAAGAAGATAGATTTTCCAAGTTTTTTTCCATCAATCTTGTGGGCTTTTCTTCACAATTAAGGTATGGTTCTTAATCCTTGAAATCTCTCTCTTCAAGGAGTCAATTTCAATGAATATCAAATATGATCAAACCATGAAATCTTCTAAATTGAAATCTAGCCATGGGTCCTTGCATAAAACGTTTTAGATCAATTATTTATGATTGAATTAGTGTTGATTAAATTTTACATCAAAATTTTTATGGACCCATGTAATTCATGAACCCTAGTTTTTTACTACATTGTGGGTGACTTGATCATGTCTTAATGGTATTGAATTCTTATGTAGTTTCATTAGGGCTATTGAATTATGATAGAATTATGTTAGAATTGTTAGTATGCTTCCCCAAATTCATAACGATATTGAATTACTTTTGATTCATTGTCTATTGTAAATATTGGATTGAATTGGTGATCATGACCATGGGTAAGGGCATCTAAGTATTGTATTGGATCATTTACCTATGGATTGAAGTGGTGAGAATGGATTGGTGGTATGTTGCCCTAATTCTCTATATATAATGTAGTATAAATCTTAAATTGTGATTATGATTTATATGATCTACTTATGGTGACGGTGCTTATGTGTTATACTTTAGATAATGTGGCCTCGTCGGCAATACTTTATGAATTGTATTGAACATGGCCTTGTCAACATTACTATATGAATAGTGATATTATCATGTTAAGACTTGGTTATGATCAATGTGAAGGACTATATGGTATATGTGTATGTATGATATTGAACTCTCCTAATTGACTTTGTGTGATCATGATAGACTAGGGTGATGTCTCTAGTTGTGTTACTAGTGTATCTTGATAGGTTGACTTGCTTACTCCTATATGATACTTGAACACAATTGAATATGTGATATGAATTTGAATGTTGAATGAAAGTCTAGGATCGGTAGACCTAAGATGGTGCCCTTCTAAGAATGACTAATATGTGCAACCTTCTAGATAGAAAGAAGGTTAAGAATTAGCTATCCTTATAGACCATTGAGTGGAATCCCTAGTGGAACCATTTTTGGTAGGTGAATTATGACTAGGTAATGACTAAGAGATGGTACTTATTTCATATGACCCTTTTTATTGAACTTACTTTATGAGAACAATGGGTAGCACTGAGTGAATATGTTATAGGAAGTAACTCTTCTTCAGAAGGAGACTAGAGTACAATGTATCTCTACTTGAGAAGGAGACTAGAGTGAATAAAAGACCTTGATATTCCTTGACTATGTTTCTACATGGGATATGTCCTAGTTCTACCCTTTGCAAGTAGAACACCCTCCATCGGAGTAGGGTAGACTCCAAATTCCATGCCTAGCTAGTATGGTCTATGTCGGTCATTGCCTATTCTAATAATGTGGGATACATACTAGTTTTTAATAAGCTCTACAACATTTAGGTAGTGGAATGGAACGCTATCTTGACATGGCATGAGTAGGCTTTGATGGTGCTAAAGTGTAGGTTCCTTAGGTCTTTCTAAGACCATTATGTGAAGTACTTAATGAATGAAATGTCTTCTAATTGACTTAATGAATGAATATGACTTAGCTAATGTATGTTGACTAGAATGTCCTCTATATAGGGTAGCTTTGAGGGTTGCTTAGGTAATCTTGAATAGGGTGTATGGGTGGTCTCTTCCTGTCCTACTCAGGTGAATCTTGGAGTAACCTTAGGTTGGGAGTAAATGAAAGGAAAAGGAAATAATCTTATCTTAGGTAGTCTTAAGCATTGTTTAGGTAGGCTTGAAGAGGGTGTATGGGCGGTCTATTCTTGTCTTACTTAAGTAAGTCTTAGGATAACCTTTGGTGGGAGGTGTATACGTTTATATGGGTTGAAGTAATGTTGATGCTATATTGTGGAATGTGACTTATATGCATATAAGTTGACTTGTAAGTAACTATTATACTTGTCTTAAAGGGTTTTATCAAAAGAGCATGTTTCATACAAAAAGTATGTTTATCATTACTTTATGCATTATGTCATACTTAGTACAAGTGTTTGTACTTATTCCATACTTTTTGTCTATCTCTAAAGGTGTAGGTTTCATTTGAGAGGAATCTCAGAGTGGAAGCTTGGATTAGTATTCATTCAAGCAAGAGTTTTTATGTCCTCACTAAATTCGAGGACAGCATGATGTTTAGTTTTTCTTATTGAAAGAATTGTAATAGACTTGGCTATTTTCATATATGATGAAGTGTGGGTCGTGTCCCAATATATTCATCAGTCTAAGATTGCGACTTTGAGACTTAGTCTTTCATTATGTTTTTCTGTAAAAGAGATATTTTGAAGTATTGTTATTTCATGTGAAATTTTTTAATTTTGCACTACTTTTCATACATGTATGCAATGAACGATGTAAAAGGGCTTGTATAAGACCTCCGAGAGGTCAAGTACGCCGTGTTGCGATTCAAGAATGCCCTAACTTCTATGGGGTACTCTCGGGTCGTAACATCCCCTTCCTCCGCCCGGGGGGCCAAGAGGACCCTTCCCTCTCCCCTTCCTCTGCGCTGGGGCGCCACTGCCTGAGGATCCCCCTCCCCTTACCCCCTGGGGCGCCACTGCCCCAGACCCCCTCGTCACATCAAGAATTCTCTTAATAAGTCAAGTATAAAATACTCATTTTCCTATCAACATTTGTAAATACATAGACAAACTCAAATAAAACCTTCATTCAATTTTTATATTTATTTTTCCATAAATTCATAAGCATCGATCTAGCACAAAAATTAAAATCATGTAGCATCTCAAATAATGTTAATATTTTTAGATGTGAGTATAATAAGAAAAGCTTTTTCATTCTAAGAACTTAAGTAGTTCAAGAATCACTAACAATATATAAAAATAATTCATCATTTTTCAATCTGGAAACACAAAATAATTTTAGTTGGCATAAATGTACTCAACATTACAAAAATCTAAAACCCAATTTCTTACTTTCACATATTAGCCACAAGATTCTCTTGATAAATGACCACAACAATTTACATTATCTGCTTAGTCATATTTGTTTTTACTTAGCGGGATTATCGATCATTTCTCTGAATCTTCTCAAACATAGAAAGATATGATGACTTAATTTACCACGCACAAATTCAATAAAATATATACATATAATATCATCACATACCTTATTAACACGGATGCAAAGATCCAATCATCATTCACCATAATAACTTTGTAGTATATTTGTCACGATCCAAAGTACATCCTAGAAGATAGGGCATCATTCAAGTCACCGCACGACATACTCGACCTTGCGGAGGTCTTGCACAAGATCTTGGACATCATTCATCACATATGTATATATGAAAAGTAGTGCCTTTTCACAACAATAGAACAATAATTCAAAATCTCTTTCATAGTAAACATAGGAAAAGTCTTAGTCTCATTGAATCCATCTTAAACACACGAATATCTCGGGTCAAAGCCCATACATTAACAAAATAGAAAATATCAAAGTCTAATACAATGTCTCTTGACAATAAAAGCTAAACATGGCTATGTCCTCGAATCAATTGAGGACATACTAAAACTTGCTTGAAAGGATGATAATTCCAAGCTTGATCCCAATATACTCCTCACTTTTCATCTACACCTTTAAAGAAAAAAGAGTATATGGAATTAGTACATTAGAATGCACTAAGTATGGTGACATGCAATATAAACATGCTAAAAGGACATTTAGTTTAAAGTATGCTTTTATGCTCTTTTTGAATAAAACCTCATAAAACATAAGTATAAGAAACCACTTACAAGTAAACATTCACACGTGTAAGACAAATCTCAAGTAATCCACCATATAGAATTAACATCACTTCAATCCATATAAGCATATAACCTTCCTACCCAAGGTCCTCCTAAGGCTCACTTAAGTAAGATATGACACGGCCACCCATACAACCCCTTCACAAATACTAAGTGATCGTCAAGGCTTCCTAAAGTAAGATTATTCACTTTATTCAATTAAACGCCCTACCTAAAGTTACTCTAAGACTCACCGAAGTAATACATGAAGAGACCGCTCATACACTCTCTCCACGCCTGCCTAAGCAATCCGTAAAGCTACTCTAGATAAGTACCTTTTCATTCACATGCATTAATTTAAGTCAATATATAGTCATTACAACATTGAAGAGACATTCACATTTAGAAGACTTCACATAATGGTTTTGGAAGACCTAGGGAACCTGCATCCTAGCACCTTCAAAGCCTACTCGTGCAATGTATAGATAGTGTCCCATTCCACTACCTACACGTTGTAGAACTTTTCTAATACTAGAATGCATCCCACATGATGAGAATAGGCATTAACCGACATAGACAATAATAGCTAGGCATGGAATCCGGAGTCGACCCTACTCCGATGGAGGGTGTTCTATTTACCAAGGGTAGAACTAGGACACGTCCCATATAGGCACATGGTTAAGGAATATCAAGGGTTTATTTGTAATCTACTCTTAACTTAAGTAGAGACACTACCAAAAGCAAATTCACTCGGTGCTAGCCATATTATCATAGAGTAAGTTCAATTACATAAGGGCATATGAAGAGGTGCCATATTTTAGTCACTACCAAATTATAATACACCTTACCAAGGATATGTCCACTACAATGCCACTCAATGGTCAATAAGGATAGCTCAATCACTTTCTTAGATATGGTTTCATGCCATTCCAGCCAACCTATCCCCAAGTCCATCATTCACACAAGGAGGATACCATTACGACTTTAGACTTCAAGGATATCACAACCTTCTCTCTAGTTTGAAGATTCCAAGTTAATGACCCTTTTAGCATGTTCATGGTCATATTTCAATCATTCCTACACATACATTACAAAGGTACTTAAGCCTACTAAATCAAGATTTCATATTTATATTCTTCATGTATCAAGTAGAGGGACATAGGTCTACCAAAACAATACACACATATCATCATCTTATCACATGTATAACAACATTCAAAACAAGACACCCATATTATCATCTTGTCACATGTACAAAACCATTCAAGTAGCACATAAAGACAACTAAGTATACTACAAGTCACCCTATCCATTCTTGAAGGAACATCAACATAGTCCTTGATAAGTCTTATATAGACAATTAAAGAGAATCATACTTCAACATTAAGTATACTCATATAAAGACATCACCATAGTCTATCATGATCACTTATAATCAATTAGGATAAAACATACTTTCACTTCATTCATACACATACCACATAAGCCTTCACAATGATCACCTATACAAGCTACAACATGATAACATCACAATTCATCTAATAACAACAATAATGCTGACACAGCCAAGTTCTTCACAATTATAACACATAAGCACCGATAAGTGGACCATACAAATCAACATGATTCAATACATATACTACACAATATAGAAGAGATTAGGCCATCTTACCACCATTCCATCATCAACACCTTCAATCCTTAGTCATTACAACCAATTCAATTCATAAGGCTCTTACAAATAGTCATACACACCAATTCAAACCAATAATCAAACCATATAATGATCCAACAAGATACAATATGAAAATCATCAAATTAGGGCAGCCTATATACAATTCTAACATGATTTTTACATAAATCAATGGCCCAAAGTAATCTACACAAGAATTCAATACCATATAGTCATGATCAAATCACCCACATTATAGATAAAGTTAGGATTTCATGATTTGCATGGGTTCATAGTAATTTTGATCTACAATCATTAAATTAACTTCAATTTTAACACAAATCATTGATTCAAATCGTTTTATGCAAGAAGCCATGGCTAGAAGTTGAAATAGAAGATTCTATGTTTTTTTATCATCTTTGACAGCCATTGAAAATGACTCTTTGAGTGGAAGAGGATTCAAGGATGAAGAATCGTACCTATATTGAATATAAGCCCAAGAAATTGATGGAGAAAAACTTGGAAAATCTGTGTTCTTCCTTGGAGCTTCAAAGTTTCATCAATGGAGGTTTTAGAGAGAAGGAATGGAGAAGTTTCTTTTTTGATTTGAGGATTTTAGCTTAATTAGTGAGTTTTTGGGGTTTAAAAAGACTCAATAACCGTCAATAACTAGTCCCTAAAAGACCCAAATGACCCCTGAACTTAATGGACATATTAACCAATTCAAATTTGACTTACAAACGACGCGACCAAATCTGGGAGGTCACTGCGCATCATTCTCAGATGTTCAGACCCTTTACATGTCAATCTCTGTGTAGGAACCATCTATACTCAATTTAACCCTCATACAATACCCTAAATCTCCACTATAAAACACTACGACACACTAGTTCAACTTAGACTAGTTTATGAACGTCTTGAACGTTCCTCAACGTTTCACTTCCAAACTCTTCAAACTGATTTCTAACACTTATATTCATCATTTTAAGACCTTATTAACTTATGACACACATGATAGGATCTAGTTTAACTTAGCTCGTTTGTAGGGTGTTACAATATTTCTCTCACAACAACCTGATTTATGGCATTTTGTCTTCTCAAGTCCTAAAATTCTCAAAATTCAAAGGTACCAATAAAGTGGCAATTAGTCCATTGCACTAAGGCAATGAACAAGTGCACTATTGGACTACAAATCATTCTCATCTGTAGGTCATGCTACTAAGAAGTTAGTTAACATTGTGAGCCAAAGTAAAATTTAAAAATCAATAAAATCATAAAGATATGACTTATCCTTCCCTGCAACTTCACAAACTTTTAAAGTCTAATTTAAACACAATGATAACTTCTTCAAAAAGTCAAATAATTATTCACTTATCTCTTTATCGAGTCATTTGTCCCTTCTTGTAATTAGTAGTTTCCAAATGAGTTAGAATTAGAATTATCTTGAAGATTGTTGTAAAATTTTATGTTTAACACGAACACTTATACCGGATTCATCAAAGCTTGTACTTCACCACGAACTCTAGTAGGAAATTTTCATAGCTTGAGGCGTGTCAAATGACACTGTCCTTAAAGATATTTCACTTGGTATGAGTGTATCCCCAGGATTCAACAAGCTCTTCTAGTATAAACTAGAAGCCAGAAACTAACAAAGATTCAATGAACAAAAACCAACACACCAATAGACTGTAGAAGAAAAAATTTACTTTCTAATATGTATTTTGTTCTATATCTCATATGTAATACAGGAAGACCAAATTTATATGGAAACATACATTAGGTTAAAGCCTTCAATGGTTAGATAAGGGGATTAATGTCCATAATGAAGAATCAATTATGATAATAAATAGCCAACGGTAAAAAAAGTTTTGTAACAGAAGAGTTTAAGGACTATTAATAGCTAGTTAAGACTATTTAAGGAGAGGAAATATTTAGGACATAAAATAATATTTTCTTCCCAATATAATGGAATATAAAATAATTCTTTTCGAGATATATATAATCATATTTTTCCAACACATAGTTCCATAGTAGTTAGACTTACAAAATTATAATATTTCTCAGCGATCAAAAACAGGATGATAGATAGCAGAAGAACACAAAAAACTCACAAAATAGAGAAATTTACAGCCTTCTTCACAGAATTTTCACATAAAATTATCAAGATTTCTTCTCAATATGTTGGATGACTTCTCAAAATTATTTTATGTTATTCTCAAACTCTAACATTATCATTTTTCTAATGTAGGTCAATTAAGACATCCAAATAACTCGTTAATGTTACTATATGATAAACAATTCATTAAAAATGATGGATATTTGATATTCGATTTGATTTTTAAATTGAGGATTCAATAACAAATATCTCAATCATAGGAAAAATGATGTTCACAATGACGTATGTGTTATTCCCCTTTATTAGTGACCAATGTGTAAATATTCATATAACTTAAGAAAAGTAGATAAGAAATTTGATCAACTACTTGCTTTAAAGTTCCTTTCTTTAGCTCCACACACTTATAAATTGTATTTTCAACTACTTTAATTTGATACACTATCAAAATTTGAATTTGGACCCTGTCCATCGTTGTTCATTTCAATTGTTTCCATTTCATCAAGGGTTTGGGTATTATACCGCAATAATTGGACTTTTGTGTAATATAACATGATCAAAACAGACAAAATTACAATCATCAAAGGGTATGTTTGTTGTGGAGGTTTTCCGATTTTCCATGTTTGATTGGCTTAAAATATTTTTCGAATCAACTCATTTTCCTCAAATTAAAGGAAAATGACTTCCCTTTAAAAATTAAGGAAAATACTTTCCAAAAAATCTACTTCATCCTTTAATATTTTTTCTTACCCTACTCATATCTCATACCCGACCCTCTCTATTCCAAAAACATTATTTTGAAAAATGTTTCATATTTTAGGATTTTGTTACCTCACTCAACCCCCATCAACCCTAACCCCCACCCCCCCCCCAAAAAAAAAAAATTGCTTTTAAAAAATTTTGAAATTTATTTTTTTAAAAAAAAAATTATGTCACTCCCGCCACCCACACACCCCTAAATAAGGCCACCCCACTCCCCCGTCACCTCATCAATTTTTTTAATAAAAAAATTATTTTGGGAAAGTGTTTCAAATTTAATTTCTTTTCTTCATTTTTAATGTCACCCCTACACCCTCTCCCCTGTATCACCCCACCCAGGCCACCCAGTCAATTTTTAAAAAAATTATTTTTGACAAATATTTCAAATTAATTTTTTTTATTTTTACGCCACCCCCTCCTCTAGGCTATTCCCGTCAAATAAAATTTATAATAAAAAAATATTTTTGAAAAATATTTCAAATTTAATTTTTTTCATTTTTTATGTCATTCTCCCCCCCCCCCCTCATATTTCTCAAAATTTTATTTTTCTTTAAAAAAAATTGACGAGAATAGCCTAGGTGGGGCGTGGGGTGGGCGTGGGTGGGATAGGGCTGGAGTGGCATAAAAAATAATTGTCAAAAAATATTTGAAATACTTCGCAACTTTTTTTTAAAAAAAAAGATTAAAAAATTTGACAGGGGAGGGAGGGTGGCCTTATTTGGGGAGGGGGGGGAGGGGAAGTGGCGTAAAAAAATAAAATTAAAAATTAAATTTACTTTTTATTATGGGGAGGATTGGGTACGGGGTATGGGTTGGGTAAGAAAATAAATTAAAGGATGAAGTAGAATTTTGGAAAATCTTTTCTTTAATTTGAAGGGAAATCATTTTCATTAAATTTGAGGAAAATTATAAAATATTTTCTAATCAATTTAAGTCAATCAAACATGAAAAAATTGGAAAACATCTTCTGAAAAATGTTTTCCTCCATCCAAACACACCATATAAGGATTAAACTCATTTACCTAAGTAATAAATAACAACTATACCTAAAATGCTATTCTAAAGAAAATTTGGAATAAAACTTATTATGTTTTCAAATAAACTAGGAAATATGGTAGGTCATGTCTATGTATATTTAAGGCATAATACATAAATTTGCCCTTAAACTTTACCTCATTTGATATTTATGTCCTCCAACTTAAATATGCACAAGTAGACACTCAAACTTATACAAATTTGAACAAAAAGACACACGCGTCCTACGTAACATCATACATGGCAATTTGTGTCCTTTGTGGTGTCCTATGTGTATTATGCCACATAGAATTCATGTGTCTACTTCTTCAATTTTATAAAATTTTAAGTGTCTACTTGTGCAAACTCAAAATTTAAAGATATAAATGTGAAATAAGGTCAAGTTAAACGGCATATTTATGTATCATGCCAATATTTAATATGGTCTTTAAATCTGGTTCCAATACAAAATAGGAATGCAACTACTTAGTTTCCCAATGAACTAGAAAATATGGTAGTCAATCTCTATGTATATTCCATATTGTCAATATATTTGTTTCCCAAAATAAGTTAGGAAATGTAATTTATCATTTTTCCAAAATAATATAGGAATGCAATTTATTATTTTTCCAAATGAACTACTTCATCCGTTTAAAAAAGAATGACATCCTTTCCTTTTTAGTCTGTTTCAAAAAGAATGACATTTTTCTTTTTTTTGGTAACAACTTTTCACATTGCATGTTTAAGGCCACAAGATTAAAGGACAATTTTGTACATTTGACATAACTTTAATTTAGGACCACATGATCAAAAGTTTTTTTTATTTTCTTTAACTTCATGTCAAGTCAAACTAGGTCATTCTTTGTGAAACGAAGAGAGTATAAGATATGGTAAGTCATCTTTATATATAGTTTCGTGTCACTCAAACTTATTATACACTTTCCAAACAATTGTCTTTTATTGAGGGCAATCAGACTAATCCACAAAGCCATAGGATGACTTGTCCTTCCTTGTGAACTTGTATCCTTTAAGGAGACCGCAAGTGCTACAGAAAACCTCTTGAATAAGTGCTTGATATTGTGAGCCTCAATAGAAGGCAATTGTCTGGACAATGTATAAAGATTATAGTGTACATGACTAGATGGTCAGATGCAAGAGTGATGTGGATCGGAAGCAATGCTTTCATGGCCACCATCATATGCGCAGAACCAATGCTTACATAGACATCATCATACAGTATGATCGTGGCTATGCGAGCAATTCTTCTGTGTAGCCACCTATGTACTACTAGTTGTTGATTCTCAATAAAAGCAACTTGTAAAAACCTATTGTTACTGCTTCATTTTTCTATTTCCTCTCTATTGTTAGTTTTTTAACTTCCTTTAATACCATCAGAATGTATTGGATCTATAGTTTGAATTCTGTTTGAGAATTAAGGCTTTAATTTCTTTTTGAAAAAAAAAGTCTTAAGAGATTATTTTATTCTAAAATCTAAATTTATCAACAATTTAAGAACATGTACCTTCTTTTCAAAAGATTCTTGATGAGTATTTTTAAAGAATTTTTATGCTTCATGTGGTACTAATTTTCTGGATTTTTTGAATTTGCTAATAAGATATTAGCATTTGGTGTGGTTTTAACTTTATATAAATGTTACAAGATACAAAATGTTGAATGATACTAAATATATCGAATTTACTTGTTTTATATCAAGTGTAAACTATGATATATCATGTGTTGGGGTATATTATAATTAAGTTCTTTGATAAGTGATTTAGTATCATTTGCATTATAGGTCAAATATATTTTGTATCTGATAATAATATATTATTAGTCATTATGATTTAAATCTAAGTTATATGATTCAACCTGATAAATGATACTAAATATATTAAATAAACTATGTTGTATAATTTGTTACATATACACAGATATGTTTTCTGATAATAATTTAATATCACTTACATTATAGGTTAAAAAATAATGTATCTGATAACAAAATATTGTTAGTTTTTCTGATTTAAATCAAAGTTATATGATTCAAACTGACAAATGATACTAAATATATAAAATAAATTATTTTGCATCAATTGTTACATATACACAAATCTGTTTTTTGATGATAAAATATGTATCATATACCTAATAATTTTATGAATATTGTGTATCTGATAATAATATAGTATCGGACGTTGTGATTTACTTCAAGGCTACTACACGTTAATGTATGCTAAATAAATTGAAAATCAGTTTATTTAACAAGTGTATAAAATATAGTATCAGATATTCTGTATACAATGGTTATATTGTTTCATCAGTGTTGATGTAAACCATACTTAGAAAAAACAATTTGTAACAAGTTACTATATATTAAAGTATATATTTGAAGACAAAAATTAAAATTGAAATACATTTCTAGACAAAAACATTCTTCAATTTAGTAATTACTTAGTAAGGTTATGTTGAAAGGAGAAGGAAAAATAAAAAACACTAAATAACGTATCTTCAACACAATAAAAACCTAACTATTCTACATTAATCAGTCCACTTTCTGGTGGTGTGGTGTATCGATTCTTTGGCCTTGTAGGATCTTCATTATTGCCAATATATCCAACCTTGACTTAGTCCATACCATAATTTCATCACAGTGTTCCGTATCTGTTGCGAAAAATAGTCACTCCAAAAACTAATAGATGGAATGTTGATTTCATCGCTCAAGTATTCAGCAAAAGCAGTTACATACATTCCACAGTCACTACAAACAAAAGTAGAAACATTAAATAGTGAATTGAATGTAGTAAAAAAATTATTTTACAATACTAACAGGTTATCACTTTGTTGTTGCATAATGTCTTGAGCATATTCCACCGCAAACGACTGTTGTGGACCCAATAGTTCACCAATTTCCTGGTCAAAACCAAATTGATCAGATTTGCCTCTATATTTATCCTCGTCAAGTTTCCTATGAGAATTATTAAAGCCAAAATGAAAATAATTTAATAAAAAGTGATATTATAAAGATACATTAATAACATACACTAATGTTCATGTTATTTGATACTAAATAACAACAAAACATAAAAGATATAAAATTAATGTATATGAAAAGATACACAAATTAATAAACATACGCAAAAAATTAATTTATCTGGAAAGTAACTGCAAATTTTAAATATGATACTTAAATGAAAAAATAAGAATCATCATATTAAAAAAAAAAGATACGAATATTATAATATTGCATACCATGGGTAGTGTTGTCGAATAATGGGTGGGGCAACCTTCTTCCCCTTTTCATTGGGGTTTCGGATCTTTTGAAGTAGATGCATATACTTTGTTTACAGATTTTCTCTTGCTATAACTTTGATTTGTCATGACTATCGGGTCATACAACCTCTTAGAACTCAATTCTTTGATGTCAAACTATTCTAAAATAAAAATTAAAGATTTGTTAGATGTTAAATGGATAATGCAAGCAAAAACGGTTGATACACAATAAAAGAAAGAAAATCGAGAATCAAAGTGGATAAGATGAAAAAATCTACTTCGAACTCTAAATTCGATTGAATAGTGATATAATTCTTTTGAAATTCAAAATTATTTGAATTTGATAACTAAAATTTTAGTGGGAGAGAAAGATGGTGAAATTTGGGGAATAGGAAAGGTCTAATTTTTCTTCTGAAGTAAAAAAGTATCCGGTTAAGTACTATTGGGAGAAAATAAGGGATTTTGATATTTTAATAAAAGAGTATGGAATATTGGGAATAAGTAAAATTATGTCATGTAATTAAGTTATTTTTCCTATTTTAATTGGTTAAATTTGGGCTTCAAACTATTTTAAGAGTTTCTACAAATATGGTAAAAATGGGCTCAATATGAGTATCCATTTGATCCATATTAGATCCACTCAAAAATTTTAATCGTCTTAAAAATAGATTTTTTTTGGTGGAAGGCTGCGGGGGGAGGGGGGGTGTAAATTTTTATTTTTTATTTTTGCAAAACCATTTTTTTTTGTTTTTGAAAAATAAAAAAACTTTAGGGGTAGGTTGATGGAATGTGTGGGGGAGGGGCGGGGGTGCCCCGGGGGATAGGGTAAATTTTTTTTTTTTTGAAAACATATTTTTTAGGGGGTAGGTTGATGGAAGGGGAGGTAGGGGGTGCCCGGGGGGAGGGGTAATTTTATTTTTTTTTTGAAAAACAATTTTTTAGGGGTAGGTTGGTAAAAGGTGGAGGAGGAGGAGGGGTATGTGGGGAGGGGTACATTTATGTTTTTGAAAAACAAATTTATTTAATCAGGTTAGAACAATTTTGCCCAAATCATATTTGCCAAAATTCATATTTAGTGACAATAAATATATATTATTAACAAAAAGAGTGATAAAGTTTTTACTGACAATAGTTAATTGCAATAAGATCCAATGTCGCTATGACTTAAGGAACATTTACAAAAGAGTGTTAATTGCCTCTAAAATAACATATTTAGAGGCAATTAAGCTATTATCGTTAATTAATTGTTGCTAATTAAAAACCATTTTTGAGTTTGATAGTAATTTTTTCGTATGATCAATGATTCGGGGCTACTTTATCAACAAATTATAGTGAACGCATGATTGAATATTAAAATTTCACAAACGTTACACATTTTGACAACTAATTGTTCAAAGAATGTTCGGTTGCTAAATACTTAAAGATGTATAATGGATGAGAATTCGAGATGGACTTCATAGTTACTTTGGAAACTATATATTTCTTTAATCAGAAATATCATATCATGCCCACTCCTACACGAGACCCAACTATGATCCCAAGACCAGGCATTATACATGATCCCCACCTTATCCTGAAAATCAAGATCCCTTGATACCGGCTCTAACTCGAGATTGAACCCCAACCCTAACCCGAGACCCTAACTTGATACTCGACCTGGCCTCGACTCCAACATGAGACCCGACTCGAGATCTGATTCGACTTAAAAATGGAATTTGATCCCGTCACCCAATATGAGACTCCACCCTAACCCAGAACTCAAGAGTTGTGTCTCGAATCGAGAACTATGAGTTAGATCTAGGATTAGTATCTAAAATTGATACCCGAGACTAAAAGTTAAAATGAAAAGTTGAGGTGTGAATTTCAAAATTATATTGCAAAGTATTTTCCTTACTTTTCCTTAAATTTGAGGAATATAAATTGATTTGGAAAATATTTAAGTCAATCAAATATAAGAAAAATGAACAAAAGACCTTAATCTAACTTTCCCTTTATTCCTTGCAGATGCGAAGAAGCTTAATGACAGATTGTTTATTGTGTTAAAATACTCAAACACTGCATAATAAAAGTTAAAATTATCTGTATTTGTTTTTGATTGAATAACTCATCATCACCAAATCAATCATCAGAAGAAAGTGTTGAAATGGAGAAGACAGAGGGCGAAGAGACAGAAAATGGAACAACCCAAGAGAAGGGCTCCATTTGTGGATTTGACTCTCTTTATCATCTCCTTCAAACTTCTCTCAGCCCCCAACTTTTTCAGGTCAGATCCACTTTCTCAAATTTGGGGGATTGAAAACTATTTTGAGATCGAAATCTAGCCAAGGACTAACTCAAATCTCTGCAGGAAGTCAATCGAATACTTCTGGGCCTAAATTGTGGAAAGAAACTTGAGTCTATTGCTCTTCCGCAGCCTGTCAAAGCTCTCTCTGCTAATCACGACTTTGATCTTCAGGTCGCCACTTACCTCTCTACTTCTATAGCTATTATTTTAGGTTTATTAAATTCTGTTTTAGTAGGAATATGCTGAATTTGACTCAATTAAATGGTAGTGAGTCGGATTTTGCTTTAAAACACAAAACTGTCTAGATTCAAGTATTATGTAGAGTTATTTCTCCCATTACTGTTTTCGAATATGTGCTTAACCTTAAAAACATTATCTATTTAGGAAAAGGGGATTATTTACACCTGGTTTTCAGAATTAGCATAATTGAAAGGATGGGTAGTGATTCTTCCGTTATTCATGAGAAGAAGAAAAGGAAAAAATGGATGAGGGATATATGAAATGATTTCTGGTTAAAAGTAACCAAAGGGTAATCGGTTCTGAGTTGCTTGAATCTTACAACGTTTAATATCGCTCTTTCGTTGAAAAATTATATTGTGTCTATAGGTTAAAAACAAATTTTTAGAAATATATACCAAGGGTTTGAATGTGCCAAGCAAAATTTCTAGCTTTGCCACAACTCAAGTAGATATTGTTAAGAACTGAATCCTAATCACACAATCAGAATCGAATCATAGCAGAAGGATAGATCTCAATTTCATATCAACATTTCAAAGATGTACGTAGTTTTACACTGTATATTCTCTAACTAACTTCAGATGGATCATCTCATATATATACAGGTACTAATTGACTTATTTACAGGAAAGTCATCATCTAGAATATTGTTAACAGCCTGACTAACTTTCACGTCAAGTTAACTGACTAATAACAGACTAATAACAATCTTCAGTCAGCTGTTTGCAATCTCTTTGTTATGATCTCTAATAGATATGACAATCTGTGGTGGATATATATGGAAAAATGAAAAGATTTGTGTTTCCTTAACCGATTTGTTGTTATTTCGAATGAGAAATTATCTTTTCTACGGTAGTATGCATGAGGCTGATTGGGAAGATCACAGGACAACTGCCTAGGAGGGAACAAAAACACCATTTTTGGTCCATGAATAAATTTTCTCAGTTCTCACCATTATTTTATCTTACATTGTTTAATGCATCAATTCTTTTCACATAAATGCAGGCTTTTAGTTTTTCTGCGGACAAAGAGTCACTTAGAGGACCTCGTGTTGTGAGGGTTGGCCTCATTCAGAATTCTATTGCTCTACCCACAACTGAACCTTTCCTAAACCAAAGGGAGGCCATCTTTCAAAAGTTAATTCCCATGATTGATGCTGCAGGCTCTTCAGGAGTCAACATTCTATGCTTGCAAGTGAGTTATGACTTGGTTTTCTAAGTGTGATTAATTTATTGTCCTTTTCAAAGTTTATTCATTTTGGTATTCTCTTTTACTCCTATGCAGGAGGCATGGACGATGCCATTTGCATTTTGTACTCGCGAGAAAAAATGGTGTGAATTTGCTGAAGAGATTGATGGAGAATCAACAAAGTTTCTTCAGCAACTTGCACAAAAATATAATATGGTTATCATTAGTCCAATTCTTGAGAGGGACGTGAACCATGGAGAAACCCTGTGGAACACGGCAGTAATAATTGGAAATCATGGTAACATAATAGGGAAACATCGGAAGGTAAATCCCAATAACCAAATTACACCATTTTGTATCCTCCAGGAACTAATACTTCGAAAATCTGCAGAATCATATACCTAGAGTTGGGGACTTCAACGAGAGTACATATTATATGGAAGGGAACACTGGCCATCCCGTGTTTGAGACAGCATATGGCAAGATTGCTGTTAATATATGTTATGGAAGGCACCATCCTTTGAACTGGTTAGCTTTTGGGTTAAACGGTGCAGAAATTGTTTTCAACCCATCAGCTACTGTTGGTGAACTTAGTGAACCAATGTGGCCCATAGAGGTACTATTTCCTTTATCTATTATGCTATAACTAACTGTGCTTAGTTAAGGAGTCGTTTGGTAGAGTGTATTAGAGAAAATAATGCATGTATTAGCTTGATGTATTAGTAGTACCTTGTTTGGTACACTTTTTTAATCTATGCATAACTAATACTTGTATTAGTAATACACTCTATTGTGTATTAAAGAGTGAATTACTAATACCATCTATTTCTATGCATTAGTAATGCAATCGGTTCTAATGCATGCATTAACATTATAAAAGACACAATTGCCCTTAAAAACTTTTTTAATATCCTTTCCACCATATTTGTGGAGGGTATTTTTTAAAAACAATTTTTTTTCTAAAAATATTATGCAATGCATTATATTTAAAACTTGCATTAGATTAAATAATTACAAAACTATCCTCAAAGCCTTTTTGAAACATTTTCTTTTCTTTTAATTTTCTTTGTTGTCATGTGTTTTTAAATTCATTTATTTTACTGTCTTTTAATTTGTTGGTGTTTTAATAGACTTTATAGCCTCTTAAATATAATTTTTGTAAAAAATAATAATCTAATTTCAACATAATTTAATAAGAAAAATTACTATTGGTGGAGATAAACTTGAAAAAAAAATAATTCTTTTCCAACTTTTCACAAAAGTATTTTGATCCAAATAGTACAACTATTTAATATTATTTTTGAAAGAAAAAGAAAGAAGAAGAAGAAGAGGAGGAGTTGATGATGCTTTAACAAATGACTTTGTTGCAACTTGCAAGAAAGTGTAAAAAATAAAAAAATTAAGAAGGGTATTTTGTAAACATATTTTTTCAAATAGAAATTATGCAAGATCTGTTATTTCTAATACATCAAACCAAACAATGTATAAGAAATAATGCTTGCATAACTAATGCAAGTATTAATAATGCAAGTACTACTAATGCAAGCATTACTAATGCACTCTATTTTGCATTATTCTTATACACTCTACCAAACGACCCCTTAGTGTTTAGTCCCAGGGATCACAGTAGTTGGAGCAGAGAGATGTTAAAACTCCAGGGAAGTATGATTAACCAATGATAACACTGTCAGTTACGGAGAATCAAATCTGAGTTTGACAATAAATTTTAACAAATACTAATATTGACCAATGCCTAAACTTGGGTTGTGAAATGCTATAAAGAATGATATCACTTTTTGACAGGGGCGTCGGTAAACAGCATCTAGTTTCTTGACTTTTTGGTTGTTGTTGTGTTGGAAACAGGGGTGTAGGTAAACAACATCTAGTTTCTTGACTTTTTGTTTGCTATTGTGTTGGAAACAGGCTCGCAACGCAGCAATAGCAAATAGTTATTTTGTTGGTTCAATTAACCGTGTTGGAACAGAAGTTTTCCCTAATCCCTTCACTTCAGGAGATGGAAAGCCACAACATGCAGATTTTGGGCATTTCTATGGTTCGAGTCATTTTTCTGCACCAGATGCTTCATGTACACCGTCTCTGGCCCGTCACAAGGATGGATTGTTGATATCTGACATGGATCTCAACCTTTGCCGGCAGTTGAAGGACAAGTGGGGATTTCGAATGACTGCTCGTTATGACGTCTATGCTGATCTACTTGCTCGTTATGTGAAACCAGATTTTGAGCCACAAGTCATTTCTGATCCCTTGTTACATAAGAGTGGTTAAAGTTCTGCCTTGATCATTAAGGAAAACGAACAGGTAAAATTGCTTTCGGACTATCTGGAAAGTATCACAAAGTTTCCATGTTTTCATGACTATGAAGTGTACGTTCAAGAACATATTAACAATAAAAAAAAGTAGTGGAATTTGTACAAATACTGAATTCACAGTGGTGTTAACATCAATAACTTGGAATAACTACATGTGTTAATCAATACGTTTAACATAGCCTTGGTTAAGGATGGGTATGTTAAAAAAAAGGATTGGTCAAAGAGCCTAATTGAAAACTTCTACTTATTATGTTTTCATAATTTTCCCCTCTTACTTTACAATTCCATCAAAGCACCTGAACCCATGCCTGAGTAATATCGACATCATATCAATTTTTCTCTCAAATTGATTTATGGTCAGTAGCCAAATATTTTTTATCTCATAATTTTGATGTGCACAGAAGATCCTACACTCATAGGTATAAAGAAGAGAAAATGTTTTTTAATAAACCCTTGACCTAGATCCGAACCCTCAAACTTGAGGTTGTCAACGCAAGCTTTAACTTGCATTTGAGAACCAAAGTACCCATAAAACCTTTTGGTTAGCGGGTGCTGAAGAATCATTATATCAACTTTTCAATATTTTCTATGAACATATACAAATTTCTGTTGGAATCAATGAGTGCTAGAGCACCGACATTCTCTACATGGGGGCAGTCCCTGTTTAACACTAGTATTTAACATATCAAAACGGGAAAAAATTATGTGGATAAGTAAACTTATATTATTTAATTATTCATCATAGCTATAGTTTACTATAATTACCACTAGCAACTAACATTATATATTAATTATGTGGGCTGACTTCGAGTTTGTATAATAAGTCATGTTTGTATATGTATAATCCGCCGGATATACAAATAAATACGTATAATATACAACTTTTTAGCCTATATACATATATAATTCACCTCTCTCCCACTCTCTATCCTCTCTCGCTCGCCTCTCTCCTCCCTATCTCAATCTCGCTCCTTCCTCTACTAATCTCGCTACCATTTATACAAATATATATGTATAATATACAGTTCTATAAAATTATATACATATACAATTCATCTCTCTCCCACTCTCTCCCTTCTCTCATTCACCTCTCTCCTCCATCTATCGATATCGCTCGCCTCTCTCCTCTCTCTCCCAGTCTCACTCGCCTCTCTCCTCTCTCTCCCAATCTCTCTTGCCATATATACAATTACATATGTATAGTATACAATTATCTAACCAATATACATATACAATTCACCTTTCTCCCACTCTTTTCCCCCTCTCTCTCGCCTCTCTCCTCTCTCTCTCCCAGTCTCGCTCGGCTCTCTCCTCTATATAACTTGTATCTACAAAATTGTAATTATCAAACTATAGCTATGGAGAGTAGTTAATTATTTTTAAGTGGCTATACGTGAAAATTTCTCTATCAAAATTAAAGTATATAAATGTTGAGTCGAATGTAAATAGCATATAATGTAATTTATTGGTCATTCAAATCTATTTAATAACTAAGACGAAGAAGAATTATAATGAAAATTTTAAATAATGTTTATTTGTTGGGTCCATTTTTACATGAAATATAAAATAATTTATCTTATCAATAATAAATTTATTTTAATGATAAAGTTGAGTGATTTTTTAAAGATAAAAATCTTAAGTTGAGTGATTTTATTGATACAAAATAAAATTTTATAACTTAACTAGATGATTTCTCATAGTTCAATGATATTTTAAGATATTAACTCGATATTTGTGGAAGGTATAGAAAATTAAGAAGGGAGAAAATTAAGGAATTAAAATTCAACCCAATAGTTGTCCATTATTTTCAATATTCTTTTTACTTATTTTTCTAATTATGTTTAGGAAAAATCACTAACATCTCAAAGGAGGGGAAAATGATTCTAAATTGCTTTAATAACGCCATTTTGAATATGCTGATAATTTTGGTCATATATAACAAGGATAAGATTTTATTTTTATTTTTTTTTTAAAAAAAGCTAGTCAAACTTAATTTTGGTATTCCTAGTAATAATGATAAAGATTTTTGCAATATTTTTATTAAATATATTTGTAATGACAACAAAGGATCCTTTCCTTTTTAGCATACACAGACATAGATAGTGAACTGAGTGTCTTTCGTAAATCCTATTTGCTCAAAAAAAATTTAGATTACTAAACTATTTAATTCCGAAGGATTTTCTTCATCTTTAAGTGTTAAGGTAGAGAGGTAACAACTGCTAGGGTCAAAAATCTAGCTCAAGCAAGTGTTGTGGCATATAAAATTGGTATCTAAAAAAATAGAGTAAAACTATCGCATCAAAGTAAGAAACAAAGGTAAAAATGAGTAACATGCATCTTTTTTCCTTTTAGGAAAATTTCTAAAGACAATTCTGATTCATATTAAGCAGTTGGTACTCATCTGCCTAAATGTTGCAATATAATATCAACTCTGGGAAGACCTCCCGAAGCAATGTTTTGTACTCAAATTACATAAAATTTCAGTCCACAAGATTCCCCTGTTAGTGAAAAATTACAATATAACAAAAATATAAGATTACAATAGAAAATAAAAATGAAGAAATAAATCTCTACAGAATGAAGCGCGGATATCTCGCTCTCTTTGAGAGGATTCAAGCCCATTACAATAAATGTTTTTCACCGGTTCAGTAGTAGTCCTCTTAACTTGTCGCCTTCGTGATATAAGAACCTTCACAAAGTATAACTCAACAACTCTGAACAAGAGTTGAGTCCAAAACTCCACAAAAAGAACACCTTCCTTCACCTAATAAGAAATCTTTCTTTTTTACTAACACTTTCACACTATTTTTCTTGTGTGTTTTGTGTAACAAACTAAATGAAGACCACTACTATTTATACTAGAAGAAATCTTTCTAGCATTGAATAAGAAGATAAATGGTGTAGTAAATAGTAAAAATAATGGTCTAGGTTGGCTTTTCGCCGTGCTCCTTTTTTTCAGTTATAGGGCGGAGAGAGGGAGGCAACTGAAACTTTTAGAGTCGAGTTTGCCCTCCGATCGAGTAGTAAAGACAAAGGGAAAGGTTGAACAACACTGTGCGTTCCAGACCTGATTGAGAAAGAGGCCAAGGACGGGGTCAAACCGTCATTCCAGGATTTGCAGTCCGATACATTTCCATTATGTTAGGAGTTACATATATTATGAAAAAATTATAAGTGACAATCAAATAGACACTAATGCCATCAGCAAAACTGAAGTGCATATGACAATAACTCCTAATGGAGTAATGCAGTTGTAATGCAACAATTACCCACTCCAACGGCAACAAAGTAATTGTCATAACTCCCAAACATATAATAGCAAATGAAATGCATATTCTAATGCAATAATGAATAAAGGAAGTAACGATTCTGAGGCAACGGTCAATGTGGCAATGCTATGCAATATTTTTTATAATATTAAAATGCCCCAACATTAACACCCCAGTTATCAGATTCACATTTGACAAGTTAATTGAAGAGAACGGAAATAAATACACTTGAACTATTACTTTTTCATGAGTTTTACACGTGAACAATTAGTTGTTCTTCTTTTCGTTTTCTACTTGAACTATCACTATGTGCATATCATTTTTGATAATTTTTTTCACGAGTTTCACCCGCGAACAATTTGTTCTCCCTTTCTTTTCCTATCTAAACTATCACCATTCATGTATCGTAACGAAAAAAGTGATGGTTTTTTACGTTCTTTTGTATAACACTGGACATGTCCATTAATGCTTCAGAGTGAGAGCTGAAGTGATGCCTCCACAGGTTCTCCTGTAGCCAAAATCAAACCTCTACCTCTGTTCCTTCATCTTCCTCTGTTACTCTTGATAATTTTGCCTCTTCGGGTATCAGCTGATTAATTTCTCCTCCTTCTTTCTATGGTTAGTAATCCATCCTATATGTGTTACTTCTTCATCAATTTTAATGAATCCTTTGTAGAATTTGACAACATCAAGATCCTAAGAGACTACTAAAGAATCAGAAGGTAGCTTATCTATGTAACCACTGACATGTAGCACAGTTTGCAACAGTGGAACTATTTACATTGTCAAAATCTTCTAAATGATGCAGTTGTCTTGCGAAGTTCTGATCGCACATAGAATACGGAAAAAGTAACTCAAAATGATATCGTCACCCAAAATTAGTACTAACTAAGAGCAAAACCTCGTGAACTCTATACTGAATCTCTTTTCATTACTACATGTACAAGGCAATTTTGGAAGGGGAAAAATTTCAAAAATTATTTCCTTTATTCCATTTTACATGGCTTAGAGTAAATCACATTTAATATGCTTTTCAAATATTTTCTTAATTTCAATTTCAGTTTTGTATTCTTTCATCTTTTCACGTTATAGAAGTGAAAATTCATCAGAGGTAAAAACACTAGTCTTTTGGTTGATCATTTAGAATCTAATGACGAAATAACTCAAAATTATAAGCAGAAGTAAGCTAAATCTTTCATTGAATATCGAAGCATGAGACAGAAATATTTTCAAATTTAAACACACCACAATCTCAAATGTGAAGTATACAATAACCTGAAAAGCCCCTTGCAGCTATAACCTAAGTTGCTCAGACTCGGATGCAGGTATCCGAGACAGATGCGAATTCGGGGGTGTGAAAATTGAGTATGGATACAGGTGTAGGGATTAGGCTAAATTATTCAATATTATAAATATAGTTATAATAATAATAATAATAATAATAATAATAATAATAATAATAATAATAATAATAATAATATCAAATATCTTGTAAAACCTATATCAAATATCTTGTTACTAATTAATTTTTAAAGAATTATAATTTCCTTTAATTTATTATAAAAAAGAAATAATCATTCGTGTATATATATATATATAATATATATATATATATATATATATATATATATATATATATATAGCCTAACTTTAATTGGATAGTACAATTCATGATGTATGTTGTCCCTTCTTCTCCCAAAAAAGTATTTTCTTCTACCAAGAAACCCTTAGCATGCTCTCTTTCTTTTCAAGAAAAAAAACTCGCTTCTTTTTCAAGAAATAGACTTTAAATTCTTTGTTCTTTCCAGGAAGCCTTCACCTTCTCTCTATCCATTTACAAGAAAAAGCTTTGTCTGCTCTCTCTCTCTCTCTCTATTCTTGTAAGTTTTACCTCTTCACTATTCTTTTTCATGGAGCAACCAGACGTTGTGACAACTTCATCGGAGAAAAGTCGTCAACTTTCACCAATCATGAAATTCTGTGTCTTCTTCCCTATTTTTTATTCGACACTGGTCAAAGTGTCCGGATCGGTTTGATCGATTCTGACACACACCCCGCACCAGAGTCACATTGAGACGGGTTCAGTTGGAAAAATGAAGAGTCTGCGCAACATAGGCTATAACCATATGATGGTCTAATAACAAAATTTCCCCAAGTCAATATAAAATTAGGTTTAGATCATCGGTAACAATTGAATGTAACAAATACAACATTGAACATACAGAAAACTCAACACATCAGAAAAACAAGGCATCTTTTGTTTGTCCATTAAAGAGAACCTCTAAAGAGCAAGAAAATAAAACCAGCAAAAGATAAAATCAAAGAAAGCGACATAAAGAAAGAAGGAAAGATTTTTAGAATCAGTTATGACAAATCAAAGATCCAACATTTAGAATTGAAACAAACACATGAACCAAAGAAGAAATTGAAAACAAAAATTATCAGTTTACCATTCAATTGTCCAAAAAAAAATTATTTTTTATTAAGAATGATAATAATCAAACACTTACATATCCAATATTATGAAATTCCACACTTTCATCACAAATCCTTCATTTATTATTTCAACTGACCCATAGTCCCATAATGATTTTTCTTTTTCCTAATCATCTAATACACCTCATTTTCATCTCATCACTCTATAACCATTTCTCTTTTTCCAAATAATGTAACATAACTTATCTTCATCGCATCACTCTATATACCCTAACCTTCAATTGTAATTTCCTAACCACTACCCCTTACACCGATGTCGCCTGCATCGTGGCTAGGCCTTTTAACCCCAAATTGCAAAACTGCCTTCAACAATACCCCCTACCCCAGGGCAGGACCTTACTCAGAGACTTCCTACTTTAGGGCAAGACCTCCCTACCCCCCCTAACACGAGGTCGTCTGCCTTAGGTCAGGACTCTTACCCTAAGGTCATCTGCTTCAAGGTAGGGTTCCTATGCCCCAACCCCCTACCACCTACCTGAAGTCTGCCTACCTCGGGACAGGGCCCCTACCCACCTACCCATTACCTCGATATTTTTTGCCTTAAAGTAGTGCCTGTATGCCTACTAAAACTACCCTTACTCCTACCCCGTAGCCCAAGGCCGCTTTTCACACCAAATACCTTACCTTATACCCCAAAGCTGCCTTCCTCAAGCGGGCCCTACCCAGTAAACTGATATTGTCAACCTAGGGACAGGGCCACCCTCTCCTCAACCCCCTTACCCCCCTCCTAGTCCTCTTACTAGAGGCTCCCTTCATCGGGGCAGAGACCTTTTACACCCTCCCCTCTCTTACAGCTACCTCGAGGCCTCTATTACTCCCCTCTCCTACCCACTACCCCGAGGCTGCCTGCCTTGAGGCAGTGACCTACCCTTCTATACCATTCACTGATGATTCCTTTCATGGGGAAGGACCACTATCTCTTGCCCTTATACCTCCTTTCCCAGCCAGGCTACCACGGGTTAGGACCGACCCTTCCTTCAAACATCTTTACCCTGACGTCAGCTACCTTGGGACCCTACCCTCCGCACTCCTACACCCTTCCTTGAAGTCGCCTTCTTTGGGGCAGGGCCCATACCCGTCCTCCTACCCTCTTCCCCGAGGCAGGGTCCCAACCCCCGCCTTCATACACCCCTTTTTAAATGGTGTCTGCCTCAAAGCAAAGCCTCTCCCCCTACTCTCATCTTACCCCATACCTCAAGGCTGTCTATTTCGATGCAGGGCTTCTTCCTAAGGGTTGCCTTCCTCAGAACAAGGACCCTACCCCACCCTTTTATTCCCCCACAATTAAATTGTCTTACTATACAGAGGGACCTTGACCCACTCTCCTTCCCCTTTTCCACGAGGGTGTCTGCCTCAGGACAGGGCCCATACCTCCTACCCTAAGGTTGCTTGTTTCGGGACAGAGCCCCTACTCTTCTTTTATGACTTCCTACCTCAAGGCGTGGCCCCTACCCCCTCCCCTTTCCAACCCATACCTCGAGGTCGACTTCCTTGATGCAAGGCCCCTACCCTAAGGCCGCCAATTACGTGGAGATAATGAGATGGACAGTCTTGAAACGCCAAATTTTTTCATCTTGTGCTTCAATTTAATGAGAGTTGTATGGATACCACACAACAATGTCGAACAATTACGTGGAGATGTAAGTTAGGGCAGTCTTAAAATGATTAAGAAAACCTCAACTAATAAAAAAATACTCAACCAGACATGTTGATACCTTAAACTTTTGCTCATACTTCTAATATAGTTGAAAACTAATAAATGAATAGATATTTTCCCTAGAATTGCAGCCCTAAGCCAGAGAGACCATTAGATAGGAGTTCTATTTGCAATTTATGTGTCCTAGAAAATGAAACACAGAAAAGATAAATGGGTCTGATCCTGGCTCAGAATGTAGATGGATAACATCTTTATCTCACGCTGACCTCGGAAAATGGAAAAATGTCATCATCTTTATCAGTCTTTGACATCAAAGAAATTTGTTTTGAACTTTTTCTTCTAAAGAAACCAAAATATTGAACTTTAGATCTTCCTTGTGTCTAACATGGAGAAACCTTGGTGGATTGACCTTTTAAAGCTAGAATTTTTCTAACAAACAAAGCTCCAAATCGATATTATTACCCCAAAAAGAAAAGGTGATGGCATTGAATGAAATGTTTTTCACAAGGTTTTCACTTCAGTTTTCAACTTCTTTTGTTGTAAACACATACAGTTTGTTGAAACGAGA
This sequence comes from Solanum habrochaites, assembly GCA_027704765.1. Taxonomy (NCBI): domain Eukaryota; kingdom Viridiplantae; phylum Streptophyta; class Magnoliopsida; order Solanales; family Solanaceae; genus Solanum; species Solanum habrochaites. Next base: position 31,720,212 of record JAKWJA010002498.1, on the reverse strand, counting down.
GAACATTGGTCTTATTCTTACATTTCGAAACGTTATTCTCATCCTTGATTATAGATTCGTTCATCTGTAGTTGAGAATTACTACTCCACTTAGAATATCCTCATGGTTAATAATATTTATTAATCATGTAGTTGAGATTTATAGAAAAACCAATATAAACCTGTATGAATATAAACAATTTTTAGCTATGCTAAGTTAGAGCACGGGGTAAAAAAAAGGTCATTTATGTTAACCACGAAACAATTACACGCTAAGACGAGGAAACACGAACTATAACAACATTTAACCATGAAAAGCTCAAAAGTTAGCTATTGGAAACATTATAAGATGACTAATGACTCAATCACAAAGTTCCATATGAACAAAACCAAGAACGAATCATAATAAGATTTATGAAAACTAAACAAAAAGTACAACAAATTTAACCATGGAAAGGTCATCCACCAAGATATCTAAATTGGGCATTACCTCACCACTGATACGGAAGTATGCACTGACAACTTCTTTATATTGATCTCAAATCCTTCTACATTTCTACCCACCAAAGACCACAATGTGTAGCATTTCTCTAACATGAAGATCCAATTTTATGCAAAAAATATAATCTTACATCCATACCTACAAGGTCAAAGAATCACATCCAAAATTTGAACACAATAATATGATCAAACCAATAGCAACCTAAAACTTAAACACAACAATAACATCAAAACAAAGTGCATAACTATTTTGGTGCTTAGTTTGGATACACCCACATTACAAAAATTGACCTATACAACAAAAATTGACCATGACCATTCATTACTATGTTCGGTTTAAAGTTAGGGAGTTAGCAACCCTATTACAAAAGATGACCTTTACAAACAAAACCAAACAAACTAGATTTACTAATTACAGTTTCAAACTGGAGGGTCTTCTTCTATCTCCACTTCCACATGGCCATGTCGGATTTGGCGACGATGTTGGCGGTGTTTGAGTGCCTGAAATAGAATTTTGTACACCAAAATGGTGCACATTGAAATCCAAATATGAACCAAGGTAAGACACAAACATGAGAGTATACAAATCTATTAACCGTGTCGAACAAAAAAAAATATAAGTTTTTGTTAATATAAGAGATATAAGTAATTTTTTGAAATAACCTTAATATTTCAAAGTCACTTAATACTTGTAGTATGATGCAATAATAACCTAGTCAATCAGTCCAGAAGCACATAAGTTAATGTGTGAACCCCAAACCAAGTTAAGTATGTTGGAAGGTGTGTATAACGATCTTGGGTTACTCCACTAATTGCCTTTAGGTTTTGAAATACTTACTTGGATTATCGCACACATGTCATGGACCAAGTGGCTAGCTTTTCAATAGTAGGTATATTCTAAAAATACCAATATTTTGAGATAAATTAAAGTGGGTAAATGATTTGACGCATGAAATTTAAGTTTGATATTATTATTCAATTATAGTTGAAAAATATGCTCAAAAAGGGAGATTTAAGTAAGCTAATGAGTTGATTTTTGATTCATATAGATGACGTGGAAAGGAGATTGAAAGAAGTCGGTTAATATGATGTTTTGAGATTGAAAGATAACTAGTGTCATTAAAGATTACCCTGTTTATCCATGTTTATCTATCGCTATTGAACAAACACTTGTACCCCTATTTGACATAAATACAAATCCTCTAATGCCTAGATCGTCTCTTATTTGTGAAAATTAATACTCAAAATCCTTTAAAATCTTGTTGAATCATCCATCTAGTTTTTCTAATTACTACAATGAATACGTTTGAATAGGGTTACCCCCTATCCCACTTCCGCAAGCCTTACCCCTAACCCAAGGCCTCCTGCCTTGATGCAGGGTCCCTATCATAAGTCCACCTTTCTCGGGACAGGGCCCATACCCCTTTACCATCTCCCTTACCCCAAGGTCTTCTGCCTCAGGACATGGCCTCTACCACATTCTTCTGCCTCCTACCCGGAGGCCACCTGCCTCAGAAAAAAGCTCCTACCCCCTTTCTATACCTTACCCAGAGGCTATCTAAAGAGGCTACCTGTCCCGAGGAAGGGGCCCTAACCCTTCGCTCATCTACTATCCCTTTCCCCGAGGCCTTCTGCCTTGGGGCATGGCCCCTACCCTCTTTCCCCTCCTGCCACTTACCTCGAGGCCTCCTGTATCGAGGCAAGGCCCCTACCCAAGGCCACCTTACTTGGGACAGGGCACATAAAAATACTTATTGTAATTCCTATTATAAGACTTGTTGTAATGATCTAAGGGCTAAGTCCCAAATTCTTGTACTCTTATGTTAAATGGTGATGTGAGACAACGATAAATTATATTTTGAATATATGTAAAGTGAAATTGAACTTCAAATGAAAAGTTTTTATTTTTTCCCTTTTTTATTCTATCAATGATGTAATGATGTATGTTAAAAGCTTGTCTAAGGCCTCTAAGAAGACGAAGATGCAGATTACGGCTAGGGGGTGCTCTCCGGTTGTTACATACTTCTAAGGAAAAATGGATGAAAATGGATGAGAATAGGCCCATTTGAATTACAAAGTCCAAAATCTTTCACCATAAGAGATACCTCTTTTTCTGAAGCTTCAATCCCGATCCGGAAGAGGAAAGAGAGAATGGACACCCTTGATCAATTTGATTGTCCTTGGGCACAATGTGTCCTCATTTCACAACAATAAGGATAGATTCATGACTGCTACAACAATTGCTTTTGCCAAAAATCTCAGCTGGAGATCGAGAGGGGTGAAGAGGATAATGCAAGCGTGAACTGCACATGTAGATGTTGTGTCGCTTTCCGTATATTTTGTGAATGTTAATACTGCTTGGGAATTGTACATGCCGCTTGGATTGTTGTCGTTCTGTTTAAATTAACGTTGCACTGTCTTTACTCCACATGGGTTTAACGTTTTAGGACGTTGTAGTTGTAGTTGTCGCTTTTAGAATTAGGTCTCATTTATCGAACAAATGATTTAGCTCGGTTCAAGGGAATGAGAGTGAGCTGGATTTATCTAAGATGAAAATAATTAGAGAAGAGTTGGGATAGTCTCTATTATATTGTTATGATGGGACTTTTGGTACTGAAAGAAAATTAGACAAGAAGGCCCAACATTTTGGTCGTTTAAGATGGGTTGAAAGAATGATTGGATTTTGAATTAAGGATTAGCCCAATGGATTGATAATTTGGCCAATTAAATTTCATTACTTAGATAAATGGAGTGACTTATCAAATTCGTCTATAATTCAACTAGGACGAATTAATATAACTAATATATGAGCTTCTTAATCTTAATGAAATAAAATAATTAAATCAATTGTAAAATAATGATTCAAAATCATAACAATAATTCAAACTAAACTAATTTAAGAAAATACTTACTAAAATTAATGTCTTTTTGAGATGATTTTTAAATATTTATAATATATACTAATTATACGTGTAAAGCTATAAGAAATATATTTACTATTTGTAAGTTATAAAAATCGACCTACATAAGATGAAATGACTTTGAAAAGTATTTGAAATTTATAAGCTAATTATTCTAAATTGTTTGGGAAATTAAGAAGGATGTGAATAAATTCTTATCGGGGAGGGTAAAATTGGGTGTCAACAATTGTCCCTCATTTTACTTGGATTGATGCAAGAAATTCGAATGAAATTGAATAATTCAATTTTGACTGTCCACATATTCATCATTTAGGAAAGGATTTTTTGTACAAATTTAAGAATTATGGCTGAACCTTGGAAGTGGTCTTCCTACATATCTCAGGATATATAATAATTCAGGCCACTTGTAGTTTGATATGCTTGATTTTATGCACGATTTTGAAAGAATTCAGAAGTCACCCTGATACCGAATTATAAAGGAATTAGAATGCTTGAGAATAAGATTTTTGAGAGAATGATGGAATACAACGGAGTTTTCAACATTGATTTTTCCTACATATCCCTCAACATAGGAACTTAGGTTGCTTGTAGTTTGACTTGATCGGTTGAAAAAGAAATATGTTATGCAAGATAACCTTTGGTTCTGGAAGAGTGATAAATAAATCAAGTATGAAAAAAGACTTGCACCTCTTAGCCAGGAAAGTGGAGCTCTTCACATCCATAAGTAAAAACTTACAAAGACATACTTTCCAATGCTCTTGGTGCACCGTCACTTAAATTGGAAAGATGCCTCAGGTGGAAACCTGAACGTTCGAACGCAAAAAACCTAATTAAAATCCAGCAGGCCTTCTGATAGGGGTGTGGTTTGATTGTAGTGAAAGTCTTTCTTCATCTTGTGTCCTAAAAGTTTGATACCTTTCTTTGGAATATGTCCCAATTAGCTGCTAAGAAAAAGTTTCACATTGTGCTGCATTATCTTTGATGGCGTTCGCATCTGTGGTTTGTTTTAGGGAATTCATCCTTTCGAATGCTCACGACAAATATTGAAATAAAACTCATTAGCATAAAAAATGCAATTCAAAGAGGGATATAGTGTCTTTTACCGTGTTGACACTTGATTTTTCTCCTTGAACATTCGATGTAAACTTCTTCGAGTTTGACGTAAAGAAAATAAGGCTCGTGACTCATATTTACAATATAAACTTCAATGTACTCTTTATTTGATGTCTAAGTAGTAAAATATAGACTGATGTAATATGTTGGTTCTCTTGATGTTGTTCTTGAAAATGAAAATAATGATGATGATTCTTCATTGGTAAGATAATGGTAGTCCATTGATAGGATTATGTCGATCCATTGGTAGGATAATGTTTCTACATGACAGGATGATGATGATGATCCATCGGTAGGATGATGATGTTCATACTTCATTATTAAGATAATGATTCTTCATTGATATGATGACGATAATGATAGGATGATGATGTTTCTCGATAGATAGGATGTTGATGATGATCCATTGAAGGATGATGTTGTTGATGCTCCATTGGTAGGATAGTAATGATGATCCATTGATAGGATGATGATGATGAAGGATGATGATGCTACTACACAGTAGAATGATGCTACTCCATTGGTAGGATGATGCTGATCCATTGATAGGATAATGTTGATAATCCATTGGTAAGATTATGTCGATCCATTAGTAGGATAATGATGACCCATTGGTAGGATGATGATAATGATCTATTGATAGGATAATATTGATGATCCATTGATAGGAAAATGATGATCCATTGATAGGATAATGTTGATGAAGATGAACATCCGTTGGTAGGATAATGCTGATGATCCATAGGTAGGATAATGTTGATCCATTAATAAGATAATAATAATGATATTCCACCGGCAGGTTAATGTTGATCCATTGGTAGGATAATGATAATGAAGATCCGTCCGTATGATGATAATATTCTATTGATAAATGACGATAATATCCCTCTAGGCGATGGTATCATCTTATTTGAAAATACTCTATAAATGTCCATCCGGGTGGTAAAGATGATTTCCCTATGGGTAGTTCATATTACCACGTATGATATCGACGGAATCTGTGAATATTCTTCAAACGTTTTTAATGCTGAAAAATGCAATCTCGTGTCATAGAAGATGATTGTATATATGCTGATAGTGATGTTTTCACTTGTTCCCGTTTTGAACATTGTGTTTTCAGTGTGACTCATATTTTGTTGGAAATTCAAATGAGGTGTTGTTGTGCATATTGAAACTCTTTTGTTTTCTTCTAAAAAACTTCAATGACTTTCCTGCATCAACAGAAAGGTTTTCAATTTTGGGGAGCTCTTTGCCCTTTTGAATTCTTCATATTCGTTGAGTGGAGAAATATGATGAACTTGAGACAATCTTATAGACCTGCATCTACAGAAAAATTGTTATTTCTTAAAATAAAATGGTATATGTTAACTTCTTCAATCCCTTGCTACTTATCTTGCTATCTTCAGTTGATCGCTTGCTTCTCGATAGACAAGACAAACATTTTATGCACAATATTTGAAACATATAGATAAAATTCTTCAGAGAAAAGTTTTCAAAAAGTTGTAATTGAAATAGGTCACTATCAAGTGTAATATCATGTCAAGCTTAAATGAACGTCCTTTGTCCAAAACTTTTGTATGTCCACTAGCTTGTTTAGGAGAATTCAAACAACCTTAAATCTTGAGAAATTTTTGACATGGTTCTCCCGAATATACAATAATCGGGGATTTTTGTAGTTGACTCTGATATATACAACGATATGAGAGATTGTTAAAGTTGATTATGAACTTTAACGATGTTAGAGATAATTTGAAATTAGTTTTAAACTTCTAACCATGGTCAAAATATTCAAAATTGACTACAAACTTCTAGGGACGCTTGAAGAAATTTTTGGGGTCATCCTAAAATTTCAATCCCAATTAGATGTCTTGGAGTATCTCGAACTGTTGATATAAATATTATGGAGATATTATCGAGCCGTTGTGGCGCCTACGTATCCCATTGAAGCGGGAATCATGTAATGACCGGGAAGCACCCCCTAGATAGTACCAGCGTATTCAACCTCAAAAAAGTCTCGTACAAGCTTCTTAGCATAATCTTCATGGCATAATGAACTTGAAATAATGCGGAAAATTTAAAAACTTTTACATAGTGAAGTATACTTAGACTTCTTACATGTCATACATGGAGTTTACATAGACTCCTCATTTATGAAGTTTACTTAGACTCCTCGTTTAAACTATAAATGATTCGTGATCATATTCTAATATTTTCTTACAACACCATCTATTTATAACAGTTCAACACAAGTCTACAAATAGGGTCCTTATCCCTTTAAATACAATAGTCTTTAGAACAAATGTACATAAGAGAAGATTACAGATCTTATTAAATCAATACAGAAAACGTTAAGTGACAACTAGTGCATATGTCCTCGAATCTTTGAGGACCTACCACAATGTCTTAGAGAATAGAATTCTATGCTTTCTTGAAGAACGGAGGAGCAACCAACTAGCCGGAACCTATACTCATAATATAAAGGGAGAAAGAGGGTTAGTACATTTAATGCACTAAGTATGGAGAAATGCATAAAAACCTTTAAAACATGAAAGAGGACATTTACATGTAATGCATGCATTTATAAGGTTATTGAAAGCCATTTGCATCACCAACAGAACACATATGTCAATACATCGATAATATCTAAACTTCAACTCACACTGACTTTAGCACTTGCTAAGGTGTCGACTTGTGCAATATAGAATTAACATCTCGTACTACAAACCCTACCAAGCATTCCCATAGAAACCACCTTGGTTACACATGTTACCTTTATACCTTCATTTTATAAACATGTCATCATAATTATTTCATAACTATAAGGAACCACCTAAAACAACCTTCTAAGCATACTAGTCCAATGTACAAGTGAAAACCCTTACCCCCACTTCTACTTAGTAAACTCATTAGGAAGTTATAGACTAGTTCATACTTCTTCAATACTTCCTTACTTCATTACTTTATAGAATTTCAACCATAAGTCCATAACCGACATAGACCATGAGAGCTTCCATGGATTCCGGTGTCATAAAGCCCCACACCAAAAAAGGGTGTTCCACTTGCCAAGGTAGAACTTAGAAACTAGCTACTATGTGGATCCACTAGCTATATCCTACGGGGACACGTAGTTAAGGATAGTGAGATTGCTTCTAGAAACCCAACCTATTGCATTAGCGGGAAGGCTTCAATCTCATGAGTAAATAACTTGGATGACCTGGCCTAATGCATTAGCGGGAGGATCTTTTCCTCATTGTACATATCCACTTGGTTCTTAGTATACTTCCCAACTTATTACCATTGTTATCTTAATTGTATCTACATGTGTGAAGAGTAATTCATATTCATTCATTAGAATTCAACAAAAAGTTGTTAGATTCATTAAGTGAGAATGCACTTTCACCCTAGAAACATCATATATATGTGAGTAGTACCTTCATAATCTTAGTTATAGTGTTTTCATGAGAACTCTAATTTCAATACACAAAAGAGACCAATCTAATTATACAAGGTTCATACTACACAATAGACACAGTTAAAGAGAATGCAAACCATACTAATTACCTTTCTTGTATCCTTCCATAAACCATATACCTTGCATGCAAATTCAAAGTGTATGTACAATGTCCTTTATCACATATACAACCCTAGAATTTAGCCTCTTTTCAAGGTTAAGAAACAAGTATCATGATTACCCTTATTCAAATCATAATAGGCATGGAAGACAAGATTTTGTGACTAGATTATCATCAATTACAATACATCATGCTCATATTTACTCAATTCATCCCGCAACATTCAAGAAAGTTGGGTTATGAGGTCACATGGGTTCTTGGGTATTTTCACCCTTAAATTCATCAATTAATCCAAATATAATCATAACATAAGGTACATAACATAAAGAAAACGATTTAAGAGTGAACTCATGGCTAGATTACTAACCCCTAGTTTTGGTCACAATATAGATTTCGAAATTTAGAAGTTTTGAAGGGCTTCATGGAGAAACTAATCCATGAATAAATATCCCCATACCTTAGTTGATGATATTCTACGAAATTTAAGTGAGAAAGGATGAATCTTGAGTGCCCTAGCTTGAGTTCTTCCTTGTTCTTCAATGGTGATCCAGAGAGAGAATTTGTGAGAGAGGGAAAATAGGTTTTGATTTTTGATTTGGAAGTTATGAAGAGTTAGTTGTTTTAATGAGTCAAAGTCTTTTAATATACTTAAAATTACTAATTTATATCGTCCCCACTCTTAATTAGCCAAGGGTGGAATTTACCAAACCACCCTTGGCTTGGCAGAATTTTGCACTAGTGTGAAGGACCAATCGATGACCCCCAGTCGACGATCCGTCGTTCCATGAATTGACCGTCCTGGCATGCCGTCGTTTTGGTCAGAGAGTCAATTGGATCCATTTTTCCAAATGTCTAAGTGTCAACCAATGACACCTAATGACGGAGCATCGTTGAAAAGACGGCCTATCGTTGGTGCTCATGATTGCACACTGCCAAATGGCAACTATTGAGGGTCAATACAAGGGTCCTCCTCAAAGACACCTAGGGTGGTACTTGGGGAGTCATACCTAGACGTTTTGACCCTAAAATCACTCCACCATGCATTCCACGCCTTTTCACCAAATTTGACTTAATTTCGACTCTCAAAACCCCTTAGGAACATTCCTCCCTGAATTACACTTAAATCTTTTTGTAGGGAAAGGGTTGACTCAATACTAGCATCAACCAACAACAACATAAAAAACTCATAATGAATCACAACTCATAGGAGTACTTCACAACTCCATTCAACACATAAACATGACATTAAACATGGCAACTCAAATCACATTTTACCCCATATAAGAGCTCAACATTTCATAAAATATAATGAGGAGCTACCTTCTCAATATCAACATGAGCTCAAAATGACATTAAAGAGTTACCATTCTATCTGCTTCTTCTCAAGATAATAACATGACATGTTCACCAAAATCTCAAGAAGGAAAATGCATACATTTCATATAATTCCAAGTAGAACATGAAGGCATTTTTCTTATAACTCATTTTAGTAAAAACTTTTACCGAAACATGCACATTCTTATCAAACAAGTTAAATTCACATTATTCATCATTCTTTTATTTTAATAGGAACTACTAGCCTGAAAGAAGGAAAAGATGAGGATACTAGGACTTTATATTGGCCTCGGCCTTGCACCCTCAACTAGATGATTTCTCCGTAGAACTTTTATGGAGGCCACCTCTTTATACCTCAAATTTTTGACTTGAGGATCTAAGATCTCCATCAGAACCTCTTTATAAGAGAGGTCCCCATTCACCCCTAACCTTCAATAGGGAGAATAAATACTGGGTCGCCTATACATTTCTTGAGCATGAAGACATGAAATATCGAATGAACCGAAGCTAGTTCACTAGGTAGTTTCAACTCATAAGCAACTTTTTTGACCCGTTACAATACCTCATAAGGACCCACATACCGGGGACTTAACTTCCCCTTTTTACCGAATCTCATCACCCCTTTCATCGGTGATATCTTCAAGTAGATTCAATTATCTACTTCAAATTCAAGTTCTCTTCTTCGATTGTTGGCACAAGACTTTTGCCGACTATATGCTATTTTCAACCTATCTCTTATCAACCGAACTTTTTCTATAGCTTCACAGACCATCTCGGGACCAAATAGTGAAGACTCACAAACCTCAAACCACTCAACCGGAGACTTACATCTCCTACCATAGAGTGTTTCGAAAGGTGCCATATAAATACTCAAATGGTAGCTATTATTATAAGAGAACTCAATCAACGGTAGGTGATCATCCCAATTTCCCTTAAAATCAATTACACAAGCTATTAACATATCTTCTAGGGTTTGGATGGTACGCTCCGCTTGACCATCCATTTGAGGATGAAAAGCATTGCTAAGTTTCATGTGAGTACCTAACCCCTTTTAAAAAGAACTCCAAAAATGAGAAGTGAATTGGGCACCTCTATCCGAGATGATGGACAAATGGATCTCATAAAGACTCACAATCTCACTAATGTATAATTTTGCATACTCTTCCACGGAATAAGTAGACTTGACGAGGATAAAGTGGCAGATTTTGTTAACCTATCCACAATAACACATATTGAGTCATTTTGTCTACGTGTTCGAGGCAAATACACTACGAAGTTTATATTAATGTCTTCCAACTTCCAAATAGGGACATACTTGGGTTAAACCTCCCGACCTTCGATGTTCGGCCTTAATTTCTTGACAACTAAGGCACTTAGCCATAATCTCTACCACATCCTTCTTCAAAACTTTCCACCAATAGACCTCTTGAAGGTCAAGATACATTTTTGTGCCACCCGAATGAATAGAATATCGCGAACCATGAGCCTCTTCTAAAAAATTTCCCCTCAAATCATCAATATTCGGCACAACAATCTACCTTGGTACCTAAGCACATCATATACCCCTTGGGTAAATGACTTATTAAGATTTCGAAGAACTGATTCCTTCAATTCCATCAACAGAGGATCATGATATTTCTTGGACTTCCCCTCAACCACTAACGACAATTCGGAATTATGATGGAACATAAAACCACGATTTGGAGAATCTTCTAACCAAACACCCAATCGGGCCACCTATGAACATCTTTCACTAGGTACTTCTTTCACATGACACACTACCCATAGTCATACGACTTTAAGCATCCACAACCACATTGGCCTTACTGGGTGGTAGAGAACACTTATGTTATAATCCTTTAAAAGTTCCAAACATCTTCTTTGTCAGAGATTCAACTCCTTTTGAGTGAACACATATTGAAGACTTTTGTGGTGGTGAACACATCTATGTGCACCCCATATAGTTAGTGTCTCCATATTTTTAAAGCAAACACGACGGCCGCTATTCAAGATCATGAGTTGAATAATTCTTCTCATGCATCTTGAGTTTCCTAGAAGCATATGTTATAACCTTCCCATATTTCACGAGGACACACTTAAACCAACTGGAGAAGTATCACAATATTTTACGAACCCTTTCGTTCCCTCCAGCAAGTCCAATACCGGAGTGAAGATAAGCTTGTCTTTCAACAATTGAAATTTTTTTCACATGCCTCCAACCATTTGAACTCAACCTTTTATTTTGAGTCAAAGTCGTTAATGGAGATGAAATTGAGGAGAATCCCTCAACAAACCTTCTATAATACCTGACCAATCCTAAGAAGCTTCGGATGTCCGTAGGACTCAAAGGTCTAGGACAACTCTTAACCACTTACGTCTTTTTCGAGTCTACTTTTACCCCTTCACTAGAAACAATGTGACCAAGAAAAGCAACTGATCTCAACCAAAACTCGCACTTACTATATTTGGAATAGAGTTGAGCTTCCTTGAGGACTTCCAAGACTATGCTCAGATGGTTCACATGGTCACCCTCACTTTTACAGTATACCAAAATGTCAACAATAAAGACAATCACAAAAAATTCAAGATAGTTTCTAAAAACTTGATTCATAAGGTCCATAAAAGTCGTCGGGGCATTCCTTAGTCCAAAAGACATGACTCGGATTCAAAATGACCAAACCTAGTTTGAAAAGTTGTTTTAGGTATGTCAACTTCTCTAACTCTCAATTGATGATATCCCTACCTCAAATCAATTTTTGAAAAATAGCTCGCCCCTTGGAGTTGGTCAAACAAATCGTCAATCTTAGGGAGGATACTTGTTCTTTATGGTGACCTTATTTAGTTGTCGGTAATAAATGTACATCCTAAGGGACCCATCCTTCTTTCTCACAAACAACACCAGGGAACCCCATGGCGAAATACTTGGTTGTATGAAACCTTTGTCTAGTAAATCTTTGAGCTGAGTCTTTAGTTATTTAAACTCGACCAGAGCCATCCAGTAAGGAATGATTGAAACAAGTTGTGTACACGGCAATAAATCTATGCCGAAGTAAATTTCTCGCTCGGGAGGAATTCCGAGCAAGTCATTGGGGAAGACTTTCGGAAAGTCCTTCACTACGGGGACCGACTCAAAAGGAGGGAGATCGAATTTAAGATGCTTGAACCTCACTATATGATAGAGACAAGCCTTCACAATAAACTTACAAGCTTTAAGAGATTAAATGATTTGATTTTTTAGAGATAGGTTTCCCCCCTTCCTCACTACCACAGGTTTATTTGGGAATTGAAATCTTACTACTCGAGTTCTACAATCAATAGAGGAAAAATAGGAATGTAGCCAACCCATCCCAAATATCACACCAAAATCTAACATATAAAGTTCTACCAAGTCCAATAATGTGACTCTATTGGGCAATGACATGGACAACCTCTATATACTCTTTTAACAAGTACGGGATCACCCACTGGGGTAGAAACCCAAAAAGGTTTATGGAAGACATCGGGAAGCATATTAAATCTCATAGCTAAGAGATGGTCATGCTTGGAATTAGCATAGCCGACCTACATATATTCACCACAAGATTGGATACCTCTATAACAAACTTATTCATCTTTTCTCTAGAGTCCGCTACCATGGTAGGAGCATACTTGGATAGTTGAGTGAACTTGAGGCTATACTCTTTCACACTCATATTCCCTTGACAAATCTTAATGAATTATTGCATTTACCTCTCCCTTAGTTCCAAGGAAAAGAACCTATCAAGAAAAGTCATTTTAAACATTCCCTAAATAATCTGACCTTCTTTAACTGGCTCATCCTTCCAGTGTTCATACCAAACTTGAGCCACATCTTTGAGTTGATAGGCAACCAATTCCGCCTTTTCTTGAGGAGTCACATCCATGGCATCTACCACCTTGAATACTTAATCGTTAAACCCTTGGGAGTCTTCCTCAACCTTGGAGCCAAATAAAGTAGGGGGATTCATATTTATGAAATCCCTTATCCTTGAAGTGGTGGTGCTAGTATTAGGATTCACTTTCACCCTAGCATCCCTAGCAACGTGAGTATCCATCACTTGGGGTCAAACTATGGATGGCATCCTTTATCTCAACATTACACATAGCTCCTTTTTCAGTGGGAACTTGAGGGTTTTGAGGAGCTTGAGGGGGAACTTCCTCATTAGCATTCTCCTCTTCGGCCCTCCTAGCATTATTCCTCCTTGTATTAAATGGTCTACAAGCACAAGAAAAGGATTAGAAGGAAAGAATCAAATAGGATTAGGACTTCAAGCATGATCATATAACAATGAATAAAAGAAGGTTCCTAATCATCTCATAGCCTCATATTCATACAGGTGGCGCGTTTCACATTTATAAATAAGACTTTACTTGACGTGGTATGGGTGAGACCAACCCTATTATTATCCCAAAATCTTATGCTCTGATACTAAGTTTGTAACGACCGGGGAGCACCCCTTATACGGTATCGGCGTATTCGACCTCGAAGAAGTCTCATACAAGACTCATAGCATAATCGTCAAGGAATAATAAACTTAAATAAATCAGAAAATTTGAAAACTTTTACGTAGTCAAGTATATTTAGACTTCTCACGTATCATATATGGATTTTACATACATTCCTTATTTATAAAGTTTACTTAGACTCCTCGTTTAGCAATATAAGCAATTCATGATCATATTCTAATATTGTCTCACAACACCCATCTATTTATAAGAGTTCAACAGAAGTCTACAAATAGGGTCCTTAGCTCTTTATACACAATAGTCTCTAAAACAACTGTACATGAGAGAAGATTATTTGATTCTATCACATCAATAAAGAAAACATAAAGTGTCAACTAGTGCATATGTCCTCGAATCTTTAAGGACCTACCACAATGTCTTGATGAATAGAATTCCAAGCTTTCTTCAAGAACGGAGGAGCAACAAACTAGGTGAAACCTATACTCATAATATAAAGGGAGAAAAGGGGTTAGTACAATAAATGAACTAAGTATGGAGAAATGCACAAAAACCTTTAAAACATTGAGAAGAGGACATTTACATGTAATGCATGCATTTATAAGGTTTTTGAAAGCCATTTGCATCACTAAAACAACACATAAGTCAATACATCGATAATACATAAACTTCAACTCACCATGACTTTAGAACTTCCTAAAGGTCTACTTGTGCAATGTAGATTTAGAATCCCATACTACCAATCCTATCGAGCATTCCCATAGAAACCACCTTGGGCACACATGTTACCTTTATACCTTCATTTTATAAGACATGTCCTCATAATCATTTCATAACTATAAGAAACCACCTACAACAACCTTTTAAGCATACTAGTGCAATGTACAAATGAAGTCTCATACCCCACTTCTACTTAGTAAACTCATAAGGAAGTTATAAACTAGTTCATACTTATTCAATGCTTAAGTACTTCACTACTTTAGAGAAGGTCAACCATAACCGACATAGACCATCAGAGCTTTCATTGAATTCGTGTCATAAAGCCCCACACCGAAAAAGGGTGTTCCAGTTGCCAAGGTAGAACTTAAAAACTAGCTACTATGTGGATCCACTAGTTATATCCTACGGGGGCACATAGTTAAGGGATAGTGAGATTGCATTTAGAAACCTGGCCTATTGCATTAGCGGGAAGGCTTCCATCTCATGAGTAATCACTTGGATGACCTGGACTATTGCATTAGTGAGACGGTCTTTTCCTCATTGTACATATCCACTCGATGCTTAGTATACTTCACAACTTATTACCATTGTTTTGTTAATTGTATCTACATGTGTGAAGAGAAATTCATCTTCATTCAATACAATTTAACATAAAGATCTTAGATTCATTAAGTGAGAATGCACTTTCACCCTAGAATCATCATACATATGTGAGTAGTACCTTCATAATCTTAGTTATAGTGTTTTCATAAGAATTATACTTTCAATCAACACAAAAGACCAATCTCATTATACAAGGTTCATACTACACAATAGACACGTTTCAAACGAATGCAAACCATCCCAATCACCTTTCTTGTATCCTTCCATAAGCCATATACCTTGCAAGCAAATTCAAAGTCTATGTATAATGTCCGTTATAACATACAAACCCTAGAATTTACCCTCTTTTCAAGGTTAAGTAACAAGTATCATGATCACCCTTATTCAAATCACAATAGGCATGAAAGACAAGATTCTATGACAAGATAATCATCAATTACAATACATCATCCTCATGTTTACTCAATTCATCCTACAACATTCATGAAAGTAGCGTTATGGGGTCACATGGGTTCTTAGGGGATTTTCACAATAGAAATCATCAATTAATTACAATATAATCATAATATAAGGTACATAACATAAATAAAATGATTTAAGAGTGAACCCATGACTAGATTACAAACCCCTAGTTTTGGTCATAATATAGATTTCAAATTTAGAAGTTTTGAAGAGCTTCATGGAGAAACTAATCCATGAATCAATATCCCCATACCTTAGTTGATGATATTCCACAAAATTGAGGTGAGAAAGAATGTATCTTGAGTGCCCTAGCTTGAGTTATTCCTTGTTCTTCAATGGTGGTCTAGAGAGAGAATTTGTGAGAAGGGAAAGTGGGTTTTGATTTGGAAGTTATGAAGAGTTCGTTGTTTTAATGAGTCAGAGTCTTTTAATATACTTAAAATTACTAATTTAGACCCACCCGACACTTTATTTTCCAAGGGTGGAATTCACCAAATCACCCTTGGCTTGGCAGAAATTTGCACCAGTGTGCAGGACCAATTAACGATTCCTATTTGACGATATGTCATCCCATAGATGGACCATTTGTCAGAGAGGTTCATTTTGATCCATTTTGTCGAATGGATAAGTGTCAACCAACGACACCTAACGAAGAAGCGTCGTTCAAACAATACCATCTCGATCTCATGACCCAATATTCATCATCAATTCAATCGCCACACAATTATACCAATTCTTATCCAAATACGAAATAAAGTTTAAAACTAGTCACTTGACTACAATATGAAGGAATAATCATGATTATAATAAAGGACTAACAATTGGAGCAACTCTAAGAGTTAAAAAAAACATAACAATTTGATAAATATTTTTTCACGTGAAGCAATGCGAGACTCACCAGATGCTAGAAAATCACACTCTCTGGTTAATGAAATACTCGTCAATACCACCTGAGTTCTTAGTAAAAACAATTAGCGAAGAGTGAGATGCTAGCTGAGTGAGTAATAATACTTAACCACAATCATTTTAATGAGGGACAAGTTTGAAAACATGCTAGTATGATAATCAAAATGATAAAATTAATGTCCTTTCAGAAATGACAATAATATTTAATCTTATTTGTCAGAGGCAAATAAAATCAATATGAACTTTCAGAAATAAACTAAAAAAGACGCATTCATAGTCAGGGGCGTAGCTACCTTATAGTCAGGCGAAAAATAATATTGTATATATAAGTAAAATGATATATGAAGTGATTAAATAACATACTTCGATCACTCTTTTTATAGAACAAGGTGTTATATCTTAGTGGTTTCATATACCTTTAAAGAGCCTAATGTAGGGATGTCAATGAGGCGGGGTGAGTTTAAAGCTATGCGAGGGCGGGGTGGGTTTAAGGTTTTGCGAGGTGGAGTAAAGTGGGATTTTTTAAAACTAATGCGGAGTGGGATGAATTATGGATATATGTGATTTTATGTTGGTTCAAAATTAATTCAACATGTTATAAGAGGGATAGAACATTATTTATTAAGATAGCTTCTTTAAAGCTACTAAAATATTCAAGATAGTAAATGAAAATGGTTTAATAAAAATAATATAATGTCTTACATGTTTCTCAATTGACCTTGAAAAAAATATTTTTTAAGTCACTATCCTATTTAATTAATACAACTTAATTAAAAAATAAATTTATTTTTATAAATTTTCTTTTTAGCATCAAATTTAATTAGAAAAACAATATATTTTAAAAACTATACGGGCCAGGTTCATACGGGGTGGGGTTGGTTGAAAATGAAAAACATTGATATGCAATGTGGGGCGAGGCTGACTAAAAATTTTGCGGGTTAAGCATAATCCGCCCCGCTCCATTGCCATCCCTATCTAAGTGCTCATGCGTTCAATCTCACTAGGAACAATTTCTCCCCCCTTTTTTTGATACCCTTTGTGAAATTCCTAGCTTCGCTATTTTTCATAGAAAATCTTATATTTGGAGGTTTCCAAAATGAACCACGTAATTAGTGTGACTCTTCTCTTTAAGAAATAGTCAATAACTGTAGGGCCTTCATAAAGAAAAAAAATATTCATTTCAATAGATCCCTACCCAAGGGATATCAGTAACGATATGCTATTTCTACCTTTCCACTAGCAAGGGATAATCGGTAATTTGTAACTACAAGGTGCACTAGGCCTAAAGAACCAGCCGTTAGCTACGAGATCCATCTAAGTCTACTCCAATCTATACTTTTCTTTGTAAACAGTAGAAAGATTTTTAAATGTTATAAGACATTTAAGTTCTTATCAAATCATAGTATATAAAAATTTAACCAAAACATATGTCAAAATATTATAATCATATCTCAAGTATCAATAAACATGTTTTTATAAAAGCGAGTTCATCTCAAATATCTATTTTGGTATCATATCAAGTAAAAGACTTGTCCCATAGTAAGTTAAAAATATTCGGTAAAACATTCACTTTATAAACCATGTATTAATCATAAAAGTTGTAAAACACAAATTGTGGTAAGACCAGTATGGGACAAAATATCAAACTCGCCACCTCCAACCATATGTATAACTTCCTTTGATCAATCTATAATCCCATCATATCAATCTCATGTTGATTTCTTCATTTAGGCTAATTCAATAACTATTTTATAAGAATCCACCCCTTGACATTTTATGTTTGAGTCTAACTTTGTCAAACTATATGTACCCATTGTTTAAGTAATTAGTTAGTTCAATAGATATAAGTTTCAGCCTATTCATATAATTTTTTTCTCCAATTCTTGCTCGAACTTATACCAAAAATAGTGATTAATCCATATCTGATATAGTCTTGCCCAAAACTTTCCTTCTTTGGGCTTTATATTGCTAACTTCTTAAAGTTTCCAATCAAAGGACTACCTAAAAAAAACTATGCTCAAGTTATCCATTCATAATAAATCATATATTATGGTGTGTGTATATTATCTTGATTTTTGATAGTAGTTGTTGAAGTCCAAATATTTGCCAAATTTTTTTAACATGCACTTTGAATGATTTGAAGTTGATACGAGCTTTAGTTGATTTTTTGTTTTACTGCATAAAATCTCTATTTCTTTGAAGTACGGGTGACTATTATTTCTTTAGAAAGATCTTATTTAATGTAGGGTATGACACTTCGGTGGGCTTTAGTCCTTAGTCTTTGAAATCCTTTTTATTTTGTTTAGACCAAATACCATATTTGGCCTTATTTAAAATAGGGCAACTTTCACATATAGAAAACAAAAAATTCATATTTATATGCTACAACAAACTTTGCATAATTGCGCTCCATAGCAAACATAAAAATTGTATAATTCGCTATACATATACAAGTGTATAATTCGCTGGCCTAAATTATATAATTCGCTGCAATTGTATAATTAGCTTTGCATACAGTTGAATCGAATTAAAATGTATGTATATTGCATAATTATAAGTGTATAGCAAGAAGATATATGTTTTTCTCGCTTTATACAAAAACAGAAACACAATATATACACTTCTGTTGTATAAAGCTAGAAAAAATTGTATTTCACTGCAATTGTATAATTCTTTGGCCTTTTTCTCTGCAATATTTGAAGTAAAATGTTTGTAAATTATATAATTAAGTGTATAACACGAAGATATACATTTTTGCATGTGTATATACAATTTCTCTCGCTTTATACAAAACAGAAACAGAAATTATACACTTCTGTGTGTAAAGCGAGAGAGGCGAGAATGGGAGAGTGGCGAGCGAGAATTCTGGGAGAGAGACGCCTTGCAAATTTTTGCCAATGTTTGCTATGGAGCACAATTAAATCAAACCCTAGCTATTCCATTTAATTTAGGTTATTAGTTTGCTATTATATACAATTTTCCCTTTAAATATGGGTGTTACATTCTTTCCACCTTATGAAATTCGATTTTCAAATATAAAGTGCATATTTGATGACTCACACTTGTTCGGACTCCCGAATATTTTCTTCAATAATATGATTTATCCATAAGACTTCTATTGTCTCAAGTAATTCTTTGATTATAACTTTCTTATGTGTTTGCCAACAATAGTAGTTGGCTTCTTATTTCCATACTTTAAGTCCTCGTCAAGTTATATAGTCTATGTTTCAAACACATAAGAGGTATTTGATATACATTTAGAGACCTTAAACAATAGGTAAAAAATTGACATCTCACGAAGAAAGTGCCAAACGAACACCATTATATATCTCGGTTATAAATATGTATGACCTATAAGCCTCGGGTTCAATTTTTCTCTTTTCTCTAATCATGTCACAAGGAAGACTCATAGGATAATTATCTCCCTATCTGTGGGCACTAACTTTGTTCAACTCTAATCCACATAAAATCTTTTTCCTACTTTGAATTGTGATCAAGGATTAACTGGCCCTTGACAATAACTTCTTGTATCAGGTCTTGTCCTAATACATTAGTCTCTCCAACTTCATACCATTCGATAAGAAAACAAACTTATGTACCATATAAGGATTCATTTAGAGTCATCTGACTGAAAAATGTTATAGGAAATTCCAGATAAGGATAGTAAGCTTATTTATTACCTCTAAGATCAATTGTGCAAAAACATGTTCTCTAAAATTTGAATAGTGCGCTCAAACTGTTCGTCTGTCATGAAATGAAATACTAAGATATTCTCAAGTACTTAAGGCTTGTTGAAAATACTTTAAAAGCATGAATATGATCCTCTGTTATACATTATGGACACTAAAATCGTATGGAGTGTGACTATTTTGTTCATGTAGATTTTTGCATACCCATCAACTCGCCCGCCTCGAGGCTACTTGCCCGGAGGCCCCCTCCATCCCGCCTCGAGTCCGCTTGCTCCGACCCTCTCCCGTTTGCCCCGAGGTCACTTGTCCCGAGGCCCCCACCCATCTCGAAGCCGCTTGCCTCGAGGCAGACCCCCACCCCCACCCCCTCCACCTCTGGATCACTTGCCTCGAGGCAGGCCCCTACCCTCCTTCCGCCCTAAGGTTGTTTGCCTCGAGGAAGGTCCTCACGTCCCTCTTCGCTGAGGTCGCGCGATGTCGGCTCTTGACCCCCGTCCCCTCACCCCGAGGCTACTTGCTTCTTAAATATTTTTGTAATTCATTATATTTCCCTAAATATACTTAGAAAAATTATTTACTACCCTGCATACAGATATAAAAACTTTTACTTAATATTTTTACTCTTTTGAAAAAACTATATAGAATTGTTGTTTGCAAAAATATTTAAAAAGCAAATATATGAAAGTAAACAAATATGATCAGGACTTTGCTATAATTAATCAGATCACAAACATTAATTTTAAACTGTGTCTCTCATCCAAAGTAAAACTCGGAAAAAATGAAAAGAAACATGTAATTACACAAAATTCAAATAACATGATGAACTTTCCAAACAGGCCCTAAGCAAAAATAATCTCCAAGTAAGAAAAGGTAATGGACAGTAGCCTTAACCCAAATAATTTTATATAAGGATTTTTCAGGGAGAAATATGACAGGGATTAGAGACACGATGTACAGAAGAGAAACAATGACCGCAGCAGTACAGCGAGAAGGACAGCAACAGACTCATTTCGCCGACGACGGTGACGACGATGACGTTGACGTCGCCGGCGGTGGCGGTGGAGGAGGAATGGAGTCCATAGAAGACTCTTCTCATCACATTGGCTACGACCATAACCACCACGGGCTCCACAACGGCACCGATGGTACCATAGCTACTACAGCGGCGGCGCTGAATGGTGTAGAAGGCGTTCCGCATAACTCTCTGTATGTCCCTGGCTCGGAAATGGTTGGGGGAGGAAGTAGCGATCAGCTTACGCTGTCATTTCGAGGCGAAGTGTTTGTGTATGATGCTGTTTCTCCTGAAAAGGTGCTTCTTCGATTTAGGTCTTTCTTCTTGTTCTTGTACAAATAATTAGGCCTTTACATGGGAATGGATCACCTTATTTGCTGTCTGTTTAGTATTAGAGGTCGATACCACGAGCGTGGTTTCTAAAAGCGTAGGATAAACTAGGGTTTTGTTAGAGAGTCTATGGCACATAAATCCAGGCAGACATTCCCCATCAATAAGGCCTTTGCTTAGTATATTCATGGATTACATTACATGGTTTCCACAAGAACTGAAAAACACCAAGTTTTGTAGGACATAGAAGTCCAGGCAAACACCTGCTTTAATGGAATGAACGCGTCCAAATGGAGCAAAATATATAGAGAGGATCCATATAACCAACTGCAACTAGCTTGGGATTGAGGTGTTGTTGATGTTGCTTTTGTAATTGAGGTGATTCAAGACTTGGGATTTGGTAATTTCTAAGGTTCGTCAGTATGAAAAGTTGATTAGCTTTTCAAGTAAGGAGGTCAACCAAGGTCTTTGCTTTTCCAAATATAGGAGTGACACTTAAATTTAAGAACTTTATGGAGATGGGTTAAGTTTTATCTAGCTTAGTTTGCTTGAATTGCTGTCTGCTTATCAACAAGCATCGATGATGAATCAATCTTGAAATCAATTATGCCTCAATCCCGATGAGGTCAGCTAAATGATTATTCTATGATCTTTTCCGCTCTAATTAGGTCTCTTTTTGTTGGAAATAATGAATAATTTTGTCATTAAGGCAATCACTATATGGAGAAATAATGGTTTTTTGGGTCTCCGTTGATTTTCAGGTTCAGGCGGTGCTGCTGCTGTTGGGGGGATATGAAGTCCCTGCTGGCATCCCTACTGTCAATATGGCTTCCCAGAGTCATAGGGTATGTATTTTTACTCCCTCGTGTAGTGTTCTGCTGTTACACTGGTTTGCAATCATTTATGGTTCTTATCTTGCAATTTCCCTAGGCTTCAAGTGAAGGTCCTGGAAGATTGAATCAACCACAACGGGCGGCTTCTTTGAGTCGTTTTAGGGAAAAAAGGAAAGAAAGATGCTTTGATAAAAAGATCCGATATACTGTTCGGAAAGAAGTTGCACTTCGGTAATATAGCTTTATTTATTTCCTTAAAGATAACGTTGGAAGTGTTGGATAAATGAAAACCATGTTTGATGTACCATGACTAATCAGTAGTCATCTCCAATTCTTTTTGTCTCTAATCTAGCTTACCTTTAATTTAGTTGGAATTGGAGTATTAAATACACTTATTTGATGCTTTACATTAGTCACTTTTTGTTGCTCTAGATAGCTATGTGATGGAGTGTGTGAGAAAACAAAGAATTGCCTGAAAAGTTAGCAAACTGTCTCCATATGCTTCATAGAAGAACAGTGACAACTTGTCCCTTGTAAGGCATATTGTTATGATACCTTTCTGCTAGTTCCTCATCTTACTGAATGCTAGAAGTTTCTTTTATTGCTGTGCTGCTAATTGTATGGTATAAATGAGTTCAAGTCTCCTGCTTTTAAGTTGGAGTGGGTAAGACTTAAAAAGAAGAAGATGGAGTGAGTGAGATATAAATCAGTTGTTTTTTTCCTTTCCCTGATATGTTGGTGGTTTATTATTTACTTTGTTTTAGACTTTTAGGGATAATTTCGAAGACCTCCCCTCAGGTTTGGCTTCATAACTAAGTTGCGCGGACTCTTCACTTCTGATGCCGCACCCATGTCGGATTCTTCAAAAATACACTGCTTTTGGCGAATCCGACATGCACTCCTTGAAATAATTGAAGAGTCTGAGAAACATAGCTTCATAATACTTACCTCCCTCATGGTTTACTGGTTGACACTCATCTCCCTTGTAAATAATAATAATTATGTGTATTCCGAGTTTACCCTTTTGCAACTGTACAAGTTACAGCTCCTTTTGCGACTTTCTTCTTTTCCTCTTCTTTTCTAGTTTCCTGTGTTACCTTTTCTTGATTTATCGTGTTCAAACTGTTGGTTATGGATGCTTCTAACCTATTGCAAGATTTTCCCCAATTTACAGCTATCTAATTTTGTTGGTGAACAGGTTAAGTGCTAAGTTTCTTTAGTAGTACTTGAAATTTTCCATCGGAACTCTGAAAAACTTGAAAATCCGCAACTAGCAAATTTATGTTGACTAGGAAAGTATGGATCACTTCAAATTAAGGGCAGTTAATAAAGTTTGACTATTGTAAACTTGGATTATACATGACTTTTATTACTTAAAACTAGTTTGGTTACAAAAGAATCAAATTTACGAAGGCAGGTGTCATCTCAAACACAAGGGAACTAAGTATTATAAAGGGAATTTGGAGGGAGGAGGGAGGTCTATGAAATTATCCCTTAGTTGTAATTATTTATTTATTTTAGTATATACAGTAGGTACTAATTTATGATTCCCTTGTTGAGATGAACGTACAGTAAACAAAACTGCAAGCTCTAAAAAACACCTTTTGAGTAATGGAGATACCACTAAGTTGTAAACATAATCAGTTCAGTTCTATGTAACATAACAAAAGATTAGAAAGTCATGGAAATATGCTATCTATCCAGAAGTGAAAAAAAGGAAAAACTTCAGCACATGCCTCTTAGCTCCAGATGAAAGGGATTCACTGCTGTAGATTGTGATGCTTTAGCCAAAGTACTATCCATCAAGCTGAGGAGGAACAGAGAATGTTATAGTGGCAGAGCATGGGCAACCCTCCTGAAAAATGAAAAAAGTAGATGTATTTAGTGAAAGTGAACTTAAAATTTAACCATAAATAAATCATTGCTTGACATGTTAACATGATGGGTTTTTTTTCATGGAGAAGTGACAATGAAATAAGAGTATTAGGAGTGGGTTTTATGGATGAAATGGGTGGGTACGATATTAAGTTGGGTATAATAATTAAATTAGGAGGAAATTTAAATGGAACAAATAATATATGTATATATATATCCATGTAGGCATGCCATATAGGTGCCACTTAAGAGGATAAAAGCGGGGAGATGAGACTACACCATCTCAAGGGCGCATATGTGCCTTAAGTTGCATTGTAGGGGCAAATATATCAAAAAAAGTGCGATGAAGGGCAACTATAACCCTGACTTCCTTACACTCATAATGGGTTCACCAATGCCATGACTGGATATGCACTTTCAGTAAGAAGATCATTGGAGGAAGCTTTTTAAGGAGCTTAATGGCATTTTCATACTAGAGTGACACATTCCTTGTCAATCTGTTGACTTGGTATTCGATTTGGTGGGTGGATTCTAGGTGTCAAGCTGGTCACGGTAATGTGTAGAAACATTTTATTGATGGTAGTGAATGGGATCTTCCGTTGGCTTCTCTCATGTAAGGGTTATTTTAATCTTCATTTCGCGGGCATGTCAATTTTGAACTCTTCTCCTATAGAAGTAAAATGGCTATTGCTAAAAGATGTTTGTAGTAACATCTAGTTGTGGGCTTGAGACAGTGTAAATGTTGTGAATGCAATCTTCTTTTCTTTTCTTTCCCCATGTTCTATAGGTTGTGTTTGGCCATTGTTACAAGTTGTTTTTAAATATTGTGAGAATTTAGAGTGGAAATTGTTTTTAGGTGATTCGTCCCATTTGTCCTATCCTTGGTGGATAAAGTTACCTGATACCTGCTGTTGGTGGGAGGTAACATGTGTCCCTTGGAATTAGTCAAGGTGCGCAATAGCTGCCCGAACACCACCGTCATAAAAAAAATTGAAAATAACTTTTTGATATTTTTCAAAATCCTAAAAATTTGGATTTTGAATTTATGACCAAATTAGTCAACTCCAAAAAATAAAAATAAAAAAATTCATGGTTAAACACCTCTTAGGGCCCGTTTGGATGGGCTTAATAAAAGCAGCTTTAAAAAGTATTTTTGAAAGTGCTGAAACTTATTTTTAAAATAAGCAGTTATGCGTTTGGATAAAAGTGCTGAAGTTAAAAAAAAAGTTGTTGATGTGTTTGGCAAATAAGTGTTGATAAACAACTTTTTAAATCAAAATGTCTGAAATACTCTTAAAAGTTGTTAACATAATAAAAGTTAATTAATTTATATTTTACAGCCATAAATAATTATACTTTGTTATCATTCACATATTTCTTTCTCATCACAAATTATTTATAAGAGGAATATAAACTTATTATAGATTTTAAAGATATATAATTTGAATAGATTAAAGAACGATTTAAGATTTTATTTTAGTTTCATCCATAGGTAATAATAATTGTCTATCATTCACATATTTCTTTATTATCACAAATTATTTATAAGAGGAATATAAATTTTTATTTAAGTTATATGTGCAACTTATTTTACATTTTAATAATATATAATTTGAATAGATCACTTGAAAGATTTAAGATTTATTTTATTTTCATTCATTAGTAATAGTAATTGTCTATCATCCACACGTGAAAAGGGAAAATAGAAGAAAGAGATGTTAGGGTTATGTGGGTAATTTGGATATTGTATAAAAATATTAAGGGCAAAAAGGTAAAAATGTAGTCAACTTAAAACAGCTTATAAGCTGGAAAAAAAAAAAAACACCCCTACCCCAGCTTTTAACTTTTGGCTTAAAATAAGTTATTTTGAGTATTACCAAACAGCTAAATAAGTCAAAAACCAGCTTTTAAGTCAGTTTGACCAGCTTTTAAGCTGAGCCAAACAGGCTCTTAGTCCAGTGAAATTTTTTTACTAGAGATTTCTAGGGAGGAATGGAGGATAGGAAATTTTTTTAAGGTTACTTGCTTCTTTTTCTTTTTCTGTTTGAAGCTCTAAAGTTTAGTCTTTGCCTATTTTTTGACATGCAGGGTCTAGTTAGGGTGGTCATTCAAAAGTTCAGTCTTTGCCTATTTTTGACGTGCAGGGTCTAGTTAGGGTGGTCATTCAAAAGTTCAGTCTTTGCCTATTTTTGACGTGCAGGGTCTAGTTAGGGTGGTCATTCAAAGTAGTTTTGGTCAAATTGATCTGTGTTCTATTGCATCTCACAGTTCTTGGATTTATTGTCAGGATGCAGCGAAAAAAGGGTCAGTTTACATCTTCCAAGACAGTATCTGATGAAGCAGCTTCTTCTTCTGCAGAGGGGAATGCAGGCTCTAGCCAAGAAGAACAGGAAACATTGTGAGTGTCAGACTTCTATAGTTCTGTAGTCGTTTGTGTTTCAGTTCTGTTGATTAAGTCAGACAGTAATAGTGATAACATGTTGACCCATGTGGCGTCTAAGTTGAACTGATCAAATCAAACAAATGCAGTAGCTGATATCTTATTCTCTTGTTGTCTCAACAGATGTAGACATTGTGGAACTAGTTCGAAATCCACTCCTATGATGCGCCGTGGACCAGCTGGCCCGAGGTCACTTTGCAATGCATGTGGACTTACATGGGCCAATAAGGTTAGTATTGTGTTTGAAAACTATACACCTTGGTTTTCCACTTGTCAGTTCACATAGTTATAATTGTGTCTTGACATTTTCTTCCTTTTATATGAACCTCATTATGTAAATAGTATTGTTTGTTGTGTTGTACTATTCTCGTTTATGTTTAAGGGATAAGTCACTACGCAATGCATGTGGACTTACGTGGGCCAATAAGGTTAGTATTGTGTTTGAAAACTATACACCTTGGTTTTTCCACTTGTCAGTTCACATAGTGACAATTGTGTCTTGACATTTTGTTCCTTTTATATGAGCCTCATTATGTAAATAGTATTGTGTGTTATGTTGTACTATTCTCGTTTCTATGTTTTAAGGGATAAGCAGTGATCCCTTGACCAATTTTTTTTTTTTGGAAACTGGTAAGGGTGTGTGTGTGTGTGTGTGTGTGAAATTAGATCTGCACCATGACAGTGCTATCTACAATTACAAAAGCCCAACCATGCTTAAGACTATAGCATGGAACCTATCATATCAACTAGTCCTATCACCATGACAGTGCTATCTACAATTACAAGGAACCTATCATATCAACTAGTGATTCAGTCTCCTCTACGTAATTTTCTTTACACCAAAAAAGGAACAAAAGAATACAATTCATCTTTGACTTTATGCACCGGATTTCTTTTGTCTTCAAAAATTCTTTAGTTCCTCTCTTTCCAAATAGTCCACCATATACAAGCTGGGCAAGTTCCCACCACTTTTTTTGACTCACTGCACCACCATTATAGTTCCAACACTTAAATAAATCAGAACTTGTTGCTGGCATAGACCATCTTAGTTCTACCAAATTCAAAAGAAGTTGCCACAATTTGTCCAGTTATGGGACAATGTAGAAAGAGACGGCTATTGTTTTCTCCGGCTGCACCACCTAGAGCACAGATGAAATCCCCTTCTTCTTAACTTTTCTTGAGTGAGACATGCTGCTTCTCTTGCCACTAGCCAAGAAAAACATAAGGCTTTGCAAGGGGCCTTAGTCTTCCCGATGAACTTCCATGGCCACTTGTCAAATTGTGCATTTTGTCTAATCTGGTAGTTGTATGCAGATTTGACAGTGTAGACTCCATCATTTCCAGATTTCCAGCACAAACTATCCTCAGATTCTTTGAAACCTTGGAAAGATTCCAAGGTCTTGAACAAGTCCACGACTCTTTCCAATTCCCAGTCATTTAGTAATCTTCTATAAGTGATATTCCACCCATGTACTCCTTTAGCTGATTCAAGGTTAATATCTGGTTAAGTAGCAATAGTGTAGAAATCAGGGAACAAAACTTCAAAGGACCATGCCCAAGCCAGTTGTCATGCCAAAAGAGAATTTTCCTCCTGTTGCCAACTTTGAGACTGACATTTCCAGCCAAAAGTGGCCAAAAGGATCTAATGGCTCTCCAAGCTCCAACTCCGAAGGGACAATTGACATATTTTGAGCACCACTGGTCATCTTGGCCATATTTATCATGTATAAATCTCCTCCATAATGAATTAGTCTCCAAGTTATATCTCCATAACCATTTCATCAACAAGCTTTGGTTATGGGCTTTGAGGTCTCTAATGCCAAGTCCTCCATCCTTTTTGCTGGTGATGAGGCACTCCCATTTGACCAAATGAATTCCTTTCTTTTCTTTGTTCCCTTGCCAAATGAAATTCATCCTCAAGGAATCTAATCTTTTCAAACCTTAGAAGGGATAGGAAACAAAGACATGACATAGGTAGGGAGAGCATCCAATACACTATAGACTAGAATGATCCTGTCGCCTAATGATAAATATTGCCCCTTCCAGTTATAAAGCCTTTTTTCACACCTCTCTATAACCCCGTTCCAGATTTCCATAGCTTTACTTTTTGCACCCAAAGACAGCCCTAGATACACAGTAGGTGAGGATCTCACCTCACATCCTAGAACTCCTGCTAAAACTTGGATGTTGTCCACTTTGTTGACTGGGAAAAGCATACTATTGTTCCAGTTTACACATAGCCCTGATACTGCTTCAGAAATCACCAAAATGGTTCTTACATATTTCACTTGGTTGATATCGAAACTGGGGTTAGGTAGGAAGGTGTGATTGGCACCCAAAGGTGTACGGCCTAGTTGTCAATGAAGTGAGAGGAGAACCATGAGGTCTCAAGTTCGAATCTAGTAGATGCAAGAAACAATAAATGATTTCATTCCATCTGCCTAAGCCTTGGTGAACAGACTATCAAATACTTGTGATGGTGGGAGGTAAACAAGTACTCATGGAATAATTGGAATACACAAGTTGGATAGGACACCCAATTTTTGCATTAATAATGCTAGTGTACAGATTCATTCATGACATTTGTGCACATATAAAACAAATTTATCTTTATACCATTGCATCAATCGGGTTAAAACAGAATGACAAGATGGAACAGGATTACAACAACAATGTGTGTGCAAACCGAAAAGCATGCGTTGTGCCCAACGTCAAAGACTGCATAGTAAGTTTCGAGTTTTTTAGAGATGAAGGTGTTAAGGGGAAGTTGCTGAGTGGAAGAAGAAAGAAGCAGAACGACAGGGAGGAGATTGATAAAGCATCTTCCTGGATGGTTGCTAGAGACTTGGGTCGGTGTTCTGCACACTACAATCGCAGCAGACGAGAACTTTCAAAATCATTCGAATCTGTTTTGCTATAAAAGGTGGTAAGGGGATGTTATTGGGAAGAAACAGGAAGCACAGGGAGGAGATTGATAAAGCATCATACATGAATGTTTTTGTAGGGATGTGGGACGGTTTTCTGCACAACGTGAAAGAAATGAGAGAACTTTCAAATTCAGTCGAGAAAGGTACTGAAGGAAAGATTGTTGGGAAGGAACATGAAGAACATCGACAATTTGCACAACTTTAAAGGCTACGCATGCAAAATATCAAATTCTGCCGAAGAAGTTGCTGTATGAAAGTTTTTCGGAAGATGGAGGAAGACTGTGAAAAGAGCCAACAGGCCTTCGTCACATCTGTTATGAAGAGTTACGTTGTATAGGAAGGGAAACAACTGAATGTGAAGTTCTGGGAGGAGGGGAAGGGTACTTTTGGAAATATATTAAAATATAAGGGAGTCCTTGCTTGTGTTGGCACCACGTCACCGGGTTGAGGGTTATCTTATATATATATATATATATATATGATTTATGGGCATTCTCTTAATTAAAAAGAATTCAACTAATAATTAAATCATTCATGTACAAATGAAAGTAGCAACAAATGTACAATTCAACAGTTAACTTCAAATGTTATATCCCATGAGGAGCTCAAACATATTTTTATCAATGTACATTATGTAAAGGAACTCGTGTTCGTACTTGTTTTTTCTCAAATTTAGTTGGAGGCACAATATTCTTTATAAAGACAAATATAGCCTTTTAGTTAGCTTAATAAGTGTTCTACAGCGAGACACATCATTCCTTAACATAGTTTTAAATTTTTAAGTATCTTATACTTTGATTTTGTCATTTTATTTTTTCATTCACACCGAAAAATCGATTTAGAAACATCGACAAACCGAACCAAAGTAGAAAAAATCGAACCGAACGGAATTAGTTTGGTTTGGTATACAGTGCACACTTTTCTAAAACTGAAGAACCGAACCAAAGTTTGATAACATCGAACCGAAGAACCCAATGCCCACCCCTAATAGAAAGTTCATGCCAGAAGGTGATGACAGTTCAGTGAGTCCAAGATTAAAGATGGAAAATTGTTTTGGCATTTGAGATTCAAGAGAAACTTTCGGGATTGGGAAGTGAGAGAATTCCAAAGGCTTATTGATTTACTCTACAAACAATGTATAACACATGATAGAGCAGATGTATGGAAGTGGGGGTGGGGAATAAGAGAATGCTCTCTATTAAAGCCTATTATGAGAAGTTTTTGACTAGGAAGGAGGTGGGCTTCCTGTATAGGTTGATTTGGATCTGGAAGGTACCAAGAAAGGTATGTTTTTCCACTTGGTTAGCAACTTAAGTGGTGATTTCTTGATAACTCAGAATCTAAGAAAGAGGAAAGTTAACTTATGTCGGTTCTTTATGTGCAATGATTGAGGCGATGCTGACTACCTCTTATTCATTGTCCTATATCATCAAATAGAAAACTTTTGAGTTGTAGAGATGAATTTTGCGTAGTTAAGGAATGATATTTCACCCCTTATTTCTTTTTGGTGCATCCATAAGGTGCCTTTATGTATATAAGATTGGTTGTCATTAATAGAAAACCATCTCCTTTTGTAGTATTTCTACTTTTTGTTACTAGTGTACATTGTCTGTTCAAATATTAATAAAAGTTATTACTTAATGTAAAAACTATAACTGTAAGTTTTAATCCCCATTATTATTTCAACCATCTTAGTATAAATATATGTACTAATTCAACAAGTAGACATGCATTAGATTAACAAGGTTGTACCATATGACATAAAAACATGACTTATGATTACAAGGAGAAAAAGATTTTTAAAGGATATCACAAGCTAAAAAATGAAAAAGAAGACGATGAGGGAGAAGCAATGGTGCAGAATATTTTTTACAGAGAGACCATATATATTAAAGAAAAGAAAGGTCAAACTGGAGCTTCAAAGTGTAAGATTTTTCTCTTGAAAATCAAAATAAATTTGAATTATTTTTACGTTTTCAAAATTTTTGGTTATTTTTTTCTATTATACAAGTGTAGGTTTGTCATCACATCCCTGCTAACAGGGGGTGCTTTGTGCACTGGGCTGCCCTTTCTTTTACAAGGTTGTTCTTCCAAAGACCACCTAGTTTTGGGTTTCGAAAAGCCAAATGTGCCCAAGGTTCATATTCCTATCTCAAGATGACCCTATAGCTCCAAATCACATCTCAAAAGTTTATTAGCCACCTTTCAACTTCAGATGTCCTGTAATAGTATACATGTTGAATTGATCCTTTAAGCTGCATATGAAAAGGTGAAGTGTAGAAGCAGACAGAGAAAAAAATGATGACCCTATAGCTCCAAAGTACATCCCAAAGTTTATTAGCCACTTTATGAGGTTTTAACCTCAGATGTGCTGTAATACTTGTTATCCTTAAAGCGGCATATGAAAAGGTGAAGTATAGAAGCAGAACGAGAAAAAAAAATGCGAGAAGAGTTGAAGGACATGAAATTAACTCTACTTTCTCCTAGTTTTGCAAGAATATTGGCTATGTTATTGACCAACACCAACAGTTCTTCTACATCCTTCCTCCTTTGCTCACTTTTCTTTTAGCTGTATCTTTTATTATGTAGTTAACTCTTCCTGACAATCTGATTAGTTGGTTAATGTTTCGCTTCTATATTCATATTTTTATTTAGTGTCATACTATGCTTTGAATGGATAATCTTATGACTTACTCGCCATGTCTATTGTCTTTGCAAAACTGCTAGGACATTTAAGTACCTATTTGTAGTTTCACCTTGTAGAGTATGTATTCTGTGGTTAAGTGTGCCTCTTCTTTTTACATTAGGCTATTGAACTCAAAATTAGGAATTGTCCTTCTCCTTCGCCAGTTTATTTGTGTTTCTCTTTGGTTGAGTGGGGATGATAAAACAAAACATATTACCTTTCTGTCACTGAGATCCCTTTTCAGGGAGTTGCTTTCTATGAGGAGCTTTGTAATTGCAAGATGCATACTTAAAAAGTGTTAAACATTTTCAGCTTCAAAAGTTGACAATGAAATCAATCATCTTCTGAGTTCGTAAAAATAAATGTGTATAGAATTTTCCTACAAAATAATAAAACTGCTTGGTACTATTTATAATAAAATTAGCTCGCAGTCTGTGGGGAGGGTAGGATGTATGCATACCCTTACCCCTACCTTTGGGGGTTATAGAGGCGAGGTACATACCTTGTTCCCAAAAAAGGGGTAAAAGATAGCAAGTACCAACTACCAAAATTAGTTCTTTAAATGACTGCAATTAGTTGTATATACTTCCTGTTCATCAATAAAGCTCTGACTGATCTTTTCTCGGCACTGACTGTGTAATGTTATGCTTTGACAAATCAAGTTCTTCTAGAAATTGCTTACCTCCTAGGTGCCAGGTGGTGAGTGATCTCACTCTTTAAGTGTTAAGTAAGTTACTTCCCTTCAATGCTGGTTTATCTTTTGATTCCTACTTCCAGAAGTTGAATTCTGGAATCTTATATTTGGATATATTTTCCTTTCGCCACTTTTTGCTTCTCCTCATATGTCTCTATTCAAAAGACTCATCAGCCAGCCCTTTGGATGCTTTCTTCAGAATAGCCCTTCGTCTATCGATCACATTATGGGTTTTTTGGTATTTTCTATGAAATGAAATATTGTATTCTTATCCAATGAGTTCATCAAATGTATGTTGTTATGCTTTCAACACTCTTTTGCTCTCAACTTCTATTTTTAAGTTTTGATGCAAGTTATAATCAGAACTTAAAAGTCATTTCTGTCATGCCCAAACAGTAATCTGGTTGTATGAGTGTTGATGTTACTTTGCCTTCCTTTGTGAATTTTGCAGGGGATTTTAAGAGATCTTTCTAAAGTTTCAACTACAGGAGCTCAGGAGCTTTCTGTGAAATCTAGCGAACAGGTGCATCTCTCTTTCTCTCTCTCTCTGGTGGGGTTTGATATGTAATCTCTGAAACCTAAACTAAACTTGGTATGATATTTTGACTGGTAGAATGGTGAAGCTGATGGATCAGATGTTATGGCGGCTGCTGGTATAATCACATCAGATGATGAGAACATGGTGCTTCCGTCTGAATGATGATAAGAGGAGAGCTCTCTTACTTGTGGTCACCTCTGGTGGTGTTGAACTAAAATATCATGCGTCTAATATTTGCCAAAGTTGCATACATTTGTACATATGATATTACTGTAACTCAGGCTACACACATTGCTAAGATTTTAGGTAATTCCATAATGTACGTTTATTATGCTATTTTAGATGTAATTAATTTTGTTTTTGTACCCGACATCTTATTTAAGCACGAAAGCATTTTTAATATCTGTCTCTTTGATAAATCATATAAATGCAGTGAGAAACTGAACGCCAATATTCTTCAAAGCCTCGAGCCTTCGTTTTGCACTAGTATTGATATGGAAGTACTTCTAGTTGACATTAGTGGGTACGTTGGCACCAACTGTGCTATAAACAAGTTACTCATTATGTGAGAACAATAACGAGGTTGAAAAACTGAGGGTATTGTTACAGACCCAAGAGTCAACATTGAAGTATGCACACTAGAAAGAGGTTTTTTTTTGTTTTTTATTTGGTGTTTGATATGTGTATTATTTTGGATCTTATTTGGGCGAAGTGCTCATTATGAAGAATTTTTTCACATCTAAAATTGAAATCCTAGATCTTTAATTAAAGTAGCAATTTGAAAGGGAGAGAGTTGAATTTATGATTTTTATATATACACGCACTTTAATATCACGGTGAAGGTCCACTAATTTTTAGCTTTTATGGCATTTGATCGAGAAGTTAATCAAGTTGGACCAATTAATTTTAGATATGTACGTACACACATACGTAGATACATACATTGTAATGACGCCTCCTCCTCCTTCTAGATTTTTCGAGTGCTTGAGGACAGAAGGGGGAATTTGAGGTTGTTAAAACCCAAAAATTGAATATAATCAATTGGTCAGAATTTATAACATTTTTTAAAATATTTATTATAAACTAATTCTTTTTTCCTTTTTTTAATTAATAAATATTAAAATTAAAATAATAAAAATATTCAAGTCGATAAAATAATATAAGTAAAACGTCGTTACGATAGAAAAAAAATTGCATTTCAGTTAATATGCTATCAAAAAGAAAAAAAAAAGGTTATTCTTGAGCACAAAGTTCTGTATTTTCTTGGTGACCAAGAAAACCACGTGGACATTGTTTAACAATATATGCTTATATTTGGTAAGAAAGAAAAGAAATATCATCTTCATCGATATCTCTAGGGTTTTTTGTGATCTCAATTCTCTCTCTACGTTTTCGCCGCCTCTATCCGCTAATCATGCCTCGCCGAAGCTCTGGTAATTAGCTTCACTATTCATAGCATATTCGATTCTCTATTCATAGCATATTCGATTCACTATTCATCTTTCTATTTAGATCTATTTTGTTTTCTGGGTTTTTTTTTTTCGTTCATTTTTTATTGATACGGATATGGATCTTTCTTTACAGTGAAATCGAACGATTAATCGTCTTTCAACTTATGTGAATCATCATAAATTCATCGTTTTGCTTTCTGTTTGAGTGTAATCATATCATATTGACTTCTTGTCACTAGTAATTGCTTTAACAAAATTCCAATTGACTTTTAGCCTTTGAACATGAATGTTTTCTTCTCTTATAAATTTTTGAAATTAGTGCCTTAGATTTGAACTTGAAACCTCAAGTTAAGTTTTAAGTTTTGAACCCGTTAGCCACTAAGCCAACCTCATTCAAGAGGTTCAAAATCAACATATACTTCTTTAAAATACCTTATATATACAATGTAAGCTTTTGATCCTCCGAGGGGTTCACATTTACCTCTAGATACACACCCCTCCTTGCAAGTATGCTTATGCAATGAAGAAAACTGTACAACATTTAAATATTGAATTTGGTGCCTAAATCGGTGCTTATTACTTGTAGTTATTTTTCAGGGGCTTAATTAGGTGACAATTAAATAATCTCAATTGAGCTCACGTTAGGTTGAACTAGGAATTCCGAATTTCTTTTTGCTTTGGTCCATTGTATTTTTGGGTTTGTAGTTTGAGATGAAAATAAGGTTTAGTTGCATTCAGAAGCTAATTGCAACATTGATTCCTCTCATTAGCGGTTTCACCGAAGAACCAGTTTTTATTTCTGGTTATGTAGACAGTTTTTATTTTTAGTTGTGTCCTCTAGATTTGTGTGTCAAGCATTAGACCAGGAAGTTTGACATGAGATTCAACAATTCCTAAAAGGAGCGGGATTTAAAGTGAATTTCTTAATGAATACAAGATAGACCGTCTGCAGAATTGCTGAAAACTTCAATTATAGGAATATGCTTTAATGCAGGTGTTCTTCATGTTCAATGTATAGGATTGAGGTAGTAATTTTTTTCCAGTTGTATTTAGAATATGGTTTCCTTCCAATTGTGTGATATTATTGTTTTGTTAGTTGGTTGCTCTAGTTGTTTTGATTCTCCAATAATGTCGACACTTGAGCTGCCGAGCTGAAGTCAGCTGTTGTAACTTATTAGAGCAGTTCCATTCTTTGCTAAAAGGAAAAGGGGGGATTTTCCGTCCCTCTTTTGTTCTGGTTGATGATTTTTGATTTCCTTGATTTGTTGTTTAGGAAGATCTGCTCCTCGTCCTGCCCCTCGTGCTGCTCCTCGTCCTGCTCCAGCCCCTGGTTAGTTTTTTTTTGGGTAGTCAGGCTTTTACCTCTTTGCAACTTGTGTCATTTGGTTGACGTGATTTGATCTTCCTTCCTTTGCTCGTCCCTTTTCACTCTTATCTTAATTTTTGGCAGCACATCATGCTCCTCCACCAGCTCCCATGCAAAGTAGTGGTGGTGGATCCATGCTTGGTGGTATTGGTTCTACCATAGCTCAAGGTATGAGTATATCCTGCAGTGTTACTTTAATGAGTTGTTCAATTATATTATGTTGCAAATTTGGTTAAAGATGTGATTATTATGTTTCTATAGGTATGGCCTTTGGTACTGGAAGTGCTGTGGCACACAGAGCTGTAGATGCTGTCATGGGTCCACGCACTATTCAACATGAAACTGTTGTCGCTGAGGCGGCAGCAGCTCCAGTATCCTCTGCAAGCAGTGCAGGTTCTGATGCTTGTGGTGTGCACACTAAAGCATTCCAAGATGTAAGTGTTGATTTCAATCCTTTCAACTACTATAGTATGCAAATTGGAGGTTACTTCTTTCAGCCTTCAAGTCAGTATGATTTGTCTTGTCTTCTCAAGAAGATTCTGATGATACCATTATTTGTGGTTCAACTTGCAGTGCATTAATAGCTCTGGAAGTGACATTGGCAAGTGTCAGTTCTACATGGACATGTTGTCCGAGTGCAGGAGGAACTCAATGATGAATGCTTAAGCTTTAATAACTTTGAACTCGTTCTTTTATCTGATTGTTAGAAAAGATTGAGCTGGCAAGTGAATTTGGTTCTTGATATACCTTGCCTCCAATAATTATTGGCTGAAGCCTGAAGTATTGGACTTTTATGGACCTGTCCATGACCAGTTTTATTTCAGTTTGCTTTTATGCTATCGTATGCTACATTTGGCTTCATTGATTATTATATCCATTGTTCAAGATAATATAACTCCAAGGTCTTGTGTGAGTGTATAATTTAATTGACTAAGAAGCTGACATCTTCGAAAGTGGAGTATTGAATCTTGACTTTGCCTGTACCCTTGGAATATCCCAGATTCTTGTTATTGCCTTTTTCTTTTCCTTTGGTCTCTGTTCCATGAAAGATGTTTAATCAGTGTAGCTAAGTATGACTCCCTTACGGCTGGGGGAATTGTCTCTGTTTCACCTTGCCTGTTGATTAGTTCACTGAATTTCAGTTTTTAACATCTGACCAAGTATTATGACTTAGCCATGCACCTATTGTCTAAACTTTCCTTGAGGCTTCAACTACAAAGTAGTAGTCAGCCTATTTGTAAATTCTCACTCAGGAAAACAAGTCTATTAGTGATGTTATGCCACTTTGATTTACGATCCATGGC
Organism: Solanum habrochaites; assembly: GCA_027704765.1. NCBI lineage: Eukaryota > Viridiplantae > Streptophyta > Magnoliopsida > Solanales > Solanaceae > Solanum > Solanum habrochaites. The sequence continues at coordinate 31,682,474 of JAKWJA010002498.1, read as the reverse complement.
CATTCAGCAACGAACTCAAGGATCAAAAGACTTATTTCCAGTAGTTAGACTTGTGACTAGGCGATCCAATTTTTTTTGGTTAACAACTAAACCACATCATTGACATGAGAATCTAGGGTAAACTTTAGGAGGTTTTACGCTTCTTAGACATTTATTTTCAGCTAGCTAATGCGTGAAAAAAGTTGTGGTGGAATAAGTGACATCATTGGGATGAAATATAATGAAAATAACCTAGTTTATGGATGAGTTCGGTGCGAAGGAAAATGTTTTACATGGAAAATGTTCTTGGAAAATAAGTATATATATACTTATTTTTTTCATGTTTGGTTGGTGAGTAGAGAATATTTTTCCAATAAGTATTTTAATGTGTGATTTTTGAATGATAAGTGTTTTTGAGAAGAATCTTTATTTTTTATTAGATAAAAAAGAATTATTGAAGTTAATTTTTTATAAAAAACAAACTTAAAATTTTTTTCGGGGTGGGGTGGGGTTTGATGGTAGGGGTGAAAAAATGTCGGGGTGAAAAAATTAAATTTTGAAATTGAAAATACTTCTTAAAGATAAATTTAAATTTTCTAGGAATGAGGGGCTGGGAAGGGAGGGGGGGAATGGTAGGGGGGTTGGAGGCTGGTAGGGTGGAGTGGGTAGTAGAGGTTGAAAGAAAGTTTGGAAGAATGTAAGTTTTGGAGTGTAGTTATTTTCCTTATATTTGAGAAAAATGAGTTGATTTGAAAAATATTTTAAAATATTTGACCCAACCAAATATGAAAAAATATTTTTCAAAAAATGTTTTCCTTCGTACTAAACACGACCTATATCTTTTGATAAAAAGCGGTGACCAATCACAATGTTATACAATACATTTGTCCTTGAGAAGATACTTTTACGTTCTAATGGATGAAATATTGCAAAAAAAATAAAGATGGAAGAGGCCCAACCAACAATAATGTGTGAGGTTTCACTTAATTTTTGACATTTTGATTTGTGGTTATATGTGTACTCTTTTACCTCCTACTCACCACCCAACCAGTTCCCTTATGCACCCACCCCTCTTCTTTTTTTCTTTTTTTTTCTTTTCTATTTTTCTATCTAATAATAAAAATAAGATTAACTTCCAAATACAAAACTCAATTTTAGATTGCCTACATGGTACAAATAATTCATTTTATTTTATACATGTGTTACAAAATAAAATCGAAACAGAAAGAAAAAATGTTTTCCTTTTTCTTATTTTTATTTATGAATTTGCTTGTTACGTTTGAATAAGTAGTTATGGAGAAATTTAATTTTTTAGTCAAATTGCTAATTATTGCATGCAAGTTAGATAATTAGTTTATATTTGTTAAAAGGAAAATAGGTCAAATATGTCTTAAACTAATCGAAAAGGTCTAAATATACCTTCTATTAAAAGTTTGGTTCACTCATATTCTTGTCGTTCAAATTTTAGCTTATATATACCCTTTTGGGCGTTGTTTGTTATGCTGGACATATCAAATTCATTTTTTATTTCTTTAAATGTCACATGCAATTGTCATATCATTTTTGACCTTATCACATGACATTTATATGAAAATGAAAAGGAACTCGGATCCATAAACACCTAATTCGACCCATAAATCAAATCCCTTTTGAATAAACTATCCGACCCATTTTTAATAATTTTGTTTAATTTTTATTTTTTCGGTGAATCATGAAATGAATAATTGATTAATAAAAATTAGGAAAAATATGAAAAAATATATAAAATTAACGCCGAAAAATCACAAATAAATATAGTAACTATAAATTCAACAATTTCAATAATTTTTTAAAAAAATTGAAATAATTTTTCGATAAATCTCAAAAATGAGTAATTGATTAATCAAAAATATGAAAGGTATGAAAAAAAATATAAAATTAACATCAAAAGTTCATAAATAAATGTAGTAACATTTAATTCTAAAATTTTTATTTTCTATTAATTTTTTTTGACAAATCCCGAAGATGAGTAATTTAGTAAAAATAAAAGGAAAAATATTAAATTTACGTCAGATATTCTCAAATAAATATACTAACCTTAAATTCAATAGTTTTAATAATTGTTTTTTAATTTTTATTTTTCTCAGTAAATCTCGAAAATGAGTAATTGATTAATAAATAATAGAAAAATATGAAAAAATTATAAAATTGACGCCAAAAAATCACAAATAAATATAGTAACCTTAAATTCAATAATTTCAACAATTTTTTTATTTTTTATTTTTTCATATTTTCCTTTTTTTCTAATCAATTACACATTTTTGAGATTTACAAATAAAATGAAAATCAAATAAATTTGTTGAATTTAAGGTTATTATATTTATTTGTGAATTTTTGGCGTAAATTTATATTTATTTCATATTTTTCCTATTTTATAATAATAAATTGCTCATTTTTGGAATTTGCCGAAAAAAATAAAAATTAAAAAAATATTCAAATTTTTGAATGTAAGGTTATTATATTTATTTTTAAATTTTGGCGTTAATTCTATAAAAAAAATTATATTTTATTAATCAATTACTCATTTTCGAGATTTATCAAAAAAATAAAAATTTAAAAAAAGTGTTAAGATTGTTGAATTTAAGGTTACTATATTTATTTTTAAATTTTAGGCGTTTATTTTATATTTTTTTTCCTATTTTTCCTATTTTTTATGAATCAATTACTCATTTTTTGAAATTATCGAAAAAATAGAATTTAAACAAAATTGCTGAAAATGAGTCAGATAGTTTATTTGAAAGGGGGTTGATTTATGGATCGGATTAGGTGTTTATGTGTCTGAATATTTTAGGAGCACGATTGATCTCTTTCCATTTTCAAATAAATGTCATGTGATAAGGTCAAAAGAACATGATAATTACATGTGGCGTTTAAAGAAATAAAAATGAGTTGGATATGTCCAACATATCAACTAACGTCCATAAGGGCATCTTTGAGCCAAAATTTGGACGGAAAAGGTATGAGTGAGCCAAACATTAAACAGAGGGTATATCTAAACCTTTTTGAATAGTTTATGGACATATTTGGCCTTTTTATAACTGCATCTCATTAATTTATATTCTTAAGTGAATGAAACACAACTAATTTGAAATTGACTTAGTTTAACACTATTATTTGTGTTTTGTGTTTTTTGGTTTCTATTAAATTATAGGGAAAATTCACAAGTACCCCCTCAACCTATGCCCGAAATCCCAGAGACACACTTATACTATACTAAGGTCCTATTACCCTCTGAACTTATTTTACAAGTAATTTTCTACCCCTTTTAGGCCTACGTGGCACTAGTTTGAAAGAAAAAGTCAACCAATGTTGGGCCCACAAGATAGTGTCACGTAAGGCGAAAAGGGGTAGAATATTATTAATAAAATAAGTTCAGGGGGTAATAGGACCTTTGTATAGTATAAGTGTGTCTCTGAGATGTTGGGCATAGATTGGGGGTACTTGTGCATTATTCCTAAATTATAGGATAATAAGTTTATTTTTAATATTAACAATTTTAAAGATATTTTAGTTATTCCAACAAATAAATTATTTATCAATTCTTTTTAATAAAATACATTATCTCTGCTTCAATATTTTTATCTTTTTATTTTTAAATTTAGCTTAAGCACTTAAAAAGTGCTTTTAAGTATATTTAAAAATTACGTAAATTTAGCTGAATTAATCATCTCTAATTCTAGTATTTTCATTAATATTTAGTTATGATTAAATATTCTCAGAAACTTTGTGAATAAAAAATAATAAAATAAAATTAATTAACTTCTATTATATCGTATCAACCTCATTTATTTTATTTGTACTAAGTGCATGCTTTAATATATCATTTAATATCTTTTAGTTTTAACTTTTTTTTCAATTGCCAAAAGAAAGAACATATTTTTATTATCTTTCACATTTCCATTTTTAAGGAACTGCATTTTGTAAAAAAAGAAAAAAGAAAAGTAAAGAAAAGGAAAAAAAATAGGGGCATGGATGAGGAGAACTGAGTAGGGGTGTACAAGCCAAATTGAACCGATGAATCAAATTAAATAAAAAAATTGACTTGTAATTTGATTTGGTTTGGTATTAGAAAAAATAGTCAAACAGTTAAACCAAATATATATATATATATATATATATTATTTTATTTTATTTACAGCTAAAAAATATTATTTATAATCTACTTTATTAATATATTTTTAGTTAGTTTGTAGTTTTCAATTGTTTATATACTTTATTTTCAATTTGGGCTTGTAAAAATTGTAAAAATTATGGCGCAAGACGATTCCACATATCGAGGTCGGTTTTATTTTATATTAGGCAAAATAGTATGATCAACCCTTATACTTACATGCATTTGTATTCTATATCCTTATACTTAATCTTTTGTCAACCGAACCCTTAAACTCAAGTAAAATGAAAATTTTAAAACTCTCTGACCATTGACCAGACTGATATGACATTTTATTTGTTGACTCAATATAGAGTGTGTATCAACGTTTTAAAAGGAGAGTGAAACAATAAATTTTCTTTAGAAAACTAATTAAACAATAAAAAGGAAAAGGAAAAGGAAATTTAAGTTCTCACCCCTCCTTCCATCATCTTCCCCAACCCCTCCTTCCGTCATCATCCCCAGAACCCCGGCCATTGCACTTTCTTGAGCCCTAGTCCGTCCTAAGGCTGGCTATTGGACAGGACCAGAACGGTTTTACCTGAACCGATATCGGTATCAGATTTTTCCTACCGATATTGAATCTTACCGGACCGGATTTACTGGAAAATCCAACATGTTCCGCCCGATCCGTTAGTAACCGGTTGGAAATCGGGTCTTACCGATTCATCCGGTACTATTTTTTTTAATTTTAATTATTATATAATATTATATATTTATATTATTAATTAATAATATTATATTATTAAAAACTTCAATCGAAAACTTTAAAGTTTATATAAGTTTGAAACTGAATTTAAACTTAAAAGTTTATATTGAATTTAAAGTTTGAAATTGAATTTAAACTTTAAAGTTTATATTGAGTTTAAAGTTTGAAACTGAATTTAAAGCTTAAACTTTATATTGAACTTAAGTTTGAAATTGAATTTAAGGTTTAAACTTTATATTGAACTTAAGTTTGAAATTGAATCTGAAGTTTAAAGTTTATATTGAATTTAAAGTTTGAAATTGAATTTAAAGTTTAAAGTTTATATTGAACTTAAGTTTGAATCTGAATTTAAAGTTTAAACTTTATATTGAATTTAAAGTTTGAAATTGCATTTAAAGTTTAAAGTTTATATTGAATTTAAAGTTTAAAATTGAATTTAAATTTTAAAGTTTAATTGAATTTAAAGCTTGAAATTGAATTTAAAGTTTAAAGTTTATATTGAATTTAAAGTTTAAAATTGAATTTAAAGTCTAAAATTTATATTGAATTTAAAGTTTGAAATTGAATTTAAACTTTAAAGTTTATATTGAATTTAAAGTTTGAAATGAAATTTAAAGTTTCAAGCTTATATTAAATTTAAAATTTGAAATTGAATTTAAAGTTTAAACTTTAAAGTTTATCTTGAAAAAGTTTAAGCTTTAAAGTTTAAACCTAAAAATTCAATTATATATTAATGTTTAAACTTTAAACTAATATTAAAATAATTAACAATTAAATTTGTAAAATGACATGAATTTAATAGAAGAAACTATTTAAAAAGAAAATCAAGGCGAATAGTCGTATATTTATTCAAATAAATAATTTGTACAATACAAATATTAGAAAGAGAATAAGAGTATATAATCTAGATATTGAATATTAATTATTTTACTAACAATTGCATTTTTTTAATTCTTTTTGTAAATTTAGTATCATTTGAAAAGAAAGATTTTTTGGAACTTGCATTTATCGTTTTTCTTCCATTGCTTCCATGTCATCATCACTACTCTCACCAAATATTTCATCTATTTGGTCTTCTATTTGGCTACTTAATAGTGGTAGTCCGGTGTTTCTTCTTTCGGCATTGCCCCAATCTCGAAACAACACCGATATTTCCAAACTGTCCTTTGCTAATGAATATAGATGATCTCCAATCATAAATCTCGCTGCACTAAAGGCTTGCTCCGAAGCGACCGATGATGCTTGAACCGCTAGCACATCTCGAACAATTCTAACAAGGGTCGGAAATTGATTTTCACAATTCTTCCACCATACTAATATTGGAGGTTTAAGTTGTCTTTCTTCATGCCTAATCTTTTCCCGTGTCTGATTGAAATATAAATTAAAATCATTATTAATAGAAGATTCAAGCTCAAGATATTTATCCATCCAATCATCCGTATCATAACTTTTAGGCTTAGAAGATGGAGGTTCAACTATTGGAATATTTATTTTTATAGCTTTATATGCATTATATAAATCTCTAACTTTTGTATAAATGCTACTTTTACATTGTTCAACACTAGGAGTTTCATTATCTTTAATTTCTAAATTTACATAATCTTTTCAACCATTCTTTCAACATCACTTAATTTATAATTTGGGTTGAAAGTAGTAGCAGTCAAATAGATTTGAGGAATAGGAAAAAAATATTTTTGAATTTTTCAATCATAAAAGCAAGTGAATCTTTAAATTGATCTTTTCGTTTATATTTTGCAAATTCAGATGAAATAGCACAAATATTTACTAAAACAGAAGAAATAGTAGGAGAATATTGACCAGAGCATGCATTTGTTGCTCTATAAAAAAAACACTTAAAAATTCAACAAGTTCTTTTGTATTTTGCCAATCTTCAAAACCAATTCTTAAACGCGGGTCCGCATTATGAGCATTAAAACTAATTGTATTGGTTCTTGATAAATATAAGCAACTTGAAGCATTTCAAATAAAGAATTCCATCTAGTGCATACTTCTTTTGGAACTTTTCTATATGCAAGTCCACATTCATTACAACGATTTTTAAATTCTGTAATTCTAGCTTTTAATTTAGCTTTAAAAATTCAATTACAAGCAAGTCTATTTTTTTCACAAGAAACTCTAAATTGAGAAATACCATCTTTTACTATTAAATTACAAACATGTGCGGCACACTTAATATGAAAACAATCATTATCACTTGGACAAAGTCTACTTTTTAAATAATCAACGGCTCTTAAATTATTAGAAGCATTATCTAAAGTGACACTCATTATTTTATCACATATTCCATAATATTATAAAATATTGCCTACTTTTGATGCTATATAAGAACCGATTTTAGTTTCTTCAACATATTCATACGCTAATATTCATTTTTACATGTTTCATTCATGGTCAATCCAATGGACAGTAAGTGTAAAATAATCGTTACCATTAGGACTACGTCTCATATCAGATGTAATAGATAATCTACCATCATAATAAGCAAATAAACAACAAAGAAAATGACAATATTCTTTTTGATATTTAAAAAGTTTACTTTTAATTGTATTTCTTGGAATACTTTCATAATGTGGGTTATATAATTCTCGAATATAATGAGCAAAACCAGGATGTGAAGGGAATGAATGTAACGACCCGCTAGGTCGTTTTGAGAACTAGGACTAGTTTGACTCTTTTTGAAAATTTAAAGGGGTATTTTTAAACTATTCAAAGACTAAGAATATTTAGTTGATAAAAATTTTAGTGAAGAATTTAAATAAGTAATATAGATAATAGATTAGTGGGTTTCACGGTTAATAAACTCTTGTTTAGAAAATAAAAAAAGGGGTGGAGGCAGAAACTTACCGTAAGTGACGAACGAGAGGAGAAACAATAGCTTCTGCTAACGAAAACAAGGAACTTCTCATCCCTTTTCAATTCTACCAAGGTATGTTGTTAGAGTAATTTGGTTTGTTGTTATTATTATATAATTACATGGATAGTTAATATCAAAGTGGGAAGAACAATTGGTATCCATTATAATTAAAAGGAAAAAATGGCAGATCCTTCTAAAAATTTCCTACCGGCTTTCTGATGGTGTACATTGATTTAAGGGCTGATTTTTATCTTATTTTATCATTTTATTTCTTGTTATTATTATTCTAATTGATGAAAAAAATAGAAAAAAAAGGGATTTGGAATTGAAAAGTTTGGATGGCAGCACGTATGGAGTTTTGAGCCATTATATTGGCAGGAGACCAAAGTGATTGTCAATCATGAGCCAATCATTGGCATGCCAATCAGGGACAATCATTGGAAATAATGTGTTAATGATTGGCCTTGACATAAAATTCTTTAACATTGGCATGTTAAAAAAATAAATGACCTGCAGATGGTCATGTTGCAGTGCTTCTGTTTGTCTGCGGTCGTTGTTACATGACCTGCTTAAGCTAATTATCAAATTTAGATTTAATTTTAATATATTGAGATTGGTAATTAATTATTAGGTGTTATTTTATATTATCTAACATTGAATTTTAGTCCATTTGAAGAGGTTAAAGTTAAGTTCTTGGCTTGAAATTTAGCAAGTATGAAAAAATTTGGCATACCAATATATATCAAGATTTGGAGTTTGGTTGAAAATAGGAGTGAGTTTTAGCGTCTATGATAGACATATAATAATTTGAATGTCTACAAAAATTGCTTACTTACGAATATTGCAAAATTGGTAGATTGGGAACGTTCCGAAACCTTGCGAAAAGGAAAGGAAAAATCTTAAAAGATTCGTGGCACAAGTTCGGCATCTAAGGTATGTTAAGACTTTTTAGACTTGTTGAAAGACGTTTTCCTAATTAAAGATTAAAAAATGAAAATAGACAAGGGGTAAGGGGGAAAGATGGTGGTCTCGTATCAATGGTGTGACGGGCATTGGTACGAGTACTGGTGTTATAAAAAGAAAAAGTACTATTATAGAATGTGGGTTGAAATTTGAGAATGCAAAAGCATATAGGCATTAGTTGATATATTATTGACTTGAATTCCTTGTGTGATTGTGTTTTATTTTATTTCACCCGTATAGTTGAGATAATTGAGGTGGTTATGTATTATATCCATATTGATTGATTGAGATGCATCATCATTCCCTCTATTGAAACAATATTGTGCACATGCATAGAGATGAGACTGAGTATAAGTTGGGCACGTGGAGATCGTCCGTGCTGGGGATGGTGAGATGTTAAGATTGTAATTTGGGCACGTGGAGACCGTCCGTGCAAAAATTATTTGATATTATGATAGTGCGTTGAGATCGTCCGCACAGACACGTGGAGATCGTCCGTGTTGGTATATGGACCTCGCGAGTCCCCCATGGGTCATGATCTCTCGATGTATTTCCGAGGATTATCATGTATATACGGTCGAGTGAGTACTGGGTATTCTGAAACGATTCATTTCATGGTATCATATTGCATTGCATTTCATCACATTTGTCATTTAGTTTCAGACTTGCATCGAATTTTAGAAGCTCTTGTACTTAAGATACCAATTCTTGGGGTGATATATTTTAGCTTCCGCATTTCGTACTTATAAGGAACTCAATGTTGGAGATTCTTGCTAAGTGTTAGTCTTTTTACTCATTTGTTGGTTTAGTTGGGTTAATATGTTGGGTTGGCTTACCTATTGGGTGGGAACATAGGTGCCATCACGACTTGCAAATTTGGGTCGTGACAAATTAAATTTGGTATCAGAGCACTAGGTTCATCGGTCTCAAGAGTACAAGAGCAATGTCTAGTAGAGTCTTGCGGATCGGTATGAAGACGTCCATACCTATCTTCGAGAGGCTATAGGACATTTAGGAAATATATTCTGTTCTTTTATTCATTATCGTGCACACTTGACCTTGTAGAAATTCTAGTCTTGATATCTCATTCTCTCTCAGATGGCGAGGAATCGTACATCGGCAAGTGGTGGTTAGGATCCTATTCCTGCGCCTGCTTCTGGGAACACTGTCTGAGGTAGAGGTAGGAGACGAGCTCGAGGTCGGGGTAGGGGCCGTGTTGCAGCACCTGCGGATGTTCAAGTACCAGTAGCTACCCAGGGTCGTGATAGGACCGTACCTCCTGATGCAGAGGTTATTCATGGGGATGTGCAAGATCGTGTCGAGGGGGATGGGCCAGCTCAGGCTCCAACCAGTACTATTGTCCCCCCAGTACTTCAAGATACCTTGGCTCGTATGTTAGGAATCTTAGAGGGGATGGCCCAGGCAGGAGCCTTGCCTGTCACTTCTGATGGCTCACAGACCCGTGTTGGAGGTCAAACTCCAGACCCGATAGTTGCTCCAGATTCTCAGACTCCCAGGGCTCAGCCAGCTGCCGCTGTAGCTCCTCGTTTGGATAGTATAGAGTTCCCAGATATGACATCACATTTGGTGAATAGACCTTCTATGACTATTGATGAGCAAAAGATGTTTGGGAGGTTCAGACTAATGAATCCTCCTACTTATACTGGTGACTTAGCTGAGGATGCATATGAATTTATAGTTAGTTGTCATGAGAGGTTGCATAATCTTGGATTAGTGGAGTCTCATGGAGTTGACTACACAGCGTTTCAGATGACTGGCTCTGCTAAGCAGTGGTAGAGGGATTATATTAGTAGTAGGCCAGCTGGATCTCATCCACTATCCTGGACTGAGTTTACTCAGGTATTTCTATCCAAATTTGTTCCACGCAGTGAGAGGGAGCGCAAGAGGGCCGAGTTTGATGGTTTGCAGCAAAATGGTATGTCCGTTGCAGAGTATGAGGGTAAATTTCACGCCTTGGCTAGGCATGCTTCGATGATACTTCCCACAGAGGCTGAGAGAGTGAGGAGGTTTGTTAAGGGGCTGATTATTCCAATTCGTCTAGGAGTTTCTCAAGTTGCTGCTTCTGGTGTTCCATTCCAGAAAGTGGTAGATGCTGCTAAGGAGTTGGAGATGATTCGACGTGAGGGATTTGAGCAGCGAGAGGGCAAGAGGACTCGTTATTCAGGTGATTATGGTGGTGCTCCGCCTAGGAGTCGGGGTTACTTGGGCAGAGGTTATCACCCTCAGTCCAGCAGACCCATTCATGCTGCTATACCAGCGTCTGAGGCTGGTTACGCTGGGCATAACTCTTCGAGCTCGGTACATACTTCGCAGGGTTCATCTTCTAGACCTGTAGTTCGTGGAGGGCATTCTGGTCATTCAGGTTCCTCTCATCAGCCTGCGTCTCGTAGGGGTTGCTTTGAGTGTGGTGATATGGGACACTTTGTGAGAGACTGCCCTAGGACCAGACGTGGTGGCTTACATCAGGGTTCTCAGGCTTCGACTTTCAGGGCTGCACAACCTCCAGCTAGGGGTAGTGCACCGAATGGTAGAGGTGGTTCTCATTCAGGTAGGGGTGGTTCTCCTTCTGGTCGAGGTGGTGGTCGTGGAGGTTCACAATCTGATGGAGGTCGTTCTCACTGTTATGCTTTTCCAGGTAGGCCAGAGGCTGAAGCCTCAGATGCTGTTATCACAGGTATTATTCCGGTTTGTTATCGACCAGCTACTGTATTATTTGATCCAGGCTCTACTTATTCTTATGTGTCCACATATTTTGCTCCTAGTCTGGATATATTGTGTGAGTCTCTTGATTTGCCGATACGTGTTTCTACTCCTGTCGGGGATTCTGTAGTTGTAGATGAAGTGTATCGTTTATGTACTGTTACTTTGATGGGGTATGACACTCATGCAGATCTAAAGGTCATTGAAATGATAGATTTTGATGTGATTCTTGGTATGGATTGGTTATCTTCTTACCACGCAATTTTAAATTGTCATGCCAAGACCATCACTTTAGCTATGCCTGGAATTCCTATAGTAGAATGGAGAGGTACTCTTAGTCATCCTTCTAAGGGTGTGATATCATTCCTTAAGGCTCGTCAGTTGGTACAGAGAGGATGTTTGGCGTACTTGGCCCACATTCGAGATACTAGTATTGAGACTCCTATGCTTGAGTCTATTCCAGTAGTGAGTGAATTTTCAGAAGTATTTCCGACCGATTTGCCAGGTCTTCCACCAGATCGAGATATTGATTTTTGTATTGATGTGGAGCCAGTCACTCGGCCTATTTCCATTCCTCCTTATCGTATGGCACCAGCTGAATTGAAAGAGTTGAAGGAGCAGCTGCAGGATTTGTTGAGCAAAGGTTTTATTAGACCAAGTGTATCTCATTGGGGTGCTCCAGTGTTATTTGTGAAGAAGAAAGATCGATCTATGCGTATGTGTATTGACTATCGGCAGTTGAACAAGGTAACCATCAGAAATAAGTATCCGATACCTCGTATTGATGATTTTTGATCAGTTGCAGGGTGCTTCAGTTTTCTCCAAAATTGACTTGAGATCTGGCTATCATCAGCTGAAGGTTAGGGCGGAGGATATCCCTAAGACGGCTTTTCGAACACGTTATGGTCATTACGAGTTTTTGGTGATGTCTTTCGGACTGACTAATGCCCCAGCAGCTTTTATGGACTTGATGAATGGAGTGTTCAGACCGTATTTAGATTCCTTTGTTATTGTCTTCATAGATGACATATTGATATACTCACGCACTAAGGAGGAACATGAGCATCATTTGAGGATTGTTCTTGGGATTCTAAAGGAGAAGAAGCTTTATGCAAAGTTTTCAAAGTGTGAGTTTTGGCTTAGTTCGGTAGCATTCTTGGGACATGTAGTGTCCAAGGAGGGTATCATGGTGGATCTTAAGAAGATTGAGGCGGTTAGAGATTGGGTCAGACCTACTTCAGTTACTGAGATTCGGAGTTTCTTGGGCCTTGCAGGTTATTATCGACGGTTTGTTGAAGGTTTCTCATCCATTGCATCTCCATTAACTAGATTGACACAGAAGGAGGTGACTTTTCAGTGGTCTGACGAATGTGAGGCTAGCTTCCAAAAGCTCAAGACTTTATTGACTACTGCTCTGATTTTAACCCTACCCGTGGAGGGAGAGGGTTTTGTTGTATATTGTGATGCTTCTCGGATTGGTCTTGGTTGTGTGTTGATGCAGAAGGGAAGGGTAATAGCTTATGCTTCGAGGCAGTTAAAGGTTCATGAGAAGAACTACCCTATTCATGATTTAGAGTTGGCGGCTGTGGTGTTTGCATTAAAGATTTGGAGGCATTATCTTTATGGTGTGCATTGTGAGGTGTTCACGGATCATCGTAGTCTCCAGTATATATTCAATCAGAGGGATCTAAACTTGAGGCAGAGGAGATGGTTGGAGTTGCTCAAAGACTACGATATGACTATTCTTTATCACCCAGGCAAAGCAAATGTTGTAGCAGATGCCTTGAGTCGGAAGGCGGTGAGTATGGGTAGCCTAGCCATGTTACAAGTTGGCGAGCATCCCTTAGCTAGGGATGTCCAATCCCTGGCCAATAGCTTTGTGAGACTTGATATTTCAGAATCTGGTAAGGTGTTGGCTTATATGGAGGCTAGGTCATCCTTGTTGGAGCAGATTCGAGCTCAACAGTTTGATGACGGTGATTTATGTAAGATTAGGGACAAGGTCTTAAAAGGAGAATCCAAGGCTGCAATTCTTGATAGTGAGGGAGTTTTGAGGATTAAGGGTCGTATATGTGTTCCTCGTACAGGTGATTTGACTAGATTGATCATGAAGGAGGCTCATAGTTCGAGGTACTCTATTCATCCGGGGGCTACTAAGATGTATCGTGACTTGAAGCAACATTATTGGTGGTGTCGTATGAAGAGGGACATAGTAGATTTTGTATCCCAGTGTCTGAATTGTCAGCAAGTGAAGTATGAACACCAAAAGCCTGGAGGTGTGACACAGAGGATGCCTATACCTGAGTGGAAGTGGGAGCGTATTTCTATGGACTTTGTGGTAGGATTGCCATGTACTTTGGGTAAGTTTGATGCTATATGGGTCATTGTGGATCGACTGACTAAGTCTGCACACTTTGTACCAGTTCAGACGACCTATAATTCAGAGAAGTTAGCCAAAATCTATATTCGAGAGATAGTTCGTTTGCATGGGGTTCCTATTTCTATTATTTCAGATCGTGGCACTCAATTTACATCTCATTTCTGGCGGTCAATGCAGAAAGAGTTGGGCACTCGGGTGGATCTTAGTACAGCCTTTCACCCTCAGACTGATGGTCAGTCTGAGAGGACTATTCAGGTTCTTGAGGACATGTTGCGGGCGTGTGTGATAGACTTTGGTGGTCACTGGGATCAGTTCTTGCCATTAGCGGAATTTGCTTACAATAATAGTTATCATTCGAGCATCGAGATGGCACCATTTAAGGCTCTGTATGGTAGGAGATGTCGATCTCCAATTGGATGGTTTGATGCATTTGAGGTTAGACCATGGGGTACAGATTTGTTGAGGGAGTCCTTGGACAAGGTCAAGTTGATCCAAGATAGACTTCTCATGGCTCAGAGTAGGCAAAAGAGTTATGCAGATCAAAAGATTCGTGATTTAGAGTTTATGGTTGGAGAGAGAGTTTTATTGAAAGTTTCACCCATGAAGGGTGTGATGAGGTTTGGAAAGAAGGGCAAGTTGAGCCCAAGGTATATTGGTCCTTTCGAGATTGTTGAGCGTATTGGTGAGGTGGCGTATCAATTGGCTTTGCCACCTGGTTTGTCAGGTGTCCATCCTGTATTTCATATTTCAATGCTTAAGAAGTATCATCAGGGTGGTGATCATGTGATTCAGTGTTACTTGATTAGGATTTGACTTTTGAGGAGGAGCCGACCACCATTTTGGATAGGCAAATTCGGAAGCTAAGGTCCAAAGAGATTGCTTCAGTAAAGGTTCAGTGGAAGCATCGTCCAGTGGAGGAGGCTACATGGGAGACAGAGGCAGACATGAGGAGTAAATATCCTTATCTTTTTTAGCGTTCAGGTTAGCTCTTTTCTTTTTACGTTCGAGGACGAACATTTGTTTAAGTGGTAGGTGATGTAACGACCCGCTAGGTCATTTTGAGAACCGGGACTAGTTTGACTCCCTTTGAAAATTTAAAGGGGTATTTTTAAACTATTCAAAGACTAAGAATATTTAGTTGATAAAAATTTTAGTGAAGAATTTAAATAAGTAATATAGATAATAGATTAGTGGGGTTTCACGGTTAATAAACTCTTGTTTAGAAAATAAAAAAGGGGTGGAGGCAGAAACTTACCGTAAGTGACGAACGAGAGGAGAAACAATAGCTTCTGCTAACGAAAACAAGGAACTTCTCATCCCTTTTCAATTCTACCAAGGTATGTTGTTAGAGTAATTTGGTTTGTTGTTATTATTATATTATTACATGGATAGTTAATATCAAAGTGGGAAGAACAATTGGTATCCATTATAATTAAAAGGAAAAAATGGCAGATCCTTCTAAAAATTTCCTACCTGCTTTCTGATGGTGTACATTGATTTAAGGGCTGATTTTTATCTTATTTTATCATTTTATTTCTTGTTATTATTATTATTCTAATTGATGAAAAAAAAATAGAAAAAAAGGGATTTGGAATTGAAAAGTTTGGATGGCAGCACGTATGGAGTTTTGAGCCATTTTATTGGCAGGAGACCAAAGTGATTGTCAATCATGAGCCAATCATTGGCATGCCAATCAGGGACAATCATTGGAAATAATGTGTTAATGATTGGCCTTGGCATAAAATTCTTTAACATTGGCATGTTAAAAAAATAAATGACCTGCAGATGGTCATGTTGCAGTGCTTCTGTTTGTCTGCGATCGTTGTTACATGACCTGCTTAAGCTAATTATCAAATTTAGATTTAAATTTAATATATTGAGATTGGTAATTAATTATTAGGTGTTATTTTATATGATCTAACATTGAATTTTAGTCCATTTGAAGAGGTTAAAGTTAAGTTCTTGGCTTGAAATTTAGCAAGTATGAAAAAATTTGGCATACCAATATATATCAAGATTTGGAGTTTGGTTGAAAATAGGAGTGAGTTTTAGCGTCTATGATAGACATATAATAATTTGAATGTCTACAAAAATTGCTTACTTACGAATATTGCAAAATTGGTAGATTGGGAACGTTCCGAAACCTTGCGAAAAGGAAAGGAAAAATCTTAAAAGATTCGTGGCACAAGCTCGGCATCTAAGGTATGTTAAGACTTTTTAGACTTGTTGAAAGACGTTTTCCTAATTAAAAATTAAAAAATGAAAATAGACAAGGGGTAAGGGGGAAAGATGGTGGTCTCGTATCAATGGTGTGACGGGCATTGGTACGAGTACCGGTGTTATAAAAAGGAAAAGTACTATTATAGAATGTGGGTTGAAATTTGAGAATGCCAAAGCATATGGGCATTAGCTGATATATTATTGACTTGAATTCCTTGTGTGATTGTGTTTTATTTTATTTCACCCGTATAGTTGAGATAATTGAGGTGGTTATGTATTATATTCATATTGATTGATTGAGATGCATCATCATTCCCTCTATTGAAACAATATTGTGCACATGCATAGAGATGAGACTGAGTATAAGTTGGGCACGTGGAGATCGTCCGTGCTGGGGATGGTGAGATGTTAAGATTGTAATTTGGGCACGTGGAGACCGTCCGTGCGAAAATTGTTTGATATTATGATAGTGCGTTGAGATCGTGCGCACAGACACGTGGAGATCGTCCGTGTTGGTATATGGACCTCGCGAGTCCCCCATGGGTCATGATCTCTCGATGTATTTCCGAGGATTATCATGTATATACGATCGAGTGAGTACTGGGTATTCTGAAACGATTCATTTCATGGTATCATATTGCATTGCATTTCATCACATCATTTATTTTTGATGATTATGTGTTTTGTTTGGTGTTTGGAAAATACTTGATGTTTGATTTCCTTTATTGATGAACTTAAATAGTGAGTGTAATACATATATACCTATATAATTTAAGATTTTTTTTTTTTTTATAAACTCCCGTCACTACTTCTTCGTTGTCGGTCAATGAGACATACTGAGTACACGTGGTTTCGTACTCATACTACACTTGTTGCACTCTTGTGGTGCAGATTCGATTCCGAGTAGGAGCACATCTCGAGGAGCAGTTTGAGTCCGAGTTTGGAGTGTCTTGGAGTTGTGGTGAGCTGCTTGGCTGTTCCGTGGCCCACACCTCCCTCTATCTTTTATTTATTCTGTTATTAGTATTCAGACAGGATATCCCTTATGTTAGATTTGTCATTTAGTTTCAGACTTGCATCGAATTTAGAAGCTCTTGTACTTAAGACACCAATTCTTGGGGTGATATATTTTAGCTTCTGCATTTCGTACTTATAAGGAACTCAATGTTGGAGATTCTTGCTAAGCGTTGGTCTTTTTTTTACTCATTTGTTGGTTTAGTTGGGTTAGTATGTTGGGTTGGCTTACCTATTGGTTGGGAACATAGGTGCCATCACGACTTGCAAAATTTGGGTCGTGACAATGAAAAAGGCAAACCACAAACAACAACCATTTTAGCTAATTATCTACGATCTTTTTCTTTACTATACGTGCAGTGTGTGCTTCGACTAGCCGGGTTAGACATATTTAATACACCTTGACCATATTAGAACCTCCAACACCCATAGAAATTTCTGGTATAGGTGTTCCATTTCTATCAGCTCTTTCTATATCATCTAGGCGAGCAAATTCTTTATTACACTTTCGTAAATGTGTTCTTAGCCGTCCCGTTCCCCCTTGTGTACCCGCAGTTACATGTTTCATTACCAATTTACATTTAGTGCAAGAAACAATAGTTTTTGACTCATTTTGTATAAAAAAAATTCATACTAAAGATCTTTTAACACATAAGGTAGCGACATTTGAAAAAGTTAGTAAAGGGGAAACTTCGGTAATCGGACTAGTAGGGGTATGGTTCTCTTCATCTTCCACATTTATTTCTACTCCTTCTAATTCTTCCTCAAAATTAGTATATTGTCTATTTAAAGACTCATGATCTACTTCATTTTCGGAATTAAATTCAATAGGTCCCAGTGATGTAAAAAAAGTTTCATTAACACGAGTATAATCATTAGTATTAACATATGTAGGTGGAAAATTTTTAGAACTAGAACTACTTACTCCTACCGTATAATTTTTTAATTCCAACATTGGTCTTTTATCACTATTTCTTTTCGAATTCATATTCAAATTTAAAATAAGTAAATATTATGAAAAAAATTAAAATAATATAATAAAAGAAATAATACAACTTAATTAATAAACAAATAAAAAAGTAAACTTGGAACTTGGAACGAATGTACCAAACGTCTACATAAAAGTAGACGTATAACCAAAACCGAATTTGAGAGATGCCTATTGTAGCTTTCGAAATTCAAACTCCAACTCAATATCACAATATAATAATTAATAATTTATGAGAGATTTAAAATTGAGATTTGAGAGATTGTATAAGATGTATAAGTAGTAAATTTGTGATTTAAAATGAAAAAAGATGGTATATTTATAGTGTAAATGGGTTAGAAAGGGGTGAGGGGTGTTATTTGACCGTTTTGGGCCCCAGCCCAACGGCTAGAAGGGCCCAACGGTCAAAAATACCGGCTACCTAAAAAAATTAAAAAACCGAGTGAATCGATGCTTACCGGATCGGACCGGTCCGGAACCGATTCTTACCAAATCGGTTCAACCGGATAAAAAACCAAGAACCAATTTGGTAATCAGTTCGGTATACTGGCAGGTCGGTTCCCTACCGGTTCAACCGGTACCGAACGGACCGGTACGGAATCCAAACAGGAACAGGATCGGACAAGGTCAAAACCAGTCCGTTTGCCAGCCTTAGTCCGTTCCCAATCCATGGTAAAAGTTGAAGCTGATGTTGCGATCGACAGCCAAGGAAGAGAATAATTTAGAAGTTCAATAGAGGAGTAGATCTGGATTCTGGCGACCCCATATTTGTTTTGAACCTCTCTGTCATCTATCAAACCCTCTAAATCTTTCTTGTTTCTTCTTCTTGAATGCAACAATCTACACAAAAACCCTCGTTTATGATCTGTCCATCTATGTCTAGCAATACAAGCAGCGAGAAATCTAAAACTCTTCAAAACAGAAACTATTCTATGATGAATTCGAGAAAAGAATCAGGAACATTGATGAATATAGTATTACTTGTTGAAAATTGAGTGGGTTTTTATGTTAAACAAACAGAGGAAACTTCTAAAGACTGTCGATGCTTTGGATGTTTCTTGCAGAAAATGAGAGTAATTTGCCTTTAATGTTGATTTGTCAATGTGCATCTGTTTTCTAGAAGCAACTTTGATTGATTTGCACTTCTTCAAGTGTTTTTTCTGTTTTTATTCTTCAATTTCTTCTTTTCTAATAATTTTAGTACTTTATTTCATTGTCATTTTGCTGAGAGAAGTAATCTAAGACTCTAATGGTAGTTGTAGAAGTGAAGGAAAGTTGAAAAATATATTTATTTTATTTTTTAAATAGAAAATTTATTATTTAACATTTTAGTTAATAATATCTGATATGATATTATGACATGGCGTTAATATATTTGATGTGGATATGACATGTCATTTATAAGGGAAAGTGAGCTACACACATGATTGGAAGTGTTTGAAAGTCTTATTTTATTTGAATTTACGAGTTAGTTAGCAAATGATTAAGTAAGAGGGTCCAGAATATAAATCATACAAGTATAAGGGTCCATTAGACCATTTTGCCTTTATATTAAAATTCAAAGTTACAATTATATAGTTATAGTTTTTCAAATTCGAACTTAATAATTTACTTTATCAGTATTTTTTATATTTAATTTGCATTTAGCTTTTAATCTTATTAATTTAACATAATGAACATTGATATTAAAAAATAATAATTTTGTACTCATGTGAATTTTTTACATATTTTTTAAAAAATTCTATTCACTTAACACTTTTTAATATTTAATCGATTTCTAAATACCTTATAGTTGTAAAAACTTGAAAAAACCAAAAATTTCGAAAGAACTGACTAAAGCCAAAATCGAAAAGACTGACTTTATATGGTTTGATTTGATTTTTAGATTTAATAAACTGACATAATTGATTTAACTTTTTGTGATAAACCAAATCGAACCGAACTATGTACACCTCTAGTGGTGAGTGGAAGGTAAAAATGTACAAATAAGACCACAAATTCAAGTGTTAAAACTTGAATGGAGTCTCAACTATTGTTGATTGGACTCTGCAATCTTAAGATGACCTAGGCGATGATTAGCTCTCATTTGTTATATTATTGTGAGTTGACTGTCTAAGTAAAATATCTAACCCTGTTAAATTTGAGGGAGGATATTAATTCATTTGTTTGTCATATTTTTAAGTTATATACTCGTTTTTCTTACTAGTTTTTGAATATCAATATAATATATGTAATATAACAAGCATAAAAAGAACAATAAATAAGTTAAACGAAAGAGTAATGATTGTTCAAAATTGGGGAAAATATGCAAAAAAAGTTATCCGCATCGGATATTTACAAGTCAATGAAATTTTCATTATTACATGATTTAATGAAATAAAATAAATTATAAATTTAAACACACGACATGCATATATTTACTTAGTATAAATACTGGGTGTGGGTAAATTTTAGTCGGAAAAAATTGATTCAACATTGATTTGTTCAATTAAGAAGTCATCATCAGCTACTTGAATAGTGACACGTAGCGATAGTTTTTTCCCTATTAAAATATACATATATACATAAGGGAAAAAATATTGTCAACACATCGGTGCATTTCTAGGGTTTATTGTGATTCCAAATTCTCTCTATCTCTAGGGTTTCGCCGCTTCTATCAAGAAATCATGGCTCCCCGAAGCTCTTGTAGTAACCATATTCCATCTACTTTTCTATTTTCACCATTTCAATGTAAATCACGCTGCTCATTGCATTCATTTTGGTTTTCGTTTTCGTTTTCATTTTCTACCGTCATTTACACCGAAATCGAATACATACTTGAATTCATATTTGAAGGATATATCATAAAGTTACGATGTTTCTTATAATTCGAGTTTTGGCAATAAGAATTGCTATTCCTTAATATCTCTGTCCTAAAATGAAATTTAGTATTACTATTTGCGAAGTCAAAAAAGTATTTTTTTTCTGATTAAGATTTTTACAGATATGTAAGAAATTTCTTTACTGTAAAATTCAACTTCACTAGTTTGTATTTTCAAATATGTAGCTTAGGCTTTTGATTAAACTGATTAGATAGTTTGTACCCCTTATTTTTTTATGTGATTAATTATCTTAATACTTCAACTATGCTTATCTAATGAAGAAACTGTAGATTCGATAATTAATGCCCTAATTGGAGCTTGTCTCCCAAATATTTCTCTCATGTGTCGGTTATATCATCTCAATTGAGCTAAATTTAGGTGGATATCAGTTTGATTGTATTTCTGGCTCCTGGGTGTTAAAGAAGAAAACAAGAATCAGTTACATTGAAATAATTGTTGCATTGATTTTTCTGTTTACACTGTATTTCACTGAAGAAACCACTGTTTGTTTGATGTTATGAGATAATAGTTTTATTTTTAATTGTGTCCTTTGATTGTTGTATTGGGCGTGAGGCTAGAAATTTTGACATGAGATCTTCCTCGAAAATAAAATGAGGCCTAGAAATTTTGAAATGAGATTTAGCCTTTTATAAAAGGGACAGGATACAAACTGAATTTCTTACGACAGGGTACGCAAAATTGCTTTAAAACTCAATTATATGTATTTTCTTTTAGTGCATCATTCTTCCTGTTCAATGTATAGGATTGAGGTAGTGACATTTTTTCTTGTTTTGTAATATGATTGTCGCCGCCAACTATATACTATTATTGTTGTGATGGTTGGGCAGTTGGTTTTGCTTGTTCATCTTAAATTCTCAATCAATGTTTGCATCTGTCACTTTCCGTTTTGCGCTGAAGTCTTCTGTTATAATTTATTAGTTCCATTCTTTGCTAAAGGAAAAAGAAAGGGTAATTTTTTGTCCCCTTTTCATCCTGGTTGATGATTTTCTATTTTTCTTGTTTCCTTATCTAGGAAGATATGCTCGTCCTGCCCCCCCGTACTGCTCCTCGTCCTGCTCCAGCCCCAGGTTGATTTTTTTGATAGTCAGACTTTCATCTCTTTGCAAATTATTTATATCATTGGTTTGCAGTACTACTTCCTTCCTTTGCCTGTGCATTTTCATATCCTCTCTCTTTTTCTTTTTTGCAGTAAACCATGCTCCTCCACCAGCTCCCTTGCAAAGTAGTGGTGGTGGATCCATGCTTGGTGGTATTGGTTTTACCATAGCTCAAGGTATGAGATATCCTGCAGTATGCAGGGAACTTGAATCATATTTCTTCAATTATATTTTGTTTGCAAGACTCTCAACAAGAGCAAAACAGCTTTTAATAACCTTCCTATTTTCTTCATAAAAATATATATTTTGTTTGCAAAACGGTCTTCTAGTATGTCGAAAACTTAAAACTTAATAGAAGTTCTTCAAATATATAGTTGGCGAAGGTGCTTACAGATGTCTAGTTTGTTTTTAATTTGTATGTTTTAAAAGGATGGCCTTTGGTACTGGAAGTGTTGTGGCACATAGGGCTGTAGATGCTGTCATGGGTCCAAGCACCATTCAACATGAAACTGTTGCTTCCCAAGCACCACCTGCTACAGCTGCACCAATGACCAGCGGTGCTGGTTCAGATGCTTGTGGTATGCACACTAAGGCATTCCAAGATGTAAGTGTTAATTTCACACCTTTTAACTACTATTATTTGCAAATTGGAGGTCTCTTTTGGCCTTTAAGTCAGTATGACCTGTCTTGTCTTGACAAGAAGATTCTGATGAAGTCATTGTTTGTGGTTAAACTTGCAGTGAATTAATAGCTCCGGAAGAGACATTGACAAGTGTCAGTTCTACATGGATATGTTGTCCGAGTGCAGGAGGAACTCAATGATGAATGCCTAAGCTTTTGTTGGTGGGGTGTTATTTTTATAACGTTAAACTCATTCTTAATCATATTGTTGACATAACGATGGAATTATGATCTAGCTGCATTGATTTGTCATAGTGAATTTGGTTCTTGATATACTCTGCCTCCAATAATTATAGGCTGAAGCTTGTGAAGTATTGGACTTCTATTGAACTATCCATGCTACTATATTTCAGTATGCTTTTTATGCTAGGATGTGCTGCCTTTGATTACTATCCAATTGTTGAAATACAAGAACTCCTAGTTCTTATGTGAGTATAATTTAATGCTATAATGTGGTGCCTTTGATTACTATCCAATTGTTGAAATACAAGAACTCTTAGTTCTTATGTGAATATAATTTAATTGATTGATTGGCTGACATCTTTACAAATGTCATGAAACGAGAATATGGACTGTAGAGTTGGACTATCTTTGTGGACTAGGGCCGCTGAGTTTGAAATTGCTACTATTGTCCTTGAGTTTTCTTATTCTACCGCTCATTTCCATGGAAGTTTTTTGTTCAGGTGCAATTAAAGTATAACTCTCTTTTGCTGGTGCAATTTTATTTCGTGTACAACTTTTCACATCAGAAATTCTGAAAGAACCTTTCAGAATAAGGATCGTGTTCAGTACCCTGTTGTCAGTGCGTATCTATTATTCGCTGGTCTGGGTTCTAAAACAAGAGTATTCATACTCTATTCCTAATTTGGGAGATAATCTTTCCTATGCTAATAAGTCTGCATTTAGCTGGAAGGGTTATTGTTAATATTCAGTTGTGCGAGTGCTAAAATTAGAAAATTCAATGTGTTGCAATGATTTGGATCCGTTTTTCTATATGATCCATGGTGTAATGTTTCAACTTTTAGCTATCCACTGTTGTATTATTAATAATTGGGATATCTCAGCTTGGTTTTTTACTTCATTGAAGTCGTGAAAACTCCATGGTCTTGTGAGAGTACTACTTTAGTTGGATCCCTTAGAAGTGCCACAATAAAGCCTTGATTCCTACCTGTGCACCCCTGTTAATGCCTTCTTTAAGTTCCGTTTCTTAGAAGCCTGAAATGGCCGGCTATGATCAAATTTCCTCAACTTTCTTCCAGGCTTTACCTTGGTCTATTTATATTCTCGTGTGAATGGGATGTGATTAACGATGCTTTCATTTAAGGTAGTCTTCTTGGATGCTAAACTTCAGAAGTTGTATGTTTGAAATCTTGTGTAGCTGAGAGAATCCTGAAATCGAATCGAATGTACATGTTGCTTCGTTAACTGGGATATACCCCAACAAGTTTGAACATGTTTTATACGTCTTTGTAATGAAAAAGCTATATCAGGTTTTCGAGTAAATATCTCAAAAGGTCATTCAAGTATGAGAAATTATTTGAAAAAATCATTCAACTTTGTCTTGTATCAATAAAGTCACACATCTTATGAATTTTCTTTTATAAAATCAATCAACTTAAACCTTTTTTCTAGAAAATCATTATAACCAAAAAATAATAAATTTAATTGCACAAAACCACCCTTCAAGTCTAGTTTTTGTTATACTTCTTTATAATATTATGCTTGACTTTCTTATTTTTATTTTTGTAACAAATATTTTCTTAACCTAATTATTTTAACATAAAGATTTCATGATTTAATTAAATTGCCCTTTATCATATATTATTTAATTGAATTGATTTTATAACATCTTTTTATTTTATTTCTCAAAAAAATCATTATGTAGGTAGGTAGATATGTGTTTTTTTTTTTGTTGAGAAATTGATTCAATTTTGTACATGGCTTAAGTAAAATTTGAAGCGTCAATTAAATAAAACTACAAACAATATTTACTTATGATAAGATAATTTGAAAACTCATTCAAGAATTTGTTTAATATGTCCTTACTGGAACACTGATACCCACTTGCGTGGGAGCAAAATAATAGTAAAATCATCTAATTAAATTACAAATATGGTACATGTAGAGAACAAAAAAAGAAGTGCTTCTACGTGTTCAATGCTTATCTTTACTTGATGAATGACATAGAGCAGATGTATTAAGAATAGACTTGTGAGGGAGGCCAATACTTAACTATAGATAAATGAGTATATCACATATTGCCTGAATATATTTACAACTGTTTTGGCATAATTACTTTTCCAATTTTTCCTAAATGACAGATTATGACATGCTATTCAGTATTCACTATATAATAGCATGGAATCACACAAAATTGGGTATAACTCGAGCAGAGAAAAGTACTAACTTTTTTTAGGGTTATAATGATTTTTTTGAGAAGCTTAATATAAAAATGTTATAGAATCAATTAAATAAAATAAATATATGATAAATGGAAATTTAATTAAATTATTAATTTTTATGTTTAAGAATAATATTAATTAGCTTAAGAAAATATTTGTTAAATAAAATACAATAAGAGAGTTAAGCATAATATATCAAAATATCAATGAAAATAAGTATTACAAAACTAAACTTGAAGGGTGGTTTTTGTAATTATTTCTTTTACTTTTTGGTTATAATGATTTCCTAGAAAAATAGCTTAAGTTGATTGATTTTATAAAAAAAAATTTATAAGTTGAGTGACTTTATTGATACAAAATAAAGTTAACTAATTTTTTTAATAAAATCACATACTTAGTGTTCTTTTAAAATATTTATTCCAGCTTTCATCATCTCTATTTTTGGCCAGATATATTATTATTTTTATTATCATTTTCATGAATTTGTTGTGTTTTATCAGTAAAAAAACTATTCCACCGTGAGAAGCTGAAGTTGGAATCAAAGTAAAATCTTTCAAGTGTGCAAGAGATGATGTTATGCTAGCAGAACAGAAAAAAAGAAGCAGGTGCGTCTTAGTGGTCAAGTTAAACATATTCAAATTTCAATACAGGATAAAATTCTAGGTGATTTTTCCTTTTTATTCTAACCTTGGTGGACATAATTAGGTGAACAGTATGCCGGCCCAGACACCAATCTCCATTCATCTCGTTCTCCTATTTAAAAAATTGTGTTCATATCTGTCATTCTTCTCTACTGAATAATATTTTCTTCCTAAGAAATTTACTTACTGGCTCCACCATCATTATTATCATAGCAGTACTTGCTGACCCCCTTTTCAGTTCTCATTTCTTAAATGATTTCTTCAAAATAAAATTCATAGTAAAACAAAAGTTATTATTTATTAATCCTTCTCAATTCATAGTAAAACAAATTTTCTACTTCCAAACCAGTAGGCCAATTTACGTATAGGCATTCTCAAATAATTATTTAGCCATTTTGATCCAGTTTTCAAATTATTGTTCATTCTGTCCTAATT
Organism: Solanum habrochaites; assembly: GCA_027704765.1. NCBI lineage: Eukaryota > Viridiplantae > Streptophyta > Magnoliopsida > Solanales > Solanaceae > Solanum > Solanum habrochaites. The sequence continues at coordinate 31,656,298 of JAKWJA010002498.1, read as the reverse complement.
CTTTTATTCCTTATAATATCCCTAATTTCTCTTTAATCTCCCCCTTCTTCACTAACACTATTGCAGTTGCTATCATAACACCTTGTTTGGATGGTTGTATTGTTAGTTTAACTATTATGTTTGTTTGATTGTAATTTAAATTATATTGTATTGTATCATTTAATTTTATCGTCAGGTAATGATGAAAAGACTCATTTTATGTATTGACCGATTTGGTGTAATCGTATCATTATCTTAATATTTTCTTCTTATTTTATCTCTATTTATTATTGGTTTGTCTTGCTTCATTTTTTTATCATGTTTTTTCATAGTAGCTTTACCACATATCTTGTTTATTTTTTAGGTCTATCATTCATATTATAAATGTTTAACATAATGTAACGATGAAGATTGATACAATCTATTCAGTCATTGTATTCATTAAAACTATATAGTACCATAAAATACAAAACAAAAGCAATATAGTATGACACATTGTAAAACAATATATCACAACTATCCAAACAAAGTGTAAGGATCCCCTCCTCACCTCTATAACTATGAGCACTACCATATGGACTGCCGGAAGTTTTATTTGTTTTTAATCCAATTTTGTGTTTGAACATTGCTTTGTGAATTGAATTAATATGGATTTGGCTCATTTCCATTTCCTTTACTCAGCCAACAAAGCTTTGACAATGAAGTAATAGGGCGTTGATAGCAATAATTTATCCACTAATATTAAGGATAGTTTCATAAACTTCCTTTTGGTTTCATTGTATTACCTGACCTACCTTGTGATTTAAATTTGTAACAATATGTATTTTTAGTGTTACCTACCTTGTGATTTAAATTTGTAACAATATTTATTTTTAATGTAAATTATATATGGCGTAAAGTGAAGAGTACATAATCTACCATTACTTCAAAATTAGAGAAAATACATAAAAATAACTCTAAATTAGGTTGGATAACTTAATTTAGCATTTAAATTATAAACTTTTAAATACCGTCTTAACATCTTTACAGTGAATTAAAAATCATCCTGAGATTATTATAGTATTTTCACTTGTCACATTATAGACTTGTAAGTGCCACATCATAGCCATGTCAGCACCATGATATCAATTAATTTTTTTCTTAATTATTTTCATAAATTTTTCTTCAACACTTCTCAAAATTAATTTACATTGAATAATTAATTACAAATGTATTTTCTAAAATTAAAATTTAAAATGTGGATCCATTTTTGTTCTTCCATACCCAGCCCCCACCCACCCTCTTTTTATTTCCCCGTACCCAACCCCCACCTACCCTCTTTTTATTTCCCCCCATACCCAGCCCCCATCCACCCCCTTCACTTCTTTCTTCATCCTTATTCTTCACTATTTCTAGCACTTAACTATTCATTTTTTTTTTCATATTTTCCAACAAGCTTCACCATATCTCCTATTTCAAGTGCCGACTCTTGCCTATTATTTTTTAGATCATTATCTCAGGCCCTAAATTTTTTGGAGCCTCAAATTTCTATAAAATAAAAAATCATGTTTAATTTTTTCATGAAAAAAGAATTAATTATTCATAATAAAGAATATAATGTTATGAAACTATATAAATTTAGAAGAAGAAGAAAGTAGAAAGAAGAGAAAAAACTTGTTATTTCTCTTGAAGTATATTCATGATTTATAGATCTTTTACAAATCTTATTTACAATGAAGGAAAACCCTTTATTTATAGGGAAAACATTACTTGGTCCCCAAGTAGGATTCCTAACCATATCCTACAAAGACTCCATATAATTAGACATTCACTATAATACAAATTGTTTATAACACTCCCCCTTGAATGTCGATAGATTATGTGCCTCGTTAAAACCTTACTAGATAAAACCCAGTGGGAAAAAAATCTAGTGAAGGAAAAAGAGTACACATATCTAACAATACGCATTACGGATGCCTCATTAAAAACCTTACAAGGAAAACCCAATGGGACAAAACCTTGTGAGGGAAAAAGAGTACATCGCGTATTAACTCCCCCTTATAAGAACATCAATTCAGAGACTAGAATCTTCGTTTTCCAAGCTTGTGCATCATCTTCTTGAAGGTTGTAGTTGATAGAGACTTGGTGAATAAATCAACAATAATGTTACTTGAACATACCTCTTGCATGTTGATATCACCATTCTTGGGAGCTCATGAGTGTAGAAAAACCTTGACGAAATATGATTTCTTCTATCTGCTTTTATGAATCTTCCCTTCAGGGTCAAAGATTTCAGCAAGTTCCTTACTTCAACTTCTTTAAGCAAATAATTGCCAAGAGTTTCAATTCTAGTCATCAACTTACATAAAAATATTTGTATATGCTCTATACATTTTGAATCTATTTAATTCTTATGAGGATGATAAACAAGTTTTCCAAAAACTTGTATATGCTTTATATTTTGAACTCATCGGATATTTTCATATCAATTTTGTCAAGTAACAACATTCAATATTAGATGTATGACATCTTCTAGTGCCTAGATTTCAAGTCAAATAAGCTTTACGCTTACGAAGATGCATCATTCCACTTTTCACTTGATAATTATTTCCACACAAGCATGCTTTAATAGATGTATAATTTATATTCTCATTATATTTTACAATATTGCGCGCTATTGTATCAAAGATATCGTCAACGATAAATCATTTTGTATCGATTCACAATACGACATAACTTATTGAGATCTCATCACTTCATTATTTTTAGGTAGCTACCCCTCTAATGAGGTTTCATAAAGTGTTATGTCGTAGGCTCTCCAAGAGCACATTATCTTCTTATTATGATCATTTTGATTCTTTGATCCTCCCCCTTTTTCAAGGATTATTTTATTTAGAATTGATTAGTCTATCATAGACTTTATCCTTAAGGGACATTCAATTGGAGTATTTACAACTCTTCTGTTGCTTCTAGTCTCCCCCTTATGTTAGACAAACTAACATATATCTCAATCTTTTGGAGAATCTATCTTTGTGCATCATAGTATATTCATTAATCATATATTGCACATCAAAATTATCAGATGAAAACTATTTGGTCCCTGACCATAAAGCAATTAACAGAAAAATTGATCATAACTTATTGGTTTGATTCATACAATTATGTTTGTATGTAATATCATATTTCAGATCAACATATGAAACTTTATTTTCATAAGCAATGATTCACTATATGAGACATTTAATGTCATATCATCTTATATATTTATCAATACTATCAAGATGAATTATCTTGATTTCATATTCTGAAAGTTGTGCTTTTAGCTCAATTATCTTGCACAAACAATTTTGCGAATGTCAAACTGCAAGTTGACAACAAACGCACATGTGGTTATCTTATTGATGCACTTTTTTTATCATATCACATGATATGTGAACAGGCCCATATTCGCCTTTTATACTTTTCAGAATTTAGGGATTTAGTCCCAACTTTAGTTGATCCAATCAACTTTATTACGAGAACAAGCAACGTAAAAATTCTTGAAGAATCTTCTAATTTTCAATGTATATCCATTACTCAGTATGCACATCTTTGGGATGACCAAATTATTCATGCCAACTAATAAATTTATTAGTACTCGTAAACTCCAAGTTTACTACGTCATGTATCTTTTGCTTTAGTAAATTTCTGATGTACTATTATATGAGTGAATTTCAATTTTATTAATCCAAGAGTAATTTTCAGATTTATTTCTTCTCAATTACTTCACCCTTTAGGTGAGTCATGATCCCATCATTGAATGAACTAATCTGAAGAAAATTGTGCATGTAACATATTATTTGTGCCAATATTTTTGCAAATATCAAGTTGCGAGATAATAATAGGCACACATGAGACCATATAGAAGAAACATTTATTACGACCATTAAATGTCTAAACAATCCACTAGGTGGATAACAAGGTCCACAAATATTTATATACGTTCCTAGAACACAGAGAATTCAATCTCAACTTTCGTTTATGATGGTCTCACAATTAACTTGCCTTGATAACAATCATTACAAGAAAATTCACATCTAGCATGGTGACTTATCATCTCATTCACTTTAAAGAATGGATCTGTATTTTTACCATTTATCACAGGCTCTCATTCTTCATGAATGGAACACAATCATCTAAGTACATCAAATTTTGATAACTTAGTACTCCATTCCATATTCATGTGCATCATTTAATCAATTGTCTTCTTTTAGACATTATGCACTACTACATTCACTTTGGGGAATGGATCTGCTTTAATAAGATATATTTCATGACTAATTTTATCAAAACTCATTATTTCTCTTAGTCATCATAATATCATCAATATGGTGCATTGAGACTCAAACCCAACGTCTTATGCCATAAATCAATGAGGGACTTGAATCCAACATCTTTCATCACAAAACATCAAGACTTTTGATGTCTTACCCTCTTGGTGCGATTAGACATAAATTCATCATCTTATTCTTTTGGTGCGATAAAAATTAAATCTATCATCTTACCCTCAATGAGGCTCAACCTCAAGCCTTCAAAATAATTTAATCTTGTCACTTTTGGTGATCATTAATATGATCGTACATTATAATTACACATAAAATTGAGATTATTGATTTCTTATAATCAACATTATTAGTTAATAAATATAGCTTAATAGATCACATACCTCATATAAAGGTTGAAAACATATCTTTCACTAAATTGTGTTTATTCAATTATTAAAATAAATTAAGGAATTCTCTTCTCATCCGTTTAATTTAAACGTATAAAACTTTCAATACTTACTTCAAATGATAACTCCAGGTTTGTCACATAAATAATTATAACGTAAAGATAAATCATACCGTGAAGATATAAGAACCTTATTGCATAACTTATGCAAGATTTTTTTTTTGCACTTTTCCCGTCTTCTTCATAATTCTTTAAAGATAGAACAATCGTGCTGATAACGTGTTATGAAACTATATAAATTTAGAAGAAGAAGAAAGTAGAAAGAAGAGAAAAAACTTGTTATTTCTCTTGAAGTATATTCATGATTCATAGATCTTTTACAAATCTTATTTACAATGAAGGAAAACCCTTTATTTATAGGGAAAACATTACTTGGTCCCCAAGTAGGATTCCTAACCATATCCTACAAGGACTCCACATAATTAGACATTCACTATAATACAAATTGTTTATAACATATAAATATATATATTTTTGCTAATACTCATATTTTTTTAAATATTTTTTTTAACTCCTTATGCACTCTATTTCTTCAAACATTTGATAATTAGAGTAATATTCTGTCAAAAATATGAATCAATAGCTGAAAAGTGTTGAACAAAGTAAATTATAAACATTCTTTTATTTCTTCATTATTTTTATGTTAAAGTAAGATATATCAAGTTATCAACTTTTTAAATCAGATTCTATAATTCTAACTCTTATTTTCATTTATAATTAAATATTTTCGATTCATATAATAATTTTCTCAATGAAATAATGTTTTCAATGTAGAATTGATAAAATCTTGCTTTAAAAATAATATCTTAAAAAAGTATTTGAAAAAATCATTTATAAAAAAGATATTAAGTAACAATTTACATATAAAACTTTTAAAAAATAATAAATAAATACAAATAATTTTTGAAAAATATTTAGGCCTCTAATTAAAATTTCGTTGTAGGCTCTCTTCCTTTTGTCGTCTTTTCGGTGAATTAATAAGATTTTTTTTGTTTCGATGAATATCGATAAAATTTATATGTGTGAAATTGATGTCAATAGTATGATGTTGGTGTTGGGTTTTGTGAATTACAAAAGAAATAATGAATTTAAAATAGTTGATAGAGTTGAAGATGAAGATGGAGGATTAAAGGATGCTTCAATGGAGAAAAGCTTTAGGGGAAGACAATAAAATAAAGAGAAGGAAATTCATATAATTTAATAAAAATTAATATATTGAGAAAATAATATTTAAATATTTATTATATATTGACCTATAAAAAAATGACACATGTATAATTTTATAATTTTTTTCTTTTTTAATTTCTTCACAAACTATTAAATGAGTGAACTTCTCTTAAGGTTGCATTCCTTTGTCACATTATCTCTTAGGATTGCATTTAATTCACTTTTAAAATGTTAAGGGGTATTTAAAAACTCATATAGTTTAAGTACTGAGATAAATTATCCAACCAAATTTAAAGAAATTTGTATGTATTCTTCTCAAAATTATTGATCGTCTAAGTTCATACATATGAAAAAGAAAAGGAAAGAGGAAACAAATCACTGTAAAAAGACTAATTATTTAAAGCAAAAGGGAAGAAACATGATTCATCCTGTCACTTCATTAATAATTGATCTCAAAATAATATTTTTTGGGCCCAACCATTTATTTGTTGACGAAAAATTGATTTAATTCGGAGCTATTAAAATTAATATTGATTAATCATAGAAAAAAAGTTCATGGGAGTTCAACTGTTTAGTTGTTTTAAAATTATTTTTTTAGTATTTTATATTCTGACTTGATTATAAAATGATTTGATGGATTAGATTTGGATTGGTGGTTAGTTTTTTCGATGAATGGTTACTGAAGATGTCATTTACAGCAGGCCAGGATCTTGACAACACTAAAATGTATTTTGATAGTGTATAAAAATAATGCTAAATAAAATTCATTAGTAATGATTGTATTAAAAATATTTGTATTACATATGCCATTTACGTATTATTTGGTTTAATGTATTATAAATAGACCAAGCATATATAAATTTTTAAATTTATCCCTAAATTTCATTTTAACACTTCAACTCAACCTTATTTCATTTTAACCCTTTAACTTCAATTTTTATGTTCTATTTTGATACTTCTAAGTAATTGATAGAGTGTGTGCATCACACTTTCTCTAAGAGTCTAAGAGAGTGATATATAAAAAATAAAATAAAAAAATTAACCCTTCAACAAATTACCAATTTTATGATTTTTTTTATTTCTATATGTATGCTCTTCAACTGTACTTTTTTGATAATAACTTACGGATGATCGACCATTTTTAAAATACAAAATTGCAGTTGAAGAGCATGTATAGAAATAAACAAAATAATCATAAAATTAGTATGTGTTTAAATGGTAAAAGAAATTAGAATTGAGGGTTAAAATTTTATTGTTTCTTAAAAAAATATTATTTTTTGTATTTTACTCTCTTAGAGAAAGTGTGTTGCACACTCCGCTACATCACTTAGAAGTCCAAAATAAAACATAAAAATTGGAGGTATAGGGTTAAAATGGAACAAGATTAAGTTGAAGTGCTAAAATGAAATTTAAGGACAAGTTTAAGGATCTGTATATATGTATTAACATGCATTGCATAAAAATAATTATTATAAAAATATCTTTCACAATTATGTTGAAAAATATATAAATAAGTTTCTGAGGGGTAATGTGATCTTTAGCCATATTTAACTATTGCATCACTACTATGGCATTTAGTAACGGACAAAAAGATATATACATAACATGAAAAAATGAACCAAACAAGATATTACTAACATACCGAGCTAATACTTGCATTATTTTTACTAAGAAAAGATCTTATTGGCCAGAAAAGTTTGGCCATAATATAGCCAGAATGGTAAAAAGACATATTCACACTATAAACTAATTTGTTTTTGGACATTTTGCCCTTTAACTCAATTATTAAATATATTCTTCACATAGGTTTCTAATGCATCCAAAATGATTGATGACATTAATTAATTATGATTCCATAATTAAACAATAAAAAGAAATCACAAAAATCACCAAAGAAAACATAAGTTTCACCGATTCTTCTTTCTTGAGGTTTTCATGATCTAAAAAAAATTATGTTTTACAAATTTTTTTTTGAAATGTATACATAGTAGTAAAAAATTATATAAAAAAAGAAATAGTAAAAAACTATATCATAAAAAAACTAGTAAAAAAACTACATGCTTTTTAGTTTAAAAAATTCCTCCTTTTACTTAATTCTTTTTTTTTTATTATTTATTTTCTATTTCTTGATGACAAAAAAATAATAATTAAAAAGTATAAAAGAGGAGTAAAGTGTAGATGATCTATTTTAGTTTATAATTTCTAGTCTAGAAAAGAAAAGTTATATCTATATTTATATATTAAAAATTTACATCTATAATTCTCAAAATTAAAAATCTGAAATTAACTGAGTTGACAAAACGACTACTCCTATGAATTTAAATAAGTTGTTACACATCAAATTTCTAGAAAGAAGTTGAATAATAAAAGTATATTTCATCTGATTATATTTAGAATGTTTGTGATTGAAATATGATAAAAATTGAAATTACAATAATGTTTCTCTTATTATGTATTTGTCTTCATATTCTCGTTCGTATATGAGCCGTATCATACACAAATAAAGACACCTTAAAATTAATATTTTTTTATTTGAGTACTAGAGACACATACAATATTTTTTGGATAAAAATGTTGATGGAGCTTCATTGAAAAATTATAATAACACATAACAGGTATAAAAAGTTCTTTCTAATTTCAAAATTAATTTTTTATAAAAACAAATTAAAAGAAAAACACCTTCATAGGTCTTCAATGATAATGACAACACAAATTTGTTAAAAATGAACTATCGAAGTCTCATAACATATATATATTTTTTATTAGTATTATATATTGTTTTATCAAAAAAATGTTTGTTATGAATGATATGTTAAATATTAAGCTTACATAGTTGTAGTCATAATAATAATATTATTTTCCCCTAAAAATAATTTTTTTAAAAATAAATATGAATTTATAAAATTAAGTAATTTTATTGTTTTTATTATATAGATAAATTTAAATTATATTTTACCTAATTTTTTAATATAATATAAAATCGTTAAGTAATAACAGTCAAAACTCAATACACTCTAGTTCATATGTTCTAGCCCTAGATTACAAACCAAAAGAGCCAAACATTGATACTGTAGTCTTGTGCTCTTGTGTTTTGCCAATTTGATGATTTTGATAATCATTTCTTATATTTGTTATTAATATGAGTTCTAATTAATTAGGTAATTATAGTAATTATTATGTTAAAAAAATTAAGCTACGCATAAAATTAAAAATATAATTTGAATTATTTTAATAACGACAATCAAAATTCAAAATAATTTCGAATTAGTAGGCATCGAAACATTATAGAAATACTTAAAATCATATGGTTAATAAGCGACGATCCCATTTAACAAACCAAAGATATCAAAAAAATTATAACACGAAGATTAATTTCTTATATTTTAATACATAAATTTTTTCTAATTATTAAATTATCCCACAGAACTTATCTTTTTTATATTTATCACATTAAAGTACAAACTTTATTAAACAAAATTTGTTGTTATCGGAAAAGAAATAACTTGATAGTTATTATAAAAAATTATTTCATCTATTTTAGAAGATGATTACGAAATATAATATTCAAATGCTTCTGTTTCAATTTTAAATGTCGAAAATAGTGTATTTAATTTACTATAATGAAATTAAATAAAGAGAACAAATGTAATATTATTCCAACAAATTTTGTATTATAAAATTTACTTTGTGTGCTTAATTTTAGAGTTAGGATGATTTGTATATGATAAAAATAAATAAATTTTATTATTCAAGTTCAAAATTAGATAATCATTGATAAAAATGTATTCAAAAATATCTTATGAAATTATAAATTGTATAGTTCAATTTTACATGTAATGAAAAAGATCAGAGATAGGATGACAAAAAGATAAAGAAAAAGGAAAAAAGAAGAGTGAATTAGGAAAAAAATAGAAGAAGATAAAGTTAGATGGTAATGAGTTTCATATTATTGTTGTTCACAAGTATTTCTAGATGTTTAGAAAATAGTAATAATAAAGATTTGACTTTACTTTAAAAGAGAAGAAGTTAAATTAGTTTTTTTTTTCAATTCTGTCCAAATTTTCTTTTACTAATAGACTCTACCAAATAACCTCTAAACTAATCTTAACAACTATTAAAATACAATCCAATAATAGATATTATATAGAACTTTAATATACATAAATTTTATAAACTTTAATTTCATTCATTAGTTTGATCAATATGTAGGCCAAAATTAAAAAAAAGTAGTTGCAGCACAAGTTCCTTCATGATTAAGGATTTGAAGGGACGATCAATATCAATAGGTACACATATGTGAAACCAAAAAGGTAAAGCAATCACATTAATTACTATGGTGACTCAACTTTTATAAATTAGGAGATGTTAATTACAATTAGAAAAAACAAAGTAAAATAAAAACTCAATGCTTTTATTTGATTGGAATATAGAAAGACCAACGATTCAATTCCAAAGTTAGCCTTGGCTTTCCACTTTTCAAGTACAACATTAAGAGGGTATTTCTGTTATTAATAGGAAAAAAAAACACTTATTTTGTAAACTGTTCACTTGTTTTTCCCTCTTCAGAAAGTATTTTCTTTTGTGATCATAAAACTCCAGTTGAACTGAGAAGAGTAAATTTTCCAGAATGGATTTTCTCAGATTTTCCCTTCACTTAATCGATTGCTTAGCCTGGTAGATTTTCTTCTTTCTCTAAGCTCCATTCCATTTTGTGTTGTTTCGTTAAAAAAATGATTTTTTCATATAGTAGATAAGAAGAACTTTAGCTTTTATAGCTTGAAGATTCATCATATTTTTTTTTTTGATTCTACGTTGTTTGCAACTATTGATACATTTGGTTTTTTGAATTGCAGGCCGGTAGTTGCTCTGGGCTATCCGATGTAAGTTTTGATTGTTCAATTTTAGTTGTGTATTTTGTTTGTGTTTGGTAAATTGTTTTGTGCAACTGCAGATGTGCATCAATACGAGCAATTGAAACTGGTTCCAAGTATCACATGAGGAAGCTCGTCATATATTGGACCATATTTTCCTTTTTTTCTCTCTTCCAACACCTATTTGACAAACTTATCCAATGGTAATGTCCTTTGTAATCATATGGGACTCTTTGATTTATCGACACTTAGCTTGTTACTAACATTATTGGGCAAACTCGAAGTCATTAATGGTTAACAAATTTATCGTCCGTGTCGTAAAATGCACTTATTTTGGTTCTAGTCTGTGTTTGTAGTTATAGGTCTGTTCTTGCTTGTGTTTCTTAAATTCCCTTGCTGAGCTAGACTGCTAGAGAGTTTGTTGAAGCATTGGGGAAAAATTGTGCAATTTGTGTTTGTACATGTGAAACTGCTCCTCTTGCATATACTAATGACTTTTTAATTACATTGGCAGGGTTCCTCTGTGGCCATATATAAAATTAATTACCATATGTTGGTTGGTGATACCGCAGTTTAATGGGGCATGTTATCTTTATGAAGTTCTTGTTCGTCCATGTTTACTCGTTAAATGGCACGATAGTATCAATCAGTTTAATAGTTCTTGTTATGTTTATCTACGCCTTTTATGTTTGTGCTTGTCTGTCAACCTTCGAACTGTTGCCGACTGGTTTAACAAGCCAATGGAGGATCGATCTCTCAAGAATGAAACATTTCTGTCTGTGGTAGAGAGGTATCTCGAAGAAAATGGATCGGATGCTCTGGAGAAGCTTATTGCAAACAAGGTATGTCGGACATTACTTCAGCAAGGGGTAGCCCGTTCATTACTGAATTGGAAATATGCTTGTTTTGATGTTACATCAGTTAGTTATATAAAAGTTGAGGCAACTACCAATTTCTGTATCCAAAAGTTAAATTGCCACCATTAAAGCAAATGTTTGATTGCATATTCCACTGTATTTTATAGCAATGAGCCAATGACAGCTTGAGTATTGATTTTTTTTCTCAACAAGTGTACTTATCATGATCTCCTCTGTGCAGTATAAGGATTATAGTTCGAAACATCATGCACAAGAGATCAAGCCTACTGATAATAGTGATGAAGCAGGAAGGATTACCCCCAACCAGGTGCCTCACCCATTGTTCCTAGCTCCCTGTACTTTATGAAACAATTTTTAACTTCTTTTGCTACTGCTTTATTGGGGTTTTCACTCCATAATGGTTTGAAAAGTTGCATTAGCAGTTGAGTACAAGTTAAATGACTTGCATATATGTGATGTCATGCACCAATTTTTGAGATTTGCGTATTTCCAGTTAATTTGTGAATGCTTTGTTTGCATAGATGCTGTGTATCTTTCAATTCTTGAACTACTGTTTGTACATGAGGAATAGGTTATCGTAATGACATTATGCAGTGATAGAGTCTGAATTTTCCTTCTTTTAACAACAGAAGTAATTACTTTGTAGTGAAAAACTATTTTTCTGTTCACATGCTTGAGTTCCCATAAATAACAAATCATAGTACTCCTAATCAGACACAATGTGAAGGGAGTGGTCCTGTTTGGGAAGATATCACAGTGATGGAGCATATGGCAAAACATGAAGCAGCTGAGCCTAAACAGGTTATAGTTCTTTACCCTTGAATTTCCTCAAGTTACTTTTCTTTTGGAGTATTATATGTTCACGAGTATTCTTCTAGATACCTTGATGGATGAAATATTGGAAAAACTGCTAATTGATGATAGATGACAAGAGGAGAGCATGAGATGAAACTTACTGTTTATGAAAATAAAAATTAGACTCATCGATCTAGACAAAGATGGCAAATGATAATGCACTCTGAATCAAGTGCATTATCATTTAGACCAAGCAGAAACTTTGTGCATGCTAAAGAATCACTAAACCCGAAATTGAAGCTGGCATACTTTGTAATATTAATTGTTTTTGAAGTTTGCACTCGATTCATCTATCTTTGTACTCTCTCTAGTCTCTCCATTTGAAAAGGGAGATACTTGGTGCTTTTAATTTTTTTAAAACCTAAAGTACCACCTTTATTTTAGCCTAGGTTTTGTGTTTCTATATTCAAGAGAAAGTAATCTGTATGTCAGTGATTAAGATGTCTGCGGAACTGCAGGTTAAGAGTGTGAAGGAAAATCCAATTATAATTGAGCAGAAAACGACAGGAGCGCAGGTCAAGGAATTGGTAGTTCCAGCAGATTCTGAAGAGATTAAACTTCCAGAGGTAATTTCTCCAAATAGAGTTCAGACAGAGTGGACTTGTGCATTATGCCAAATGACAACCACCTCAGAGCAAAACATGAAGTCCCATCTTAACGGAAGGAAACATAAAGCCAAGTATGAGGCGCTAAAAACTTGCGAACAAACGCCCAAAAGCAATGGAAGTTTACCAGTTCCAACAAAGTCAAATCAGCTTAATCTGGAGCAAGTAAAACATGCAGCTGCAGCACTACCATTTCACAGTACTAATGAAGCAGCTGAGCCTAAAGAGGTTATTATTTTTTAACCATAGAATTTCCGTGGTTATTTGGATATCATGCCAAATATTAGCAAACCTCGACAGACCAGTAATAAGATGAACGATAAATATACCAAAACACACAAAGATTAATGTGATTCGGTCACTCGACCTACGTCCATAAAAAGAGATGAGTAATTCACTATATAAACATGCGAGTACAAAATATATCGAGAGAAGTAACCTCACACAATTCACTCGGGATAAAAAGAAGTTCACACAAGTGATAACATATCGTTTGTGTCTCACCATTACTCTCCCTACACCAAACTCTCAAAGTCCCGAAGACTACATTATGAATGTTATTACGTTAGGAGGAATGAACCTCTACTTATAAATTCATAAACCTCTTCCTACGAGAAAAGGACTTGTCAAATATGGAGATTACATGTTTCCCTTTTCCTAAAAGAAAAAACTCAGTTATGGTAAGAAACTCAGGGCAATTATCCAACACAAAAGAGGAGAGCTTGATGTTTCCATGAGAATAGCTAATTAGCTGCTAGTGATACTCTTGGTGGTCAAGTTAGGAACAGTGCAGGATGAGGGCTTAGCTGTATATGAAGACAATAGGATCGACTGATGTGGAAGATGACAATTGATAGTGCACTCTGAGATCAAGTGCATTATCATTTAAACTTAAGTAGAGACCACATATATGCTAAACAATTACGGAGCAGCCCAAAAATTTAACTGGTGTACTTGGTAAAATTTATCCTGCTTGAAGTTTGTAAGATTCATTTATCTTAGTACAGTCTCGGCCCTTTAGTTTCTCCTGTGAACATTTGCAGACACTAAAGAAGGGAGAGTATTGAAGCTCTTGATTTTTTAAAACTTTAATACTACCTTTATTCTGATATAGTATCTATTTGTTTCTATAGTCAAGCAAAAATAATGTGTATGCAGTGATTGAAACGTCCCGTGTGGAACTGCAGGTTAAAAGTGTGAAGGAACATTCAATTCAGATTGAGAAGAAAACAACAGGTGTGCAGACCAAGGATACAGCATTTCCAGCAGAGGCCAAGGAGATTAAACTCCCAGAAATCAATTCTGTAAAGAATGTTAAGACAGAGTGGACTTGTGCAGTATGTCAAGTGACAACTACCTCAAAGGGTGACTTGAAGTACCATCTTCTAGGGACGAGACATAGGATAAAGTGTGAAGAGCTGAAGAGAACGGCCAAAATTGAAAGAAACCCACCTTCTACTTCAAATATGCCAGAGCTTAAGCAGGAGCAAGTTAAACATGCACTTGCAGCACAATACAAGAACAGCACTAACGAAAAACTGAAAGAAAATGTCCAACTAGGAGCTACTACTGGGCAATATCAAAGGCAGACACAAGTGAAGAATGCTGGTGGTGCTACTCATAATTCTAAGCTGTGGTGTAGTTTTTGTGACATTAGGTGCCCTGATGAGATTGCTATGGCTGCACATCTTAACGGTAAGAAGCACTTGGCCAAACTTCAAGAAAGAATGAGTTAAACTACTGGCACATGGGCTTTGAATTATGCAAATATGCAATTTTACCAGGGTATTTGAAGGTGTTTGGTCTATTAGGTTGAAGTAACTATGTTCGATTATCAACACTGAAATGTAGTTGCTTACTCACTGGTAAAGGACAAAGAGGAAAAGTTTATATCGACAGGTGAGGTCTGTGTATAGTCATTTAGTATGAGGAATCAGAGCTGCTAGTTTTTAACTTGGCCTTTTGTTTCTTCATATCTGTTTTATATAGTTGTCTTTTATGCAAATTTTACTAGCTATAGAGGTTTTACTTCATATAATTTATATGGACTTTATTCATAGTACGAAGTGAAGAGCTAAACATTAAGAAAAAAATTCACACTGGGAGGGAGTTGTCGGCATGGTGTAGGTACTTTAGATTTCGATTTTCAAACATACTATCATTATCATATTATGTTAATTTGGTATGATTTGGTATTTTTAAGTTTATATATGGTGTTTTGTGTATGGTGAACCAGAGATCATAATTTGTTTGACTTCGACTTACATATACTCTTATAACAGAGAAATATTACTTGCTATTTCAAGAAACATTTATATCACATAAGGCCTCATTTGTTTCCATTAAGATTAATACGTCTGATTTGAATACACATCTGAATATTAAGATGTACATTAAGTTTTAGATGTGTAAATCTAAATAAACATCTGAATATTAAAATGTTGCCTCTGAATCTGAACCTGAATATTAAAATGTTGTTTCTGAATCTGAACCTGAATTATTGGGACTGTTGCATATGAAATTAAATGTTATATCAATAAATATTATAATAACCTCAATTTAGTAAAATCGTTTTTTTCATAGAAAATAACATTTTGAACATGTTTATCGTAATAAGGTAGTATGATTCATCTTTTAACAATATAATATTAAGCTACATCATTAATATGACTATTATTTCCACTCAGAAAATTTTAAAATCTAATATAATGCAATGTAAAATAGTTTATATATAGTAGTAATATAATGTTTACGAAAATATTTTATTTTGTAATAGACATTTGTTATTGTTATCGATAAAATAATTAATACTTTTATATTTTTTGGAATCGTACGAAATATTATATCATGGAGTGTTTATCAATTCAATAATATTGATTAATTTATCAAAGTAAAAGACATATATTAAGTTTAAAAGAATAATGAGAATTATAATGGTAAACATGTAATTAACATTATCTAAATAAGAAAACAACATTTATGAGCTGTGATGTAGTTGAATCAAGATAGGAGTCTCATTTTTGAGTTTGAATTGTGTTAAAAGTGTGTTACAAATTTGATTCATTATAATATATTCAAACCCATTAAGAGACTTATAAGGAAATAAAACAAACAAACTTAATGGACTAAATCTGAATAATTAAGATTCAGTCCTAAAAAGCACAGTTAATGAGACAAATCTTGAATGATTAAGATTCAGACCCCGATTAAGTGCGAATAAATGAGACCTAACACTTTACCACATAGAAATATTCAAAAGAAAGTTCAAATAATTTCATTCATTACACAAAAAGGATGTTTTAATTAATATATATATATATATATATATATATATATATATACACACACACACACACACTAGATGAGTATTGCCCGTGCTATGCACCGATCCAACAACGTAAATTATGATGTCATTTTTTTTGGTTTAATCTGAATTGTCACCATAGATTTAGGACCTAAGTTGTATTTATATTTGAAAAATGTTAGAAAATTTATATATATAAATTGCTCGATTCGGAAAACTTTTTGATTTTCTTTTACAAAATGAAAAAGTCATCCTACTTGTTTGACACGGTATACACTTAAACAATAAACCACAATTTTATTAAATATTTATTTAATAAAACGATAATATTTATTTAATGAATTGGTTCAATACGATTTTGTTCGATTGGTTAGGTCGATCTTTGATATTCTTTCTACACCTCTACATACAATCATATACATCACACTTACCTATTACTTCCTTTAATACACTTGAAAAATCAAACCCAAGCGTATGTGTAATTGGCTCATTACACTATCCACCATCCTATGCTACATGATTAACACAACATATCACTTTTCTACCAGTGTTGGTACTTCGAAGTTTGCACCATGAACACATAAATCACAAAATGTTGTCCATGGCCAGAATACTTCGTTGCTTTGTACTTTTCAAAGAGTTGTTTTCTATTCCAAAAAGAAAAAAAGAGATTAAATATTTTCAAATAGAAAGGGCTAAATCAATAAAAATTCATAGCCACATTTAATAAATTACTATGGAGAACATGTGTGTGTGAGAGAGAAAGCAAGATAACGTATTCGATCAAATCAAGGAACAGTGAGAAAAAACTATTTATGAGTACTATAGCCAATATTCTAGACTTCAAGTTATACTCCTTTAGAGAGGGGTCGAGGAGACCACAAAGTTAATAAAGATCAAAAACTGTTTCTACAATCTAAGGATACATGAAAAATTTAATTCTCTCTCAAAAATTCAAATATAAAATTATTTTTGACATTTTGAAATAAACATGATAAGTAGTAATAACAAACTATCAGATGTTTTCGTGATTATTTTAACATCATGTCAAACATACATATTCAAATTAAATAATTAATTTAATGATATACTTTTTCTATTTTACTTGAAAATCATTTAAGAAAATAGATTAAAATTATGAGTCTCAATATATGAAACATTTTAGTATTGATCTAACTATAGATTAATTTTGAGTACACTTATAAGTTTATTTTACAGGTTTATAACAAACAAAAATAATGACCTACTTGATAGTAATTTGAATGAATCATTTCATTATTTACAAAATGATAAAAGGATAAAAAAATTATGACTTTACATTTTGCCTTTATATTCATTAAAATTAGGATAACAATTTAGTATATTAAGGAAATGACTTTTTTTAAAACTAATTTATATACCTGATGGATGAATGTTTTATCTCAAATAATGAGAATTTAAAAATATTAACAAAAGTTAATGTCATATATAATGCAGTAATTTAACATAAGGTAGTTAAAATAATAATTTATATAACTTGCCTAAAGTAATTTTAGCTGATGATAAAATAATAGTAAGAAATAAATATATGTTTCTCAATTAATTAGATAATGACATATATGTTTTGGAATTATACATAAAAAGAGAAATCTAATAAATTAGATACTTCAAAAATTAATTTTATAATCCAAAAGCAAAAGCAGTGCCATAAAATTTAAAAGTTTAAAGAGAACAAAAGAAAACGCCATAACATGCTCTGAATTTTTTAAAAATTTTATTCTTGAAGAACTTGCTCACTGGATGCATTCCTTATGAATTAGGCCTTTTGAGAATTGCAATTGTAATTGATATTTGATTTAATATGTTAACTGGTTTATTATCATGTTCATAAGAATGTTTGAAAAATGTTGATCAATTGAATTTTATTCAAAATTTGTTATATGTACAAGTCTAAAAAATGAGGTGTTCACACAAAGAAATAGTGAATTTTACTTTCTTATAATTGTTTTACAAAAGTAGGACCATCACGTAGGGAATTAATGAAAAATGAAATTCTTTATGTTGAAAAAAAAACTGCATTATTGATGTTCCTAATAAGAGATCTATACCAAAACATGTATTAGTTAGGATGCAAATTATAAATAAAGGGTGAAAAAAATTATTGGTATATGACATGAGAGGGGAGTGAATTGAGGAGTGAATAAAATGAAGAATGTGTTAATGTCTATTTACTTGAGTCATGGACTTAGTTCTAGAAAAATCTTATAATTTATAGTTTCTAGAATAATCATGTAACTTACGTAGAAAATTTAGCCACTTGAAAACGTATTTTGACAAATTCAAAAATAGAATATATAGAATTTAAATGAAATATATATGAAATGACCACATATTATCCTTGATTGTCCTCAACTTCATATTTTTATATGATAGAAAAATATCAAATTTTGACGCGTCAACTTTAAATTTAAATAAAACTTACGTTAGTTCACTCTTCAGGTTAATATGTATGAAATCAAATAAAAGTAAAAATTTGATTATATATTTTGATGAGGAACTGTTCATTTATAATCTAGTAAAACATTTTTAGTTTACTTTAAATACAAATATACCATCCTATTCATTTTATTTGTTAGATTACTTTTTGACATTTTTTAAAATATTATTTTTTCAATATCACAACTAATTTTATTTATTCTTTAATTTCAATCATATATTTATTATTAATTTATTTCATTTAATTATTTTTTAGGTATGTCAATTAGAGAAAAAATAAAATTAAATGTAATTAACCTTATTTTTTAAATTATGAATTTTTATATTAAAGCTTGCATTTGTAGTAAGTATAATGATTAGAAAAAATTTCAATAATTAAATTAAATTGATAGTAAAATAAAGTAATGAGTAAATATCACAATAACTCATAAAAAAAAGTAATAACAACATGAGTTAATGGTAATCATAATAACGAAAAATATTTTTAAAGCTATTTAGTTTCTGGTTATCATTGTTGATAGATTTTTGTTCGCATGAAGTTATATTTTTACCTTTGATCATCATTCACTTCATTTATAGAAAGATGTTTATAGAATCATTCATTGTTTTCGCTATTTTTCATTATAGATTTTTGTTTGAATAAAATTATATTTTTATTCGTGGTCGTCATAAATACAATTATATCATCCTATTCATTTTATTTGTAAAATAATTTTTAACATCTTTTTCTTTATTTGAATCTAATATATATTATTAATTTTATCACACTTATTTATTTTCAAATATATTAATTTGATTCAAAATAAAGGTGAAAATAATTAATTCATAATGTATTTTTATATTTAAGTAGAATTTTTTATAAGCATAGTAAAATAGAGTAATGAATAGATATTACAATGACTCACAAAAAAAAAGTGAAGTAATAACAAAATAAATTAATAGTAATAACAATAACTAAAGATGTTTTTAGATTTATTTGATTTTTTTGTTATCATTTTAGATAATTTTTTGTTAGCGTGAAATTACATTTTTACCCGATCATTATTCACTTCATATATATGAAAGATATTTCTAGAATTACTTACTATTTTTCTTAATAAATATTTGTTAGAATGAATTTGCATTTTTATCCTTGGTCGTCCTACCACTTCACTCTTCTATACAATAGAAATTCAATCTAATATATATTATTAATTTTATCACACTTATTTATTTTCAAGTATATATTAATTAGAGTAAAAATAAAGGTGAATTTAATTAATTCATAATGTATTTTATATTAAAGTAGGTATTTTTTATAAGCATAATGAATCGAAAAAATATTAAGAGTTAAATTAAAGTAACAGTAAAATAGAGTAATGAATAGAGATTACAATAACTCACAAAAAAAAGTAATAACAAAATAAATTAATAGTAATAACAATAACTAAAGATGTTTTTAGAACTATTTGATTTTTTTGTTATCATTCTTGGTAGATTTTTGTTAGCGTGAAATTATATTTTTACCCGATCATTATTCACATCATATATGTGAAAGATATTTTTAGAATTACTTACTATTTTTCTTAATACATATTTATTAGAATGAAATTGCATTTTTATCCTTGGTCGTCCTACCACTTCACTCTTCTATATAATAGAAATTCAATCTAATATATATTATTAATTTTATCACACTTATTTATTTTCAAGTATATATTAATTAGAGTCAAAATAAAGGTGAATTTAATTAATTCATAATGTCTTTTATATTAAAGTAGATATTTTTTTATAAGCATAATGCATCAAAAAAATATTACGAGTTAAATTAAAGTAATAGTAAAATAGAGTAATGAATAGATATTACAATGACTCACAAAAAAAAGTGAAGTAATAACAAAAAAACTAATAGTAATAACAATAACTAAAGATGTTTTTAGAACTATTTGATTTTATTATTATCAGTCTTGATAGATTTTTGTTAGCGTGAAATTACATTTTTACCTGATCATTATTCACTTCATATATATGAAAGGTGTTTCTAGAATTACTTATTATTTTTCTTAATACATATTTGTTAGAATGAAATTGCATTTTTATCCTTAGTCGTCCTACCACTTCTCTCTTCTATATAATAGAAATTCAATCTAATATATATTATTAATTTTATCACACTTATTTATTTTCAAGTATATATTAATTAGAGTCAAAATAAAGGTGAATTTTATTAATTCATAATGTTTTTTTTATATCAAAGTAGGTATTCTTTTATTAGCATAATGAATCAAAAAAATATTAAGAGTTGTATTAAAGCAATAGTAAAATAGAGTAATGAATAGATATTACAATGACTCACAAAAAAAAAGTGAAGTAATAATAAAATAAATTAATAGTAATAACAATAACTAAAGATGTTTCTAGAACTATTTGATTTTCTTGTTACCATTCTTGGTATATTTTTGTTAGCGTGAAATTACATTTTTGCCCTTAATCATTATTCACTTCATATATATAGAAAGATGTTTCTAGAATTATTTACCATCTTTCTTAATACATTTTGTTAGAATGAAATTACATTTTTACCCTTCGTTGTCCTACCACTTCACTCTTTTATATAATAGAAAAATATACACACACGCACGCACAAACACACACACAATGCACACGCGCGCACACACACATACACACAAACACACACTGACACACACACAGACACAGACACAGACACAGACACAGACACAGACACAGACACACACACACGATATTTGATTTTAATTTCGTTATTCTTTTTATGATACCTAATCTTGGGCATATTTATATGCCTCGGAGCCACATAACACTCATGCTTTAACCAAGTTTGAGGACAAATTTTTATTATTTCATTATGATTAACCGATATGACTAGTAATTATAGGTTAGTAAGCAAGTGAAACATGCACAAAATCTAGTGTACGTGAAGTGGACCTGGGCCCGGGCACAAAAACACGCAAGTAAAGTAACAAAGGATCAAAAGAAAGTTCAAAATGAGAAGACTCCCGCTTCGTGAACTTTCCACATCGCAGAGAGGGAATATATTATTCCTACATTTATCGTGGAGAGGAAGAGTTTAAGAAAATCTAAATTCACAAGCACTTGCGTGTCTCAGATATATGGTCTAATTTTCTATCGACTTTTTCCACACTATAAATAGACTTGGATTTAGTATTTTAACTATTTATTTTCTCGGTTTCAGAGAACGGCGACTTGGAGACCTATTTTCTTCAGTTTTAAGTTTCATTCCCACTATTTACCTTTATAGATTCCTTTTATAAATATTAAATGTAACACCCCTAAACTATTTATTTTCTCGGTTTCAGAGAACGGCGACTTGGAGACCTATTTTCTTCAGTTTTAAATTTCATTCCCACTATTTACCTTTATAGATTCCTTTTATAAATATTAAATGTAACACCCCGAATGCTAGTAGGATAAACTAGAGCTTTACGTGAGGGTTCTTGATACGCTCAAACTTACTTCTCAAATAAGAAGTAAAGCGGTCTTGTCAAGTAAATAACCCAACTAGTGAGGTTGGGATCGTTCCCACGAGGAAAATAGTCTAGACTTAACTTCAACTCGGTATTACTATTGTTTGGTCAATGACTTCCTTAGAAAGTAAAAACAGTAAAAAGGGGGGTTTCTAGTTCTAAATGAGTGAAAATAAATAATGCAATTGTAAGAGACACTTAACAACTTTGAATGTTGGATTTTAATCGATTATTCAAATTAAATAGGGTTTACATGTTCCCCACAGGTTCACAACTTGATAATTCTAACTATAACAATTCTTTCCTAGTATCTTGCATGCAAAGTGATAAGTTATGTATTTCTAAATCCTTGGTCCGACATCTAGAAAATCTCACTCCGCACCTTGGTCCGGCTACGTGTGTTGCTATCCTAACCCTTATCCTTACCTCATATTAAGCATTGTATTCGATATTTGACTAGGTTATTACTTCGTACCAATCAATACTAGCCTATTAGATAGTATACACTAAATCTATGTTAATAATTCTTTTCCTATTATCTACCTCCTTGGTCCGGCAAGTAGCATTAAGGCGAGTTCTAACGTTGGCCATCCGTTAAAAAGACTTCTAAGCGAAAGAATTATTAATACATGCAAGACACTATTCTAGAATTGTTATTTTAGTTAGGGTTTATCTCATTATTTGCCCATGGTTCCCACAACCCTAGTTATGGAGTTTAGTTACTCATGGCCATAAACACAATATTCAAATATATTAAATAAGAGTTCATGTACTTACTTCAATGAGAAAGAATAAAATCCAAAAGTTTGCTTGATTAATCACCACAAATCACCAACAATCAATGATAATCCAAAATCTAACACTAATACAAAGAGTCTTATAATATGATGTCTAACTATCAGGTGTCTAACCTAAAAAACGAGGTTTTTTGAAGTATTTATAAAAAAAACAAAAACCTAATTAGACAAGGATTCTAATAGCTGGAAATCTGCCAAAACGCGGCTGGGTCGACGGACCACGCGACGGACCGTCGTAGACATGACGGACCGTCATGGACTCCGTCGTCCCATACTTGTGCACTTTCTTCTGCTGCTCTCTTCATTCCCCTCGACGGTAAGTATGACGGACCTTCATAGGCACAACGGTCCGTCGAGGGTCTTCGTTCCAAAATACTTCAACTCTTGGAATCTGGTTACTGGGATCACTTCTCTGAACTTCATGACGAACCTGCAGGACGGACCGTCATAGGCACAACGGACCGTCATAAGCTACGTAACCCCACACTTGATCAGACTTCCCCATCTTCCTTCAGCAGCTTCTCTACGCTGCCACCTACGGACCATCACAAGCACGACGGACCGTCATCATCTCCGTAGGTGGTCGCTTATGCATTTCTTCGCTCAAAATCTCCGCATTTAGCTTTGGACAGATTTCCTGCAAAACAAAGAGAAACTTATATAAAAATTAGCACAAAAAGGCTTTTGGACACACTAAACTTAAGGAAAAAGTATTAATAATACCGTGAAACCACGGTATATCAACACTCTCAACTTAAATTCGTTGTTTGTCCTCAAGCGACGCACTATGACTCACTACACAATCTTTGTACAATAGTATCCATGTTTTATCCTTTGCAATCATTTGGCTATCAATCCCGATTAATCTCATCAAATCTATGCATGCTATAACTATTAGGCTTGAATTTTGTGGGACCAGAACATGACACAGTCTCACCACGCACTAACACATATCCTCTTCATTTTCTGACCGGAGTGTTACCAATTCTGGTACTGCAAGTAGTGTCCTCACTTTAAAAAAAAATCCTCCTTTTTCACACAATGATTTCAGTTTGAGTATAAGGATTACTTTTCAACACTCACTCTCAGAACAAAGTCACACTCATTCATACCTTTTTGCCATAAGCTTGCCCTTATTTTCACTGCCTTAAGTTCGCTATACAACCCTTAGGATCACGATAGGACTTTCTTAGCTTGTAACATAGTCTCAAAGTCAGGTAGGGTATATTTAGGTATACTTTAGTGACTTTTTGCCCTCCTTGACATATCGGCTAAACCTTCCACTTTCTATCACTTTATCTCGCCCAGTTTCTCCTATTCTTTCACCTTGCTATTTTCCCTTCTTTCTTCATTTGTGTAAGTGACTCTTTTTTTTTTTTCAGATTTTTTTTTCTTGTATCTTTCTCTTTTTCTTTAATTTTCTTTCAACGAGTTCTTGAGTCACTTTACTTTTGTTCTTTCTCTCTCTTTGTTCTTTCAACCTCACTTTC
This sequence comes from Solanum habrochaites, assembly GCA_027704765.1. Lineage (NCBI taxonomy): Eukaryota > Viridiplantae > Streptophyta > Magnoliopsida > Solanales > Solanaceae > Solanum > Solanum habrochaites. Next base: position 31,631,625 of record JAKWJA010002498.1, on the reverse strand, counting down.
CAGAGTATTCCTCCTAATAGCCACCCTCAACTCATGGCTTTGCCATGAGTCAAGGTACACAATACCCAAAATTGGTTCAGGGCCATAACGAAGGTTGTTCATGCATTAGCCACCCTCAACTTATGATTTTGGCATAAGCTGAGGTGCACATGTCCAAGGAGGGACCAGGGCCAACACTTTGTTCCCAGAAAAGATCAGTTGGGGTGAAAAAGAAAGGTCTAATTTTAAGCTCAGATTATTTGGATCAAAGAAGGATAAATTTCATTTGGTTTCTTTTATTTAGGCTAGAAATGGGCTATATTGAATAAGGGCCTATGATCCTTTCCTAATTGTCTATTACAACTTACTTTTAGCAGGACTAACCAGGCAAGTTCTAGCTCAGTACTAATAGTGGACTATTCAAATTTTCTCACACTCACTTGACATGTCATCACTATACCAGATTATTAGACACCTAGTTCGAATTGAAGACTTAGGGTAATGCAATGGTGTAATTCTATTTCATGCTTAGAGCCACACAATTATCAATTACTATGCCTAGTCATGCAACATTTTTTCCAGTTTTATCAGGATATCATTTTAGCCATCATGTTTCAGAGTTAAACTATGTACAAAAGATATAAACATGCCGGTTCAACAGAAAAAATAATCAGTCTTTTGGGGAAAAAAGAACACAGGCAAGAAAACCCCAAAAGAGGATAGTGAGTTGGGCTACTCAGACTTCACCCTAACACTCTCTTTCCAGTTACCCCACCCCCAACAAAAAAGCATGCAATTGTCCCCAATGAATAAAAATGTAAATACTAGAGTGGTAGGTGAAGCAAACCTGTGGCGCAAAGCGCCGTCGATCAGCAAGATGGTGGGTCCGGTTCCCCGGAACCCACGTTCTCTGCAATCTGGACACCCTCAGTGGTGTCCTCAGCAACAACCGCACCATCAGTAGTGCCGCCAGCGATATCTACAGTGCGGGAGCTAGACGCCCCAGCCGCTAACTCTGACGCTCTCATCTGGTGCGCCGCCTCATCAGCAAGTGAGGCTCTCCGCGCAGCCTCCATCTCTCGGCGCTCCTTCTTCCTTGCTCGCGCCTCGTCCTCTGCTCGACCCCTACACCTCTTGGCACTCTCTCGATGGGGAGATGGTGGGATGTCAGGAGTAGCAAAAAGGGCCGCCAACACCGTGTCCTCAGCAGGCTCGACAGGAGGGGCCTCAGACTCCGGAACCCTAGCCTCTAATATCGTGTCGATGTCCGTACGAAGACTGTCGACTGCATCCTGAAGAGTCGCCACATCCACCGAAGGGGCTGGTCGGGCTAGCACTCTCAACTCGAATGCGTCCAGGCGCTGGTTAACCTCAACTATCTTCCGCTCTGTAAACTGCACCATTTTCCTCTCTAGGCGCTCTTCGGACTCAACAATCGACTTCTGCATCCACGGCTGGATATGATGCAGAAGAGTGGCCATTTGTGCCTCTAGTTTTTGGACCCTAGCAAGAGGGACCAGTACCGGTAGAGGGGCTATGCTACTACCCGGGATAGACTCGACCGGGGTAGTGTCAGTGGACGCCTGTGTAGCTGTGCGGGCCTGGGCTACCGTATCCGCAAGATCATCAGCAAGTGGGGGCAGCTCTGGACAGGGCCCTCTGCGTGGAGCCAACTCATTGGCCTCGTCTCTGATGAGGCCGACGTCTATAGTGCCCTGTGGGGTCTTAAGCTGATCTACATGCCATATGGGCAGTCCTGCGGACCTGCAAAGGGCAAAGATCATACACGGGAAGGGATAGGTAGTAGTGACCTTGAATGCCCTCTCGTGCATGACTGCCTGGAGAAGCCATGCGAATTCCACCTCGAATCCGGCTATCATCGCCGCCATCAACACTGCTCGATCCCAGGTAACGATGTTATCAGCAGCTGTGGGGGAAAGGCAGTGACGGACGAGCAGCCAAAAGAACTTTGCTATGAACGTGAGGTTGGCCTTCTTGATGGCCCCCTTCGGCTCAATGACCCAATCGGCTCCCTCTCCATCTACTGACAGGTGCAGGGCCATCCACCTCTTGGTGGTCTCTCTCAGTGCGGGCTCACACAAAAACTGGCCATCCTTGACTATCTGCCAGTGGTAGTTGAACTCGGCGGTAAGGGGGGTCCGAGAAGCATCAATACTCTCGCCGTATAGAAACCGGTGGATGGCTGGCAAGGAGATGTCAACCTGTACACCCCGGACTCGAACCTTCTCCAGTAGGGCCTTTTTAGCGGGAGCATCCGGCCTATCGATCTGTGATCGGAGAGTCGCTACGTAGGATGCGTAGATCTCTCGGACCATTTCCTCGCTGTATCGTCCCAACGGACGTGCTGTCCACTCTAAGTGATGCCTGGTGAAGAGGTTATGGATCTCCGACATCGTTGGGAGACTCCCTGTAAGTACCCGCCGCTCCAAGGTGAGTGTTTGAGTCATTACTCCTTTATCAGTCAGGAACTTGGCGTCGGAGTAAACTTGAAACTGGCCGTCGACACACCACCGGTTTGGCTGGTCAGAGGCTGGGGTGGGGACCTGAGCTGGTGCGCCGGATGTAGAGTCTGAACTGTCAGCCTCATCAAACGAGGCTGACGCTGCAGCAGTGGCGGGTGCGGGAACCTCAGCAGAACCAGAAGCTTCCTCGGACCATGATACTCCTAAGGAGACAGACGCTTCTTCCTCATTTGTGGCTGACCCAGAGGGTGTGCCGGTCAGTGTGCGCTTCTCATCAGACTGGGAGGCAGTGACTACACCGGACGCCACCGTCTTGGGTGTGGCTCGGGGATCACGTGCAGCATGGGAAGGTGTGGAAGTGCCTGGGGGCACATACTCAGGGTCCCGCTCATCATCAGAGCCGATGATCAAGCGTGCAGACGGGGCAACAGACTTTGATCGCCCGCGTGCATAGGTTCGGTCTTGCTTGGGTGCCATAGTAGGTAGTACCTGCAAAGGATCACTATTAGTACGAGTAGTGGCAAACAAGACAAGCGAAACCATACGAAATAAAACAGTGAGAATAATATGTAATTTATGTAGAAACAGTGACACACGACGGGCCTGGTGATGACTCGTCGTGACTATGATGGACCGTCATGAGGTCCGTCGTGTTGTACTTGGACTCTGTGTAAATAGAGAACCCTGAAGGAGAGTCTCTGACTAGCATGACGGTGTGTGCAGGACAGACCATCACAGTTACGACGGTCCTTTGTAGATGTCCGTCGTAGGAAACTTGGGAAAAAATATGGAGACCCTTAGGAGAGGGGTCTCTGACCATTATGACGGTCATACAGGACGGACCGTCGTACCCACGACGGTCCGTCACATGTGTCCGTTGAAGGACACTTGGAAAAAAATGAGAGACCCTTAGAAACAGGGTCTTTGACAACCAGAACGGTTGTGCAGGACGGACCGTCACATATGTCTGTTGGGGAACACTTGGGAAAAAATTAGAGACCCTTAGAAACAGGGTCTCTGTCTAACATGACGGTTGTGCAGGACGGACCGTCGCGAGGACGACGATACGTCACATGTGTCCGGTAGGACAGGGGTGCTAGGGCTTGTGCAACGGACCCTACGACGGTCCGTCGTGGCTACGACGGTCCGTCATCGGGGTCTCGTTCTGAATGACAGTGACAGAATGAAAGGTACCCTAAGCAGCCCCGATGAACCCACATCAACCTTGTAGTGTTTTGGACCTACATGTGTCTAACCCAACTACCTAGGAAACTAGCAATGCAAAAGCACCTATGTCTGGGGTGGTAAACATGGTAATTTCGAACATTTGTAAAATTTTACATGTAAAAATAAATAAATAAAGAAATAAATAAATATGCGGTGAGTAACAGGTCACAATCCAAATGTCAGAAAAATAACCAAAAGGAATATGATCATATGCTATCATACTTTATCTTGGGGTACGGTAATAAAACACATGAATCACAGAGAGATTTGAACTAACACAAATGACTTCAGTGATTCTAGGCCACTAATACCATAATCAGAACCAAGCAAATTTAATACTCTTGCAGTCAACAAAGCAATGAACCATTTACAATATTCAAACTCTGTAACAAAATCCTCCCTATCTAATAACCATATGACATTGGATCGTTGCACACAAACAACAGGACCACAATAAGCATTAAGGAACACAGTAAGATGACAAAATTTACCTAAGATAACCAGACAAACAATGGCCAAATCTTGTAAATTAACAAAATGATCAAAGCACTTGAGATCTAAAGGAAATTATCATGCTAGGAATATTTTAAAAGAACTTCCAGACTTATCCAAACTATATGGATACAGTAGCTGGACATAGACAATTTGAAAGTGAAACCATGCTTAAAATAACTTGGTTACATAAGGGAAAATCACACGACCTAACTAAACATGAAACAAAACAATTTGAATTTCCTAATCAAAAGCAGAATCATGATATTAAGATCTAAATGAAACTCATATGAAACATTATACTTTATCAAAACTATAATCTCACCTCCCCAAATCAGATTTGCAACAACCGAACATGAATAATAAGGTACATGCGATGATAAGCAATACAACTAGCTATTAACATGTAGAACAACAAAATTGTTTGAAACCAGCACTAATCTTATTCCTATATAAATAAAAATAAAATAAGCAAGAGGAACATTTTTACATAACTCATAAATCATAGCATAACCGTAATATCAGACATGAGATAACAAATCGATGTGATACATATAATAGAAATTTTTTGCTGGGCAGGAACAAATCTTTGAACCCGCTTACCAAAGCAGTTCACGCAAATCACATACATTGCAGCATATCTCATATTTCATGCGACCACAACAACAAACCATCTAATCTTGACTGTCACATAATTAATAGTGAATTGAAAATAATGAAAACATGGACGAGAGAAAGACAACAACGGACTCCAATCAAAATCGAATACGACTTATCAAACAACACATCCAAGTAATTTGAATTATAATAAAGTTTACCTTTTCGTGTGCAGCGAACTGGGACAGCGAGCGAAAGGCAAAAACAAAATCCACAAGAAGCTCAAATTTTTCTGACCCAAGGTAAAAGTTTTCAACTCTCGAGCCCCCTTTTTTTTCTCTGTTTCTTTCCTAAAACTTCCAACTATAATCTCAAAATAAAAAACAAAAATAAGACTCTAACTACAATTCTTTTCTCCTTTTCATGAGCTATCTCTTTGTAAACTCTTTCCAAAATAAAAGAAAAGATTTCGGCTAAAAAAATCCCCTTGATTCACAATGAAAGGATAGTATATTGGGGGGGAGAATTAGGGTTTCACAAAGGCGAAGTTACCGAATCAGTCCCTTATCCCATTTGAAATTTGAAAACCAAAAACATAGCACTAAAATAGAATCAACACCTTTTCTGAAATTTAGACAACAAGTTAGAAAAGGAAAAGAGATAGACGATTGGGATCAATACCAAATGCCCTCACCTTGACGTGGCTCCATCTTGCAATGGCAAGGACGATTCACGTCCGAAAATCCTGTTGCGACAGGTGCCATCGTACAAAGATGAGAACATTGAAAGGAGACGACAAAGTCATCTGGCGTGTTAAATCTCCTCCCACTTCGTGTATATCGTGAGGCGCATGTTTGGGATCAGACGATTCGGGTATATGCTGCGCTATGACACACTAGGCTTTAAGCTTCTAGTGAACGTCTGTTCCTGAATCAAATCTAGGAAAGGAAGCAAATCGAGTCGGGGGATATAAGGGTGTGGGTTGGATATTTTTGGAATGGATTGGGTCGAAATGATAAGGATTGGAGAATTTGAGTTGGATTGGGAAAAGGGATATGGGTTTGGGCTAGCTAAAATTCAGAAAACAAAGAGGAGCCCATATTTGGCCTTTTTGTTAATAATGCTACCAATTTAGTGAATTTAACTTGTGATTGGCCAATTTGATTAAATTTTAAAATAAGACGAATTAACATAATTAATTAACAAGCTTCTTAAGTTTAACAAAATAAAAGAATTAATTCAGAAATAAACTAAAGATTCAAAATATAAGCTAAAAACTTAACCAAATACGTATAAAACAAAATATTACTATTATTATTTTTTGAATATTGATAAAATTTGAATAATTATACAAATAACTATGTAAGACATATACATTATCTAAATCAATATCAACATGTCGAAACCTTATTTAAAATAACTTGCAATCTAAATGTTTATTTATTATTATTATTATTTTTTTCTTTCAAAAATTAATTATTTTAAATTGTTTAAGATCACAAAGCTCACTAGTTAATTACTATCGAGAAGGGTCAAAATTGGGTGTCAATAATTGTCTCTCATTTTACTTGGATTGATGCAAGAAATTCGAGGAAAATGAAATTGACTGATCCAATTTTGACCGACCACATACTCATCTCTAAGAAAGGGATTTGGTACGGAATTTAGGAATTATGGCCGAATCCCGAACATGGGTTTCCTACATATCTCAGGCTATATGAGAATTTAGGCCACTTGTAGTTTGATATGGTTAATTTAACGCACGATTTTGAAACAAGTCAAAAGTCATCTCGATACTGGATTATGAAGGTACCAAGATGCTCGAGAATAAGATTTAAGATCGAATGTTGGAATACAACCGAGTTTTCGACATTGATCTCGCCTACATGTCCTTAAACCTTAGGAATCAGGCCGCTTGTAGTTCGACTCGATCGATTGAAAAGGAAATCTTTTATGTTGGATAATCTTTGGTTCTAGATAAGTGATAAATTAAATCGAGTGTGAAAAAGAGTCTTGTAAGCTGTTAACCATGAATGTGGATCTCTTCATATCCATAGGTAAGAACTTACACGGACATAGTCTTCAAAGCTCTTGGTATATTGTCACTCAGATTGGAAAATTTCTTCCAACAGACACAAAAATCCAGATGCGAAACTGAAACAGACAAAAGCCAAAGAAAAATCCACATGACTTCTGATAGGGGTGTGGTTTGATTGTGGTAGTAAGCTCCTCTGCTCGCGCTCTAAGATTTTGACAATCCTCTTTGGACTATGTCTTAGTTTGCTGCTAAGAAAAACTTCCACGTTGTGCTGCATCCCTTTTTGATGTCGTCCGCACTAGTGTTTTTTTTGGAGAATTCATCCTTTCGGATGCTCTCGACAAAGATTGAGATAAAACTCATCAGCTTAAAAAAATATAATTCAAATGGGAGACAATGTCTTTTACCATTTTGACATTTAGTTGTTCTCCTCGACATTTGATGTCAACTCGATTGGATTTGACGTAAAGCAAATAAAGCTTATGTCTTATGTTTGCGATGTAATCTTCATTGTATTCTTCAAAATGAATAAATGTTGATGCAGTGCTGATATTTCTCTTCGTCATTTTTTATGATTCTCTTGGCATTCATTCTTGCCAAATAAAAGATGCAGTTGATGTTGAGGAGTGAATACTTCTCTTGAGATACATGATCTCCTTCTACAGCAGTGCATGACTTTTTGCTGGGTATGACTATCTTCCCGCAATGCGTGATTTCTTGCGGGGCATGAATATCTTCTCGTTATGCATAAATTTCTACGAGGCATGAATATTTTCTCGCAATGCATAACTTTCTGCGAGGCATGAATATCTTCTTGTGATGCATGAATATTAACTCGCGATGCATGAATATTTACTCGCAATGCATGATCTTCCGTGATGCATAAATATTGACTCGTGATGCATGATCTTCCGCGATGTATGAATATTAACTCGCGATGCATGATCTTATGTGGGTCATGAATATCATTCCGCGATGCATAAATTTCTGCGAGGCATGAATATCTTCTCGGAATGCATAATTTTTCGCGAGGCATGAATATCTTCTCGTGATGCATAACTTTCTGTGAGGCATGAATATCTTCTCGCGATGCATAACTTTCTACGAGGCATGAATATCTTCTCGCGATGCATGAATATTAGCTCGTGATGTATGAGTATTAACTCGCGATGCATGATCTTTCGTGATACATGAATATTGACTTGCGATACATGATCTTCGATGATGCATGAATATTGACTCTCTATGCATGACCTTCCATGATGTATGAATATTGACTCGCGATGCATGATCTTTTGCGGGCCTTCTGGGTAATGATATCGTCTCGACTGACAATACCAGTAAATGACTCTCCAGTTAGTGTATTGTCATGATCAACAATAAAATAAAATGACCCCTCATGGATAGTGTATTGTCTTGATCAATAACAAAATAAATGAATTCTTCAGGTAGTAGATTGTCTTGATCAACAATAACATAAATGACCCATCTAGGTAGTGATAATATCATCTCTGATAATATGATGCAGATGACGTCCTTTATGAAAACTGTAAACTCTTTCTTGAGATTTTTGCTTGATTTATCTTTGAATCTAGCTGGACGTTCCTTATAGACTTCATGTTGTTGGAAATCGACTGAAATAAACCATTCATATTCCCTAGCTCCCGATATCAGCAAATAGTTCCTGCAATAATAGATTTTGGGGAAGAGCTTTGTACCCCCTTGACTTCCCATATTCATCAATTGGAGAAATTTGATGATTTCTGAGCAATACTATAAATCTACATCAACAGAAAAATTGTTAGTTTTAAAAAGGACTGATCTGTGTTGATTCTTCAATTGTTTGTTCCTTGTCCTGCTATCTCCGGTTGATCTTCCTGATCTCCCAACTCTTGATAGATAAGACAAAATATTTTATGCCAAAACAAATGAAACATAAAAGGAAAATCAATAAGAAAATAAATTTTCGTAGTATTTTGAAAAGGATCACTGCCAAGTGTTATGTCACGCCAGGCTTGGTGAACTTCTTTGAGTCTGATGCTTGGAGGTCTATCTGCTTTCGTTGGAGAGTATTCAAAGTCACTCCAGACTGCCGATGAACCATGTTGAAATTCGGAGGTCATCCTCAAAATTTCTATCTCAGTTACATGTCTCGGCTTATCTTAACTTTATCTAAGTGAGTCATGGAATTTTTGAGATCCTCTAAAAAATCCTGTCCCAGTTGCAAATCTCGAAATGTTTTCAGTCTTGACTTGCTGAGGAAAAAATCTTCTTCTTGAGAATTTTGTAAGTCCCTCTCAAAAATTTTGTCCCAGTTTCTATTGTAAAAATAGAAATCTTATGGGAAATATGAACGGACCCTTGTGGCGCCTACGTATCCTGTTGAGGCAGGAATCAGGTCAAACGTAATTCCCCCTCGAAGGTTGATGATAATAAGAAGTTTACAAAGTAACCGACCGAGGACGACATAAGCCACCTACATATCTCATTCTTGAGAATTCAGGTCGAACGTAGTTCAAACAAAAGAAATATTAAAAGGGATAAATGAGGTGACCGAGACTGAAATAGGCCACCTACATATCTCATTCTTGAGAATTCAGGTCAGACGTAGTTCATTACAAGAGGTATATAACTTTAAACAAAGCAAATACGAGCAAAAACAGAATGCATACAAGGAAATGACAGAAATACAAACTAAGTTTCCCACGTAGTATCTCTTGACAACATCTGAGTTGATCGGTTTCGGCCATGTGGTGCCATCCATCTTCGACAGGACCAAAGCACCCCTAGATAATACTTTGCGAACCATGTAGGGTCCTTGACAATTTGGTGCGAATTTTCCTTTGTACTCGTCTTGATGAGGAAAAATGCGCTTAAGGACCAACTGACCGATTTCAAAAATTCTAGCTCTTACTCTCTTGTGGAAAGCACGAATCATTCTCTGTTGTTATAGTTGACCATAACAAATGGAAACCATTCTCTTCTCGTCAATCAAAGTTAATTTGTCAATTCGATTCCTAAACCACTCAGCGTTAGTCAATTCTTCTTCTTGGATAATTCTCAAGGATGGTATTTCAACTTCTGCAGGTATGTCTGCTTCTGTTTCGTATACTAGCAAATATGGAGGTGCTCCAATCGATGTTCTAACAGTCGTTCGATATCCCAACAAAGCATATTGCAACATCTCATGCCAACCTCGGTGATTGTCAGTCATTTTCCTCAAGATCTTCTTGATATATTCTTATTGGCGGCCTCCACATCTATGTTCATTTGAGGACGATAAGCGGTTGAGTTTTGATGAGTAATCTTAAATTGCTCGCATATATCACTCATCAAGTGACTGTTGAGATTTGCACTATTATCAGAAATGATCGATTCTGGTGCTACAAACCTGCATATCAAATTGTTGCAAACAAAATCAGCTATAACTTTTTCGGTCACCGACTTGTATGAAGCTACTTCCACCCACTTGGTGAAGTAGTCTATGGAAACCAAAATAAATTTGTGTCTGTTAGAAGCGGCTGGCTCTATCGGACCAATGACATCCATGCCCCAAGCTACAATCGTCCAAGGTGAACTCATAACATTAAGCTGTGAGGCAGCACTCGGATCAAATCACCGTGCACTTGACATTATGACATTTTTGCACAAACTTGCAACAATCATTCTCTATAGTCATCCAGAAATAACCGGCTCGCAGGATCTTCCTTGCAAAAGTGAGTCCATTCATATGTGTGCCGCAAACTCCAGCATGTATCTGTTCAATAAGATTCGCAGCTTTAACAACATTGACACATCTTAGAGGACCCAAATCTGAAGTCCACCTATAAAAGGTTTCTCCACTTAGAAAGAATTTGAGAGAAATACGGCGTATCGACTTCTTCTTGTTGGATGTAGCATCTTCAGGATAAATCTCGGACTCCAAATACTTCTTTATATCAAAATACCATCGCAAACCATCTGGTTCTGCTTCAACATGTGAACAATGGACTGAATGTTCCTTTAGTTCTATATCTAGAGGATCAATATAATTAGTATCTAGATGTTTAATCATTGAAGCGTTGGTGGCAAGAGCATCATCCAACTCATTTTGTATTTTGGGAGAATGTCTGAGCTCAAAACAAAATCTTTTGCACAATTTCTGTATATAGTGCACGTAAGGTATAATATTTGGGTTCTTTGCGGCCCACTCTCCTTGAACCTGATGAATTAACAAATCTGAATCTCCAATAACCAACAGCTCGTGGACATTCATGTCAATGGCCATTTTCAAACCAAGAATACAAGCTTCATATTCGTCCATGTTGTTCGTGCAATTAAATTGGAGTTTAGTCGCCATGGGATAGTGTTGACCAAATTTTGATACTAAAAATGCTCCGATACCTTTTCCCTTGTGATTGTCCGCTCCATCAAAGAATAGTCTCCAGCCTGGATGCGTTTCAGAAATATATTCACCCACAAACGTTACCTCTTCATCGTGAAAAAAAGTCTTGAGCGGTTCATATTCTTCATTAATAGGATTTTCTGCAAGATGATCAGCCAAGGCCTGTGCTTTTATCGCCTTCTGAGTCACATACACAATATCAAACTCACTCAACAACATTTGCCACTTAGCTAATTTTCCGGTCGGCATCGCCTCTGGAAGATGTACTTCAGCAGGTCCATTATGGAAATGAGGTATGTAGTATAAGAAGACAAATAATGTCTCAACTTCTATGCAAGCCAAGTCAAATCACAACACATCCTCTCCAACAAAGTGTAACGAGACTTGTATGGAGTAAACTTCTTGCTTATGAAATAAATAACCCTATCCTTCTTTCCTGTCTTGTCGTGTGGACCAAGTACGCATCCGAATGCACAATCTGAGACAGACAAATACATCAACAAAGGACTCCCTTCTTTTGTAAAAAACCAATACCGGTGGATTTGACAAATAGTTCTTGATAGCATCAAAATCACTCTGACACTCTTTAGTCCACTTTGTTGAAGTGTCTTTCTTTAACATCTTGAAAATAAGCTCGCACACCACAGTTGATTGAGCTACGAATTGACTGATGTAGTTCAACCTCCCTAAGAAACTCACCACCTCCTTCTTAGTCTTCGGAGGAGGTAATTCTTGAATTGACTTAATCTTGGAAGGATCGAGCTCAATACCTCTTCTGTTGACTATAAATCCAAACAACTTGCCCGCTGGCACTGCAAAAGCACATCTAGCGGGATTCAGCTTCAAATTTTAATGCCGCAAATGGTCAAAAAACTTCTTCAAGTGCGTCGAGTGGTCCGAACTATCGCGGGACTTGATTATGACGTATCCACATATACCTCGATCTCCTTATGAATCATATCATGAAATATAGTCGTCATATCCCTAATATAGGTAGGACCAACATTCTTTAGGCCAAATGGCATCACATGTAATGATATACACCCCAATGTCTAATAAAAGCTGTCTTTTTTGCATCTTCATCGTCCATCAGAATCTGATGATAGCTTGCATAACAATCCACAAATGAATGCATTTCATTCTTAGCACAATTATCGATCAGAATATGGATGTTTGGCAATGAAAAATTATCCTTTGGGATTGTTGTGTTGAGATCTCTGTAGTCGACACAAATTCTGATCTTCCCATCTTTTTTGGAAACCGCAACAACATTGGCCAACCAAGTCGGGTATTGCATCACTTCCACTAATCGAGACTCAATATGCTTGGAGATCTCTTTTTTGATCTTTAAACTCAACTCAGTCTTGAATTTTTGAGCCTTTTGCTTCACCGCACTGAACCCTGGATTAATCAACAATATGTGAGACACAACATTGGTACTCAACCCTAGCATGTCGCTGAATTCCCAGACGAACACATCAATGTACTCGATGAGTAATGATTCAGCCCTCTCTTTGAGCTTTATCCAAGTGAACGCTGATCTTGACCTCTTTGACACACTCTTGGTCTCCCAGATTTACAGTTTCATTTTCCTCTAAATTTGTCTTATCCTGATTTTCAAACTACAGAAAATCTTCAGCAACATATTTCGGTGCCTTTTTTTCCTCTTTGTATTCGTCAACCTCGTCATCACCTTCCTCATTTTATTCATTAAGCTCGTGATATGACATGACATTGACAGATTTAAAAATTATATTACTGAAACCATAAACAAACAAAGTTAGGAAAGTAAAACATGGCAAAGAAGTAAATAAACAAATTTTTAATAAAAGTGGCTTTCAATTAAATTGGAAAAAAAACGCAAACTTTGGCCATGGAAAGGGGCCATGTTTCCTTTTCAAACATCACGGGAAAATTTTGAAATTCAAGCAATTTAGAAAATGCAAAATGGTGGGTCTCGGGCCTTTTCCGAACCGCCACCGATTTAAATATGCATAAAAGATGCCCTTCTACCAAGGATTTTGGGGAATAAGGATCGGCATGGAGGTCCAATTCTGCAACATCTCCCTGGGATTAGCATAACAGATACCATCTAACTCGACCTCTTCCTCAATAACAACATCGATCTCCTTGAAATGGCCACAAGTTCCTTCCCCAAGGTCGTCATGCTTGGCATACTCTCGGACTGGGAATGATTGATACAAATGTGGTATCATCTTAGCCAATGCTTGATCATTCTTCTTCTTCGTCTTCATATCATCATCTTTGGGATGTACCCAAACCATATCTAGATCCTTCGACGGGGACCGAAATAGGCTCAACACTTCCTTGGGAATTTCTTCCTAATCGAAAACCTGGTTCAAAACCCTTATGCATCATCACAGTGGCTATCATATTGTACACGGAAGGCATGAGAGTTTTTGGGGATAAGTCCTCATCGATGGCATTTACTAGCTCCACCGTGTAAAAATCTGTACCTCGCGATACCTCATCAATAATTGACGCATGTCTTCCGGAGTGACTCCCTTCGCCATAAATAACTAGCTCTTTGTTCTTCCAAACAAGTTTCATCATTTGATGCAGAGTAGAAGTCAAAATTCCAGACATATGGATGAAAGACCTTCCTAGAAGAAGGTTATAGCTAGAGTCAATGTCCAAGACTTGAAATTGTGCGCTGATTCCGCCGGACCCATTTGAATGACCAGATTCACCACTCCGTCTGTATCTCTCCAAACCCCATCAAAGGCTCTTACATTATCTTGGGTTTGTTCCAACTTTCCCAGGTCAAAACGTAACTGCCTTAAGATCAGATCCATCGTCCACCAAGACAAAATTTATGACCTTGTCACGGCATACGACAGTGATGTGCAATGCTTTGTTGTGTGACCTCCCTTCATAAGGCAACTCGTCATCGCAAAAACTAATCTGATGCCCTCAGATATCTTGGTTTATCATGGCGGCAACATTATTAGTGCTTGCTCCGACGGGCACATACATATCATCAAGAGCCTTCATCACGGTTTGTCTATGCAATTGAGAGCTCATCAGCAGGGCCCACACAGAAATCTAAGCTGGAGTCTTCTCCAAATGCTTAATAATAGAATAATCTTTTGGATGCATCTTTCTCTAGAATTCCTCCACTTCTCCTTCGGTTCTCAGACTTTAACTCTGATCCTTCTTTTTTCCCTCAAGAGCTAACTCTTCAAGAGTATAACACCTCCCAGAATGGGTCATACCCTGAGTGGCAGCAGTTTCAATCAAAAATTTTGGCCTGACAAGAGTTTCTGATGGCACCAAGGCAACAACCTCTGTGGGTGTCATGATCACGAACTCTTTCTTCTCTTTGACGTTCAATGAGGCCACGACCCTTTCTAACTCGTCATGAATTACTGGATTTATCATCTTGGTTGCACACCAATCATTTTCTGTCTGTATCATACTGATTTTGACGTCTCTATGATTCGCCAAAGGGTTGGAGTTGACATTAGGCGCAACTGCTTGAAAAGAGACCACCTCTTTGTCGATTAGATCTTGAATTTTGTGCTTGAGGTTGATACAGTCCTTAGTATCATGACAACATTGTTGGAATGATATGCACACCTTTGATCAGTCTTGTAGAATTTAGAACTAGCATTGACCATTTTAAGCCCTACTGGGTGGATATATCCGGTCGTAGCTAGTCACTTGTACAACTTTGTTCAGCTTTTGGCGAGCGCAGTTAAGTTCCTGGGAGGATTCTTCTCAAATTTGGGTCGAGGTTAATCATAATTCCTTGTTCGGGATGAGGCACATGTTGATAACTTCTGGTATTTGGACGGGGAGCTTGACCTCTGGGATATCGATTTGTTTGGTAATTTTGTGATGAAGCTTGGTAGTTCGGGGAGTTACTTTGGTAGAGTGGAGCTTTGTAATTCAGGAACGTATTTTGGTAGAGTGGAGCTTGGACTTGATAGACCGGAGGGAGTGCTCTGTAGCTCGACTACACATTGGCACAATTAAGAGTAACATTTTGGTAGACTGGTGATGGGATTTGGTAAAGCAGATGAGGACTTTGGTAAACATGATGTTGATTTTTTAACTTGGAGGGGTATTTTGGTAGACTGGAGGAGGATCGTTTGGATGACTAGCTTGCGTGTAGCAAGCTTGGTATGAGTTTTGAGATGGTCGAGCACGACCTTGGGAGGATGACGATCTTCTGGGGTTTTTATTTCCCTCATATGAGACAACAACGATTTCTTCTCTCTATTTTTTAACGATCTTGATGATCCGGGCGATGTGGTAACACATATAATTTTCCTTATTTTTAAACCATCTTCAATAGTCTCACCAACCTTGATTATCTTAGTAAATTTTTATCCAACGACCAACATGATTCTATCATAATATTCGGTCTCTTTCACCCGTACAAACACTTCCACTATTTCTTTCTCAGACATAGGCGGCCTTACTCTTGCAGCTTCCTTTCTCCATCTGTCGGCAAACTCTTTATAACTTTCCATTGATTTTTACTTCATCTTTTCCAAAGAGTATCGATCGGGAATGATTTTTCTGTTGTAAGCAAACCAATCAATAAATTCCTTGGCCAAGGCATTCAAACTGGGCCACACTTTGGCTAGAGCCACATCAACAGAGCTTCATCTCTACCAACTCTTACAAGCTGGTCACAGTAGGACCTGATGTGCCATAGGATTCCCTACTCCTTCGAAAATGTTAAACTTAGAAATTTTGAACCCTTCTGGGAGGTCCAAATTTGGATGGATGAATAAATCCTCATATTAAGACCAGCGGCATTGGGGATGCTTTGGAACTCTTTAATGGCTTTTCGATCTCTTCTTTTATATCCACCTTTTCCTTTTCTCTTACTGTCCATTCTCTTTTCTGTTCCTCATAATGTTCCAGCTCAGAACAAGGCACATCGTGCTCAATCGGGATGGGAATCAGGAAAGTTGTTTTTACAGCAGGTGTGGAGCTACAGAAGGACTTCAAGTATTCTGGGTGGTTTGGTAGTTTTTCGGATAAGTCTGAGGATTGGTATTTTAATTTAAGTGGTGGTAGGATGTTTGGGGATTGAAAGTATTTTGGTTTGGATTTTTGCTCTGGTTTTGCGGTGGTGGACCGGTTTGAAGGTGGGTGTTTTGAGTATGATGGTTGTTTTGGGGAGGTGATGGAGTATGATAGAATGCGGAAGCATACTGAGGATTTTGTGTGATCAAGTCTATGACGGAGGGATTTTGGGCAGGTGTAGATGGCAGATTTTGAGTTGGATCCATATTTGAAGCAACGAAGTAGAGAGGGGGTCTCCCATCAGCAGAATTAACAGCAAAACCTAGTGGAGCAGATCCTTTCTCCTTTGCATCTCCACCCTCATCTCTGCAATCTATTGCGTCAGTTGCAAAATCAATTCGTTCTGGTCCGCTATGGTGGGTTGAGCCACCACAACGCAGTGAGACTTACTTCTGTGTTACTGTCTCCCATAAATTTTTTTCCTTTGTCTGAGTCTGGTCTGGGAAAAGAATCTACGGGACCCTTGGATCTGGTAAAATAGGGATGATCTACCAGCTTAATCGACACAGATCAGTTTCAAAGTTACTGGGAAGGAAAACAACTCAAAGACAGATTTGTCATTTTAGATTCAGAATACAAAATGCATAATACCACACAGAGAGAGCAGATAAACACACAAGTTGCTTCATTTGAGGATATCTTCAACCCACAAATAAGGACGAAAATAATTTCTTAGCAAGCAGGAGTTTGCTTGTTTTAGTTTGACACTAACTCTGAAAGGCTAAACCACGTTGAGCTTGGGTCTTCTTGTATCTTCTCTTTGATGCCCGTTGATTTGTTCTTTGTATCTTTTTGTAACATGAAAGGGGGAGAATGAAAATTTTAAAAGATAGGGGTCGGGCCTTGACAAGTTTCCTAAGTATCTCAAAAGCAGAATTCAGGCCCAACGTAGTTCGAATAAAAAATAAAGATTGATTTTTATTCATTCTTGACAATTACAACGGAAATTGAAAGACAACAACAAAGCTGAAATGATGACTACATCTTAGTAATTCTCCTTCTCTACGTCATCTCAGCTAGGGGGAACGAACTCAACTTGAATCTTTCTCATGTTGACGAGGGATTCGAGGTCGTGGCAGAAGTTAAGAAACTTTTCAATGTTGTGGTCTGTGGCATTGTGACAGGGACAACGCTTTCAAACTTCGTACTAAAGAGAATACGACATGTTCATGCCTCTGTAGAAATAGGTGAAGACTCCATTCTGATCTAATTCTGAGTAGATTTCCATCATCATTATCTTGAAATGCGTGAATGAGCAACGATAGAATATGGTTTTCTCTGTGACTGGTATATCCATCCGCGGTTCATCACATGCATGGAGGATGTCGTCACCCCAAATGTTCAGAGTACTGTCCATACTGAACAAACGACGGACTACATTCTTAAACTCTATGCACTCTTCTATAGTATGCCCTTTCTTGTTGGAATGACACTCACAAGTCTTGTGGCGGTCCCTTGATCCCACTTGGGGAGATGCTCTTTCTACGGGCTCCAGCATACGTCTAGATCGATAATGCTAAAGAATGATGGTGCACAAAATAGCCTCTACCTTTTTCGGTATTCCTTTGGATATGCTTCAAGAGAAATTTTATTGTCTCCTTTTGCCAGACGTCCTTCAAAAGAGGGTTTGCGGGCAAGTGCTTCCTCATAACTCTCTCAATTGATTTCCTCCTGGGGGATCCCAGGAAGAAATCGTAAGTCATACAGGCGCTTTCCGAACTGCTTTTGTGTGTCGATCTTCTCTTCTTCACTTGGCTCAGTCTGGATGCTCTTTACTTTGTCCATAGCAGTGATCTTGATTTTTTTGAGACAGTAGAGTATGGATTTAGGACTTGGAGTATGAGAGGTATTTTTGGGGTGAGAAACTCAAGACTCAGAAAATTTGGTCGGACATCTTGTAGTAGTGACTTGTGCATATATCTTCTGGAAATTTCTAGATAAGAGTGGGTTTACGATATACTCATTCACAAAAACATAGCACATAAGCAGTTAAAACACACATACATCGCGTCCTAAGTATACAGGGGACCTTTTTGTGCAAAGGGTAGGCCTAACGCATTTGAATGATGTACACATGAATTTGAACCAGATAGTCAACCCCCAAAACAAATTTCACAAAATAATACTTAATGTTCACAGGGGAAATAAAAGAACAAAATATAAAGACAAACCCACACAGGGGCCATTTAAATGTACGAAAGTACAATAAATACAAGCCCACACAAAGGTTGAAAATGACAGAAATACATATAAAAAACTCGCATAGGGGCGTAATCCACTATGCTGTCCCTGCCGGTCCTGCTCCTTCACTACCTTCTTGAGTCTTGTATTGTTGAACATATCGTAGCATTAGCAAGAATCCTTCGCCCAGGCATCATTTGTCTTCCAAGCTTTCATATCGCATCCTCTCAATATTATCTTTGACCCATGAGTCAAACTCATCATAACCATGTCTCAGCTTTTCCACTTCTTGATTTTCTTTCTCAAGAGCCTCTCGATTCTCAACAAACTTGACGTACATTTCTTGGGATTTCCTTTTTACTTCTCTCATATCGACCACCGCTTTGGAATTTTCGTCCGTTACGCTGCAAAAAATGTGCGGGATTGGTGAGGAGATACTTTGTATGTTATCTCTCAGCCAAACTTTGTAACCCTCATCATATCCGACATTGAATTGGTCTGGGGAAATGGTGTCTTTATCCATCTGTTTGGCACATTTCCATTCCCTCAGCATTTCTGAAGCTTCGTGTACTCTTTCATCCCCAATATCGTATACATAGGCGCCATAGTACGCCTCTCGGGGTGTAGTTTGCATCCTCCTAAACTGTCGCAAGACTCTAAAGGGTGCATAAGGGCGGATTCCCCGAGTACCTGGTAGAGGAAGCACAAATTGTCTACGACCCTATACAATGACTTCTTTTGAGATAAAACGGTCAAGTATCCTTTGGAGATCTTCTTTTCTCAATTTGGAAAAAATCTGAGCCCATATTCTCCTAGTTCTCCGATTATCCAGATTTGCCCAGTACAACATGTCATTCAAATCTTTAAGGGTGTTCTTGTTATCGAGAGTATGCAAATCCTGAGTCCCATCCCCCTTTGCCAAGTGACTCAGAACCCACCACTGAAGGATTAGGTTTCACCCTTGGAAGTATAGATGCCCCTCTTTACATTGTCCCAAGGCTCGGTACATGTCAGACAATATGACTGGGGTAATAGGATAGTTTTTCACTTGCCCTATGTTCTCATACCCTTTGAATATAGTGTGCGTGAGTGTTATAACTCGAATGTTGATGCTTAGACTTGGGCCATGTGGGAAGACAATCGTTCCCAACAACGCTATGGAAAATGCTAGAGGACGAATTTCATTTCATTCTCTGTAGGAGACCATAAACTCTTGGTTATAAGTGGCGTAGAAGCTTGCGTTCCCAAATCTGACATAAATTTCTCTTAGTAATATGTGGGATTCCTGACACCAGTAGACAAAATCTTTCTCCAAACCGAGCCAGTCTGCAATATTTTTTATGGAAGGTTTATTAGGGATGAAAATATCCTCTTGTTTTCTTCCCTTTCTTTCTATCCTAGTACCCACTGAGTCGATGCAATCTCGTATATCTTTGATAGTCGGGGTAATCTCCGTGGTTCTGAATTGGAACACATTCTTTCATTATCCCAATACCTATTAGAACCTCAATCAGTTCTGGACAACCATTCATATTGATCAATTCGGTTAGAGCACCCACGTATTTGTTGAGGGTTTTTCTATAATCCTTGTCAAGATCATTATACTACATTTTGAGTTGAAGTGGTGCTTATATAATCATGTCAAACTTTGGGAATTGGTCCATACCTACAAAATAGAAACTAGTTAAGTTTACCCACCCCACGTTAGTATTCACATGTACATCATTCTAATGTCAAGAAAAATAATGTGTCGTGAGGTCGGAGACCTTGAACACAAATTTGGCGGTTTCAACTATTGGACTTAATATTCCTTCGGTGTTAAGTCGTCTTAGGCTAATGTTTAAGTTTGGTTTTAGTTTCTCTCTATCTTAGGCTTACTAGAATTTGTTTCAAAGTCACGGTTACCCGAGTCGGACAGACAACGAGGTGAAGCTAACAAAAGACATCGGATGACCGCATTCCAACTATTCGTTTGATACTTTCAAATGAAATTTGTGTGTATTTATGAAAGAAGGCGTGGAAAGCCACGTAACTTCCATTTTCCTAATGCAAACTATTTTCTGTTTGGCGGAAGAATGCTATGAAAATGAAACAATATCTCAATAATAAGATAAAGTAAACAAACAAGCAATTATACCACATAGACAAATAGAGTTAGTTTTAAGGTTAAAATCCTCATAATACCCAGCGGAGTCGCCATTTCTGTTTTATCAAAAAGGAAAAATATTTATTTTATATGTTTTTGACTTTTATTAGAAGGGCCACTTAATTTTTTAAAGAAAAATAAAAAATTATGTTTTCAAAAGACTTAAACAGAAAAATCTATTGAAAACTTTAAAAGGGTTCAAGGATTCCTATTAACGTCTTAACAAGATTTTGAAAGAACCTAAAACGTCCGCTTAGTTGCGGTTATCCGACATCTAATTTAGTTTGGCCAAAATGATTAACTTAATTTTTTAGATAAAATAAGAAGTTGTTTGAGAAATGAAATATTTAATTTATCATCTTATTCGAAATTGACTTGCAAAATTTATTTATTGCTATTTAAACTCCTTTAGTCATGATCGACTTAATTAAGTTGTTTAAACTAAAAATAGCGTCTCGCAGAGATTTGGGTCTTTAACCCTAAAACTAACGATAAAAATATCAAGTAATTAAGAAAATAAGAGAGTGTGTGTGTGTGAGAGAGAGAGAGAGAGAGATTGGACCCAAACCATTTTCATTTTGGGCCTTTAGGACCACTTTTTTTGTACTTGTCAATAATAACAAAAAATAGAAGACGACAAGGGCTTAGGCCCAAAAATAACGAAATACAATAAAGAATGAATAGGTAAAATGGGCCTATTTGGTCCAACTTCTTCAAATCTCCGTCTTCTTGATTTTTGAATCCTTCCAACTCGGGACCTGTATGTCAATTATAGAGTGGGATTGACTTGGACAAAGGGAAGTTGGCCTTTACGGCTCTCAAAAATGCGGGAATAGAATGAAGTCCACGAGGACTGGAACAATTTTTTCATGCAAAAATAAATAAATAAAGGAATAAATAAATATGCGGTGAGTAACAGGTCACAATTAAAATATCAGAAAAATACCCAAAAGGAATAGGATCATATGCTATCATACATTAGATTGGGGTACGGTAATAAAATACGCGAATCACAGAGAGGTTTGAACTAACATAAATGACTTCAGTGATTCTAGACCACTAATACCATAATCATAACTAAGCAAATTTAATACTCTTGCAGTAAACAAAACAATGAACCATTTACAATTTTCTAAACTCTGTAACAAAATCCTCCCTAACTAATAACCATATGAAATTGGACCGTTGCAAACAAACAGTTGGACCACAATAATCATTAAGGAACACTTTAAGATGACAAAATTTCCCTAAGGGAACAAGACAAACAAAGGCCAAATCTTGTAAATAAACAAAATGATCAAAGCACTTGAGATCTAAAGGAAAATATCATGCTAGGAATATTTTAAATGAACTTTATGACTTATCCACTCTATATGGGATACAGTAGCTGGACAGAGACAATTTGAAAGTGAAACCATGCTTAAAATAACTTGGTTACATCAGGGAAAATTACACAACCTAACTAAACATGAAACAAAACAATTTGAATTTCCCAATCAAAAGAAGAATCATGATATTAGGATCTAAATGAAACTCATATGAAACATTATACTTTGTTGAAGCTATAATATCTCCTCCCCAAATTAGATTTGCAACAACCGAACAAGAAAAATAAGGTACATGCGATGATAAGCAATACAACTAGATATTAACATGTAGAACAACAAGCTTATTTAAAACCAGCACTAATCTTAATCCTATATAAATAAAAATAAAATCAGCAGGAGGAACATTTTCGCATAACTAATAAATCATAGCATAACCGTAATATTAGACATGAAATAACAAATCGATGTCATATATATATTAGAAATTATTTGCTGGGCAGGAACAAATCCTTGAACCCACTAACCAATGTAGTTCACACAAATCACATACGTAGGAACATATCTCATATTTCATGCGACCAGAACAACAAACCATCTAATCATGGTTGTCACATAATTAATAGTAAATCGAAAATAATAAAAACAGGGATGAGAGAAAAACAGCAACGGACTCCAATCAAAAGCGAACACGAATTATCAGACAACACGTCAAAGGAATTGGAATTGAAATCGAGTTTACTTTTTCGTGTGCAGCGAACTGGGACAGCAAGGGAAAGGCAAAAACAAAACCCACAAAAAGCTCAAATTTTTCCAACCAAAGGTAAAAGGTTTCAACTCCCGAGCCCTTTTTTTTTCTCTGCTTCTTGCCTAAAACTTCCAACTAGAATCTCAAAACAAAATAAAAAATAAGACTCTAACTCCGATTCTTTTCTCCTTTTTGTGAGCTATCTCTCTATAAACTCTTTCCAAAATAAAAGAAAAGACTTCAGCTAAAAGAGATAACTTCCTTATATAAAAAAAAATGCCCTTTATTCACAATTAAAGGGTATTATATAGGGGTAAGAATTAGGGTTTCACAAAGGTGAAGTTACCAAATCAGCCCCCTATCCCATTTGAAATTTGAAAACCAAAAAATTAGCACCATAATGGAATCAAAACCTTTTCAGAAATTTGGACAACAAGTTAGAAAAGGAAAAGAGACGGACAATTGGGATCAATCCCAAATGCCTTCGCCTTGACGTGGCTCCATCTTGTAATGGCAAGGACAATTCGCGTTTGAAAAATCCTGCTGCGATAGGTACCATCGTACGGAGATGAGAATGTTGAAGGGAAATAACAAAGTCGTCTGGCGCATTAAATCTCCTCCCACGCCGTGTATATCGTGAGGCGCGTCTTTAGGAAAATGCATATGAGTTTGGGCTGGCTGAAATTCAGAAAAGAAAGAGGAGCCCATATTTGGCCTTTAAGTTAATAATGCTGCCAATTTAGTGAATTTAACCTGTAATTGGCCAATTTGATTAAATTTCAAAATAAGATAAATTAATATAATTAATTAACAAACTTATTAAGGTTAACAAAATAAAATAATTAATTCAAAATAAAATAAAGATTCAAAATATAAGCTAAAAAAATTAACCAAATAGGTATAAAACAAAATATTACTATCATTTTTTTTGAATATTGATAAAATTTGAATAATTATACAAATAACTATGTAAGACATATACATTAGCTAAATCAATATGAACATGTGGAAACCTTATTTAAAATAACTTGCAATATAAAATTTTATTTATTTAGTATTATTATTATTATTATTATTTTCTTTCAAAAATTAATTATTTTAAACTACTTAAGCTTGCGAAGCTTGCTTGTTAATTACTATCGAGAAGGGTCAAAATTAGGTGTCAACATACAATTCATAATATACATCAAACTTCCCAATACTCTGGCATATTCCAATTGAGAGTCACTTTGACCTTCATTCTTTTGAAATGTACGACTTAAATTAATTGAAGTTTTGACAACATTGAAATTCAAGTACTTGAACTTATCCAATACTCTTTTAATATAATGAATTGAGATAATGATAGTCCCTAGGGAATTTTAATAATCCTAACCCCTAAGATCAAATCTGCAACTCATAAGTCATTCATATCGAACTTGCAGGACAACATGCGCTTAGTAGCATTTATATCGTCAATATTTTTACTCATTATTAATATGTCATCAACATACAAACAAACAATGACTTCATGATTCATAATGTTTTTAATGTTAACACATTTATCACATTCATTAATCTTGAATCCATTTGCCAACATTGTTTTGTCAAATTTACCATGCCATTGTTTGGGTGCTTGATTGAGTCCATAAAGTAACTTCACAAGTCTGCGCACTTTATTTTCTTTACCAGGTTCTATAAACCTTTCAGATTATTCCATGTAAATTTCTTCCTCCAACTCTCCATTTAAGAAGGCTGTATTTACATTCATTTGGTGGATTTTAAGCTCATGCATTGCTGCTAGTGCTATTAACATCCGAATTGATGTTATCCTTGTTACTGGATATTATGTATCAAAGTAGTCCAGACCTTCATTTTTTTTTGTACCCTTTGACTACCAATCTAGCCTTATATTTTTCAATAGTCCCATCAGGTTTCATTTTTCTTTTAAAGATCCACTTTGATCCTAAACGTTTATTTCATGGAGGAAGATCAGCGAATTTCCAAGTGTGATTACTTAAATATTAATTCGATCTCACTATTTACTGCTTCTTTCCAATAAGTTGATTCATACGAAGACATAACTGCTTTAAATGTTTGAGGCTCTTTTTCAAGCAATAGTGCCATAAAATCTAGTCCAAAAGAAGCAGGTTTCCGTTGGTTGGTCAGTACTACGCCTAGGATCCTCACTAGTTATTGTATTTTCCGTTGATTCTTCTCGTGGCCGTTTAGGTCTCTTACTTGTAGACTCATATTCAGTTTTATACGAATATATGTTTTCAAAAAAATCTGCTTTATCTGACTCAATTATTGTATTAACATGAATCTCAGGATCATCATATTTGTTAACCAAAAAACGGCAGGCCTTAATGTTCACAGCATATCGAATAAATACACAGTCTACTGTTTTTGGTCCAATTTTAACCCTCTTTGGTAAAACAACCTCTACCTTAGCTAAACACCCCCACACTTTGAAATATTTCACGTTGGATTTCCTTCCTTTCCCCAACTCAAGTGTAGTTGATTGTGTTTTTCGATGGGATATGTTATTGAGTATCTTATTAGCCGTAAGGATGACTTCCACCCAAACATTTCGCGGTGAATCATAATTGATCATCAAGACATTCATCATTTCCTAATGTTTTGTTCTTCCATTCCGCCAAACCATTTGACTGTGGTGTATAGGGTGTAGTAGTTATCTGCATCTTCCAGGTCTTCCACAATGTTTGTTCGACTTTTGCCTTTGCATTTGTCTTTGTCCTTTCTTGGAGCATGACAATCAAAAGACCTATGACCAGCCTTGCCACGGTTGTAACAGTTGCATTTGAATTACTTCTTGGCATGTTCTGACATCTTCTCGTCGGACTTCTTTCTCTTTTTTATCTTTGGGAGGAGCTTCTTTAACAATATTATCTCCAATGATTGTTGAGCTCTTAGAAGACTTCTTTTCGGCGTTTTTGTTATCTTCCTCAATCTTGTGCCCAATCACAAGATATTGAAGCTTCATTTCTTTACGCTTGTGCTTTAGATAATTCTTGAAGTCGTTCCACCAAGAAGGCGACTTCTCGATTATTGCAGCCACTTGAAAAGCATAATTTACTACCATATCTTCAGCAACCAAATCATGGAGAATAAGTTGAAGTTCCTGCACTTGTGATCCAACAATTTTACTATCTATCACTTTATAGTCTAAAAACTTTGTGACTGTAAACTTTTTCAAGCATGCATATTCTGTCTTATATTTGTTCTCAAGTGCATCCCACAACTCTTTTGAAGACATTATTTCATTATAGACATTATATAAGTCATCCTTTAAATCACTCAAAATGTAGCCTTTACATAGGAAGTCTGCCAATTTTCATGCTTTAATAATCAAGAATTTTTCTCTGTCTGGCATATCAGCAGCAGACACCGGAGTTTCTTGATACGCTCAGACTTACTTCTCAAATAAGAAGTAAAGCGGTCGTGTCAAGTAAATAACCCAACTAATGAGGTTGGGATCGTTCCCACGAGGAAAATAGTCTAGACTTAACTTCAATCTATTATTACTATTGTTTAGTCAATGACTTCCTTGGAAAGTAAAAACAATAAAAGGAGGGTTTCTATTTCTAAATGAATGAAAATAACTAACGCAATTGAAAGAGACACTTAACAGCTTTGAATGTTGGATTTTAATCAATTAATCAAAGTAGCTAGGGTTTACATGTTCCCCACAGGTTCATAACTTGATAATTCTAACTATAACAATTCTTTCCTAGTATCTTGCATGCAAAGTGATAAGTTATGTATTTCTAAATCCTTGGTCCTGCATCTAGAAAATCTCACTCCGCACCTTGGTCCGGCTACGTGTGTTGCTATCCTAACCCTTATCTTTACCTCATATTAAGCATCATATTCGATATTTGACTAAGTTATTACCTCGTACCAATCAATACTAGACTATTAGATAGTATACACTAAATCTATGTTGATAATTCTTTTCCTATTAT
Source organism: Solanum habrochaites (assembly GCA_027704765.1). NCBI lineage: Eukaryota > Viridiplantae > Streptophyta > Magnoliopsida > Solanales > Solanaceae > Solanum > Solanum habrochaites. Next base: position 31,604,993 of record JAKWJA010002498.1, on the reverse strand, counting down.
CTACCTCCTTGGTCCGAGAAGTAGCATTAAGGCGAGTTCTAATGTTGGCCATCCGTTAAAAAGACTTCTAAACGAAAGAATTATTAATACATGCAAGACACTATTCTACAATTGTTATTTTAGTTAGGACTTATCTCATTATTTGCCTATGGTTCCCACAACCCTAGTTATGGAGTTTAGTTACCCATGGTCATAATTACAATATTCAAATATATCATATAAGAATTCATGTACTTACTTCAATGAGAAATAGTAAAATCCAAAAGTCTGCTTGATTAATCACAAAAAATCACTTGAAAGAATCTCAAAGTAATCAATAATCTCATAAAAAGTCTAATGATAATCAAAAAGTTTCTAACAATACGGAGTCTAATAATAATCCAGAGTCTCACAATATGGAGTCCAACCAATATCGAGTCTAACCTCAAAAATGAGGTTTTTCAAACTATTTATAAAAAATAAAAACCTAATTAAACAAGGACTCTATTTGCTGGAAATCTGCCAAAACGCGGCTGGGTCGACGGACCTCGCGACGGATCATCGTGATCACGACGGACCATCATGGACTCCGTCGTCCCATACTTATGCAATTTCTTCTGCTGCTCTCTTCATTACCCTCGACGGTAAGTATGACGGACCTTCATAGGCACAACGGTCCGTCGAGGGTCTTCATTCCAAAACACTTCAACTCTTGGAATATGGGTACTGGGATTACTTCTCTGAACTTCAAGACGAACCTGCAGGACGGACCGTCATAGACACGACGGACCGTCACAAGCTTCTTAACCCCACACTTGGTCAAACTTCCCCATCTTCCTTCAGCAGCTGCACTACGCTGCAACCTACGGACCGTCACAAGCACGACGGACCGTCACAAGCTCCGTAGGTGGTCTCTTCTGCATTTCTTCGCTCAAAATCTCAGCATTCATCTTTGAACAGATTTCCTGCAAAATAAAGAGAAACTTATATAAAAATTAACACAAAAAGGATTTTGGACACACTAAACTTAAGGAAAAAGTATTAATAATACCGTGAAATCACGGTATATCAACACCCTCAAATTAAATTCGTTGTCTGTCCTCAAGCGACGCACTATGACTCAATAAAAAATCTTTGTACAATAGTATCCATGTTTTATCCTTTGCAATCATTTGGCTATCAATCCCGACTAATCTCATCAAATCTATGCATACTATCACTATTAGGCTTGAATTATGTGGGATCAGAACATGACATAGACTCACCATGCACTAACACCTATCCTCTTCAATTTCTCACTGAGGTGCTAACAATTCCGGTATTGCAACTAGTGTCCTCACTTTAAAACAAAATCCTCATTTTCACACAATGATTTCAGTTTGAGTATAAGGATTACTTTTCAACACTCGCTCTCAGAACAAAGTCACACTCATTCATACCTATTTCCATAAGCTTGCCCTTATTTTCACTGCCTTAAGTTCGCTATACAACCCTTAGGATCACGATAGGACTTTCTTAGATTGTAACATAGGCTCAGAGTCAGGTAGGATATATTTAGGTATACTTTAGTGACTTTTTGCCCTCCTTGACATATTGGCTAAACCTTCCACTTTCTATAGTTTTATCTCGCCCAGTTTCTCATATTCTTTCACCTTGCTATTTTCTCTTCTTTCTTCATTTGTGTAAGTGACTCTCTTCTTTTCTTGCTTGTATTTCTTGTATATTTTTCTTTTTCTTTACTTCTCTTTCAACTAATTCTTGAGTCACTTTACTTTTGTTCTCTCTCTCTCTTTGTTCTTTCAACCCCACTTTCCAGAGCATTCCTCATAATAGCCACCCTCAACTCATGGCTTTGCCATGAGTCAAGGTACACAATACCCAAAGTTGTGTCAGGGCCATAACGAAGGTTGTTTACTGCATTAGCCACCCTCAACTTATGCTTTTGGCATAAGGTGAGGTGCACATGTCCAAGGAGGGACCAGGGCCAACACATTATTCCCAGAAAATATCAGTTGGGGTGAAAAAGAAAGATCTAATTTAAGCTCAGATCATTTGGATCAAAGAAGGATATATTTCATTTGGTTTTATTTTATTTAGGCTAAAAATGGGCTACATTGAATAAGGGCCTATGATCCTTTCCTAATTGTCTATTATAGCTTACTTTTAGCAGGACTAACCAGGCAAGTTCTAGCTCAGTACAAATAGTAGACTATTCAAATCTTCCTCACACTCACTTGACATCTCATCACTTACCCAGATTATCAGACACTTAGTTCGAATTTCAGACTTAGGGTAATGCAATGGTGTACCTCTATGTCATACTTAGAGCCACACATTTATCAGTTACTATGCCTAGTCATGCATCATTTTCCAATTTGTCAGGATATCATTTTAGCCATCATGCTCCAGAATTAGATTATGTACAAAAGATATAGACATGCCGGTTCAACAGAAAAAGTAATCAGTCTTTTGGGGAAAGAGAACACAGTCTAGAAAACCCCAAAACAGGATAGTGAATTGGACTACTCAGACTTCACCCTAACACTCACTTTTCATGTACCCTCACCCCCAACAAAAAAAAAACATGCAATTGTCCACAATGCATAAAAAATTTTAAATTCTAGAGTGGTAGGTGAAGCAAACCTGTGGCGCAAAGCGCCGTCAATCAGCAAGCTGGTGGGTCCGGTTCCCCGGAACCCACGTCCTCTACAATCTGGACACCCTTAGTGGTGTCCTCAGCAACAACCGCACTATCAGTAGTGCCTCCTGCTTACTCCACAGTTCGGGATCTAGATGCCCCAGCCGCTAACTCTGATGCTCTCATCTGATGCACCTCCTCCTCAGCAAGTGAGGCTCTCCTCGCAGCCTCCATCTCTCGGCGCTCCTTTTTCCGTGCTCGATCCTCGTCTTCTGCTCGACCCCTACAGCTCTTGGCATGCTCTCGAGGGGGAGGTGGTGGAATCGCTGAAGTAGCGAATAGGGCCGCCAACACTGTGTCTTCAGCAGGCTCGACAGAAGGGGCCTCAGACTCCAGCACCCTAACCTCTAAGATCATGTCAATATCTGCGTGAAGGCTGTCGACCGCAGCCTGAAGAGTCGACACATCCACTGGAGGGGATGGCCGGGATAGCACCCTCAACTCAAAGGCGTCCAAGCGCTGGTGAACCTCAACGATCTTCCGCTCTGTATACTGGACCATTTTCCGCTCTAGGCGCTCTTCTGACTCAGTAATAGACTTCTGCATCCACGGCTAGATATGATGCATAAGTGTAGCCATTTGCACCTCTAATTTTTGGACCCTATCAAGCGATACCAGCGCCGGTAGAGGGGCTGTGCGAGAGGAGCTCAGGGCAATGCTACTACCCGGTATAGACTCGATCGGGGTTGTGTCCGCAGACGCCGCATGTGTAGCCGTGCGGGCCTGGACTACCGTATCAGCAAGATAATCAGCAAGTGGGGGCAGCTCTGGACGGGGCCCTCTGTGTGGAGCCAACTCATTGGCCTCATTTCTGATGAGGCCGACGTCAACAGTGCTCTGCGGGGTCATGAGTTGATCTACGTGCCATATAGGCATACCTACGGACCTGCAGAGAGAAAAGATCATGCACGGGAAAGGGTAAGTAGTAGTGACCTTGAAAGCCCTCTCGTGCATGACTGCCTGTAGAAGCCACGCGAAATCCACCTCGAACCCAGCTATTATTGCCTCCATCAACACTGCTCGATCCCATGTAACGATATTATCAGCAGCTGTGGGGGAAAGGTAGTGGCGGACAATCAGCCACAAGAACATTGTTGTGAAAGTTAGGTTGGCCTTCTTGATGGCCCCCTTTGGCTCGGTCACCCAGTCGGCACCCTCTCCATCAACTGACAGGTGCAGGGCCATTCACCTCTTGGTGGTCTCTCTCAGCGATGGCTCGCGCAGAAACTAACCATCTTTAACAAGCTGCCATCTGTAGTCAAACTCGGCAGTGAGAGGGGTCCGAGTAGAATCAACACCCTCGCCATATAGAAACCGGCGGATGGCAGGCAGGGAAATGTCAACCTGCACGCCCTGTACTCGAACCTGCTCCAGTGGGGCCTCTTTGGCGGGGGCAGCCCTCCTATCTATCTGTGATCGGAGAGTCACTACATAGGATGCGTAGAACTCTCAGACTATTTATTCACTGTAACGTCCGAACTGACGTGCTATCCACTCCAGGCGATGCCTGGTGAAGAGATTGTGGATCTCAGGCATCGTCAGGAGACTCTCTATAAGGACCCGCCGCTCCAAGGTGAGTGTTCGAGTCATTACTCCTTTGTCAGTCAGGAACTTGGCATCGGAGTAGACTTGAAATTTCCCATTGACACACCACCGGTTGGGCTGGTCAGTACCTGGGGTGGGGGCCTGAGCTGGTGAACCTGATGTGGATTCTAAACTGTCAGCCTCATCAGACGAGGCCGACGCTGTAGCGGTGGCGGGTGCGGGAACCTCAGCAGAGCCGGAGGCTTCCTCCGACCAGGAAAATCCTAAGGAGCCAGACGCTCCTTCTTCATTTGTGGCTGACCCAGAGGGTGTGCCGTTTAGTGTGCGCTCCTCATCAGACTGGGAGGTATTGACTACGCCGGACTCCACATTTTTGGGAATGGCTCTGGGAGCACGTGCAGCATGGGAAGGGGTGGAAGTTCCTGGGGGCACATACTCGGGGTCACGCTCATCATCAGAGCCAATGACCATGCGGGCAGACGGGGCGACAGACTTCGATTGCCAGCGTGCATAGATTCGATCTTGCTTGGGTACCATTGTAGATAGTACCTGTAGACGATCAATATTAGTACGAGAAGTGGCAAACAAGACAAGCAAAACCACAAAAAACAAATTAAAACAGTATGTCATTTCTATGGTAACAGTGACACACGACGGGCCTGGTGACGGCTCGTCATGACTATGACGGACCGTCATGGGGTCCGTTGTGTCTTACTTAGACTATGTATATATGGAGAACCCTGAAGGAGAGTCTCTGATTAGTATGACGGTATGTGCAGGACGGACCGTCGTAGATGTCCGTAAGAGGACACTTAGAAAAAATGAGAGACCCTTAGGAGAGGGGTCTCTGACCGTCATAACGGTCATGCAGGACGGACCGTCGTGGGTACGACGGTCCGTCACATGTGTCCGTTGAAGGACACTTAGAAAAAGTGAGAGACCCTTAGGAGAGGGGTCTCTGACCGTCATAACGGTCATGCAGGACGGACCGTCGTGGGTACGACGGTCCGTCACATGTGTCCGTTGAAGGACACTTAGAAAAAGTGAGAGACCCTCAGAAAGAGGGTCTCTGACAACCAGAACGGTTGTGCAGGATGGACCGTCGTGGGTATGACGGTCCGTCACATGTGTCCGTTGAAGGACACTTAGAAAAAGATGGATAATGGGGTGTTAGGGCATTTTGAACAGACCCTACGACGGTCCGTCATCGGGGTCTCGTTCTGTAGATCAGTGACAGAACTGGGGGTACCCCATGCATCCCCGATGAACCCAAATAGAAATTGTGGTGTTTTGGACCTACAGTTGTCTAACTCAACTACATAGGAAACTAGCAATGCAAAATCACCTATGTCTAGGGTTGTAAACACGACAATTTCGAACATTTTTTAACCTAGATTAGGCAGAATCTTATATAAAAGAAACGAATATATCACAAAGAACTAAGCTAATACTAATTAATAAACAAAAATACAAGATAAATGAGTAGAAATTAAAGACACATACCTTAGAATTGGAGAAAAACAAGATGGGCAAGTACTCGGTGACCAAGGAGACACCCACAGCAGCAACTCCGACTAGTAGATTATAACTTTTAGGGCTTTGGAGAATTTTGGGGGGACAAAGATAGGTTGATAGAGGGAAAGATTGTGGAAGTTGAAAAGAGAGGGAAATAGGGGGAGTAGTAAATGAATGGCGGTGAAATGAGGGGTTGGGGGGTTTAAACAGTCTGATTTTGAAAAAGACTCCAGTCGGGTCGGGTCGGGTACGACTCATTAATGACGCAACGACTCCCCGACGATGGTCCATCTTAGTTCTAACAATTCGTCGTTGGGTCCGTCGTGTGTTCCCTAGTTTGAGAATAACAAAAAGACGTACCTGGTATGACGGAGGCATATGACGGTCCGTCGATGTATCTGTGAGTGACTGCTGCAGAGTAATTTTCTATAGAATTTCCTGGTGATGTGCCTGCAAATTTAAAAACCCATTAGTAGAAAAATGTTACCATTACTAAAAAGACTATAAGTATCGGGTTGCCTCCCAACACGCCCCTGATTTAATGTCGCGGCACGACTGGGGACACTTGATTACTCAAACTTCATCAAGATGGTATGCCTCTATCACTTCATTCCCCGATGCTTTATGCCCAAAATAGAGTTTTATTGGATCTCTATTCATCTTAAACCGCACTCCCTCCTTGGCTTTTAACTCAACTGCTCCATGAGGTAATACTTGGGTAATCAAGTAAGGGTCAGTCCATTTGGACTTGAGCTCGCCCGGAAGACAAGGCGACCCAGAACTGTCTACAAGCACCAAATCCCCAACCCTAAACTCTTGTTTTGCACTTTTTTTTTCATTCTCCTTCTTCATCTTTTCTTTGTGGGATATGGCGGATACTGATTGGAGCTCACCACTCTGCCTCATAGTCCTACACACGTTGAAGGTCGCTTCTTCATTGTTCAACCAAAATTTCATCTGCCCCTTTTCCATATCAACTAAGGCTCTACATGTAGCAAGGAATGGCCTCCTAAGAATAATAGGCACTTCAAAATCGACTTCACAATCAAGAATAACAAAATCAGCCGAAAAGATGAATGACTCCACTTTTACTAGCACATCATGGAGTATCCCTATAGGCCGTTTCACTGTCCGATCAGCCATCAGTAGCCGCATCGCAGTGGGTTTTGGGTTACTCAAACCCAACTTCTTGTAGATCGAGAGGGGCATGAGATTTGTGCTTGCCCCCAGATCACATAATGCTTTCGCAAAATGTAATGACCCAACTGTACAAGGAATAGTGAACGCACCCGGATCTTCTTTCTTTTGTATGAGGGATCTTGTAGAAATAGCACTACAATGCTGCAGTCTATCATCATCCTCAAAATTAACCGATATTTTCTTTGTGACCAAATCTTTCATAAACTTGGCATAACTGGGCATTTGTTCTGGAGCTTCTACCAAAGGGACATTGATAGAGAGATGCTTTAACATTGTTATTAAACGCCGATATTTACCATCCTCAGTCTTTTTCACTAATCTCTAAGGGAAGGGTTGTGGTGGTCTAGGCAAGGGAATTACCTTCATAGGGACTTCTGCATCTTTTCCATTGCCCTCTTCTTCCTCAACACTACCCTTTACCACCTTATCATCATCCTTTCTCACATTTTCCTCATCAGACGACATAGGTGGGTCACTGGTTTGCTTACCACCCCGAGTAGTGATCGCCATACAGTGCGCATCATTTTTTGGATTTTGGACAGTGTTGCTAGGAAGAGTGCCCGGTTGCCGTGTGTTCACTGTCGCAGATAATTGGGCCATTTGCAACTCGATCTGTTTAATCGATATTGCATGTGTATCAACTTTTTGCCCAATACTAGCTAAATCACACCTTAACTCTTTAATGTGCTCATCACTAGCATCGAACCTCCTCATCATTTTGTGCAACATATCCTCAACTCGCGCCATACTATCTCCACCATCCCTAGGAGTAACTTCACGATTTTAAGGACGGACATAGGGCCCATTCCTATCATTTCTGTTATCGTAGTTACCCTTGTTGAAGTTGTTGTCGCGGTTGTAGTTTCCATCTCAGACATAATGACCCTCACGGTTATATTTACCATAGTTCCGACCTTGATTCCCTTGACCATGGCTCCAATTATCCTGATTTGAGCCTTGGACGCTTGGTCGGAAACCCCCCGTCTGCTCATTTACTGCATAAGTGTCCTCCACATAATATCATTCATCATTAGGAGGTGGTGTTTTAGCCAAGTAGTTGATTGTTTATCTTTTCTGCACCCCCAGTGACATGTTTTAGTACCAACCCAAGCTCAGTTCTCATCTGAGCCATTTCTTCACGAATCTCATCTTTGGCTGGGTTGTGAGTGGACTGCACTGCGAAGGTGTTTCTCCCTGTATCAGACTTCCTAGGACTACAAGCTTTATTATTCTGGGAGATTTTCTCTAATTTTTTGGAAATTTCAGCATAAGGACATTCCCCATAAGATCCACCTGCTATAGTGTCCAATACCGCTTTATTATTATCATCCTGTCCCCAATAGAAGTATTCTTTCAGTGACTCATCATCTATACGGTGATTTGGAACACTTCTCGAGAATGAGATGAATCTATCCCAAGAACTACTAACTGACTCTCCTGGTAGTGCCACAAAGTTATTCACTCTGTCTTTGTGGTTTAGTTTCTTGGAGACCGGATAGTAGCGTGCTAAGAAAACATCCCTTAGTTGGTTCCAAGTGAAGATTTAGTTGTATGGGAGCTCAGTGAACCATATAGCAGCCTCTCCCTTCAGTGAGAGAGGAAACACTCTGAGCCCTATTACATCTAAATCCAAATCAGGCCTCCCTACACAGCTTTTACACACTGCCCTTACCTTAGCTATATGGGTACGTGGATCCTCAGAAGGTAACCCTGAAAACAAACCTCTGGCAGTGAGCATTTGCATCAGGCTACTAGTTACCACAAAAGTATGGCCTGTGGGTAGAGGAGGTAAGACAGGTGGCCCATCTGAGTCTTCTATGTTATCATAGCCTTTGTAGTATGCCTGAGGCAGTGGAACGGGATTTTGTCCCCTCTATTGATGTTCACCCGGAGCATCGGGTAACATCTGACCATGAACATCAACCGGAGTTGGGATGTTCTGGTTCGGATCATCATCATTTATTCCCAAGTTTCGATTCATATTGTGCAGTGTACGCTCTAATTCGTGATCGTAGAGAAACCAGGGTTCTCTTCCTCTCCGTGTATTTGGCATACAAGGAGGATAGTTCTAAAAAAAATCAAAAACAATAAAACAAAGTAAAATCAAGAAAATATCAACTAAACTATAGTAATAAGTTCAAGTTAATCTAAAAGCTATATTCCCCGGCAACGGCGCCAAAATTTGATATGCTCGAACTTACTTCTCAAATAAGAAGTAAAGCGGTCGTGTCAAGTAAATAACCCAACTAATGAGGTTGGGATCGTTCCCACGAGAAAAATAATCTAGACTTAACTTCAATCTATTATTACTATTGTTCAGTCATTGACTTCCTTGGAAAGTAAAAAGAATAAAAGGGGGGTTTCCATTTCTAAATAAATGAAAATAACTAACGCAATTGAAAGAGACACTTAACAACTTTGAATGTTGGATTTTAATAAATTAATCAAAGTAACTAGGGTTTACGTGTTCCCCACAGGTTCATAACTTGATAATTCTAACTATAACAATTCTTTCCTAGTATCTTGCATGAAAAGTGACAAGTTATGTATTTCTAAATCCTTGGTCCGGCATCTAGAAAATCTCACTCCGCACCTTGGTCGGCTACGTGTGTTGCTATCCTAACCCTTATCTTTACCTCATATTAAGCATAGTATTCAATATTTGACTAAGTTATTACCTCGTACCAATCAATACTAGCCTATTAGATTGTATACACTAAATCTATGTTGATAATTCTTTTCCTATTATCTACCTCCTTGGTCCGGAAAGTAGCATTAAGGCGAGTTCTAACGTTGGCCATCCGTTAAAAAGACTTCTAAACAAAAGAATTATTAATACATGCAAGACACTATTCTAGAATTGTTATTTTAGTTAGGTTTTATCTCATTATTTGCCTACGGTTCCCACAACCCTAGTTATGGAGTTTAGTTACCCATGGTCATAATCACAATATTCAAATATATTTTATAAGAATTCATGTACTTACTTCAATGAGAAAGAGTAAAATCTGAAAGTTTGCTTGATTAATCATCAAAAATCACTTGCAAGAATCTCAAAGTAATCAATAATCTCACAAAAAGTCTAATGATAATCAAAAGGTGTCTAACAATACGGAGTCTAATAATAATCCAGAGTCTCACAATACGGAGTCCAACCAATACCGAGTCTAACCTCAAAAATAAGGTTTTTTGAACTATTTATAAAAAATAAAAACCTAATTAAACAAGGACTCTATTTGCTGGAAATCTGCCAAAACGCGACTGGGTTGACGGACCTCGCGACGGATCGTCGTGGTCACGACGGACCGTCATGGACTCTGTCGTCCCATACTTATGCAATTTCTTCTGCTGCTCTCTTCATTACCCTCGACGGTAAGTTTGACGGACCGTCATAGGCACAACGGTCCGTCGAGGGTCTTCGTTCCAATACACTTCAACTCTTGGAATATGGGTACTGGGATTACTTCTCTGAACTTCATAACGAACCTGCAGGACGGACCGTCATAGACACGACGAACCGTCACAAGCTTCGTAACCTCACACTTGGTCAGACTTCCCCATCTTCCTTCAGCAGCTGCACTACGCTGCCACCTACGGACCGTCACAAGCACGACGGACCGTCACAAGCTCCGTAGGTGGTCTCTTCTGCATTTCTTCGCTCAAAATCTCCGCATTCATCTTTGAACAGATTTCGTGCAAAATAAAGAGAAACTTATATAAACATTAGCACAAAAAGGCTTTTGGACACACTAAACTTAAGGAAAAAGTTTTAATAATACCGTGAAACCACGGTATATTATTTCTTCACTGGTAAATTTTTGCAGACCAAGAGTGGTAAGGCAAGAAAATACCCGTTGTTGCCATCCTTTGAAATTCACACCAGTGAATTTACATGGTTTCTCTACTTGTGGTACAACAGTTTGGGTTGATCCAGCAACAACCACTATAACACTGTTGTTTGTCATTTTTTATAAACAAAAGTAGGTATAGTCTTAGTAAGCAATAAATTATAATTGCAGGCTTCAAGGAGTATAAAATCACAAAAACATTTGTCTCCACCAAAAACAAAGTGAATTTTATATTAAGATTGTTGCCAATCTGTGTTAGAAAAAACTAGAATTTCTGATTCTAATAAATTTTACAGAAACACAAAGTAATCAAAATTTACTGAATCGGTAAGAAAGAAGAACAAACATTTAATTCACAAAAACTAAAATCTGTAAAACACATATCAAAATCTGGAAAAAAAATATTTAACAGGATAAAAATCAAGTCCACTGAACTCACAGTATTCCCTTAAGGAAATTATTCCCCTCTAGTATCCGAGGTTTGATTTGGAATATGTCCCGTATAGATATTGAAAACTCTAGTGTCAGCGAATCACTCAATAACAGTAAAGTACACGAAGAAAATTTTTTTGTGCAGGAGAAGAAGAAGAAGAAGAAAATCAGAAAATTTGCAAGAAAAAATTCTAAAGAATGAATTGTATTTATAGGCAAGAGGAACAAGTTCCGAAATGTTGCAACCCTTTCAGAATCTACACGACCATTAACGAAAGTTTGCAACCTTTCAAATGGTACTGACTGTTCCTGAATGCTGCAACCTTTCAGAACGGTAATTTCCAAAATGGCGGGAAATTTAAATAAAATAGGAATGTTTTTGAATCAAACGGGTTGCGCACGGATCCGAGTCGGGTCGGGTTAATCAACTAAAAATTTGAAACGTTTCTATTAATTTCAACTAAATAATTGAAAATGTTTCTGTTATCAACTAATTAATTGAAAACGTTTTGATCATTTAATCTAATTATTAATTAAATAATAAAAATAAACTTTGTCCAAAAAATAATATCTCCATTGATCATTTTCTAAAGCGGAGCGAGCGACGACAACGATGACGTGAGGGGGGTTCCTCTTTCCAACCCTTTTAACAATTAATAGGACTGTTTCTATATGTAAACTCTCTTATTTTTGTTTCCACCACCAATGAGGGACTAATGCTTTTTTTTAAAGTATAAGAGGACTTTTCAAGTTCCCAACTCTTCAAGTTCTCAACTTTTCAAGTTTCTCTCTTTTCATCTATTTCCCATCAATTGTTGCTACATACCCAACAAAACTTCTATTATTTGTGTTGGGAAAACATAATGTTATTATTATTGAACACAATACATAATTGACCTCACCAGTTGATGGCAAGATAAATTTTGCATATAAAAAACTCGAAATAGTACTTATTGCTCAGCAAAACAACTTTAAGAATGTAACCCTTTTTTAAAAAAAAAATGAAGAATAAAATTTAAGTATAATTTTTTTTACAATATAATCATGATTTTAATATATTCACATCGCCATTATAACTTCTCAAATTTCATATTTACAATTCTAAACACCAAATTAAATGAAGAAATAGGAGAAAGGTATGGTGAAGAAGACGATGAAATCAAGTGCATATTACGAAAAACCCATGAAAATGGAGGAATATGGCGGGGAAGATAACTATATAGGGAAATGGACAAAAAGAAAATGAAAAAGGAGAAATCTGAAGAAGATGATTGTGTTGTGGTGAGAAATTCTTTATGAAGAAGATGATCAAGGTGGGAGGGGGTGGGTGGGAGGTGAAATCTTCAAAATAATTTGTTTTTTAATTGGTCAAAACCCTATCTATTTGACTTTTATTTTTTTAAATTTATTTTATGTGTGTTTAATGACATGACTTTAAAATGAGATAGCATGACATAATTTGTCATTTAATCCATATGGAAATGTTTTGTCAATGTGCACGTAGGACCAAAAGAAAATTGTGAAAAAGAGTGTTAAAAGTACGATAATAGGTTAAAAAGGGGAATATGGGGGCATTTGGTCATTTTTTTCTTTTCAAAGATAGTCTTACACGCTGTGCTTAGATTAAAATTTATCTCTCCTGGAGTCTTTATATTAAATCGAGGCTTAATCCATCGGTGGCCCCCTTAAATTGACATAATATTTTACTTAAACATCATAACTGGACAATGTTCATTTTAGTATTATTTATCTAAAATGAGTGTGTAAAATGAACACCGTCCATTTAAATTTATCTCTACTAAGTCTTTATATTAAATCAAATGTAATGGTATATTGATGCACATAAGGGAAGCAGGGAACAATACAACAAAAAGAAGAAGGAGAAGTAAACATGTATATACAGAACAAAACAAACCCACGTGATGTTAATTAGAACAGGAGCACGAGACTTTTACAAATAGAAAATATATACTAATAGTGTCTGAATAGAAGATGTTCAGTCCAAGACAAAATAGGAGAAATCGACAACTCTGAGTGTTGGGAGCTAACCCAATCTCCGAACCCTAAAAGTTGTTTTGCACATGATCCATATTAATGACAAGATCTTACTATGATCTGCAGGGTGCAGAGGTGTAGTATAAATACAAACAAGCAATTCTTAGTAGACATAGGCCAAATGAGCTCCTACAGTGCAACTATAAATAACAAGTAAGTAAAAGTACAACACAAGTACCCAACGAAGAGATATCACATGGTAGTACAGGTAAACAATGTTGAAGGAATATGTTACATTGATTAAGAGACCGAGACAAGAAAACAAACCTGAAAGTGCTAGCCTAACAACCTAATCACGACAAGATCCTATACTACAATTGCCATCTAACCAAAGATGAGCTCACCGTAAACACTGTGACAAAAAATTACACTATTTTGAGAATTTGACACGTATGATCCGTTGACCTTTTTGAAGAGTCTGCGCAACATAGCGATAATACCATGACAAAATGGAACTACATATACAAAGTCATTAGATTAGAGAAAGTTTTCTAAAAGTTGACTCTCTCTCTCTCTGTCTCTATCTATCTATCTATCTATCTATCTATCTATCTATCTATCTCTCTCTCTATATATATATATATATATATGTATTAGTGGAATAAAATCTTAGTCAAAAGTTGAGTTTAGGAAAATATCCCTAACCTATTTATTTGTTTTCTTAAAATTATTTTAAATAATTACTTTTTTTCATTTAAAATCAACTACATAAGTACACCTATTCATTTACAATACCTATATTCATTGATCTTGTGCCTTATCATCTTCATAACTCTTATTTTTAATAATCTCTATTATTTTATGTCTTTTCAAATTCATAACACAAATAGTTATTATTAAATATCTTAAATTCAATAGAAAATAGGTGTAATATTCATTGTTTAAAACTAAATGAATAGAAGCTTAATACATTCAAATTCTTTTTAAAAAAATATTTATATACCATGTTTTATGTATTTGTTATTTGTGTTATACATTTGTTACTATTAGTTCTTAAAATAATGAAATTTATACCCTTTCATTTATGATTATTATTTTTGTTATTTTCTTGAAATGTTCACCTCCAGATCTTATATTTAGTCGCCTATTCAATTGTTACTCTCCAGATCTATAACTCTCACACTTTTTATGTTCATAACCTTCAAATATTAACTAATGTAAAATTTTATGATATCTTTTGATGTACCTCTAGTTTTATCTATATAAATCCTTTTTTTTGTTTCATATGATCTCTACTCAAGGTTATCATTTTCATTTTATAGTTGAATTAGTGAAGTGCTTATATCAGTATTATAGTATTTGATTCATGCTTTCCTTTATCAAGATGAAGAAGGGTATATGGAAGAAGGAGCCAACATGAATTTGAAAAATACTTTACGAATTCTATATTTTCTTTTTTATCAATATCGTTATGATTACAGTCCTAAGAAGAATGTGTACATTATATTTTTCTTTTCTATATTGTTTTTGTATTTTCTCCCTATTAAACTTATAAAATTTTTATTTTTATTTGAGCTCAAATTAGTCTTTAATTTGTTATTGAAAGTTTGCTAACTAATAACAAAATTTAAAATTCACAGTTAGATGTTTAGAAGAAATTAATTTTAAATATCAAAATACACCTCATTTGGTATTTTTTTGTCATATTATAAAAAATTAATTCGTAAGTACTGAATTTTATTACTCTCTACATATATATTTTCATAAGTCCTAACAAATTTATAAAAATTCACATAAAATATATGTGCAAAGTACGTGTCCAAAAAATTAGTTGTTTACTATTTCAGCCCGAAGACATAGTATTATTTTTTGTAAATTACTAGGCACATACAACAGGCTTGAAAAGTTTCTTCTTTACAAAGCTGACATAATTAGGATGAAAAGTTCTTAAAATTAACTTAATATTATTAATGTTTAAATGGAGAGATTTCTCTTTTTGCTGCAATATTTATTTTCTTTTCCATATATGTGGTGCACATTTTTTGTGAAGACTGTGGTCCTATTCTTTTTTTAAAAAAATTAATAAGTAGTAGTTGTGTGTCGATGTTCAAAATTTATTTCCTCACTTATTTTACTTTTATGGGTCATTTTTCATATTTCTTCTCAACTCTCACTTATATTAACCATTAAAAAATGTGGGCCACTGGGTTTAATTCTTCATTATCGTGAATGGTTCACAGATTCTTTTCCAATTAAATTTGGATGAACCCATCCATGACGCCCTCAACAAGATTTGGGGCCAAAAGACAAAGAGTCCTAATATTTTTTTAATTTCTTTTTTTTTTAAAAAAAACATGTATATACCTATTTAAAATCTATTTTTCTTGTCTTTTTGGAGGTGAAGTCATTAATTGTTGTTTTCTAATCGATTTGTCTTAGTAGTTTATTTTCAATTGATGATATACTAATGCATTCAATCTCACATTGTTGATATTAGATAAGATTTTATCAATTTTAGTTTTGAAAAACCTCTTACGGTCGAGGCAATAGTTACAAGAATTGTTAACATTATTCTATAAGCAATATATGCATTAGAAAAATAATTATGTCTATTTTATTTGATTGAGTATTTCTATTAAATCATCATCTTCTACTTATATTATTCTCTTAATAATAACTAAAACGAGAATATATATACTTACTAATTAATAATATCAACAATAACAAAAGTTCAAGAAAAATTATAAAATAAAGTTAGAATAATAAAAACTCCAGATTTGATAAGTTGACATAATAATGTTGAAATGGTGTTGCGTTCATTCAATATAATGGTTGTTTATTGCACTTCTTAAGATTTTGAAGAAGATACTCAAAATTAAATTTTGTTCCTTTTTTTTGAACTTGTAAGCAACAATAAATTATTTTTTTAATAAGAGAGTTCAATATTGAGGTTAAAAATAATAAAATAGAAAATAAAAAGATTAGTATGATATAAATATTAATATAAGGTTAAATTTTTAGGAGATAAATAAGAAAACACAATTTTCCACTAAAGGAAAGTAGTTTCAGAAAATGTTTCATTCCCTTAGAAAAGTGGGGAAAACTTACCGCTATTCTATTTTTTTTATACTTCTTACATATTTTTTTTAATAAAAAATTAAATTACACATGATTTTGAATAATATGTATATGTTTTTTTTGGTCCCAAAGCGATGGCTTTTGTGACCTAGTGGTTATACCAACCATAGGAAGTCCTACAGGGGTCGTAGGGTACGCAATCATAGGATTGGCTTGAGTTTTGAAAAATATAAAGTCTCAAATATTTGACCTACGAATGAACATGACAAGTCATAGAGTGGTTTACGGGCCCTAGAAGGGACCCGTAGAGGCCATCAAGACTTGATGAAATTTTAAACTTGGACTTGGATTCTACAAATTGGACCTACGAGTTATTCTACATACTTGGACCTATGGATTGGAGGTGATCAAGACTTGGCGATTTGGAGGGTCTTTTGAAGGTGAAATCGGTTGTCAATTAAACTCATGGTAGGTTATGATTTCTTCTCTTTAGACTTGTCTTATTTAGATAGTGTATATACTTTGAGTAGTATTGATCCGTTAGGACATCTGTAGGATAAGACTTTAGGTTTACATGATCCTTACATTATAGTTTTGACAATTTTTGGATTATTTATCATAGCGTTTAACCAATAAGCATTAATTTAGGCGCATCCTTAGCTATGATTGTTGTTATAGAATCCTTAGAATGCTTCTAGAACATGTAACTTAGATATATGCACTTCTGATTAATTTGGTTTTTTGGTGCCTTTTTTAAGTTATGTTCGAGCATTTATTATTTTATTGTTGTATTATTTTTGCCTACGGTCTTGGACTTGGACTAGCTGGAGTTCGGGTGTTACATAGAATGTTGTGTAATGTGATTGAGGTGACTGTATTTTTGTGTGTAATTGTGAGTATGAAATCTGCATTCGGTGTTTTTGTTTCTGGAAACGCGGGAAAGGTTGTATCTAAGATACTTAAATGATGTTACTAAGATTTTTCACTAGTTGAGCGGATTGTTGTTTTACTAGAGATAGACTGGATTTTTGAGGAAATGTACCAATACTGGGGTCTTAATGCCTAAAATGAAAAATACTCTAAAATCTTTTGGTTCATGTTCGAGGTTCAAGTTCGAGGAAAATATTTGATTTTATTAAGTTTTGGATGAAAACGAGATCTATTTGTACTGACTTATAAGCTCGACAAGGTACTCCACGAAGATCCATAGATTGAATTTCATGTTATATTTCTCTTGCATTAAATATGTTGACAAGTCCGAGTTATCATTTCAGACAACTCAAGGTTTTTATCGAGCTTCTACTTTTATGCATTGACCATATTGCATTGTATCATCTTATTTGAATCTATATAGTTATGATTGTCTTGTATTTGCGTGTTCTCTGCTTGTTATTTGTGTTACTAATTATGGACATGTGCGTCGTATGAGACCATTATTATGTGTCATACAAATCATATTAAAAATGCATTGAAATGTGTGACGCAAAATTAAAGTGCAAGAGTAAACACGAAATTCGATGAACAACTAACATATTCAAATGACTTCTATATTGAACAATAAATAATAAGATATTTTCTGAACTGACAAACTTATTATATCCAAATTATCTTTGTAGTATGCCATTAAATATAATGCAAACATGTAGCATATATATATGCTATCTAACACTTTTTATAGATGATGTTCTTGGTGTATATTTTGATTTGATGATTTGTTATTTGTCATAATTAAAAATCTTGTTGTGGACATTTTTATCCCAATTAAATGTGCAATGTACAATTATAGCTTGAAATAATGTAACAAATTGTACCCTCAATCAGGGGCGGCTCAACGTAATTGGGGGTGTAAAACAAAATTTCAGTTTGCATCCTAAAATAAATATACTTCATATACGTATTTATTTTTTTAAAAAAATACACTACTAAGATGAAAATTATTAGTACTTAATATTATTTTTTCAGTTACTAGTTTTAGGTAAGATTTTAATAACATTGAAAAATATTAAGTGAGACAATTATTGTATGTATTGTTAACATAATGATACAAGTAATAAGTTGATAAAATATTAAATAAAAATAAGAGTTAGAACCATAGAATTTGACGCAAAAAGTTGGTGACTTGGTATACCTTATTTTAATATGCTTAGAGTAATGCTTGAAACTAAAATTTAAAAAGAAATAAAAGAGAATTTGATTCACTTTGTAACACTTTTCGCGGTCAATTCTCACTTTTAAAAAAGTAAAAAAGATGGTAAAGTGGATTAAATATTTTATTTTAAAAAAATTATATTTTTTTTTATCATAAATAATTAATATTTCTATAAAAACTTTAACACATAATTTATTCTTTACGAAATTGAGGCCCCCAAAATTTGGGGGCCTAATGCAAAGGCCTTATTAGGAGAAAGGGACAGGACCGGGTCAACATGATCGATTTTACAGAAAACCAGATTTTTCTTACCGAATTTTCTTAGCGGTACAGGATTTACCGGAAAAACCAACCTGTAGCGGTACCTTTTTTTTAATTTTTTTTAAAAATTATTTTAGTTATTATATAATATTATATATTTATATTAAAAACTTCGATTGAAAACTTTAAAGTTTATATAAGTTTGAAATTGAATTTATACTTTAAAGTTTCAAATTGAATTTAAAGTTTTATATTGAACTTAAGTTTGAAATTGAATTTAAAGTTTTTAAAACTTTATATTGAATTTAAAGTTTGAAATTGAATTTAAACTTTAAAGTATATATTGAATTTAAAGTTTTAATTTAAACTTTTATTAAAATAATTAAAAATTAAATTTATAAAATGACATGAATTAAATAGAAGAGACTATTATATAAGAAAATCAAGGCGAATAGCCGTATATTTATTCAAATAAATAAATTATAGAATACAAATGTTAGAAAGAGAATAAGAGTACATAATTTAGGAGGAATTGAATAGTAATTATGCCACGACCCAAAATGAGTCGTGAGTGGCACCCACACTAACCTACTAGGTGAGCGAACCAACAATTATAAACCCCAACATTTACCAATAGTTCAACTATGAATAACAAAAATAACGAAAAAAGATCCAAAACTTATTAATGTAACCAATTAAATACGCTCCTAAAATTAACACTTATTACCCCCAAAATCTGGAAGTCATCACATCAAGAACATCTATCCATAAATTAACAAGTCTAAGAGTATTTAAGAAACCAAAATAAGTAAAAAGATGGTCCATGTCTGAAATTTAAAGACATCAAGACGTGAATGAGAGAATCCAGCACGAGCTAGAAATAATAGCTCACCCTGAACTCTGATGTGTTGGAGACAGACTAGAGCTGAGGGCGAGTCGAAGTCGATGGTACACTTGCTGCACTCCACAAAAGAACAAAGAAGAAAATACAAGTAGGGGTCAGTACAAGGAACACGTACTGAGTAGGTATCATCAGTCAACTCAAAATAGAAATCAATATATAATGAATAATAATATAAAATCAATTACAATACTTAACAGGTGGCAAGCAACAACGGTAACGACCTGTTTAGTCGTTTCGAGCAGTAGAATCATTTGTGATAAAAACTGACTGGGTCGACGGATCACGCGACGGACCGTCATGGTCATGACGGACCGTGATGGACCCCGTCGTCCCACACTTGTATAATTTTCCTGTTGCTCTCCTCATTGCCCTCGACGACAAGTAGGACGAACCGTCATAGGCACAACGGTCCGTCGAGCGTCTTCGTGCCAAAACACTTCAACTCTAAAATCTGGGTGTTGGGATCAACTCTCTGAACTTCGTGACGGAACTGCAGCACGGACCGTCTTAGATACGACGGACCGTCACAAAACTCGTTAATGAATTTGACTCTCTGAACTTTGTGACGGACCTGCAGGACGGACCATCGCAGGTACGACGGGCCGTCACGAGCTGCGTAACCTCGACTGGGTCGGATTTCTGCTAAAAGTTTTAAGGGGTGTTTTGGACTATTCATGCCAAACTGTATGAAATTAGTGGGGTAAGTTTAATAAGTTATTTACTTGGGGGTTAAAAGAGGTAACCTTGAAATAAATAGTGGGTTAATTTTATCATCTTTTATAATTGATTATATGTTAATTAGGGTAAAAGAAAAAGAATTTGAATAAGAAAAAAATAAAAAGAAGAAGAGAGGGAGAACGAGCCAGAAAGGGAGAAGCGAAGAGGAAAGCAAAAGGCATTGAGAAGTAGCTTGCTTAATCACGATTCTTCGGTGGAGGTAGGTTATGATTTATGCTATTTCATAGTAAACTCTTAATAGCGATTGATATGTATTTGGTGGTATTGTAAAGTTTTCTATATGCTTGATTGTGGGTTTGTATGTTGTAATTGTGTAATTGTGGTGGATTAGAATGTTGATACTGTTGAATCTTTAATCTTGAATCCTCTCTGTTAAGATGACACCTTGGCATAACGAAGACTTGATGAAATAGAATTAATGAGATTCGTGGATCGAGTGTCACGTTCCGACACGTAGTATTAGTGGATCGGGTGTCACATTCTGACACGTAGTATTAGGGGATCGGGTGTCACGTTCTGACACGTAGTATTAGGGGATCGGGTGTCACGTTCCGACACGTAGTATTAGGGGATCGGGTGTCACGTTGACACGTAGTATTAGGGGATCGGAGTGTCACGTTCCGACACGTAGTATTAGGGGATCGGAGTATCACATTCCGACACGTAGTATTAAGGGATCGGGTGTCACGTTCCGACACGTAGTATTAGGGGATCGGAGTGTCATGTTCCGACACGATAAGAATAAAGAGAAGTAATCTTGTATCATGTTAATATACTCAATTTCGAAGAACCTATGCCCCAAATGAGTATGGTGTGGAGGCTTGAGTCCTCATAGGTGCGCTTGATGTTGTTGCCAATGGTTCTTGTACCTGTTGTTGCTACCTGTTGAGTATTGTAGTTGATTTTATAATATTATTTGATATATATTGCTTTCTATTTTGAGTTGGCCGATGATACCTACTCAGTACGTGTTCCTTTTACTGACCCCTACTTGTATTTTCTTCTTTGATTATTTTGTGGAGTGCAGCAAACGTGCCAACAACTTCGACTCGTCCGCAACTCTAGACAGTCTTCAGTATATCAGAATTCAGGGTGAGCTACTGTTTCTAGCTCGGACTAGACTCTCTCCTTCACGTCTTGATGACTTGAAGTTCGGACATGGACTGTCTTTTTTACTTATTTTATGCTTCTTAACTACTCTTAGATTTAGAAATTTGAAGATAGATGTTCTTGGTGTGATGACTTCCAGATTTTGGGGATGATAGTTGATAAACTTTAGAAGCTTGTTTATTGGTTATATTAATAAGATTTGAGTCTTCTGCATTATATTTTGTTTATTATGGTTGAAATATTGGTAAATGTTGGGGTTTAGATTGTTGGTTCGCTCACCTAGTAAAATAAGTGTGGGTGCCACTCACGACTCGTTTTGGGTCGTGACAAACTTGGTATCAGAGCATTAGGTTCGTTGTTCTCATCACACAAGAACGAGTCTACTAGAGTCTTGAGGAACGGTAGGGGGACGCCCTTAATTTTCTTTCAGAGGCTATAGGACTTTAGGAAAATTTCATTCTTTCTTTCTTTTGTGCTATTACTTGGATCCAATTGGTATCTAGGTGATACAAATTGGTATCTGACATCCTCACTCTATTTCGAAAATGGTTAGAACTAGAGCAACAATTGTGCCCACACCAGCACCAGCAAGACAGGGTGCGTCTGAGCCAGCCACTGGGGCTGTAGATCGAAGAGGAGAAGTGGCAAGAGGCCGTGGTAGAGGTCGCGGGAGGACGTCCTCTAGAGGTAGAGGACAAACACCTGGTCCAGCTAGTACTAGGGCGGTGACTCCTCCACCGACTGATGAGGTAGTAAGAGAGGGTGAGGAAGGGGAAAGTGAGCAAGTGCAGGATGAGGAATTACCACCCCAACCTACCCAAGAGATGATTAACCAGGTTCTTGCTTATCTTAGTGGTTTATCTGATCAAGGCCAGACACCTCCAGTGTTTTCTGCACCAGCACCTCAGGTTCAGGGAGTACAACATGCAGCCGCTGTGGCTCCCCGTATGGATGCCTCATTGGAAGTAGGCACGTTTCCTCGATTGACTACAGGGCCTATAATGACGAGTGATCAGCATGAACTTTTCACTAAGTTCTTGAAGTTGAAACCTCCAGTCTTCAAGGGTGCTGAATCTGAGGATGCCTATGATTTGCTTCTACATAAGATGGACATAGTAGAACGATTTGGGGTTGAGTTTGTGACCTATCAGTTTCAGGGAAATGCCAAAATGTGGTGGCGGTCGTACGTTGAGTGTCAACCAGCACAGGCACCACCTATGACTTGGGCATCATTCTCTAGCTTATTTATGGAGAAGTATATACCCCGAACTTTGAGGGACAAGAGGAGAGATGAGTTCCTGAGTCTAGAGCAAGGCAGGATGTCTGTTACTGCTTATGAGGCTAAATTTCGTGCACTATCCAGGTATGCCACCCAGCTTTGCTTCAGTCCACAAGAGCGGATTCGCCGCTTTGTGAAAGGATTGAGGTCAGATTGTACAGGTAGCTACTGCAGCAAAATTCTTTCAGGAAGTGGTAGACTTTGTGATAGAGGTGGAGGGAGTGAAGCCAGACGACTTCACCATGGCATCGACATCTAAGAAGTTTCGTAAGGGAGGTGAGTTTAGCGGTTCTTACTCCAGAGGGCAGAGTTCAGGAGGTTACCCATCCGGACCTATTCAGTCTTCACTACAGGTTGTAGCTGGGGGTCCACCGCAGATCGATCAGCATTTCTCTGAGTTTGGAGGTTATCCCCAGACTTCGTCGTTCTCACAGAGGACTATTCTTGACTCCAGAGAGTGTTATGGATGTGGAGAGACTGGACATATTAGGAGGTTTTGTCCAAAACAGAGTTACAGACCCCCAATAGTTAGAGGTAGAGGTGGTCATGGGAGAGGCCGCCATTCTGGAGGACGTGGTGGCCAAGGTAATGGTGGTCACCAAATCAGCCGGGGTGGCGGGCAAGCTGGAGCTACTGCAGCACAACATGGTAGGGGCAACGGGCAGACAGGTGATAGGGCCCATTGTTATGCTTTCCCCGGGAGGTCTGAAGCAGAGACATCTGATGCTGTTATCACAGGTAATCTTTTGGTTTGTGATTGCATGGCTTCTGTATTATTTGATCTTGGATCCACATTTTCATATGTATCTTCCTCATTTGCTACTGGTCTTGATTTACATTGTGATATGCTTGACATGCCTATTCGTGTCTCTACTCCTGTGGGTGAGTCTGTGATAGTTGAGAAGGTGTATAGGTTTTGTCTTGTGACTTTTGTGGGGAGCAATACTCATGTGGATTTGATTATCCTAGAAATGGTTGATTTTGATGTAATTCTGGGTATGACTTGGCTTTCCCCAAATTTTGCAATCCTAGATTGTAATGCTAAAACTGTGACATTGTCCAAGCCTGGGACAGACCCGCTAGTGTGGGAGGGTGACTACATCTCCACCCCAGTCCATATTATCTCTTTTCTTCGCGCTAAGAGGATGGTTAGTAAAGGTTGTTTAGCCTTCTTGGCACACCTCAGGGATGATACTTCTCAAGTACCTTCGATTGAGTCTGTTTCGATAGTCCGCGAGTTTCTGTATGTGTTTCCTGCAGACCTTCCTGGTATGCCACCGGATAGGGATATTGATTTTTGTATTGATCTGGAGCCGGGTACCCGCCCCATTTTCATACCCCCTTATAGAATGGCTCCAGCTGAGTTAAGGGAGTTAAAGGCCCAACTTCAGGAGTTGTTAGGTAAAGGTTTTATTAGTCCAAGTGCATCCCCTTGGGGTGCTCCTGTTTTGTTTGTGAATAAGAAGGATGGAAGTTTTAGGATGTGCATAGATTACAGGCAACTGAATAAGGTAACTATTAAGAACAAGTATCCTCTCCCTCGCATTGATGATTTGTTCGATCAGTTACAAGGTGCTTGTACCTTCTCAAAAATTGACTTGAGGTCCGGTTATCATCAATTGAAAATACGGGCAGCAAATGTGACAAAGACTACTTTTCAAACCAGGTATGGGCATTACGAATTATTGGTAATGTCTTTTGGGCTTACAAATGCCCTTGCTGCTTTCATGAGTCTGATGAACGGGATTTTTAAGCCATATCTGGATCTCTTTTTTTATCATATTTATTGATGATATACTCAAAGAGCAGGAAAGAACATGAGGAGCATTTGAGAATGGTATTGGAAGTGTTGAGAGAGAAAAAGCTTTATGCCAAATTTTCCAAGTGTGAGTTTTGGCTAGATTCAGTGTCCTTCTTGGGGCACGTAGTTTCTAAGGATGGAGTGATGGTGGACCCTTCTAAGATTGAAGCAGTGAAGGGTTGGGTAAGACCTACTAATGTTACAGAGGTAAGGATCTCTGTTGGTTTAGCTAGCTACTACCGTCGATTTGTCAAGGGATTTTCTTCTGTTGCTTTCCAATTGACAAATTTAACTAAGCAAAGTGTTCCATTTGTATGGTCGGAAGAATGTGAAGAAAGCTTCCAGAAACTCAAGACCTCGTTGACTACTGCACCAATTCTTACTTTGCCAGTGGAAGGTAAGAATTTCATTGTGTATTGTGATGCATCTTATTCTGGTTTGGGTGCAGTGCTAATGCAGGAGAAGAATGTAATTGCTTATGTTTCGAGGCAACTAAAGGTGCATGAACGCAACTATCCGATCCATGATTTGGAGTTGGCTGCAGTAGTGTTTGCATTAAAGCAATGGAGACATTATCTATATGGGGTTAAGTGTGAAGTCTATACAGATCATCGTAGTTTACAGTATGTCTTTACTCAGAAAGATTTGAATTTGAGACAGAGGAGGTGGATGGAACTATTTAAGGACTATGATATTACTATCTTGTATCACCCAGGAAAAGCTAATGTTGTGGCAGATGCTTTAAGTAGAAAGGCAGGGAGCATGGGAAGTCTAGCTCACTTGCAGGTTTCTAGATGCCCATTGGCTAGAGAGGTTCAGACTCTGGCTAATGACTTTATGAGGTCGGAAGTACTGGAGAAGGGAGGATTTTTGGCCTGTGTGGAGGCAAGATCTTCTTTTCTTGACAACATTAAAGGAAAACAGTTTACTGATGAGAAACTGATCCGGATTCGAGATATGGTATTGCGAGGAGAGGCTAAAGAGGCAATAATTGACGAGGAAGGCATTTTAAGAATAAAGGGAAGGGTATGTGTGCCCCGTGTGGATGATTTGATTCACATTATTCTTACAGAGGCTCATAGTTCAAGGTATTCTATACATCCTGGAGCAACCAAGATGTATCGTGACCTAAAGCAACAATTTTGGTGGAGTAGGATGAAGCGTGACATTGTTGATTTTGTTGCCCAATGCCCGAATTGTCAGCAGGTAAAGTATGAACACCAGAGGCCCGGAGGAACACTTCAGAAAATGCCCATTCCTGAATGGAAATGGGAAAGAATTGCAATGGATTTTGTGGTTGGTCTTCCAAAGACATTGGGTAAGTTTGATTCCATTTGGGCAATTATGGACAGATTAACAAAGTCTGCTCACTTCATTCCGGTCAAGGTGACTTACAATGCAGAGAAGTTAGCCAAATTCTATATCTCAGAAATTGTTCGATTGCATGGAGTCCCACTGTCCATCATATCAGATAGGGGTACGCAATTTACTTCTAAGTTTTGGAGAACATTACATGCTGAATTAGGTACTAGATTGGATCTTAGTACCGCATTTCACCCTCAGACCGATGGTCAGTCTGAGCGAACGATTCAGGTGTTGGAGGATATGCTTCGTGCTTGTGTGATAGATTTTGGTGGTCATTGGGATAACTTCTTGCCCTTAACAGAGTTTTCATACAATAATAGCTATCCCTCAAGTATTGATATGGCCCCATTTGAGGCACTGTATGGGAGGAGATGTAAGTCTCCCATTGGGTGGTCTGATGCATTTGAGGTGAGACCATGGGGTACCGATCTGTTGAGGGAATCGTTAGATAAAGTAAAATTCATTCAGGAGAAGCTTCTAGCAGCTCAGAACAGGCAAAAAGAATATGCAGATCGAAAGGTTAGGGACTTGGATTTTATGGAGGGTGAGCAATTCTTGCTGAAGGTTTCGCCCATGAAAGAGGTGATGCGGTTTGGTAAGCGAGGTAAGCTTAGCCCAAGGTATGTTGGTCCATTTGAAGTTCTGAAGCGCGTGGGGGAGGTGGCTTATGAATTGGCATTGCCTCCAGGACTCTCAGGAGTGCACCCGGTATTTCATGTGTCTATGCTGAAGAAATACCATGGGGATGGGAACTACATTATTCGTTGGGATTCAGTTATTCTTGATGAGAATTTGTCTTATGAGGAGGAGCCTGTTGCTATTCTAGATAGAGAAATCTGCAAGTTCAGATCAAGGGACATTGCATCCATCAAGGTTCAATGGAAGAATCGGCCAGTTGAAGAGTTCACTTGGGAGAAGGAGGCTGATATGCAAGCAAGATACCCACACCTTTTTGCAGATTCAGGTACTCTTTCTCGCCCTTGTTTTTCTTCTTGTGATCGTTCGAGGACGAACGATGGGTAAATTGGTATCTATTGTAACGACCTGTTTAGTCATTTCGAGCAGTAGAATCATTTGTGATAAAAACTGACTGGGTCGACGGATCACGCGACGGACCGTCATGGTCATGACGGAACGTCATGGACCACGTCGTCCCACACTTTTGTAATTTTCCTGTTACTCTCCTCATTGCCCTCGACGACAAGTAGGACGAACCGTCATAGGCACAACGGTCCGTTGAGCGTCTTCGTTCCAAAACACTTCAACTCTAAAATCTGGGTGCTGGGATCAACTCTCTAAACTTCGCGACGGAACTGCAGCACGGACCGTTGTAGATACGACGGACCGTCACAAAAATTGTTAATGAATTTGACTCTCTGAACTTTGTGACGGATCTGCAGGACGGACCGTCGCAGGTACGACGGGCCGTCACGAGCTGCGTAACCTCGACTGGGTCGGATTTCTGCTAAAAGTTTTAAGGGGTGTTTTGGACTATTCATGCCAAACTGTATGAAATTAGTGGGGAGTTTAATAAGTTATTTACTTGGGGGTTAAAAGAGGTAACCTTGAAATAAATAGTGGGTTACTTTTATCATCTTTTATAATTGATTATATGTTAATTAGGGTAAAAGAAAAAGAATCTGAATAGGAAAAAAATAAAAAGAAGCAGAGAGGGAGAATGAGCGAGAAAGGGAGAAGCGAAGAGGAAAGCAAAAGGCATTGAGAAGTAGCTTGCTTGATCAAGATTCTTCGGTGGAGGTAGGTTATGGTTTATGCTATTTCATAGTAAACTCTTAATAGCGATTGATATGTATTGGGTGGTATTGTAAAGTTTTCTATATGCTTGATTGTGGGTTTGTATGTTGTAATTGTGTAATTGTGGTGGATTAGAATGTTGATACTGTTGAATCTTTAATCTTGAATCCTCTCTGTTAAGATGACACCTTGGCATAACGAAGACTTGATGAAATAGAATTAATGAGATTCGTGGATCGGGTGTCACGTTCCTACACATAGTATTAGTGGATCGGGTGTCACGTTCTGACACGTAGTATTAGGGGATCGGGTGTCACGTTCCGACACGTAGTATTAGGGGATAGGGTGTCACGTTTCGACACGTAGTATTAGGGGATCGGGTGTCACGTTCTGACACGTAGTATTAGGGGATCGGGTGTCACGTTCCGATACGTAGTATTAAGGGATCGGGTGTCACGTTCTGACACATAGTATTAGGGGATCGGAGTGTCACGTTCCGACACGATAAGAATAAAGAGAAGTAATCTTGTATCATGTTAATATACTCAATTTCTAAGAACCTATGTCCCAAATGAGTATGGTGTGGAGGCTTGAGTCCTCAAAGGTGCGCTTGATGTTGTTGCCAATGGTTCTTGTACCTGTTGTTGCTACCTATTGAGTATTGTAGTTGATTTTATAATATTATTTGATATATATTGCTTTCTATTTTGAGTTGGCCGATGATACCTACTCAGTACGTGTTCCTTGTACTGACCACTACTTGTATTTTCTTCTTTGATTATTTTGTGGAGTGCAGCAAATGTGCCAACAACTTCGAATCGTCCGCAACTCTAGCCAGTCTTCAGTATATCAGAATTAAGGGTGAGCTACTGTTTCTAGCTCGGACTTGACTCTCTCCTTCACGTCTTGATGTCTTGAAGTTCGGACATGGACCGTCTTTTTTACTTATTTTATGCTTCTTAACTACTCTTAGATTTAGAAATTTGAGGATATATGTTCTTGGTGTGATGACTTCCAGATTTTGGGGATGATAGTTGATAAACTTTAGAAGCTTGTTTATTGGTTATTTTAATAAGATTTGAGTCTTCCGCATTATATTTTATTTATTATGGTTGAAATATTGGTAAATGTTGGGGTTTAGATTGTTGGTTCGCTCACCTAGTAAGATAAGTGTGGGTGCCACTCACGACTCATTTTGGGTCGTGACAACAACACATGAACCATTGACAACAACAACAACACCATAATAGGTACAACATCAAGCACACGTATGAGGACTCATGCCTCCACACCATACTCATTTGGAAAATAGGTTCCTTGAGATTAAGTATATTAAGTTTCTTCAAGATTCCTTGCCTTTAATTGTTATTGTGTCAGAACGTGACACTCCGATCCCATAATATCGTGTCGGAACGTGACACTCCGATCCCATAATACTGTGTCGGAACGCGACACTCCGATCCAATTATCTCATTATTTTATTTCAGCAAGTCTTCTTTATTCAAGGCGTCATTTTAATAGAGAGGGTTCTAGATTAGAAATTCAACACTCTCATAATTTTAGGCCAACCACAAACCACACAATCAAAACGTACAACCACACAATCAAGTACATAGGAGACTTTACAATATCACTCAATACATATCAATCTCTATTTAGAGTTTATCTATCAAATAGAAATAAACCATAACCTACCTCCACCGAAGAATCGAAGTCAAGCAACTACTTCTCCAATGCCTTTCCTTTACTTATTGCCTCCGAACCCTTCCAATCTATCAAGTATATATATGCATAAGGTGTAAGTTGACAATCCCATAAACACTCAGATTATTTTGTGTCTAACCTATACCCATCAATTCACCTAATTGTGTAATCATTTTCTTAAAGTTCCAACCTATGGGTAAGTCTTAATTCCTTTATTTAACACAACTTAATGAAATTTAAATAATTCAATAAACCTAATATTTAATTACCTATATATCTCAATATATTAAAAACTAACTTTATAAAATGATTCGAATTTAATAACCTTAATTCCTATTCTACTGGTGATAAAACCAGTAGTAGGTTCAACCCACTTTAATCCTATTCCTATATATATAAAACTCAATTTAATGAGCACTAAGCATTAATGGTCATTTTAAGGCTAATGTAGTATCCTTAATTCTCTCTCTGGTGGATTATAGGTTTGATTGTCCTGATAAGCTCTTTATTATTGTGAACCTGAACATGCATTGATACCCTTAAAGAGCTATGCAATAGAATGTTATACTAGTTATCAAAGTGGGAGCATATCTCTATTCGAGCTTTGATCTACACGGATGAAAATTAACCTTTATCTTTCTATTATGGTTGCAGCTGCCACAGATAGTTGTGGAGAATGTTCTCGCTTTCGACGAGAGCTTTTGGATAAGTCTTGCAGCTAGAGCAGACACCGGCAAATCTGACGATGACAAAGCATGGTTCCATTTCTTATTATTTCAGATGGTATATGCTTCATTACTTCTTTCAACTTGTGGAATAAGCTTTATTGACTTTCTTTTTACAGAAAGACTATGAAGAGCTGGCATTGACAGTAATGAATATCGTAGATCGTCTTGTTCACAAAACAAATGTATATATTCTATTTCCTTCCTGAACTACACATACTAAGTGTATATATTTTCCTACCTGATCACAAGTAACTTCTCTTTAGCATATATATTAAGGTCTGTACATGTAATTGGAGAGATGGAGATGAACAGTGAGGAGAAATTGTCAAGGATTTTTCTATACACAATCATAATAATATTAATCTGCAATAACCACATCTACAATCCAAAGCCGCCACCACTCAACTTACACTACACGCATCCCTAAATATTTGATATTGCATCACATGCAACCTCATAATGGTATCTTTAATCCATCAAAATTTTAATTAACGAAGTTGGAAAATGAAGTTACCTGGGTATCGGTCTTCACTGGTAGATGCCGCAGCCCCAGGTAAGGTTTCTCTACCGTAATCTTCTTGTTTAGCCTTCTAATTATTTAGGGTAAGAAAATTATCAACTAATAATTAAAAAATTACTAAACCCTCTAATTTATTCTAATTCATGGGCCATATGGTAATTTAATTAAATATTTATGGATTTAGTTCATTAATTACCAACTAGTAAAACAATTAAAATCACCCCACTAAATTTATAATTGTAGTTACGAATAGCCTAAATTATATACATTTAGAATCTACCGGAAAAATATTTATGAAATAAAAAATTCTAGTACTCAAAACGATCAAAAGAGTCGTTACAAATTATTATACTAACAATTGCATTTTTTTTTAAATTCCTTTTGTAAATTTAATATCATTTGAAAAGAAAGATTTTTTGGAATTGACATTTGTCGTTCTTCTTCCATTGCTTCCATGCCATAATCACTATTCTCACCAAATATTTCATCTATTTGGTCTTCTATATGTCTACTTAATAATGGTAGTCCGGTGTTTCTTCTTTCGGCATTGACCCAATCTCGAAACAACACCGATATTTTCAAACTGTCTTTTGCTAATGAATATCGATGATCTCCAATCATAAATCTCACCGCACTAAAGGCTTGCTCCGAAGCGACCGATGATGCTTGGATAGCTAGCACATCTCGAACAATCCTAGCAAGGGCCGAAAATTGATTTTCACGATTCTTCCACCATATTAATATTCGAGGTTGAAGTTGTCCTTCTTCATCCCTAATCTTTTCCCGTGCCTGGTTGAAATATAAATCAAAATCATTATTGGTAGAAGATTCAAGCTCAAGATATTCATCCATCCAATCATCCGTATCATCACTTTTAGGCTTAGAAGATGAAGGTTCAACTATTGGAATATTTTTTTCATAACTTTATATGTATTATATAAATCTCTAACTTTTGTATAAATTCTACTTTTACATTGTTCAACACTTAGAGTTTCATCATCTTTAATTTCTAAATTTATATAAATCTTTTCAACCATTCTTTCAACACCTCTTAATTTATAATTTGGGTTGAAAGTAGCAGCAGTCAAATAGATTTGAGGAATAGGGAAAAATATTTTTTGAATTTTTCAATCATAAAAGCAAGTGAATCCTTAAATTGTTCTTTTCCTCTATATTTAGCAAATTCAGATGAAATAGAACAAATATTTACTAAAACAGAAGAAATAGTAGGATAATATTGAGCAGAACATGCATTTGTTGCTCTATAAAAAATACTTAAAAAATCAATCAGTTCTTTTGTATTTTGCCAATCTTCAAAGCCAATTCTTAAACTCGGATCCGCATTATGAGCATTAAAAACTAATTGTAAGCGGTTCTTGATAAACATAAGCAACTTGAAGCATTTCAAATAAAGAATTCTATCTAGTGCATATTTCTTTAGGAATTTTTCTATATGCAAGTCCACATTCATTACAACGATTTTTAAATTCTGTAATTCTAGCTTTTACTTTAGCTTTAAAAATCCAATTACAAGCAAGTCTAATTTTTTCACAAGAAACTCCAAATTGAGAAATACCATCTTTTACTATTAAATTATAAACATGTGCGGCACACTTAATATGAAAACAATCATTATCACTTGGACAAAGTCTACTTTTTAAATAATCAACGACTCTTAAATTATCAGAAGCATTATCTAAAGTGACACTAATTATTTTATCACATATTCCATAATATTATAAAATATTGCCTACTTCTGATGCTATATAAGAACCGATTTTAGTTTCTTCAACATATTCATACGCTAATATTCGTTTTTGCATGTTCCATTCATGGTCAATCCAATGGACAGTAAGTGTAAAATAATTATTACTATTAGGACTACGTCCCATATCAGAAGTAATAGATAATCTACCATAATAATAAGCAATTAAACAACAAAGAAAATGAGAATATTCTTTTTGATATTTAAAAAGATCACTTTTAATTGTATTTCTTGGAATACCTTCATAATCTGGGTTATATAATTCTCAAATATAATGAACAAAACCAGGATGTGAAGGAAATGAAAAAGGTAAACCACAAACAGCAACCATTTTAGCTAATTCTCTACGATCTTTTTCTTTACTATACGTGCGGTGTGTGCTTCGACTAGCCAGGTTAGACATATTTAATACACCTTGAACCATATTAGAACCTCCAACACCCATAGAACTTTCGGATATGGGTGTTCCATTTTTATTAGATCTTTCTATATCATCTAGGCGAGAAAATTCTTTATTACACTTTCGTAAATGTGTTATTAGTCGTCCCGTTCTCCCTTGTGTACCCGTAGTTACATGTTTCATTACCAATCTACATTTAGTGCACGTAACAGTAGTTTTTGCCTCATTTTGAATCAAAAATTTCCATACTAACGATCTTTTAACACGTACGACGGCGACATTTGAAAAAGTAGATAAAGAGGAGACTTCGGTAACCGGACTAGTCGGGGTAGGGGTCTCTTCATCTTCCTCATTTATTTCTACTTCTTCTTCTAATTCTTACTCAAAATTAGTATAATGTCTATTTAAAGACTCATGATCTACTTTATTTTCAGAATTAAATTCAATAGGTCTTGGTGACGTAAAAAAAGTTTCATTAACACAAGTATAATCATTAGTATTAACTAAATATCTAGGAGGAAAATTTTTAGAACAAGAACTACTTACTCCTCCCTTTTTATTTTTTAATTCAGACATTGGTCTTTTACCACTATTTCTTTCCGAATTCATGTTAAAATTTAAAATAATTAAAAATTATGAGAAAAACAAGTAAAACAATATAATAAATGAGATAAAACAACTAAATTAATAAACAAATAACAATTAAGTTGATAGTTGGAACAAATGTACCAAATGTCTACGTAAAAGTAGACGTATAACCAAAGCCGGATTTGATAGATGCCTATTGTAGATTCCTAAATTCAAACTCCAACTCAATATCACAATATAATAATTAATAATTTATGAGAGATTTAAAATTGAGACTTTGAGAGATTGTATAAGTAGTGAATTTGTGATTTAAAATGGAAAAAAAGGGTATATTTATAGTGTAAATGTGTTAGAAAGGGGTAGGGGGTGATAGTTGACCGTTTTAGGCCACAGCCTAACGGCTAGAACGACCCTATGGTCATAAAACGTCCACCTTAATAAAAAAATTGAAAAATCGACTAAACAGGTTTCTACCGGATCGAACCGGTCCGGAACCGATTCTTACCGAACTGGTTTAATCGGATAAAAAACCGGGAACCGGTCCGGTATACCAAAAGACCGGTTCCTTACCGGTTCAACCGGTACCAGACGGACCGGTATGGGAACCGAACTGGAATCGGACCGGACCGGCCAAAAACCGGTCTGTTTGCCACCCTTAGTGGTTATATGGCCTCTATTTGCATTTATATTTGGAAAAATTACTTATGTATACAACTTTACTTACCTTTTTCTCCATTTTTCCTAGTTTTTTGAAATATTACATAAATCCCTCATTTCTCCCAATTCTTAAAACTTTCGTATACATAAGACTCTGCAACCAAACTAACGTTTATATTCCCCTTTCACTCTTGTTTTCTCTCCCTAAATTCACTCCACATTTTTAGCAGTTACAATTTTCAAATTAATTTAATTTTCGAAAGGATTCTCTCTCTTAAATCAATCAATTTCAAACATCCGAATAGGTAGGGTTTTGTCTTCACCATTGTTTTCTTCTTCCATTTTTTGATACATCTGGGTCAGACCCCTTCATTCCGTATTGAGGTTACTCAACTAACACTACAAGAAACAAGATTATTGTGGCAATATTTAGCGGCAAACCTATTTGTTGCTACAAAATTTATATACCCAGTGGCGACATATGAAGACGTCACAATAGATAAACATTTAGTGGCGAGTTATGCTAATTTGCCGGTAAAAGCGTTGCTAATTCTCAATTATTTGTTCCCCCTAATACCAAAAATTGTCACATCTAAATGAATTTTTGGGCGACATGGACGCTCCTAATAAGTCAATTTAATTTAACACACATAAAAATTTAAAAAGAAAACAAATGAAAATATCTTATAAAAAAGTACACAACTCTTTCTCTCCATTACCTCAACTTTTCTTTTCAAAAACTTATACTCTCAAATTTCCTCTTTATTTCTCTCCATTAGCTCAACTTTTCTTAGAAATTCTTCGAATTGTTACTCTCAAATCTGTTAAAACGCTTCTAATTTCACAGAATGTGAACTATTTTATGTAAGTGCTCAAATTTCTTTCATATGGTTTTTTCCCTAATCTTACTTCTATTTCTTTAACCCGTTCATAAATCTTTAGCAGATTGAAGTGTTTTAAAGTTTTAAAGCAAAATGTTCTCAAAAATCTACAGAAATCAGAAGTTTCTGGAAGGTTTTAAGAAGGACGGTTCGATCTTTTATTAGCACTACAAGATTTTGATGTTTTCGAAGCTTTGAAGCTGCTCAAAAGCTTGTAAGGTTCCACTCATGTTAAAGTCTAGTTATTTTTTATATTTTGTCGATTCAGAATCTTCACTGTTGTTTTGAGTTATCTCTTTCTCTG
The DNA here is from genome assembly GCA_027704765.1 of Solanum habrochaites. Lineage (NCBI taxonomy): Eukaryota > Viridiplantae > Streptophyta > Magnoliopsida > Solanales > Solanaceae > Solanum > Solanum habrochaites. Next base: position 31,569,794 of record JAKWJA010002498.1, on the reverse strand, counting down.
GGTTTATTGAAGATTTTTCTTTTTGAAATTCTCAATCTGTAGATGTTGTTAAGTAATTGTATGTTCATATTGATGTAGAAAAATGTACATAAATTGTTGTTTTAAAAGAAAATTGTAGTTCTATGTGTGTTGTTATTATTTCAATAGAACTTGATTTGTGTATATACATGGAAATATGTCAGAAACCTACTAAAAAGTTTTAAGAGTTTGTAATGCCAGACATTAAATCTTGTTTGTGATTTGGTTTACTAAAGTTATGAATTGTTATTATTTCAGTTGATGTGTTAGGTTAGTTGTATCTATATGTATGCTGAGCTCTTGATCTTACTGGATTACATTAACTAAAGTTAAATACAGATATAGATGACTTAAGAGTATGAATTCATGGCCGGATTAATCTCTTTGTATGTAACTTTAGTAAATGGCCTTGAAATGAAGTTCTAACGGTTTTGTTAGTTCTGCAATTTTAGGTTTGGTCTAGAATTACATTTTTTTTAGGTCTCAAGGCTTTCAAATTCATTTTAAGATATCTTCTTACTTATAGTTAAAATAGAGCCTTCAGTCAGATCAAAACTTAGAATTTGAATCACAAGAGCTGGTGCAACACCTGTGCTGCAGCCGCTCTTGCGAAACAAATGCTCGATCCTACAAAAAAGTGGTTGCACATGCGAGGGTGACTAGGTCACCAAGCCTCGACCCTGTAAAGTCGTGGTAGCGAAAACAACCTCGCCTATGGATCCAACGTCTGCTCTTATAGAGTCAGTCAATACATTCATCCTCGCGTTGGTGACCCATTTTGTACTTTGCCGGAGCAACAATAACAACAATCAAGTCACTAGTGTGTTCTTATTTATTTAGTGGATTGGAGAGAGATTTCCTAGGCGATTTTTTGTGGGATTCTGTACATTAAGTGTAGAGTAGCTCGGGGATATCGTAAATGTTTAAAATCACACTCCTAAATCCAATAGACCTCGTTTAGATTCAAATTTTTGATATTTATGTTGTATTTTTATTTTTACCTACTTACTTTCTTTTAATATCCTCACAACTTAAGCTTCTTTTTTGTTTTGCTGAATTTTTCAGGTAATTTTTCGATCAATCTTGGCCGGATTGTGGTCTACATCTTTCTAGCAAACTTTGATATTTGTGTATTCTTTGATTTTCAACATTAGGTATGCCATAGAAAAATCACTACTCATTTATTTTCAATTCTTGTCATAGCCTCCTCATTGCTGATATTTTTAACTTTATTTATCCAGATTTCTCTGTCCACGCATGATCTCTCAATTTTCTGTTCTAGTAATTTTTTTCTTTTACGCTAAATTATGACATATCGAAATTACTGGAAATATAATTCTTGTATGAAATTCATGATTTTTTATGGATACTTTTCACGGAAAATAAGCTCCTTTTAAATATAAATTGGTACTTTGAATTGTTGTTTATTCTTTTGGATTTTCCTTTTTGTGAAGCAAGAGTCGAACAGATTCCCAGATGGGTCCTCAATTGATCTTTCTCTTTTGTATTTGTTACTTTTGTTAAGTTTATCATTACGAAAATTGAATTAATTAATTAACTGCTTTTTTCTTGAAAGTAGGAATGGATAAAAGTTGGTTAAATAGTAGGAATAGAGTTGATCATAGGTATAGAGATGGAGTGAAAGGTTTTCTTAATTGGGCATTTAGTAAACCCAGGGTGAACACTATGATTTGATGTCCTTGTAAGGGTGTATGAACACAGTGTTCAAGTTAAAAATTGATGTAAGAGGAGACTTATTAAAACGGAGCTTCTGGGATTCTTATAAAGTGTGGTACTTGTATGTAGAAATGTTAGCTAGAGTTGAAAATTATAATGTCACACGTAGAGATGAAGTAGAAGATAATAGCAATGAAGATGATGACATTACTGAAATGATTCACGATGCTTGTGCATATACAAATGTGGAGAATAATATAAATTCTTCAGAGGGTAATGAACAGCCAAATATCAATGCAACAAATTTCTACAAATTGTTAAAAGGAACTTTATCCTGGCTGCACAAAAGTTTCAAAGTTGTATTTTATTGTTAAATTACTTCACTTGAAGTTTCTTAATCATTGGAGCAACAAATTGATGGATGAGTTATTAATCTTCTTTAAAGAAGTTCTTTCCAATGGGTCATTTGTGCCTATTTCTATCTATGAAGCAACGAAAGTTCTTCGTGACCTAGGATGGGGTATACCAAAATAGATGCATGTCAAAATGATTTTATCTTATTTTGGCGCGATTATGCCAATTCCCAATCATGTCCTAAGTGTGGTAAGTCTAAATTGAAGTCATAGGAACACAAAGGCAAGAAAGTAGATCATAAGGTATTGCGACATTTTCCTATCAAACCAAGGCTTTAAAGACTAGCATTGCAAAAGGAGACATCAAAGAAAATGAAGTGGCAAAAGGAAGAAAATGTTTATGATGGTGTCATGCGACATCCATCAGACTCAATAGAGTGGAAATCTTTCAATGAGTGTTATCCTACTTTTTCAGATGAATTAAGAAATGTCCGATTAAGTTTAGCAAGCGATGGATTCCAACCTTGTGGAAATATGAGTATCAATTATAGCATTTGGCCTGTCATTCTAGTTCATATAATTTGCCACCATGGGTTTGCATGAAAATTTCATATTTCATGATGACACTTCTTATTCTAGGCCGTAAGTCTCCTTGCAATGATATTGAATTATACTTACAACCATTGATTAAAGAGTGGAAATATTTGTGGGATGGGGTGGAGACTTATGATGCACACTCAAAATATAATTTTCTTATACGTGTGGCTCTCATGTGGATGATTAATGACTTTACTGCATATGAAGATCTTTCTAGATGGTCAACCAAAGGAAAGTTTGCTTGCCCTTGTTTCCATATAGACACAATTGATTTCCTTACATAACAAGTTGTGTTATATGGGTCATCGTCACTTTCATCCCATAAATCATCGTTGCACTTATACAATTACAAAATTTAGCCAATGTGAGTTTTGGTAAAGGACAAAAGAGAAAGCGTAATGTTTCTACCAATGCTTATTACTGGAGGAAGAAAATTATCTTTTTTCAATTGCCTTACTGGAAGAGTCTTAGGTTAAGACATAACCTTGATATAATGCAGATAGAAAGAAATGTGTCTAGTAAAATTTTATCAAATGTGATGAGTATTGTTGGAAAGACAAAAGACACATTGAAAAGTAGATATAATTTGGTTGACCTTGGTATTAGGCAAGGGTTGCATCCAATTGAGGATGGGGATAATATTTTGTTACCAGTAGCATGCTATGCACTGTCCCCTCAGGAGAAGTTCAAGCTATGTGAATTTTTAGCTTATTTGAAGGTTTCGATACCTTTTCACCAAATATTTCAAGGTGTGTTAATGTACTTGAGAACAAGATAAATGGGTTGAAGTCTCATAATCATCATGTATTATCGCAAGACATTTTACCAGTTGCTTTATGTGGTTTATTGCCTAAGGAAGTGTGTGAAGCAATTATAGCCTTAGACAAAATTTTCAAGAATCTATACTCTAAGTTCTTAACAATTAAAGATCTTTCCATCATTGAGGCTGAAATTCCTATAATATTGTGTGAACTTCAAATGGTTTTCCTCCATTATTTTTTGATGTCATGATTCATTTGCCGATACACTTGGCCAGAGAGGTAAAACTTAATGGACCAGTTCAATATCGGGATATGTACTCCATTGAGAGGTAACATCCTTCTGTAATTTCGATGCCAATATGTTTAAAATGTCATATTTTATACTTATATTAATGGGAAGTCTATTTATAGGTATTTGTGAACACTTAAATCATATATTCACAATCATGGTCATCCAGAAGGTGCAATTGTTGAAGGTGATGACGCAAATGAGGAATTACATTTTTCTCAAACTATTTTAAGAGTATCTCAACTAAGTTCAATAAATCAGCAAGAAATGATGATGGATTTGAATCAAACGGGGAGATGTCTATCTTTAAAAAAAGTGGGCAAACAAAGGGGTCTTCTAATGGAAAGAAACTACCCCACGATCAATTCAACCAAGCAGTTATGTATATTCTTCAAAACTGTGAAGAGGTTTCACCATTCATGGAGTAAGTCTCTTATTAATTCATATTTAATTTCACATTAACATAATTTAATTAACCTTAACTAACACAAAATGTAGGGAATACATGAGAGAGATTGAAATACAAGGTTCAACAAGACCTCATGGAATTATGAATAATGATTTTATTGATTGGTTTCGTGCACGTGTAAGAATTGACGAATAACACTTAATTAACTATTATTTTTGACATCTAAGTATGAACAAGTCTTTTTTTTAGATATTTGTACTAGCTTCACAAGGACGCACAACTGATGAGCTCATAAGCTTAGTTGTAGGTCCAGAACCATTGGTGCATCGATATTCAATATTTATGGTGAATGGATTTAAGTTCCAAACAAAAGAACTTGTGAGAAAAACACGGAACAGTGGATTTCTTGTGAGAGGAGATGATTCAGACACTAATAAGGAATATTGTGGTGTATTAGATGACATTTACGAGTTACGCTACGTTGAAAATAAAAAGGTTCATCTATTTAAGTGTCACTATTGGGATGTGGCTCACCTAGGAAGAGGATATAAGATTGACAAATATGATTTTACAAATGTGAATACTCATTTTGCCTTAAATACAAATGAATCATTTGTGTTGGCATCTCAGTATGAAAAAGTATTCTATTTGAAAGACATGGTTGACAAAGATTGGCTCGTTGTTGTTAAGACAAATCCTCGAGATCTTTTTAATATGCCTGAAGTTGGATAAGCAGTAATGAATAAAGAAGCTTATCAACAAGAGGAAGTGGAATGTAATATTTTGTGTCCCAATGACCATGAAGCTGATATTCATGTGTATTTACACATGGATGATGTTGAACCATAAATTGTTTTATGTACCAATGATATGGAAAATAAGTAAGATAATTTCATTAATTAAAATCATACAGATGTATCTGTGAGTGAAGAAACTGAAAAAGAGTTACTAGATGATATGATGGAAAATGCAGTGATGAATATTTTTGAAGATTGAGAAACAAAGACTACTGAAACAGTTGTTTAACTCTTGTTTGATAAGTTCTCTATATTTTGTTCTTATTGGGATGACATGAAATTAATTCATGACTTTTGTAGCTTTAAGTTTGTAAATAGAATCAACGCTTTACATTTCCATCAATGGAACAACAATACTTGTTAGTAAAGTGTCCCACATACTTTTTTAATATTATACTCTGATTTATGAATCGATATTTTCCTTGGCAGGTAGATATAATAAGCTTTAATTTCTGATTCTGATACTTCTCTTTTTATATATAATGTTATAGCAAATAAAAGGAATTGGTCGAGGACGTGGACGACGTAAAGGTAATAGTGGAAGAGATGGTGCAGGAGGTGGACGTGAAAATTTCCGAGAACGTGAACATTTTGGTACTACATCTCAGCCAACAATACAACAAATAAGAGTTGCTGAAGTATAATTGGAGACAGGACAGACACCTAACCCAAGTCAACAACGTCTAAAAGTGGAACAAATATCAAGTGATCCTCTCCAAAGAACATCTCCAGGGACAATCATCAAGAAATCTAGAAGAAAGTATTCGTCCTTCCCTAGAGGTTTAAATTGGTACATGCTAGTTCATATACCACCCTAGTAGATAGACTCAATTGCTTAATATCAAGCAACTTCAGCACATGATGGGTGAAGTTGGTCCAACACAGTTGACAACAGGATGTTGATTTTGATTCTCATGTGATAGTTTTTCTTTTTGCAAGTATATTAGGTGCAGTAATACGAGTGTATATCAATTTTATCAGGAATGTAGAGCTAGTTATTGTTTCATTCTTATTCAAGTGTATAACCATGTTACAAAAATGAATCTCTACCACAAAGTAGAGTTTGTTAAATGTTCTTATCTATATAACAATTGAGTGTGGTTTGATGTGTTAACTTTGTAACATAATTTCAAAAGACTCAAAACCCTTTATGACAACAATTTGTGGTCCTGAGTTTATATTGGTGATGTAACTATGAAAACTAGTATACATTATGATAATTTATTATATGAATATTCACCAATACATTTCTTATACTGATAATTTATTCTTTGCAGTTTCTCGCATCAATAGGAAGAGAGGAGGAGGGAAATATAAATCTGAAACTGTTGATATTAAAACTAAGTATGGAGGGAAAGAAGTGTAATCATTCTAGATGATATTGATAGAGTTGGGGATTCTGAGGCTAGAGATATTGTTAATTACTTAGGCTTGAAACTGAGGAGCAGTACCTCGTTTCAAGATGGAAACAAGCAGAATATTGTTTCAAAAAATGGCGAAGCAATGTGGTATAAGGTCAAGGTAATAAATCACTTTCAAAGTTGTGTTTCTGTTATATTACTTGAATTATCAAATTCAAATTACAATTTGTTCAGGACAAATTTGAAGTTTGTGGTGCGCTGTGAGAATATAAGCTACAAGGCTTTGTGATAAGCACAATGCAAAGACTCTTTAGAGCTTGGAAAGATAGATTACATAATCATTATTCTGCCTAGAGTACGGACAAAGACAAAATGTTTAATCGTCTTGAGGATGTTGAGTTAGAGGAGTGGAAATACTTAATTAAGAATTTTGACAGAGAGAAAATCAAGGTAATTTAATTAATAAACAGAGTTATTGAATTTAGAAAATACTTAGCATGGAAGAATGCTAGTTTTCTCTTTTAATAAATATTTTCTTACATGTTGTCTTACTGCAGATTATCAGTGAAAGAAACAAAAAGAATAGAAAAAAAACAAATAACTAAGCATTCTTGTGGTACAAGATTATTTACAGAAGTAGAAGAATCTACGGTGAAAATACATTTTTCTCCTGTTACTACACATACATGTTCTTGTGTCTTTTCCTTATATTGAATTATATTTTAGAGAGATTCACTATCAAGAGAAAAAGATATTTCAGATAAAGTCTGGGAGATCCAACACACATGTAAAAGTGCTAGCGGAGAATGTGTATGGTTGGATCCACAATCCCAACTGATTCATGTAATTTTCTAAAATCATTCCCTTACTATCTTACTGATATGAGATTTTGGGGTTCATCTCGTCCTCCTCCAAATGTCGTTGTTGGTAGACTTTCTATGACAAAGTTTTTATTGTGCATTCAATGGACTACCCACAAACACAACAAACTGATACATTATTGATATATGTTGAGAAAGATATGAATTCATATATTTAGTGTATCAAGTTATATTTATTTTCTTAAAATAGTGTATAATGCATTCCTTTTAACATTATGATTTCATCATGCTATATATATTGTGTACAAATTGTATAATCTACCATATATCCAAAGTTGTTATATATCAATAGTGTTAAATTTTAGATGTATTTAAATTTGAAGGTTACGTGCTTGTATGAATTAATCAATAAATATACTTGATACATAATGTCTATAGATAAAGCACCGTGTATCAAATTACTTGATATGTACATGATACAATATATAATATCAAATTCAACAATTTTCAAACTTTATTACATGGATCATATGCATATCAACTCATTATTGTGTTATTTATCACACAAAAAAGGTTATTGAAAACAATTACATGTATAATGTATTTTTTTTATGAAATACAATATTTCTCAAAAAAAAAAAAGATACAAAAATAGTAATGTATCATGCACTAATTTTTTCACACGATACGTAAATTAAATTTATACTAAATATATAAAAATATATCTAATACATAAAAACTATCACAATTCATACATTAATCTATCGATCTCAAACCTAAAATCTTGTGGACAATAATTACTTATTTAATGTATCTATTAGAAATACAATCAATTTAAACAAGATACATATATAGTAATGTATTGATAAATCTACCCATCTCAAAAATACAGATAAAAAATGATTACACAACATTATAAAGGTATGGATGATCCATCAAAACTATGTATCTCTTCAGCCTTTTTGTCTATTGTATCAATACATAGATGATACATGAAATTTAGACTCTTGTTTCTCCACAGCAACAATTTATCAGATCTTCAAAAAATTTTCTGAATTCATTGATCTCTAACTCACCTGCAATGACTGACTTGAGATTCACAAAATCAATATTTTAACTAACAACAATTCCATCATTATTGTATACCTCACCTCACTTTCTCAGAATGTGAAATGTATCAACAAGATTCATAGGTTTATGTTGTATCAATACAATTCGATAAGTTTAAAAGATTCTTCGGTGGACAAGGAGAAGAGATTTTAATTATTAATTTTTTAATTCTGTTGGGACTCAATTCGTTTCTCCATATTTATTGTATCAATAATTCCTTCTTCAACTTCATTTCGTCTATAAATTTGATAACTGGAACACTTGATTTATTCTTCATCTGCCACAAAAAATGACCCTATTTTAGTGTCAAATTCCATTTGCAACAATATCTTCATCTCTTTCTCCAAGAACTAAATTTACAAAATTGTTTCTTTGAAATAGTTTCAACCCATTTGCTAAAATCACCAAAAGAAGCACCCGTCTCTTTGTTACTCTTTGAGCGGTTCTTTTATTCTCAATGATGATTTCGAATTTGATGATTTGAAACCATGAATCGTATGTCCAATCATATAAAAATTTGATTTTTAATTTTTTTAAAGTTTTATAGATTGGAATGAATTGATATCAATTAGTTATGCATAATTTATCGGAAAGAAAATCAATTCTGTGTGATTTGTGGGGGGGGGGGGGGAATCAATTTCACGTTAATATTTCATGTTAAGTGCAATAGAAAAGTTTTATAATGTACCACAATTAATGTATCCAAATGAAACTTATGTATCCGAATGATTGAAATTTTAAGGAATTTCAGTAAAATAGAAAAATAGGAATAAAATGTAATTTAGGATCTTACACTATGGGATTTGTGTAGTTATGTTTTTCTCCTTTTTCTTGTTTAAATTAATTTATTCTATTGGAAAAGTAAATTACTTATTTTATTACAATGAACATTTTTTTATTAATGGAGGAACACTTACGATAAAAACTCTTCACATTTTTTTAATTTATTTATCTCAATTCTAATCATAAAATGATAATATTTTTTTTATATTTAAAGTATTTTTTGTCTTTATTATTTAATTTATTCACAAAGATTTATTATTCATGATTTACACCTCTTTAAATTTTATTTTTAATAATTTTAATGACTCCCATATTTTTTTTTATATATAACCTCCAAACCTAAATTTGCAAGTTTATGATGTCTTTTATATTCCTCTATTTTGGCAATAACAATGATATGTAGCTGCATGAAGATTCTTTTTCAAGATTATCCTTTCTTTCCTTCATCATACTGGTTTGTTAATGAACTAACATGTAACAAAAAAGAAGTACATGAGGTAAGAATATATCATTCTCAAAGTCTTTATTTTTTTTTAAAAAATCTCAAATTTCCAATAAATTTTAATAACAACTTAAGTTGGTTAGTATGTTACTAACAAATTACCAACCTATTTCTAACAGAATTATATTGTAAAACTTAACAACGAAACTCTAACAGATTACCAACCAAAATCTCACTAACTAAGTATGTTAGTTGGTAAATACGACGGGAAAAAATAGCGCCAAATTTAGCAACATCCTATCAATGGATTAGTAACTGATATATGACTAACGCACACCTTTTCTTGGTAATATTACCAATTAAGTATATTGGCTGGTAAATGACAAAAAAATTATTTATACAATTAGTAGTTTCTGAGAACGTGCTTCACACGTGTGTTTCATGTAAATTTTCATAGATATTTTAGAATGACTAAAATTTCATGAAAATATATATGTAAATTGTAATGAATAATAAAATGCAACAATTGCAAAATAAGAATAAAGAAGTACAACAATAAAAGATTCATAAAAAACTAAATTAAGAAGTCTAATAGAGAAAAAAAAAGACAAAAGAAACATATTTAAGAAAAATACAATGCAACATTATTCTTATAAGGCTGATGTATATATAGATGAAAAAATAAGTACAAAATTAGTAAATAACTCTCTGAGTTCTTATAACCTCCTTCGATATCCTATAAAAGTTCATGAGTCTTCTTCATCTATATTAACTATAGAATAAAAATAATAGCCTAATAATCTTGGTAAGGGTTTCATGAGATAAAGAAGTTGAATTTATATAGATAGAATAGAAGGAATATCAAAAGATATATTAAAGTTTTAGTTTAAATATTTGGAGGTTATGAATATATGAAAAGATTAGAGTTATGGATATTAAGAGTATAAAATTTGAATAAGTAATTAGAAAATAATAATAAATAAATAAAGAATAGGAAAAAGAACGGAAAAGGTCCTAAAATACCCTTGAAATATTGAAAATGTTACAAAACTATCCTTCATCCACCTATTGGCTCCAAAATTCCTCTCTCATTCAACTATTGGCTCCAATGTACACTTGTCATCAATCTTTAGGTTCAAAATTTGCCATTTATTTAACAGTATTAAATTTAAACTATGTAAATATTTTTTTAATACGTGACCCTCAACTATTTGTTATAATTTAACTTATCAATATAATGTATAAACCAATCACTACCCAACCATTACTAATTAAACCCCACCCAAGTAATAAACCTGCCACATTACTAATGTAACAACATGAAAGCTAGTGCAAATGAGTGTTTCTAAAAATTTGAGCATAAATGTCTATAGAAGTACATTATCATACATTCAAGTCCCCAATTAAAACATATTATAATTCAAGTGTCTAAATAAAAATTACCAATAAAATTAAAAGCATGTCTATGTTCATCTTAATTATTCCTTCGAGTCAATTATGCGATTTTACTTAATAGATAACTTACTTAAAAATAATATATTCAAGTTTAAATATTTAAAACAAATAATAAATATTTATTATATTAAAAAAGTACATGATTTAATTAGGGATGTACTACTTCTTTACCTTTAATCATAAATTTCGAATTCAAGCTTAAAAGAGAATCGTATTGGAAGTGACCTCCTAAATTAGAGGCTCAAGCTAAATCTAATTTAGGCTTCGATTTGCACTCAGATAATATTGGATGTCATTTCTAAAAATATGTAATTTCATCATATTTTAGTAGTGTTTAGGGTGATTTTGATATTATAATTTATTTATTAATTGAGTAGGATTTAATTAGTAACAGGTGGGTAGTCGGTTGATTTATAAATGATAATAGTAAATTAAATTATATCCAATAGTTGAGCGCCAAGGATTTTAAAAAAATATTTATGTAGTTTAAATTTAAAACCGTTGAATAAGTGGTCAATTTTTGTTAATCTCGATGTTTTGAAAATGGCAAATTTGTATCAAACAGGTAACGCAAAACATGATCCAACGAAATATAGAATACGTGTTCGAAAAAGGAATTGTCTTTGTTTGAAAAGGGTGTTGGCGGCGTACGAGTTTAGCTTATTTATATAAGTAAAATTTATAATGTTCTATTACTTATTTAAGGAAACTTATGTGTACGTTTTGCTTAAAGCAGTTTACTTAGTTAAGGAAAACTGCTGGAAGGGTTTATATTATCAAGTACAGTGCATTGTGGTTTTCTATGTGGAGAAAAAATTTGAGTTCGACATGGTTATGATCGAAGTCCAAGTAGAAGTCAACAAGGATTTGTAGAAGACAAATACAAGTTGAATTATACAAGGATTTTTTGAAGTTTCTGATCTATAAATAGGGAGTTATTTGCATCAGAAAAAATTGCGCACTTACAAAGAGAGGAGTTCAAAACACGATCAAGAGATTTGAGAGAGTTTTGATAAATACTTCTGAGTGGTACGAGTTGAGTGATAAATTTTAAGGTTGTATTCAAGAGTCTTGTTTACAATTCGAGTAGTGTGAATATGAGTTGCTTGATCAGTTGATGAACATGAACTTGAAGAGCATTAAAAGATATAAAACTAGGGATTAGTTTTGTGTCTTGGGTAGTTAGAATTAGAGCAGGTTACAGAGCTTTGTAATCGTTTTATTGTTTGAAATTTATAAATAATACAGAGTGATGTTTAAAATAGTTATTGTTGTGTTTCAAACAAAGAGAAACAAGTAGTTTGTACGTGTTCCTTTGAAGAATTCAGGAGGATAGAATTCCAACAAGTGGTATCAGAGCGAGGTTATCAAGAGTCTAACAACTCAAGATAAGATCAACATGAGTTATGTATCTCCACTCGGACATGGTAAAGGGAAACATATCAACAGACCTCCATTATTCAATGGACAATACTAATCATGGTGGAAGGCAAGAATGGAAGACTTTATTCAAGATGAAGACTATGAATTGTGGGTGAGAATTACTAAGGGACCACTAAATCTTACTATTACTGATAGTGAAGGAAATAAAGTGCCTAAACCCACAGATACATATAATGAAGCGGATTATAAGATGCTAGGAAAAAATGCAAAAGATAAGTACATTCTTGTATATGGACTAGGACCTGATGAGTTTAACTGTATCTCATGTTGTACCTATGCTAAACAAATATGGGATACCTTACATAACGCTCACAAAGATACAACTCAAGTACAAAAATTTAGGATTGCCAGATTGTGCTCTGAATATGAAGCCTTTAAGATGAAATCCGTAGAATCTCTTCAAGATATGATTACTAGATTCACCACTGTGGTAAACAAACTAATATCATTGGGTAAAGTATATACCACTGAGGAACATGTTGACAAAGTACTTAGGACTTTGCCTAGGTCTTGGGAAATAAAAGTCACTGCCATTAGAGAAGCCAAGGACCTAACTAATATGACTCTAGATGAATTAGTTGGAAATATCAAGACTTATGAGATAAATGTTGCCAAAAGAGGTGACGAATAAAGAGAAAAATCTTGGTCTTAAATCAACTGAAAGTGACGAATCTGACATAGATGACGATGATCTGGCTCTGATAAGTAAGAACTTCAAGAAAATCTTCAAAATGGGAATAAACTCTACCAAGAAATCACCACCCACGAAAGAAAAAAAATCTTGAAAGACCACAAAACGGAGGTTGTTTCAAGTGTGGTAAGACAGATCATCAGATAAAGGACTTCCTAATGTGGCAATTAGAATGGAAAAAGGAAAAAGCTGAAAAAGAAAAGAAGGAACTCTTTAATAAAAAGAAAAACAAAGAAAAAGAACAAGCAATGTATGCATCCTGGGGAACAGGTTCTTCGGACATGTATGAAGATGTTGAGGACATTTCTTTGATGGCATTAGAAGAATCAGATGCTGAACCTGAATCAGACTCTGAAGAAACTGAGGTAAATCTTCTTAACCTAAAAGATAAACTAGTACAATTCTCTAAGAAAAAGCTTTCATTCCTATTGCTTGCATCCATAGACACAATTCAAGAACTTGTGAACACCAAAAGCAAACTACTTGCTTCCCTGTCTAGCTTAAAGTTTGAGCACATTCATCTTAATAAGAACAAACTCGACCTTCAAGAAAAAATCAAGCAACTTGAATCTCACAATCTAGAACTAAGAACTAAGAATTCAAAATTAAAAGTTCTTGGTAAAGAAAAAGGGGTGAATTGCCTTACCAAAAACTTGAGGTCGACAAACTCAAAAATAACTTAAAACTAGAAAAGGAAAACTCTAAGATAATAAATCTCGAATTAACTAGAATGAGAATTTATATGGAAAGAGAAAATAAATGGAAAAAATCCTCCATGATAGTAACTCATCTAGGTAACAATAATAGGAACATGAAAATCGGAATAGGATATGAACAGTCCATAAATAGGAATCCTATGTTTTGTATTATTTGTGGTAACTCATGTCATTCTAAACAATATTGTTCTAAATAAAAAACTGTCATTGAAGAACATAACTCAAAAAGAACCTATAAAACTGTTCAGAGGAACAGGTACATTCCTAGAAAAAACAGTCTGTCCAAATGGGCTCATAGAGATCTTATTCACCCTTTTGATCAAAACAAAGAACCCAAGCTAATTTGGGTTCCTCAATCTAACCTCTAATTTTTTGAGGAAGAAGTGAGAGAAAGCAAGAAACATTGGTACATGGATATTTCTTGCTCAAGACACATGACAGGTAATAAGACCTCACTAGAAGAAGGAAAAGGAGGTATGGTAGCTTTTAGTGGTGGAAAAAAGGGTCAAATCAGAGATAGTGGAAAGATTCGAAGATCTGATGAAAACTGAATAGATAAAGTCTACTATGTGGAAGTACTTAGACACAATCTACTCAGCATATCTCAGTTATGTGACAAAGGAAACAAGGTAATCTTTCGATCCGCTGGTGTTGAAGTAATCAACCTAAACACACAAAATTAGTGTTAACCGGAAAAAGAGATAAACATGTCTATACTGTATATACCTCAACTATCTCTGACAAAAATTTGGTGTGTTTAAGTGTGTTGGATAAAGATCCCTTGTTATGGCATAAACGGTTGGGTCATGCTAGCTATGTACAATTGAACAAACATCACTAAGGATTTAGTTATAGGACTTCCTAAAAATAAGTTCAAGGAGGATAAGGTGTGTGTAGCATGTACTCTAGGGAAACAAATAAAATCATCATTTAAATTCAAATAGATGATAAGCTCAACCTGTTCCTTAGAACTAATTCACATGGATTTATGTGGACCAATGAGGGTTCAAAGTAGCGGGGGGAAAATATGTGTTTGTCTTAGTGGATGATTATACTAGGTACACCTGGACACTATTTCGTGAAGCAAAAGATAATGCCTTTGAGGCTTTTTGTTCACTGATGAGAAAATTACAAAAATAAATAAATATGGGAAACAATTAAAGGCAATCAGATTCGATCATGGAACTGAATTTGAGAATTTAAAATTTGCCCAATATTGTGACTCTCATGGAGTTGATCATAACTTTTCTGCCCCTAGAACCCCCCCCCCCCAGCAAAATGGTGTGGTAGAAAGAAAGAACAGATCTCTTCTAGAAATGGCTAGAACTATGATGATCGCAAGTAAAATCACAAAGCAATTCTGGGAAGAAGCAATAAACAGTGCTTGCTACACTATAAATCGATGCATGTCCAGACCTCTGTTAGAAAAAAAATCCATATGAATTATTAAAAGGCAGAAAGCCCAACATCTCTCATCTCAAAGTGTTTGGATGCAAGTGTTTTATTCATAAAAATGGAAAAAATCTGCTTGGAAAATTTGATGCTAGGAGTGACAAAGGAATCTTTCTTGGATATTCTACACATAGTAAAGCTTATAGGGTACTTAACAAAAGAACTATGCGTGTAGAAGAGAGTGTCCATGTAAATTTCGATGAAAGAAACACTATATCTAAAGAAGATGTGTTGGTCAGTGAACATACTGTCTGTGAGCAGGAACAGGTACATTAAATTTGTTCCTCTGACACAGTAAATAGAGAAGGTACTGAAACTCGTGAAATTCGAGTGGATTCTGATGAGAGAGTTTATACTGATGAAAATCAAACAGATGTTAATGAAGAGCAAGATAGGGAAAATCAAATCTTGTTCTAAAAGAGTACAAATACCAAGGATCACACCCATTGGAAAACCTACTCAGTGATCTTTCTTATGGAATTACCACCAGGTCAGGATTGAAGAATCATTACGCCCATAATTCATTCTTATCTATGGTGGAATTAAAGAAGATAAGTGAAGCTCTTCAAGATGCAAATTGGATTACAGCTATGAGAGAAAAATTACATCAATTTGAAAGGAGTAAAGTAGGGCATACAGAACTATAATTGGAACTAAATGGGTGTTTAGGAACAAGTTAGATGAACATGGTACCATAACAAGGAACAAATTTAGGTTGGTTGTTCAAGGATATAATCAAGAAGGGATAGATTACGATGAAACTTTTGCACCTGTGGCAAGGTTAGAAACAATAAGATTACTTATAGCATTCGCATCTCACATGGAGTTCACATTATACCAGATGGATGTCAAAAGTGCTTTTTTAAATGGGCTATTACAAGAAGAGGTTTTTATTAAACAACCCCCTGGCTTCGAGAATAATGACTTTCCTGATCATGTCTATAAGCTTGACAATGCTCTCTACAGGTTAAAACAAGTTACAAGGGCATGGTATGATAGATTGTCAAAGTTTCTTTTAAGTCATGGATATTCAAGAGGTAGAATTCACAGTACACTTTTCTTCAAGAAAAAAGAAAAAGATCTCTTGATTGTGCAAATCTATGTTGACGATATTATATTTGGAGCACCAAATAAGGATCTCACAAACGAATTTGCAAATCTTATGAGCAATGAGCTTAAGATGAGTATTATGGGTGAATTATACTACTTCCTTGGGCTTCAAATAAATCAAACACCTGGAGGTACATGGATTCATCAACAAAAATATGTCAAAGAATTACTCAAAAGGTTTGAGATGGATGATGCTAAGCCAATTGATACTCCAATAGCCACAACCACTAAGTTAGACCTTGAAGGAACAGGTTCTACTGTTGAACAAAAACTGTATAGAGGCATGATTGGTTACCTTTTATATCTTACTGCTAGTAGACCTGATATCGTGTTTAGTGTCGTATTATGTGCTCATTTTCAAACTAATCCTGAAGAATCACATCTTCAAGAAATCAAGAGAATTATCATATATCTAAAAGGAACCACTGACTTAGGACTTCGGTATCCAAAAGGAAGTAACTTTGAATTGGTTGGGTACGCGGATGCTGATTATGCAGGGTATTTAGCTGATAGAAAAAACACTATAGGCATGGCTCACTTCTTAGGATCTTGTCTCATCCCTTAGGGATCAAAGAAAAAAAACTTAGTTGCACTATCTACGGCTGAGGATGAGTATGTAGCACATGCATCATGTTGCTCTCAACTTCTATAGATTAAGCAACAACTTAGTGATTTCAGTCTCAAAAATTGAACGAGTTCCAATTTTCTGCGATACACTAGTGCAATCAACATTGCAAAAAATCTGGTACAACATAAGAGAACTAAACACATTGACATTCTTCATCACTTTCTTAGTAACAATGTGGAGAAATGTCAAATATCTATGAACTTTTGTGCCACGGAACAACAAATCGCGGACATATTTACGAAGGCCTTGGCAAGGGAACACTTTGAAAGGAACAGGCTGGAACTATGAATGATGAAGATTAACTAAGTATTTATGCCCGGCACCTAAAAGTTTAACAAAATAGTTTATCATTCACAGGTAATTAGAAGCAGAAGGAATTGGACCTCTAAAATCATTTTTGCATGCTTAGAGGTATGTCTACTCTCCTTAATTAATATAGACCAAAATGTTAAGACTAATGCACTGGGTTCCGTTCCTTCAATTAAAAATAAATAAATAAATAAAAATTATTATTATTAATTAAAACCGCCAAAATCCAATCAACCTGCAAAAATCTTTCAAATCAAACCAGTTCCTTTTCTCAGAAAACCCTTACGCTTCCCTATAGTTTTTCTTAAAACCCATTTTAAGTTTCTTTTCTGATTTGTTTCCATCCTTTCCCTTCTCTAACCTTTGCCATCCACAAACCTACACTTATTTTCCAGAACAATGGCTCCCTACTCAAGTCTCCAACTAGCTATAATTCCCTTTGATAATCAAGAAAACTTATTTGCCTTACCCGCTGTTCTATACATCGATTTGACCGGTGTAACCCGATACTCTCTTATGGAAGATGCATCAGTCCAGGGGGAAGAGAGAGATCAATGTTTGGAAAAAGGGAATATGAGTGCACGAAGTTAGGGGGAACAAATATTCTTGTCACAGGACCGGGAAAGTAGCTTTGATGATGAAAACATTACTCTGATTCAAATGCTTACCCAGAGACGATCTCGTTCCGAACGAAGTTCTCCCTTTTGTAAACCTCTTGCTATGATTCTCCCTAAAACTCAAGAAGGTTCTCTTTCGACCTTATCAGAAAAATTACCAGTGCGAGTAACTAGGTCTGTACAACGTACTAGGGATGCAGAGATTTTGGCTCAGTCGACTAAGAAAACTCGCACAGTAAAATGTAAGTCTTCTCCATCTCCAACTCCTGTAGAGAAAGTTGATGATGTAGTCGATACAGTGAACAGTCAGAAACGTAAAAAAATTTCACCTAAACCTAAATGTCATGATCCTGTTGAGACTGATGATGATTACTCTGCGCGAACATTATCCATTAGGAAGAGAAGTGTGTTTAGGGGGAGAATAATTTCAGGTTTGGGGGATGGTGAGATGGATGAGTTAGTGGTTATCTTACAAGCTCAAGTGTGGACAGAATTGCTGCTCCAGGGATCTCATAGGCGTAAAATGGGTACAGTAGAAACCATGGAATTTTATATCAATGCAACAGGGTCTGTGTCTTCAATTACGAGCACAGTTTGTGGCGTATCTTTTACACTTACTGCTGAGATTCTGTCTTCGATACTTAGGATACCTAACAGGGGATGTGCTCACTATGTCAAGAAGGATTGGCCTCCATTAGAGGGTAACACCTCTAAAATTGAAATGTGTAGGCAATCCTCAAACGATCCTACTCTATCTGAATATTCTAGTGTTGACAAGAGATCTATGTTACCTTTACACCAGTTGTTGTTTAATGTAGTTCATAAAATCCTTCTGCCAAGAAAGAAAAAAAGGACGGAAGCATGTTACTTGGATATTACTCTTATGAAATTACTATTGTCTAAGATTCAAATAAATTTTCCGATCTTGATACCGAGTCATATACATAGTTTGTCTATGCTTGATAAAAAGAAACGGGGGTAGGCATATGGATTTTGGTTGGACAAGTGTTTGAACATTTTGGTGTGCCTGTAAAGAAAAGGCACATTCAAACCATTTCTGATGTCTTAGGGAAGGTGGATTATATGAACATGCCTGGTACACAGAAAAAGGTTGATGTAAAAGCTGAACGGCTAAGGGCTTATCTCAGTGCTATAAAAGAGAAGATGGAAGCATTAAGGATGGCTCATTTAATGGAGATAGAACAGATTCGTCTTGCTCATGATTTGGAACGAGAGAAATTGATTGCTGAGAACTGTAGGATTAAGGATGAACTATCTTAGACTCAGGCTGCTTTACATCACGAAAGAGAAGTTAATTATGGTCATCTAAAAAGTATCATGGGTTTGCTAACTAAGGGATCCTCAATCTCTTCCACCTCTGTGGCATCCTCTATTTAAATTATCATTCCTATGTGCAGGGTCTTATATTTTTGGTTCTTGACTAATTAAGACTGCAGTAGAAATTACTATTTTTGTATGGATATTGGTTTATGTCTAACTCTTGATGTTACTAATGACTAAGTTTGATGCTTTGTTTTGTTATAGTTGCTATAACTCGTGGTATGCATATGTATTTTGGTTCTCAATTTTGGGCTAATGTCAAAAGGGGGAAGCAACCTGCAGGTGATATAAAATGTTTTATATGGTGATATTAAGTGTTTTATATGTGGATATGTTATGTACCTATTCAAATGCAAGACGATAATTTGCCATAGTCAAAAAGGGGGAATTTGTTAATCTTGATATTTCAAAAATTGCAAATTTGTATCGAACAGGTAATGCAGAACATATTCGAACGAAATACGGAATACATGTCTTTGTTTGAAAAGGGTGTTGGTGGCGTACGAGTTTCACTTATTTATATAAGGAAAATTGATAATGTTCTATAACTTATTTAAGGAAACTTATGTGTATGTTTTGCTTAAAGCAATTTACCTACTTAAGGAAAACTGCTGGAAGGGTTTATATTATCGAGTAGAGTGCGTTGTGATTTTCTACGTGGAGAAAAAAATTTGAGTTCGACAAGGTTTTGATCGAAGTCCAAGTAGAAGTCAACAAAAATTTGTAGAAGACAAATACAAGTTAAATTATACAAGGATTTGTTAAAGTTTCTGATCTATAAATAGGGAGGTATTTCCATCAGAAAAAATTGCGCACTTACAAAGAGAGGAGTTCAAAACACTATCAAGAGATTTGAGAGAGTTTTGATAAATACTATTGAGTACTATGAGTTGAGTGATAAATTGTAAGGTTGTATTCAAGAGTCTTGTTTACAATCCGAGTGGTGTGAGTAGGAGTTGCTTGACAAGTTGAAGAACTTGAAGAGCATTAGAAGATATAAAACTAGGAATTAGTTTTGTGTCTTGTGTAGAAGCAATTAGAGTTTATAATTTCTTAGGTTACAGAGCTTTTTAATCGTTGTATTGTTTGAAATTTATAAATAATACAAAGTTTTGTTCAAAAAATTATTGTTAAGTTTAAAAAAAAACAGAAACGAGTAGTTTGTACGTGTTCCTTTGAAGAATTCAGGAGGGTAGAATTCCAACAATTTTGAAACCAAAGGTGGATGTCAAGGGTATTTTGGAGTCAATAGGTGAATGAGAAGGACATTTTGGAGCCAATAGGTGGATAGAGGGTAGTTTTATACCATTTTCAATACTTTAAGGATATTTTAGGCCATTTTTTTTTAAAAAAAAATTAAAGTTAGCAAACCATGTAGAAGAACAACTAAAGTTCTTATCACATAATTAAGCATCAATTAATTTAAATTTGTGAAGCTAGAGTCATTCTTTAATAATAATCAAGAGGACATTATCAATGTGTGTGTCTCCATTTTGCATACTTGCCTTTAAATTATTAAATATTGATATTTATTATAAATAATAATATTTTATCCACATAAATTATATTATTTATGAGAGGAGTAAAGGAAAAAATTATGAGAAGAGGAAAAAGCATATCAATTTAGGTAGAGATTTTTTATTTCAAAAAAATTTATAATTATTATATACATATAGATTATAGATGAAAAATATTAATAAACCAGATACTTAATTAGAAATTATTCTTAATAAGTCTAAAACTCATTAACATTGTAATTAAACTTACACCATCAAATATGTAAATATTTTATAACAATTTAATTTATAGAAGGGGTAAAACCGTAATTCAACTTTCAACTTTTTTTTCATTGTTTTAGAAATATATGATATGATATGATTAACATATTACCAATGAGTTGCTAAAATATTTACCAACGACAAGAATGTGTTGTTAAATTTACCAACCAAATATAAATGTATTGGTAAATTAGTAACGAAATGTAATTTGTTGGTAAACTTCCAACCAATACCCAATTAGTTGGAAATTTTGCCGACGAATAAAGACTGTAGTTAGTAAATTACTAACATCAATATAATAGTTGGTAATATACAAATCGATCATTAATCCAATGGTAAAATTTACCAACGTATCAATTATTAGTTGGTAATGTTACATATGAATGTTTAGTTTAATAAAAACTATTATCAACTGTGATAATATTTATTTGTAAATTATTAATTACTACTCCCTCTGTCACAATTTTTGTGACTTACTTTCCTTTTTAGTCGGTCCAAAATGATACATTTCCATATTAAGTAACAATTTAACTATAAAATATCTATTTTACCCTCAATGAAATGATTTACAACCACACAATTTTTTATCATTCATTTTGTACCACACGTTTTAAAAGTCTTCATTTCTTTCTAAAACACTATGCCTAGTCAAACTACCTCATAGAAAATGGAACAGAGGGAGTAACATATATTTGAATAATCGGTAAATTCACCATTTGAATTTGAAATTTTTTGTAAATCACCGTCTAGTGTTGATGCTCTGATATTCAATGTTGTTAGACGTTTTAACTTTTAACTTTTTGCGAAAACTATACTATTATCGATATTTTTGGTAAACGTGCTCTGATTTGTACTTTGTTAGTGTCATCTCACGACCCAAAAATCACAAGTCGTGATAGCACCTATGTTTCCAACCAACATATTTTAATAAACTTAACTAACTAATGAGTGAAAAGACAACAATTAGAAAAATCTCCAACACTGAGTTCCTTATAAATACGAATAAGGAAAACTGGAAAAAAAATACTACCCAAGAATTGGTGTCATAAGTACAAAAGCTTCTAAAATACGATGCAAGTCTGAAACTAAAATGACAAATCTAACATAAGGTATATCCTGTCTGAATATTGAATAACTAAATAAGTAAAAGATAGAGGGAGGTGTGGGCCACGGAACAACCAAGCAGCTCACCACAACTCCAAGACACTCCAAACTCGGACTCAAATTGCTCCTCGAGATTAACTCCTACTCGGAATCAAATCTGCACCACAAAGAGTGCAACAAGTGTAGTATGGGTATGAAACCACGTATATCAGTATGTCTCATTGACCGACAACGAAGAAGTAGTGACATGAGTTTATATAAGATAAATGAATTCTTAAATTATACAAGTATATATATACTACACTTACTATTCAAGTTTCATCGATAAAGGTAATCAAACATCAAGTAATTTCCAACCACCAAACAAAACACATAATCATCAAGAATGAATGGTGTGATAAAATGCAATGCAATATGATACCATGAAATGATATGTCTTAGAATACCTAGTACTCACGCAACCGTATATACATGATACTCCTCGGAAATACATAGAGACTTCATGATACATGGGAGACTCGCAAGGTCCATATACCGACACGGACGATCTTCACGTGTCTGTGCGGACGATCTCAACGCACTATCATAATATCAAAAAAATTCCGCACAGACGGTCTCCACGTGCCCAAATTACAATCTTAACATCTCACCGTCCCCAGCACGGAGGATCTCTACATGCCCAACTTATACTCAGTCTCATGTGAATGCATGTATACAATATTATTTCAATATAAGGGGATGATGATGCATCTCAATCAATCAATATCAACATGATACATAATCACCTCAATTATCACAACTATACGAGTAAAATAAATAAAACACCATCACAAGGATTTTAAGTCAATAATATATCATCTAATGCCCATATGCTTTGGCATTCTCACATTACAATCCACATTTTATTGTAGTAACTTTCCCTTTTATAACACTGGTACTCGTACCAATGCCCGTCACACCATTAATACGAGACCTCCATCTTTCTCCCTTACCCCTTGTCTATTCTATTTTTTAAAAATATTTAATTAGGAAAAACATCCTTCAACAAGTCTAAAAAGTCATAACATACCTTAAAATGTCGACTCATATCACGAATCCTCAAGATAGTTCCTTCCCTTTTCGCAAAGTTTTGGAACGTTCCCAATCTACCAATTATGCAACACTCGTAAGTAAGCGAGTTTGAAGACACTCAAATTATCATATGTCTATCATAGACCCTAACACTCACTCATATCTCTAATCAAGCTCCAAATCCTGATATAATTTATATGCCAAAATTATCATATTTGTTATATTTCAAGCCAAGAATTTAACCTTAATCTCTCCAAATATTCTTACAACTCAATGTTAAATCATATAATATACACCTAATAATTAATTACCTATCTCCATATATCAAAATTAATATCTTGATTTGGTAAATAAATAAAATAAGAACAATTCTATCAGTTAACAGCGCAAAGCACTGCAAGTCGTCTAAAACCCATTACGTAAACAAAATGCCAAATTCTAAAATGTCATTACCAATTAACAATCATTGGCAATGATTGCCTAATGATTGGACCCCACCATTCACTATATTTTCTCAATAAGAAAAGAAAAGAATTTTTTTTTTGCAGATCTATTCTAATTTCATCTTTTCATAATAATTAATTAAAAACAACATTTAAACGAGAACACCTATGAAGAAAAGTAACATTATTCCTTGTTGCTATATTCCAATTAATTAACCTAGTTAATCCTCTCCTTATGATCATCATGGGTGTAACAACCAATAAAAAATAATCGATTCTTCCCACAAAATTCTAAAAAGAAAAATCAATACTACACCTGCGCACTACTATTTCAAATTGATATATATACCTTACTAATTCAAGAAAAATCTGGTTATAATCCATATCAAAACAAGAAAGTTTCAGTTGCTTCCTACCTGTCGCTTCGCTTTGTTCCTCGCGTTTACAGTATTTTCTAACCCTTATTCCCTTCTATTCTGATAATAATTAAGTATTAAAAGTGTCTAGTCCCACTAACTTAATTTAACTACATGGGTCAAGTATAAGAGGGTATAAAGAAATTATGGATATGACCCACTAACTATTAACTATTTTGATTATTCAATACAATATTCATCAACTATATACTCTTAGTCACCGAATGTTTCAAAATTTCCATTTATATATTTTTTCGGGAAGGATCAAATTAGTCCTAGTTCTTAAAACGACCTAGCGGGTCGTTACATCATCTACCATCAAATCAAGTATTCGTCCTCGAACGGTAAAAGAATAAAAAGAAACTAAATGCTTAAAATAAAAGTGAATATCTTATCTTTGAGTCCAACTCACCCTGTCAAGTAGCATATCAAAACCTTCCTTTGTACTTTTACTGAAATAATTTCTTTCGACCTCAACTTTCAAATTTTTCCATCCATGTTAGTTACCAACTTCTCCTCAAAAGAAAGACTCCAATCAAGTAGCATTGAATCTCATATGCACCATCCAAAAATCCACCTGAGTACCCTATTCTTTCAGTATAAACCTTTAGAAATGAGATGTAAATTATGTACTTCAATAAAATAATAGAAATGGTTATCTTATACAATAAACTATATATAGATTTAGGCTAACTTCTCCGAACTAAAAGTAGTTTGAATTGATAGGAAATATATAGACTTGGTCACTCGATCAACTATAACCCGTAGTATATAAAACTTACACCTAGTACGTCAAACCTACCACAAATCCATAGCATTCCGCTCGCATTTTAACCATAGTATAAACATCATTTTTAATTCGGGTCTCCAAACTTTTGATTTTCCTACTTTGCTTACTAAGAATCCCAACACCGGGATACAACTATAATATACATCTCTTCATAGGACACCCCCAATAATGTTACTTCAATTCGCGATACATCTTAATATCCTAACTAAAATACCTCAAATTAAGGGTCATTCATGATAGCTTTTTCAAAGTACATACATAAGAAATACACATACATGTGACCCTTATCCTCAAAGCTTCTTCTCCATCCAAAATTTCCTTTCTTGGATTCTCCCTGTAAAATCTATCTCGAATGTCAAATAAGTCTTCATCACCAAGCTGCCCAACTTGAATATGCCCCCATAAGAACTACCTCACTTTCATGTAAATAATAATTCTATCATATTTTAAAATATCAAGTTTCACAAGTTATTAACTAAGGACTTGACATTCATATCCAAAGGCCGCTCTCCCATATGTAAAAAAATTATACTACCCATGTTCATCGTCTTTTAACCTAACACATCTACTATGCCATTCGTCTTGTCCAAATGATAAACAATAATCATTTCATAGTCTTTTAGTAACTTTGACCATCATCATTATCTCAAAATTTAGATTTTTTCTTATTAAATATTATACTAAAACACCTCGCAATATACGCTATAAATGTAATGTCTCTACTTTTTTAATGAACGCACTATCAGCATCAAGTTTAAGATATAACTAAGACCTTTATTTTCATGAACTTTCAATTCTGTCGAAGCAAAATCTATCACTTAACTTTCTACATTAATAACAAACCAAAAGATAACCAGAAAGAAATACCACCCAAACATAGCTGCTATTTGGAACCTAAAATAGTGTTTTGTTGACCTTCAAATTCGATCTCCACCGTTCAAATCAACCACCAAGATGTCAGGCACAGTAATTCAAAATTTCGGCCCAATCAAACGGATAGTTAATCGAAATACACAATATGAAGGTTGCTAGTAAAAAAAAAAAAATACAGTGAAACAAACTTTTTTCTTCTCTCTTCTCTCCTGTTGAAATCTCTCTAAAAAAAAAACCTCGCTTATATCCCAATATCTTTCAAAGAAAATACTAATGAGTAATTAAAATGTTCTCTCAAGACCCTCCTTTATTTATAGAGTTGTGATTTCCCTTACAAGTCAAAATCAACAAGGCCCAAGAACTCTAAATATCACAACTAAAATAGGTCAGACCCAATTTTTAATTGCCTCAATTCTCTTTGGATCACTCATAATACATTTCTTGATTACTACACATTTCAACCATGACACCAAACTAATCGAAACCCAGAATTTTTTAAAAAAACGTGAATAAAGCTTTAATTTTTTTTCCAGATTTTAAAGATCCATCCTCAAGTAATGCAGGTGACCCTTCCTACGATTGGAGTATAACAATATATCCTCGATGAAAATAATAACAAAGGAATCTCAATATGATAGAAACACCCAATAAAAGTATACTTGATCCAACAAAGATCTCTTACTCAACAAATCTTGTTATCTTTCTTTCAAATTCACCGGAGCATTCTAATAAGAAACAATAGAAATAGTCCAAGTGTCTAACTATAAGTCAATACTAAATTATATATAAAACTCACATGGAATACCCTAAAAAAACTCTTTCACCATTAGAGTTGTCTCTCAAGGAGACATATCATCACTAGTATCATAAATATATGACGAATAGGTGATGCAACACTTGTTACAACACATTGAACTTTAGAGACAAAAATAACTTTCTTAAATGGGAATTGAGACTATCATTCCACTAAATTTTTAAATGTTAGACATATATGAAGTCTACCACACTCAGAATATACTTATGTTTGTCCACGTGTCATATACTACCAAATCAACAACATAAGATCGATGTAATCGATATACAACTACGAATCATATAACAGTTAAGAATATGTGAAAAATAGAAGAAGAGCGTCAAAACATATTAAAATCTAAATACGAAGTAGATCTACACTCGAAATAAAACTACAGTCAACTGAGAGCATATTGAATGATACATTGAACCACCTTTAAAATCCCAATATAATTAGTTGTTTATGAAGGTAGTATTTCCAAACACTTCTATATTGGATTAAGATCCATTTCGCGATTTATAATAACTACGCATACATCTCTATATGTGTCCTCATGCAGCTTCATACAACTAGCCATTTCAAAATTTCTTAACTAAAAAAAATATTTTCCCTCTTATTTTCAATTATTATCACTAATCCTCATTTCAATATCTGGAAAGGTCCTTAAAATATTTATTTATCACTATTTATCAATAACCCTCAATTTAAACGTCTTTACTGATTGATATTTACGTTTTAACCATTTATGATCTTTTGATGTATTAGACTTAACCAACCTTGTGACTTCTGTCAAATAAATATCAAGATGATCATAGTGTCATTAAACTTGAACTTTTCAAATTAAATTCAATATACCTCCACTCTAAAGGATAAAAAGGAAATCTTCCATAAAAATCTTATAATAAATCTTATCGTCTCAAACGTCATCAAAAGTGATCACATTTTATATCTTTATCTTTTCTCAACTTCTCCTCGTAGCCTTATCATAATCACTAAACTCTTAATTGACCAATTAAATCTTCCTAACCTTACACTTATCTTCAAGAAATCGACATTACAATTTTTCACTTCTAAATTATTCATTAATAGTAAGCAAGAGTCATAAAATTGTACTAATAAATTCAAATGAAATTTCAGTATCCTTGTCTGAATAATACCTCAAGAAAAACGAGTCTTAGTATCTCCAATCTTGTCAATTTCCTTATTTTGAATTAAAAGGCTCATTATCAAGATATTTTTCTGACCATGTAATATATGTACTCAACCACGCATAGTCATCCCCTTTCACAAGGGTCAAATTTGAAGTTGTCTCCTCACTTTTGATAAAAGAATGAAACAAAAAATTTTGACCTTAAACCAAACCACACACGCACGATAAGGAATGAAACAAGAAAGTTTCCTAAAGTCCTATAGCCTCTCGAAGATAAGTAACGGACGTCTCTGCACCGATCCGCAAGACTCTACTAGACTTAGCTCTTGTACTCGTGAGACCGATGAACCTAGGGCTCTAATACCAAGTTTGTCACGACCCAATATGAGTCGTGAGTGGAACCCACACTTAACCTCCTAGGTGAGCGAACAAACAAATCTAAACCACAACATATACCAATAGTTCAACTATGAATAACAAAAATTATGTGGAAGTTCCAAAACTTATTAATGTATCATTTCCCAAAACATGAAAGTCATCACATCAACGGCATCTTATCTCCATATACTAAGTCTAATAATATTGAAAATGCTGAAATAGGTGAATTAGATGGTCCATGTTTGAAATTTAAGGACTCACGACATAAATGAGAGAATCCAGCACGAGCTAGAAATAATAGCTCGCCCTGAACTCTGATGTGCTGGAGACTGGCTAGAGATAAGGGGCGAGTCGAAGTCAATGGTACACTTGCTGAACTCCACAAAAGAACAACAAGAAAATAGAAGTAGGGGTCAGTACAAGGAACACGTACTGAGTAGGTATCATCGGCCCACACAAAATAGAAACCAATATATATTGAATAATAATATAAAATCAACTACAATACTTTACAGGTGGCAAGAAACAAACACATGAACAAGTGACAACAACACCATAGTAGGTACACCATCAATCACAACATCAAGCACACCTATGAGGACTCATGCCTCCACACAATACTCATTTGGAAAATGGGTTCATTGAGATTGAGTATATTAAGTTAATTCAATATTCCTTTCCTTTAATGTAATTGGATCGGAGTGTAACGCTCTGATACGGTATTATTGGATCGGAGTGTCACGTTCCGACACAATAACATTAAAGGAAATCAATCTTCAATTAACTTAATATACTCAATCTCAAATAACCCATTTTCCAAATGAGTATGGTGTGAAGGCATGAGTCCTCATAGGTGTGCTTGATGTTGTGATTGATGGTGTACCTACTATGGTATTGTTATCACTGGTTCATGTGTTTGTTGCTTTCCACCTGTTAAGTATTGTAGTTGATTTTATATTATTATTCAATATATATTGGTTTCGATTTTGAGTTGGCCGATGATACCTACTAAGTACGTGTTCCTTGTACTGTCCCCTACTTCTATTTTCTTGTTGTTCTTTTGTGGAGTGCAACAAGTATACCATCGACTTCGACTTGCCCTCAGCTCTAGCCAGTCTCCAGCGCATCAGAGTTAAGGTGAGATATTATTTCTAGCTCGTGCTGGATTCTCTCATTTATGTCATGATGTTCTTAAATTTTGGACATGGACTATCTGATTCACTTATTTCGGTATTTTCATTATTCTTAGACTTAGTATTTGGAGATTAGATGTCCTTGATGTGATGACTTTCAGGTTTTGAAAAATGATACATTAATAAGTTTTGGAATTTCCGCATAATTTTTGTTATTTATAGTTGAACTATTGGTATATGTTGTGGTTTAGATTTATTGGTTCTCTCACCTAGGAGGTTAAGTGTGGGTACCAGTCACGACTCATTTTGGGTCGTCTAACTATTATTTATTTTAATTATTCAATACAATATTCATCAACTAGATACTCTTAGTCGCCGAATGTTTCAAAATTTCCATTTATATATTTTTTCGGGAAGGGTCAAAATAGTCCTAGTTCTCAAAACGACCTAGCGTGTCGTTACATGTTATTATCTTCGAAAACTCATTTTTGAACTAACAGGAAGGTTGGTTCAAGTTTTGAGGCTTCCGTTTTTGTTTGTGCCGTTAAGTATTTTAAATCTTATGTTTTTATCAAAATTTAACTTTGGATAATATTTTTGTGAAAGTGGTTAGATGAAAATTTCGTTAGCGTAATTAATTTCAAAGGTCATTTTTTATCTAATAGGATGGTTCGTTAAAATTTTGAGGCTTTCGTTTTTAGTGTGCGTTAGGTGTTTTAAATTATAAATTTGTGTCAAAATTTAACTTCTGTCAATATATTTGATAAACGCCCTCAGATGAGAATTTCATCAGTGTAGTTAAATGCGGAAGGTTATTTTTTATTAATAAGATAAAGGGTTCGGATTTTGAGACTTTCATTTTTAGTTTGTGCCATAAAGCATTTTAACTTGTAAGTATTGACCAAAATTCACTTTTAGTCAATATTTTTGGTAATCTTGCTCGAATTGAAATTTTGTCACAACGGTTAGCCGTATAAGTTCAATTTTTATCTCATAGGATGCTGGTTCGAATTTTGAGACTTTTCTTTTCAGTTTGTGTTGTTAAGCGTTTTAACTTTTAACTTTTGGCTAAAAACTGAATTAGATCAATTTTTTTTGAAAAACAACAAAGTTAGCTCTGGAAGGTCATTTTTTTTAATAATAGGATGGTTGGTTTGGATTTTGTTAGGCGTTTTAACTTTTGAGTTTTGGCAAAATTTAGTCTTTGCATAACATTTTTTGTAAACAGGCTCTGATGAGAATTCCGTCAGGGCGAGTTAGTTTTGGAAGGTCATTTATATATCTAATAGGATGATTTGTTCAGGTTTTGAGGATTTCATATTCAATTTTTGCTGTTAGGAGTTTTAACTTTTATGTTTTGTGAAAAATTTAGATTTGGTCAATATTTTTGGTAAACGTGCTCAAACTAAAATTTTTGATAATGATGTGTCATATTGAGATTAATTTAACTTGTTATCACATATTTTGCATTGTTTCATTCAAATATGATTTATAAATTGATATAAATATTTTTGGATTTATATTCGTGTACTTAGATTTTAAAGGCAATAAATTAATAAATATGTCATAATTGAATAATCATTCATTTAATAATATTTTGAACATATTGTCAATCAATTAACAACCTAATATTAAACTTGAATGATATATTACCAACAAAAACTAACAATAGATTAGTAAATTTATTAGAAAAAAGAATAATCATACTAACGTGCTTAAAATTTATTACCAACAAGAGTTGTGGTTGAGTGCTAAGAACTCCTCCATTCTTAACCAAGAGGTCTCGGGTTCGATTATCCTTGGGCGCGAAGTTGCCATTGTTAGGGAGTAATTTACCCTCCAATATTGGACTTCCCTGCTCACCAAAACTGCCAAAGAAATCGAATAATAAAGAAAAATATTGACAAACTCCTTTTCAAGTTGTTCGTAAAGGTACTAACGATATACTAATAAAAACTTAGTTGGTGTTATCAACGGAAATTTCAGGGTCATGTTTCAACATTTTGTAACAACATCTTTAGGTGTTTACTGACTGATACCAACAAATTAAATTTGGTTGGTAGTATTCATCAACAAGCCTTTTAGCAACAAATTAATATAAGTTGGCATTTGGTGGTAATTCAATTTACCCACAAATTTTTTGGTTGATAATTGGGGTTCCTTTTGTAGTGTATATTTTGCCTATATATTCATATTTAGTTTCATGAAGATTCACATTCAAGATTATCTTTTTTATTCTTCATTATATTTATTTGTGAATTAACTAACATGTAACAAAAAAGAAGTACATGAAGACAAGATATATTTCATTCTCAAGTATTTTTTTAAATTTTATATACTTGATTTTTTTATATATTTTATTTATTTACTCCTGTATTATCATTCACCAAACAAGTATGATAAATTTTTTTTGTAATTATGAATATTTTGTTGTCAATATAGAATTCTTCTTTTTAATTGTTAGTATTTTGGGATATAATGTTGTTTGATTATAATATTTATTAGATTTGAAGAGATAATTACTATTTAGTATTGTGAGTTCTATTGAAAAATAATATATACATATATACTACATATAGTTTATGTTTCTTTCTTTCTTTTAATATTATTATATTTTAATTTGTTTATGAAATTTTATTTATTCATATAATTTTATTTTATTCAATTAGTAGTATATGATGAAAAGTTTGACATATGAAACAAAATATGGTGACATATCTACTTGCAAGGGAAGATGATCAAAGGAAAAAAATTAAGCATAATTAGAAATTATTTTTGCTAGAATTTTGTTTTTACTTTGACTTGTATTAGTAACTTAGCTACTTTGCTAGAAGCTTTTAAATTTTGGTTTGTATAAATAATTTAGCTACATGTATTGTTGATTTTAATTATTTGGTCCTTTACTATTCTGCCTTTTTTTTAAGCACAATAAATATAATATATCACTTCAGCAACATAAAAAAAATCATGATGTTTGGAATTTCAATTTTTTCATACTTGCAAAAAAGTAATTGAAAAATAAAATATTATTTTCATAATGTCATTCTTTGGTGTAAGTACTAATATGTTTTCATCGCTATTTTTTTTGTTTGAAATGTATTTATAATTATGCAGACACCAATTATGTATTTTTGTTCACTTTTTTTTTTTTTTATATTTTCACTCCTTATTTACATTTATTTATTTTACAAATAAAAACACTGCATAATTATTACTACATTTAATGTCTAATAAAATTGTACATTTGAATTATTCATAACTTATATCTCTTCATCTAGCTGGTAAGTTATGATCTTAAATATTTTTCTTAACTCTTGTGCCCTTTTCATATTTTTTACAAGTATAACTTGCATAAATATCACAGTGTAAAGTCTAAATTACATCTTATCCCTATTCTTTTTATTTTTTAAAAATCTCTTAAAATATCAGCCATCCGGATACATATTATAAATGTGGTTGTTGCACTTAAAAAGGAAAATGAAACAAAAAGTCAAATTAAAATCTCATAATTTATGTTATTCAGTTCATATTTACTGTGTCAATCAGAATTGTAAATCCTAAAATAACAAACCAATTCAAAATTCAAAATTTCATCCCATCTTTATTTTTGTTTCAAACCCACGCCAATAAAAAAAGTAATAAATATATGGAATAGTACACACTTGTACTAAATATGAGTGTATTCACATAAACACTTAAGGACTATGCATGATCAAGGAAAGCTCATCCTAAAGGAACATGTCCGTTCTAGAAAGTTAAGTCACTTCACTTTCTTAAATCGTTACTTATGATTCATGCTTTGAATGTGACATGTTCTTATGAAATTAAGGCATATTACTCATTTTCTATATGAACATAATACCTTCGAATCATGAATATAATTTTAGAACAACTTAAACAAAACTTATTATTTTTGCTCCCTTAGGCCGAGAGTTCACCTCTCTAGCCTTAGTTTATTTTTCAGTCTTTTTCATCTTTCTGTTATGTAGTTCAATAATCTCCTTTTGTCCTATGTTTTACTTAAAAGTGCAATGATTCATTGTAGTCCCATACCTATAATGAACTGAGTGTGTAACTCACAAGACTAAGGAAATGATTTAACTACTCTACTCATGAGCCATACTTCTCATTTTTTGTTAAATTGGGCATGAATATATTTATAAGTCAATCTTTATTGTCTATGCCCTTTGATTGATTATTTGAGATATCTAGATCTGGGGACATATATTCATACTCCAATATTAGAATAAACCACTAACTTGTCAAAACTTCATTCTTATCAACATTAATAATTGACATTCTTAAGCCCTTGCTTTACTTAATTCACTATGAACTTACGTTTCTACTTATTTACTTTGTTTTTAACATTGAACATGCTACATTCATTATTTTTTACGCTCTTAAAGAATTCTTTAGCATTAAAGAAAGTTGATCATGTGAGATAACATAAAATGTAGTGTCTCCTCCACACCGAAAAGGGGTGGTTCACTAGTTAAGGTGAACCAAGTTCTGTGTCTACCCCACACCGAAAAGGGGGGTTCACCATCTAAATTGAAACCAAGTCAGTGTATTTACCACATCTAAAAGAGGGGTTCATGGCTGTAGTGACCCAAATACTTCCCTGAGCTTTAACCGACATAGATCAGGTAAGTTAAACATAAAATCCTGTGTTTCCCCCACACCGAAGAGAGGTGGAATCACCGGCCAAAGTGAAACCTACTTCTAGCGTACCTTTATGCTGGCAAACATAGTTGGAAGACTAGGAGACGTACGGAGACCCTGGTCTACCTGTGTGGTGATCTCATCTCATGAGGCTCACATGTGCCGGCACAAGGTCATTGCTAGTCTATCGGTGCTAAGCTCAAATCTATTTTACTTTATTATCTTTTAGTGTTGACTCAAACATTATGAAAGCTTGATTGTAGTTATGATGTATACTTAAATCTATGCATGACTGGTCATCCCTTTATTTGCTTGATGAATATCAACTTAAGTCTTACATTATAATCATGGTGCGAGTAAGACTTGTCTTACGGACTCTAGCACCCTCTTATGTGAGTATTTTTGAGATAATCGATTAAGTATAATTGAGAATTTTCTCACTTATTTTAACACTCTATATTAGTTAAATTTTATAACTTAAGCTTTTAGTTATTTCATGACTCACCTTAACTTATTAAACGTTTATTGGTAGTTTTGTGCAATTCTTTATAAAGTTATAACTACATATACAATGCTATTACGTTCATAAGTTTATGTGGATAGGGTATGTTGGGACTTGTCTCATTGATTGAAATACCCTATGTTATGAGTTTATTGATGTAGAGGTTGGTATCACTTTACATGATTTTGAAGTTATATGATTTGACATAGTTTTACAAGTCAATTTGTTGACATAAATCACAATTTCACCAGTTACTTATCATAACATTATCACAAGCCATGGCAATTACTTCATAAATACATTATAATAATCGACCATGTTAACAAGACAACTTTAAACCTTTGATTAGCCTATGAAACAATTCAACGAATAACCTATAACAATTTCATCTTCTTGAACACAAGTAGGCATTAAAACATTTAACATCTCATTTAATAACCTAAGTTTTCATATCTAACATGTTAGTTTCATTCGACATATAAATCACTAAAACATACTCATAATGATCAGTTAGAAAAACATACAATCAATATGCTCTAATTTCGCTATTCTTGACTTTAAAATTTTTGAAAATTCTCTTGGAGAAAGGAATTCAGGAGAGAAAACCCATATCTTACTATAGAATTAAATCTACGTAGATCACCTTGCACTTCGCACGAAAACCTTGAAGAACTTTCTTGAAATCGCCTAGGGTTTCTTTATGTTTTCACTTGTTTTTAGTTGTAGAGTTTTGATAAATAACGTGAGTCTATGTCTTTAAAAAGAACTGAATGTTAATTAATTCAATATTAGACTATATAAATTAACTAAAATAACTTAATTATCTAATTACCAAAATACCCCTCCTAAATTCACTAAAAATAAAAGAACGCTTCACTTAAACGAAATCTGAAAATTGCTTAGTGGTTTCGGTTTTGTCCATATAAATTAATTAATTAAGTTGCTAATTTAATTAATTAAGTATCCTAGGGTATTTAATAAAGTACCCCGAAGTTGTTAGAAGCATAATCAACCCTTTGGACCATCCTAGGTTAGGTACTAGGTTGTCTTTTAGTTAGTTACACGATTTGGTGTCACCCAACTAGGTTTTAGGTTGTCGGATCCCTTAATTAGTTATTTTTGGTTGGTCCTAGGTTAGTTAGTTAGTTAGGTCAGTTAGTTAGGGTATAGGACTAGTTAGGGAGCTTGGTCCCATGTGGCTGGACCCTGACGTGTGCTGTCCCCAACCGCTCTAACCGAATCAGTTAGAGTGGTCCCTTAGTCGATTGCACGTGTGTTTTCACATGTGCTGCGTGTACTTTCCTAACTAACTATTCTGGTAGATTCATTTGGAATGTTTACTTATTGTCCCAAGGATCCTCATTATGTCCCTGGGCATGGCTTAATATACATGATCATTTTAAATGGTTATGTGTTATGGTACTTAGACTTGACGCTTGGATGCCTAGTACCTAATGTGTTGAGTTCAACATCAATAATTTTAGATTAGGGTATTCATTGCAGGCACAATTCATAAACAAGGTAGGGTTATATTTTTATACTTGTGTATACATAGAAATTGGCTAACACCCTTAAGCCATATTCTATAATATGCCCAATATTTCTCAATATTGGGCATTGGGATTCCTATGTACCCCAATACGCATTCTTAAAATCTTACTAGGCTCTTAACTAGACATGTACATTTTCTGGAATGTTACATTATCCCCTCCTTAATAACATTCGTCCCCTAATCACACTACACATCTGTTGAATCAAAGAGGGTATTTTCGAAAAAGCACATTAACATACTTGAAATTTTACTCTTTGTGAATATCTGATTCACAACTTACTTTAGATGATGCACATTACTCTAAGCTTATCTGACGATTCATATCTGAGATTGACGAACTTCCTTCTCAATCCTACTTTAACTTACTGCACATCGCACGCATGCAACACATAAATCACGCAAACGCTATACAAAACAGCAACATAAATGCAAGCATGAACTCATATTAACTCATATGGTGCAAGTATAAAACACACAGTTATGGAATTTGAACACCAAAACCGCCTAATGCACTCAGATTTAGTGTTTCATTAACGAAATTGGACTAACGAAGAGTATATATAACCTCAAGAACTGAATAACTGAGGGTAACAGGATCTCACATCGGCCTCGACATCTCATGTTGCTCCCTCAACAAGGTGGTTCCTCCATAACACCTTTACGATTGCAACCTCCTTTTTCCTTAACCGTTTCACTTAGCGATCTAAAATTTCAACGGAAACCTCTTTGTAAGAAAGGTTCTCATTGACTCCTAACCCCTTAGATAACATTTTGTTGGCTTTAATATTGTAAACTGTTTGTCTTGTTGGATTTGAACCACACCCTTCCAATGTCGACTCTAACTTATTTGGAAACTGAAACCTTACTACCCTATTTCGATAGTCTATGGTAGTATAGCATTCATGGAGCCAATCCATACCCAAAATTGTATCAAAATCAAGCATGGTTAATTCTATTAGATCCGCATAAGTAACTCTATAAAGAATAGTTATTGGGCAATCTGTATATACCCTTTAGGCCCTGATACTCTCTCCTATAGGAGTACTAACTAGAAATGGCTCATGTAATATCTCAGGTTTCAAGTCAAATGTACTAGCGACTAACGGAATAACAGAAAACAAGGTAGATCCCGGATCTATCAATGCATAAACAGGAAAAGAAAAGACAAGGAAGTGTTAAGTAACCACATCAGCGGACTTCTCTTGTTCCTCTCTTCCTTTCAACGCATAGAATCGGTTTCTCTTGGGAGGTTCGGCTGCAGCAGTGGGATTAGACCGAGGTTGAGTATCTGTGTTGGCCTAATTCTTCTCATTTGGGAAGTCCATAACCACGTGCCCACTCTTTCCACACCCATAGCATATATTAAAGTTTACCATGCACTCCCCTCCATGCGAACGACCACACTTACCACACATCTTTCTGTCACGCTGGGCATTACTATCATTGCCCTTCTTGTGAAGACCAGTTCTTCAGTCTGACACCTTAGACCACTCGGCCATCTTAATTCTTGTGTTCATTTTTATCCATGTACACACAAGAAGGAAGTTAGATGCTAGAATGACACTAAATGTCAAAGCTTTAGGTAGCACGATAAAGAGTAGAAGAAGGGAAGATTCCTAACATCACAAAGTCTCTAAGTCATGATTGCGTGAACTTCACAACCATAAGTTAGAAACTATGCAACGTGGTTGTGTTGAGCCTTAGTTCCTAGGTAATTTAACCTCATGCTCTAATACCAATTTTTTCACACCCGGATTCTCGAATCTGAATGCAACCGGCGTCGTTAACCTCTCAGAGGTCGCAGACAAGACTCTTCTTAGCTTTCATCACAATCATACAGTTTAATTTGTGAAAAATTTAAAACTTTTTAAAATACTTAGACTTCATATAATACTGCATAAGAGTGATATTCTAATAACCTCAAACTAAGCAACCATCTATCAATAGATTAAAAAAATGAAATGATGGATCATAATAATAATAATAGTTTGCCAAATCGGCCTTCTTACAAATGCTTGAACAAATATTTGAAATGAAACTCTAGGGACATCACCCACTAGCTATATCTAATGTACTAAGCTATAATAATTAATGTAGCATCCTCGAACTCAAGAGGACCTACCAAAGTCTGGAAATCGCTAATCCAAACTGCTTCGTCTACTGTTCAATCTTTTCTAGAACTTGTGCTTATAAAATAGTAATAATATATGGGGTTAGTACACACTTGTACTAAGTATGGGTGTATGCACATAAACACTTAAGGACTATGCATGATCAAGGAAAGTTCTTCCTAAAGCAACATGCCATTTCTAGAAAGGTAAGTCACTTTACTTCTTAAATCGTTACTTATGATTCATGATATGAATATGACATGTTCTCATGCACTTCAGGCATACAAATCATTTTCTATATGAACATAAGACCTTGGAATCATGAAAATAATTTTAGAACAACTTAA
This sequence comes from Solanum habrochaites, assembly GCA_027704765.1. Classification (NCBI taxonomy): domain Eukaryota; kingdom Viridiplantae; phylum Streptophyta; class Magnoliopsida; order Solanales; family Solanaceae; genus Solanum; species Solanum habrochaites. The sequence goes on along the minus strand of JAKWJA010002498.1, from coordinate 31,531,511 downwards.
ACAAAACTTATTATTTTTGCTCCCTTAGGACGAGAGCTCACCTCTCCAGCCTTAGTTTATTTTTAAGGCTTTTTCATCTTTCTGTTGTGTAGTTCAATGATCTCCTTTGGTCCTATGTTTTACTTACAAGTCCAATGATTCATTGTAGTCTCATACCTACAATGAATCGAGTATGTAACTCACAAGACTAAGGAAATGATTTGACTACTCTACTCATGAGTTATACTTCTCATTCTATGTTAAATTTGGCATGAATATACTTATAGGACAATCTTTATTGTCTATGCCTTTTTATTGATTATTTGAGATATATAGATCTGGGACATAGATTCATACTCCAATATTAGAATAAACCACTAACTTGTCAAAACTTCATTCTTATCAACATTAATGATTGACATTCTTAAGTTCTTCCTTTACTTAGTTCACTATGAACATACGTTTCTACTTCTTTACTCTGTTGATCACTTTGAACATGGTACTTTCATTATTTTTTACTCTATTACAGAAATATTTAAAATTAAAGAAAGTAGATCATGTGAAATAACATGAATTCCAGTGTCTCCCCCACTTTAAAAAGAGGTGGTTCACTTGTTAAGGTGAACCAAGTTCTGTGTCTACCCCACACCGAAAAGTGGGGTTCACCGGCTAAAGTGAAACGAAGTCAGTGTATTTACCACACCTAAAAGAGTGGTTCATAGCTGTAGTGACCCGAATACTTTCCTGAGCTTTAACCGACATAGGTCATGTGAGCTAAACATGAAATGCAGTGTCTGCTCCACACCGATGAGAGGTTGAATCACCGGCCAAAGTGAAACCTACTGCTAGCGTACCTTTATGCTGGCAAACATAGTTCGAAGACTAGGAGACGTACGGAGACCCTAGTCAACCTGTGTGGTGATCTCATCTCATGAGGCTTACATGTGCCGGCACAAGCTCATTGCTAGTCTATCGGTGCTAAGTTCAAATCTATTTTACTTTATTATCTTTTAGTGTTGACTCAAACATTATGAAAGATTGATTGTAGTTATGAGGTATACTTAAATCTATGCATGACTGGTCATCCCTTTATTTGCTTGATGAATATGAACTTAAGTCTTACATAATCATCATTGTGCAACTGAGATTTGTCTCACGGAATCTAGCACCCTCTTATGTGAGTATTTTTAAGATAATCGATTAAGTGTAATTGAGACTTTTCTCACTTCTTTTAACACTGTATATTAGTTCAATTTCGTAACTTAAGCTTTTAGTTATTTCATTACACACCTTAACTTGTTCAACGTTTATTGGTAGTTTTGTAGAATTCATTATAAAAGTTATAACTACTTATACAATGCTATTACATTCATAAGTTTATGTGGATAGGGTATGTTGGGACTTGTCCCATTGATTGGCATACCCTATGTTATGAGTTCATTGATGTAGAGGTTGGTATCACTTTACATGATTTTGAAATAATATTATTGGACATAGTTTTACTAGCCAATTTGTTGACATAAATCACAATTTCACCAGTTACTTGTCATAACATTATCACAAGCCATGCCAATTACTTCATAAATACATTATAATAATCAATCATGTTAAACAAGCCAACTTTAAATCTTTGATTAGCCTATGAAACAATTCAATGAATAACCTATAACAATTTCATTTTCTAGAACACAAGTAGGCATTACAACATTCAACATCTCATTTAATAACACCTTAAGTTTCCAGATCTAACATGTAAGTTTCATTCAACATATAAATCACCAAAACATACACATAATGATTAGTTAGAACCACATACAATCAATATGCTCTAGTTTCGATATTCTTGACTTCAAAACGTTTGGAAAGCCTCTTGTATAAAGGAATCCAGGAGAGAAAACCCATATCTTACTGTAGAATTAAATCTACGAAGATCACCTTGCACTTCGCACGAAAACCTTGAAGAACTTGCTTGAAATCGCCTAGGGTTTCTTTACGTTTTCACTTGTTTTTAGTTGTAGCGTTTTTTTATGAATAAGATGAGTCTAAGTCTTTAAAAAGAAATTAATGTTAACTAATTCAATATTAGACTATATAAATTAACTAAAATAACTTAATTATCTAATTACCAAAACACCCGTTCTAAATTGACTAGAAATAAAAGAATGCTTAACTTAACCGAAATCTGGAAATTGATGAGTTGTTTCGGTTTTGTCCATATAAATTAGTTAATAAAGTTGCAAATTTAATTAATTAAGATTCCTAGGGTAATTACTAAAGTACCCCTAAGTTTTTAGGACCATAACCAACCCTTTGGACCATCCTAGGTTAGGTACTAGGTTGTCTCTTAGTTAGTTACACGTTTTGGTGTCACCCTACTAGGTCTTAGGTTGTCGGGTCCCTTAGTTAGTTATTTTTTGTTGGTCCTAGGTTAGATAGTTAGTTTGGTCAGTTAGTTAGAGTCTAGGACAGATTAGGGAGCTTGGTCCCATGTGGCTAGACCCTGATGTGCGCTGTCCCCAACCGCACTAACCAAATCGGTTAGAGTGGTCCCTTGGTCGATTGCACGTGTGTTTTCCATGTGCTTGCACATGTGCTACGTGTACTTCCATAACTAACTATTCTGGAAGGTTCATTTGGAATGTTTGCTGCGTGTACTTTCATAACTATCTATTCTGTAAGGTTCATTTGGAATGTTTACTTATTGTCCCAAGGATCCTCAGTATATCCTTGGGTATTGCGTAATATACATGATCATTTTAAATGGTTATGTGCTATGATACCTAGGATTGACGCTTGGATACCTAGTACCTAATGTGTTGAGTTGAGCATCAATAATTTTAGCTTAGGGTCTTCATTGAAGGTGCAATTCATAAACAAGCTTGGGTTATATTTTAAATACTTGTGTATACATAAAAATTGGCTAACATCCTTAAGCCAATATTCTATAATATGTCCAATATTTCTCAATATTGGGCATTGGGATTCGTTTTTACCCCAATACGCATTCATAAAAACCTACAAGGCTCTTCACTTGACATGTACATTTTCTGAAATGTTACAAAATGTAATGACTAAACTAAAACATGAATTAAAAAAGTGTAAAAACATAAATCATAAGGTAAACACTGTTATTGAAACTAACATATTTAAACATTCATAAGACACTTCAAGAAGTATCCTTAGTTCATTGTTGTGGGAGATTTACTTTTAATTGAATTGTCAGACCATGTGAGCTATTAACATAAAATCAGTGTCTATCCCACACTGAAAATAGGTGTCCTACTTTCAAAGGTAAAACCATGAACTTCTAGCTATTGTGGATCCACTAGATAATATCTATCTAAGACAATCATCTTATGCAGCACGTATGTATGTGGTATAGAGATTTCTACTAGAAACATGTTCTCTACTAATTTAACATCCTGTATACAAAAACATACCGCAGTGCAGATTTTGAGATGTTGCAGGTGCGACTCATAGCCGCCACCCAAGGACCATAGAGTGACCCACGGTCTGTGCTGATGTCCGTGGTTTGCATCCGTAAATCTTCCCTAGAAGCCCCAGGTTAAATTGTCTAAGCATCTCTTCCCGTGAAAAGTTATTTGTACATCAAACCAATTCAGGGTACAAGAACTTTTTTTTCATGTGCTTCTTTCAAATTCATAAGTCAGGGAACCATCAATAATATATCATCATATTCTCTCACCTTCCTCTTTATCAAAAATGCAAATAATATAAAAATAGATACAGCTATCGAAACACAACTAGAAGAAATCAATCTAATCACTAATCTTGACTTATTTTTACTTAAAGTATCCTCTGGCACAGGACTTGGTAGGGGTACATCTGGATGTTTTATGTTGTCATTATATTTGAAAGAATAAGTAAAATTCCAAGAATATATGATATGTATTTCAATGAAGTTTCTTGTTGCACCTGTGAAGCCAAAAATGACCCATTATGGCAAATATTCTCTCATATCAATATTGTAAGATAGGTTCTGCAGGACGGTGACTGTAGTATTCCCTTGTTTTTGGAAACCAGTGAAGACAACACTAATATTTTTTGCGATTGAATTATAAGTAATCCAGGCATTAGTTTATGTACCATTGGAAATTTTACTAAACCAGTTCACAGCAGCATAGGATTGCATGGAGTTGACATCAATACCTACATGATCACCCCGTGTATCATAATTGTTAGTATAGATGTCGAACTCAACTACAACAAAATGGTGATTTCTCAGTGAATATTGTTGATTAGCACTTCAAAGACAAGTTCCTCTACTGCGGCAAAGAGTTTATCAGGAATTACTGAACCTTCAGCAATGAGGAAAAAGGTAAGACCATAAACACAATTATTTCTTCCCTGTGAATTGATTCCAAAAGAGAAATGCGTTGAGAAATCTGTGACATTTCAAGAGGTTTTGTCATAAAGATAGAGTGTTTTAGAATATTTAGCTCGGCCTATGCTGAGGTTTAAACCGATTTTGGTGAATTAAATTACACTGTTTTCTGAATAAGCATCAGCTTCATATTTTATATTATGATCTTTGGGATTAAAACTATCAAAATTGAAGGAGAGTGAAGTGACAAAGGGGATTATCAAAACAAAGTATGATAAAGATGAAAAAACAGCCATAGTTAAACAAATGTATGTTGCTACACTAGTCCAAATAATAAAGTAATGTTTTTATATTTTCAAGTGGCAAAAAAGTCCTTCTATTTTCTATATTCTTATTTTCGAGGAAGCAACGAATATACTTAATTTCCTCCTATCACATCTGTGCAAGACAAATCAATTCTTTCCTTGCTGGGCTGATCTTCTTTTCTTGATTTGATTTCTCATAAATGCGATCCTAAAATGCTGGACGTGATTGCTTCTTTAAGTTGTCCCTTGACTTAAGCTTAGTGTCCTTCTCGGTTAATTTGAAGGATTCTCTTACTTTCGTGTCTCTCTCTGATTATTTGCAAGTGACAATATTTGATCTGATTGACCAAAATTTGGCTTCCCTTTCTTAGTTGGATTTTGCCTGCAGTTAGTCTTGATTTAGGCAATCAAATGAACTCCATCATTTCGGGAATATGTTCTTTGTTTATAGCTCGTTCCTTTCCTGCATAAACTCACTGGTTAGTGCATGCATTTGTCATTATTGAAATGTTTGATTATAAGAGGTTAACAATGTGATTTGAGCAGCCTGAATCAACAATCCAATCAACAAGTCAATTGGATTGGATATTAAAGTTGTGAAGGCTAGATCCTCGTCTTTGATAGTGAAGAAAGCTTCAGCATTCCATTCCTCATCAACCTTGGTAATGGCAGCATTACATGTCCATAATTATTTCCCTTGACCTGCAACCTTTCACCATATTTCCCTTCTTGTCACAATTGTAGCACTTCCCTTCAAACTTTTTTTCCACAGTGATTCTTCAAACCACCCCTTCCACGAGTTCTCTCTTTACCTTGGCTACCTTCCATCTCATCATCGTTCTTTAGATACACTGGCACCATGCGGCATAAAATTTCAGCTTCCTTTATTGACATAGAGTGAAGCTCCATCATAAGTGAAGCTTCTCCCATTTGCTTGGCCAAAGATTCCCGTCCAACTAGAATATTCTTGAATTCTACAAGTGAAGGTTTAATTTTCCATCCTTGTGTACCAGCAATGAAGATATTCATGCTTCAGAGCATGATGATGATTCACTTCATCCTCGTCCCTCCAATTGGAGCTTGTGGATCTAACTGTGAAATCTCTCTACATAACATCTTTACCTTATGAGAGTATTGTGCTATCAAAATTAATTAACTCTTTAAGAGTTGGAGGCTCGTGTCATTTTTTCTATTAAATAACCTGGTGAATGTAACCCAATTCTGCTTTGGGGTAGTGGCATCTTGTTTGTGCTCAAGCACATCCTCTTCTTGAGTTGTTGCTTTCAAGACGAATATAACCTTTCCTGGTTTTATCTTCCACTTCCGTAATGTGGTATTTGCATCTTCTACTTCTAGTTGTGTCACCTCAGTGCCATTTACAATCTCCCACAATTAATCTTTCCCTTGCATATAAGACAATATACAAGTCACTCATGTAATGTAGTTGATGTTGTTGAAATTTTTCATTCCACCACCAGCCTGTAGGGCCGTCATATCATCGACATCATCTCAATAGAAAGAAAAACTACAGTAAGTGATTTTCATAGAATAACCTCGCGCTGATACCAAATTAAGAGCTGAACAAAATAATAAGTTTAATACAAAGTATTGTAGCGGAAGAGTAAGATAAGCAGTGTGCAGAGAAAATGATGGATATATTTTATTCCATCGGTTAATGGTCCTATAAATACTTACAAAAACTATCAGCAACACATAAATAAGAAAACTATTAAATACTCAAGAAATATCAACCTAACAACTTAAAGCTAAAAAATAGTTGTATCACACACTGGGTCAAATTAAAAACCAAGACTGATGTTATAGATATTTAACAAGAACTTCTTTCAAATTCATTGTTCATGGAACAATCAATAATATCAAAGATAGTGCTATCGAAACACAACCACCAGAAAACAATCCAATCACTAGTCCTGACTTATTTTTTCTTGAAGTATCCTCTTGCATAGGGCTTGGTTGGGGTACATCTGGATCAGTTATGTTTCCATTATATTTGAAAGAAGAAGTAAAATTCCAAAAATATATGGTATATATTGCAGTGAAGTTTCCTGTTGCACCTGAGAAGCCAAAAGTTACCCATTCTGGAAAATATTCCCTCAGATCAAATTAAAAACCAAGACTGATGTTGTATAATTTTAACAAGAACTTCTTTCAAATTCATTGTTCACGGAACCATCATTAGTATCATCCTCTTCATCTTCTCTGGCCTTTGTCTTTCTCCAAAATGCAATCAATATTAAAACATATACTGCTATTGAAAGAAAACCAGTAGAAAACAATCCAATCACTTGTCCTGACTTTATTTTGCTTGAAGTATAATCTGGCACAGGGCTTGGTAGGGTTATATCTGGATCACTTATGTTTCCATTATAGTTTAAATAAGAAGTAAAATTCCAAGAATATATGGTATGTATTGCAGAGAAGGTTCCTATTGCACCTGAGAAGCCAACAGTGACCCACTCTGGAAAATATTCCTTCATAACAACATTGTAAGATAGGTTCTGCAGGATGGTGACTATGGTATTCCCTTGTGGTTGGAAACCAGTAAAGACAACACTAAGATTTTTTGAGATTGAATTATAAGTTATCCAGGCATCAGTTCTCGTACCATTGGGAGTACCACTAAACCAGGTCATATTAGCAACAGATTGCATGGAGTTGATATCAATACCCACATGATCATCCCGTGGATCATAAGAGTTGCAAACGATGTCAAATTCGACTGCAACAAAATGGTGGTTTTTCGATGAATATTGTTGATCAACAGTTGCAAGGCCAAGTCCCTCTCCTGCAGCAAAGTGTGTATCAGGAATTACTGAAACTGCAGGGGCGAGGAAAAAGGTAAGAACATAAGCATATAAGTTTCTTCCCTGAGAATTGATTCTGAAGGAGAAATGCGTTGACAAATCTGTGACACTCCCAGAGGCCTTGTCCCAAAGATAGAGTGTCTTAAAATATGTAGCTCGGCCTATGCTGAACTCTGAATCATTTTTGGTGAGCTAAATTACACCATTTTCTTAATAAGCATCCGCTTCATATATGATATTCTCATAATTGAGATTAAAACTATCAAAATGGATGGAGAGTGAAGTGACAAAGGGGATTGTCAAAACAAAGTGTTATAAAGATGCAAAAACAGCCATAGTTAGGCAAATGTTGCTACACTAGTTAAAATAATAAAGTAATGTTTTATATTTTCAAGTGGCTAAAAAGTCGTTATATTTTCTATATCCTTATTTTCGAGGAAGCAACTAGTACACTTTATTTCCTCTCCTTGTCTCACGCTAATTAATTGACTCACCTAGTCCCTTTACTCCAAATTTTTCTTTTTCAGAAATAAAGTATCATGGAAAGGGCTAATTAATGGAGCCACCTAGTCTGTTTACTCCATCCAAAAATTGATTGATCATCTCACCGTTTGGTTAAACCCTATTTCAATAATATTTTCTAGGACACTTAAATATAAATTTTAATAAATTATTGAAGTTACTTGTATTCTTTTAGTTATATAATATCCTAGGGAACATTGCCGTGCTTCGTGCAAGTATTAAAATATGTGTTAGAATTATTTTCTTTTCGATTAATATATCTCCACTATATCATATTGTTTGATTTTATCATTATTTCTTAATTTTATTGTAGGGAGAAAGGAAAAAAAATATTGCTCAATTTTGTTTAATAATTGATTTTACCTTCAAGTATATTATCCGGTCATTCATACAGGCCAACATCTTTTAACTTGTGATATGTACTCTTCAATTGGATAGAAGAACTTAAATCAAATCAAATTACTCATTAAAAAAGATACTCATTCTGTCCCTATTTACTTGTTCATATTTCGTCTTATATTTGTCTCTATTTACTTGTCAATTTTAACAAATCAAGAAAGGACAATAATATTTTTCCTAATATACCCTTATTTAATTCTTGAAAAATTCTAGTACTACTAAGTTGTAATCATGCCTTTTGGAACCAGAAAATGCATTTATTAAACTTGGGGAGTTACATAATTTTTTAAGTTAAAGGGTAAAATTGTAACTAAACTGTGATAATCATTGGTGTCTTAATATGTGTGTCACTTCTAAAGTGGACAACTAAATAGAGATAGATGGAGTATGATTCATCATCGAATCTTTACTAATGTCCAACCTCTGACTATCTAAACTCAAACAAATAAAACTCATGCTCAATTCATCTATGTTTATCTTGCAATGAGTAGTAATTATAGCCATGAACGGTCTCAAACAATGCAAATTCATTATATTTTAGTATTTAAATAAAAAAAAACAGTGAATGTAATTAATGAAGCACGTAAGTATTCTTTTATTCTCCATTAAAATGGAATATGAAAGGATGTGCTAATTCATTAATGTGTAATATTAAAAGCTAATAGGCTAATTTATTAGACTAGAAGTAACACCAAATACATTACTACTATTTCTTAAAATTGAGGATTAAGTATAAAAAAAAGGTAAAATGAAGTCTGTCATATGGTGAGTTGTGACTACTTATTAACAAATCACACAAATGTGAATATTCATTTTTCTTTAAACCTTTTCTTATCATCTTTTACTCCAATAAAAAATATCAAAATGAAGAAAACAATCAAATAATGAAGAAAAGAAAAAAGGTAATATAAGATTGATAATTAATATTATACCAATTTTTTTTAGAGAGAAATCAACTCTGACAAAAAAGAAACTTCCTATAGTTCTTTCAATATCCTAATAATGTCATTTTTTTTTCTATTGGACAACTTTTATTATTAATTTAATTAATTTTACTTTGAAATATAGAAATAACATAAAATAAATAAGTAATGAAAAATATATGGTAATTTATAGATATGAGCTACAATCCACTTTTTTTTTTCTAAAATCACTTTTTCGTATTTATTTGTTGCTAGGAATTGTCAGAAACCTTTGACGAATTTTTCACAATTGATAATTGCCTTTTCAATTTCCATCCCTCCATATTCTAAAATTAATCATCATTTTTAATTTTTTCATTCTTCTCTTTTCATTAATGTAAAATGTCATTTCAATTGTTTATTATTAAATTCAATAATCAACGGTACGCTATCATTAGAGTATTTTTTAATTTTAAAATTAGAGTATGTCGAAAAAATTAATTAAAAAGATCAATATGAATAGTAGCCATAGAGAGATGTCATATATATATATAAGATGATATTAATGCATATCTAGATTTTGTAAGAAATATTTTTCTTATCAAATATGAAAATACTTTTACCTTTAATAATGATTATAATATTTTCTTTAAAATTTAAATAAGACATATACCTATTATCTAAATATATACTTGACGAAATAGAGAGAAATGATAACAAATTGGGAAATTAGAACCCGTTAAAATATATTTACTCGATAATCAATATTTTTAGAAAAGAAATGTCAATAGTTAGACCTAAAAAACAGACAAATAGAACAAAAAAAAAACACATAAGAAAAAGGGAAGAAATAGGACATACTAAGGAGGTAACAGTTTATTTTGTATGTTAATGACTAATCAAGGTTGTAAAGGTAATGAAGATGTTTGAAAAACATTTTTAAAAATGACGGACATTACAATATCGATAATTTAGTAATCAACTACCTTTACAATACTAAAATATTATGTATTTTGTAAAGGGGAAAAACTATCTACACAATAAATTAACATATGTTTCACAATAAAATTAAAATGTTACATTCACACGGTGGTAAACCCTTCTTAAAAAACATGAAAAGATGAGATGTATTAGAGGAGATTGTTACTCTCTTAATTAAACATCTCGTCAAATCTTGAGTGCGAAAAAACTTCTTAGTAGGAAGCGCTCCTTCCATATGGAGCCTTGCTTTTTGTGACTTCATATATAATCAGACTGCAATGTAGACACCAAATATAACGTAGAAAGCCAAAAAATATATAAAATATAAGAACAATATGTAACTTTGCATGACAACCAAAGTTGATGTTGTTCTCACCTTCACAATATTCCATTATAATTGATATAATTTCTATAGGAAGATCTTGTCAAATCATGTTGAACTTCTTGCAAAATTAGACAGATATAAAATTAGGCATCTTTTTCATTAACTATTAAAATAGTATCATCAAATCAAATCCATAGAAAATTATAAAGAGAATGAAACGATAAATGAGAAATTACAATATAAAATTAGACATCTTTTCTATTAACTTTTAAAATAGTATTAGCAAATCATCAAATCAAATCCAAATAAAATTATAAAGAGAATGAAAAGATTAATGGAAAATTAAATAGTAAAGTGCCAATTTATAGGACTTTAATATTTTGAAGGTTGAAAAGCGTTAATTCATAATTTAAAACTATAAGTGTTGTCACCAGTTATTGTAAGCTTAATTTAAGGAAACAGATTAGAGCTATTAATCAAAATTAAAAATTAGAAATTTAAACGTTCTATTTTTCAAAAATTAAATTAATTAAAACACATTATTTAAGGAAATGGTTAAGAGCTACTGATACGTTCTCTTTCTCAAGATTTAATTAATTAAAATTCATTAATTATTATAGCCTTAAATTGAAAAAATTAAACAATATCTAATTAAAATCATTTTACATCTGAAAAAAGGAAAAAGAATCCTCCAAAATTTAAGAAAATAAATAAATAGGCTTCGTGATCATTGAGGTATGCCAAATCAGCAGCCTGAACAAAAAAAGAAAAAAGAATTCTCCAAAATCTGAGACAATAAACAAATAGGCTTCCTGATCATTAAGATATGCCACATCATCAGACTGAACATCAAGCTTTATATTAATACATAGATTTATTGACATAAAATAAAATATTTATATTTATTGAATTAAGTGTGTAAACATACAATCTTGCAATTCAGGCACTTTGTTATTTGTCACTAATGATATATTATATAGAAACTAATTTTAAACTATATTGAGGAAACATGTGATGGGAAAACTCAAAAGTCTCCTTTCTTCTAGATTATTATTTTTAAAACTGCCTTGAAGGACTGCTATTGCTTTGGGTACACCCTATCGGCAGAAGAATCTAATTTTGTGTAAGAATTTATTATGTTGCTATTAGAGGATGTAGAATTTGTTTTTTTAGGGATATGATAGAACTATTCCATAGACTATGACAAAATTTTAATGACACATATTAATTAAACTAAGGTGTTATTATCTTTTCGGTCCATTTTATAAATAATTCTGCACTTTTTGGCTTACGTAATATCCAAATATCTCACACACGCCTCAACTATGTGGAGTCATGCAGTGTGCCACCACAAAGTGTACAAAATTACAATAAAAATGAGTTCGAGTGGGATAATAGGATCGTAGCTTAGTTAAAATATGTCTCAGAGGTTTTGATCATAGTATAGGGGATACTTACGCCTTGTCCTTTTGTTATGCTATACTAGATGTGTCAAGTGGCACATGAATAACTATAGATGATAGAATGTATGTGTCCACTAACGATTACATATATATCCATTTGTCTATACTCAGATATTTTGGAAGAATGTGTTACATTAAGAATCATAGTTACAAGTTGACTTAATGGATTTACATATCATACATGTGGAATAGAAATGCAAGAAAGCATCTGTGATTTTCTCACCCATGCTTGCCCAAGTCCTTTTAAAAAATATGTCTTTTAATATTGACATTACTATTTCTTGCTTGGTCAATGGCTCAATAAATTGAGCTTGCTGACTTCTATTTAGGACATGTCCATTTCTCTTTCCCACTCAATGATATTCTAAAATATTCAATTCTTTCACAGCTTGTTTCACACTCTTAAGTTGATATCACACCCCATACATTGTACCAGTACTATGTATTTTTTTCCAAATCCTTTGTACTGTCCTCTAGAACTTCTCATGCTTTACTAGATGATTTAACAACTTTAATGGATTATGTCTTCTATCTTCCTCCTGTGTCAAGTAACACATATAGGTGAGTGATCTGAGCATTATGGATCAATTATTTGTACTTCCAATGGTTAATGAATAGTAGCCATCTAGCTTTCACTAGTGCCCAATCAAACCTACAATATGTGACTCCATACAATATACCCACAGAATTGTCATGCGTGTTAATAACAGATAGTATTAAATAAATAGTATAAAATAATATTAGTATTTACTGTGTACTAATCCTAGTCCTATTAGGATTAGTACTCCTTAATCCTAGTCCTATTAGGATTAGTACTCCTTCCTATATCTCCTATATATATCTCCCATGTATTCCCTTAACACTTCAATACAATCAATATTCCTTCATGGTATCAAGAGCCAGAAAACCTAGATCTTCTTTTCTCTAGGTTTTTTTTTTCTCTCTTTAGGGCACCGATCGTTCCCTCTCTTCTCTTGGGCGGCGGCAGCCATGACAACCGAGGTGGATCCTCTCGATTCACTTCCTTCTGGCGTTAAACTCCTTCTCAGGCATCTTCATGCCCTGATTCCCAAAAAATTATCAGACATAAATTACCCTACATAGAAAATCACCGTTCTTACAGCCCTTGAGGCCAATTACCTTCTTAAATACGTCGATGGAATCACAGAACCGCCGCCGACAGTTATCACCGCCACGGACAAATCAGAAAAAACCAATCCGGCCCATGCCGCCTGGAAAGCCGTGAATGGCCAGATCCGATCATGTTTGATTGCGGTCATCTCTCCCACGGTTCAGAAACACGTCCGATCCTACACAACTTCTTCAGCCCTATGGACGGCCCTCGCAACACGCTATGCATCAATTTCCCACTCTCATATTTTTCAATTGCGTGATCGTCTCCACACAATTACCAAAGGCACGAAAACTATGGCGGAGTATTTAGACGAGGTCTCCACCATCATCACAACCCTCGACACCGTGAACGAAATCATTCCCAAAAAAGATCTCGTCATGTGCGTCGTTCGGGGGCTCCCATCAGCTTACTCCTCCATTAAATAGGAGGTTCGCATCAGTCCAATGCCCGTTGACCTGGCTACTCTCTCCTCGTGGCTAAAAAGCGAAGAAATCAACGTGGATTTGGAGAGCAAACTTCTTCTCCGAGAAGCCGCTGTTATGGAGCTGGCCACCACCCTCACCGCAAGCCAGAACTATCGCGGGGGGCGTGGTGGCGGCTGGCAGGGGAGCCGCGGCGGTTACGGCAGAAACAACGGAGGCCGCGGGCGCGGCGGTCGGCAGGGCAGTCGTCTGTTGTACGACGGTCAGCAGCACGGCAACAACAACAGCCTGCACTCCTTCGGCAGCGGCGGACAGTCATCTTCCAGCGGCGGGCAGGGCACTTACGAGCGGGATTGTCCAACTTGTCAAATCTGTCAGAAAACAGGACACACCACTGTTCATTGCTGGTTTCGGTATGAGGAGAGCCAAAATAGTGATAACCGTGCCAATTATGCATCTCAAGCCGGTCCTTTCTCTGAATGGCTGTTGGATGCTTGGGCCAACATGCACGTTACTTCTGATCTATCCAAGCTTAACGCTCCAAATCCATATCATGGCTCCAATGGTATTACTGTTGGCAACGGTGAGTCCCTTAATATTTCTCACACTGGCACGGGTACCATTAAAATCCCCACCGCTATCTTTCACCTAGGTAACCTTACCCACGTCCCTTCTATCAAAACCAATCTCCTTGTAGTTCACCAATTCACAAAAGACAATAATTGCTCACTCTTGTTCACCTCTAATGATTTTCAGATCCTAGACAATACTACCAAGAGGGTGATTTTTCAGGGCCCTTGTGAGCATGGTCTGTACGTTCTTCCTGGCACAAGTTCGTCTGCCCACCCAGTTTCAAAAAGCGTTCCTGTGGCTCCGGTGGCTCTTTCGGCTGATGGCCACAGTCTGTTGTGGCACAGTCGTCTGGGTCACCCGTCTACTCAAATAATAAATTCTTTAATGTCTCAATTAGGTTTTTCTTCCATTTATGTAAACAATTGTGACTCCTGTTCAATTGCTAAATCTCATAAATTACCTTTTACTTTATCTAAGAAGCGTACAACTGCACCTTTTCAACTAATTCATTCTGACCTATGGGGTCCTACTGCTGTTCCTTCATTTGCTGGTTTTCGCTATTATATTTGTTTTGTGGATGATTTTACAAAATACATTTGGTTGTACCCACTAAAACACAAATAACAGGCATACACCACCTTTGTCACTTTTGAAAAAATGGTCAAAACACAATTCAATTCTCATGTTAAACTTTTTCGAAGTTACAATGGAAAGGAATATGTAAATAACATCTTTGGCCAGTTTCTGCAATCCCTGAGAATTATACATCAAACCTCCTGTCTATACACTCCCGAACAGAATGGGGTGGCTGAGCGTAAGCATCGCCATCTAATTGAAACGGTGGTTACTCTTCTACATCAATCTCATCTCCCTGTCTCCTTTTGGGTAGAAGCTCTAGCCACAGCAAACTACCTCATTAACAGAATGCCTAGTCACACCCTCTCCAACAAATCACCCTATCAACTCCTTTACCAAGAACTTCCCAATTATACCAACCTCCGCGTCTTTGGGTGTCTTGCCTACCCTTGGCTACGCCCTCATATTACTCACAAATTACAACCCCGATCCCGTCCTTGTATTTTTTGGGCTATCATCCTACCTCCAAGGGTTATTGCTTTCTTGACCCACAAACTTATAAAGTCTACATATCTCGTCATGTCAAATTTGTCGAAAATGAGTTTCCCTACGAGTCTATTTCCTCCTCCACAAATACATCATTCATTGGCGTCCTTCCCCTTTTTCCAACATATTCACAGGGTCCTTCACCACCTTCCCCCACACCTCCACCCACTACCCAACCATCCCTCATCACCCCTTCGACCGTCACCCACAATACACCCGCAACCACCACCCACACTCACAACCAACCCGAACCACCCCATACCCACAACATCTCCAGCCCGATCCGTTTTGGGTCCTTCCCGGCCACTCCCGAATCACCACCGCCCGTGCCACCCCCCAATACTCATCCCATGTTAACCCGTGGCAAAGCCGGTATATTTAAACCCAAAACCTTTCAGGCTACCATACTACCAAATACACCCCTTCCCGATAGTGAACCAACAACCTACTCTGTTGCCTCAAAAAATGCTTATTGGCGTCATGCTATGGATGACGAGTTTAAGGCTTTGACTGATCAGAAAACTTGGGTTCTTGTACCTAAGCCCCATGGGCGGCACCCAGTGGGCTGTAAATGGGTGTACAAAATTAAACACAATGTAGATGGCAGTATTTCCAGGTACAAGGCTCGTTTGGTTGCTAAAGGCTACAATCAGGAATATGGGCTTGATTACTCCGATACATTCAGTCCTGTTATTCGGCAGGAAATCATTCGCCTGGTACTGTCACTCGCCGTGCACAACAATTGGCTCATCAATCAGTTGGATGTTTCCAATGCTTTTCTTCATGGCATGCTTGATGAAACTATCTACATGACGCAACCACCGGGCTATGTTGATCCCCGCTTCCCTCAACATGTTTGAAAACTCCAGAAGTCTCTGTATGGGCTCAAGCAAGCCCCCCGTGCTTGGTACACACGTCTGAAAACGTTCCTCCAGGGACTCGACTTCACGTGTTGCGTACACGACACGAGTCTGTTTACTCGACATTCAGCATACGGTACAGTCATTCTTCTTGTCTATGTAGATGATATCATTATTACAGGCTCTACTGCAGCTCTCATTCAGGATGTCACTCAAGCTATGCATACTACCTTCAAAATGAAGGACCTTGGCCCGTTACATTATTTTCTGGGAATGGAGGTTTCTCGGACAGGCAGCGTCTTGTTTCTTCATCAGTCAAAATATGATCGAGATCTGTTGCAGAAAGCTGGACTGGAAAAATGCACCAGTCAACCAACACCGATGACAGTCTTTTCGTCTACGAATGGAGTCGACACCCCCTTTGCCGATATCACCCACTTCTGCAGCCTCATTGGGGCTCTACAGTATCTGGCCATTACCCGTCCTTACATCCAGTTTGCTTTCAACCGAGTTGCTCAGCGCATGCATCAACCAAGTGAACATGATTACCATTGTCTAAAACGCATTCTCAGGTACATTTTTGGCACTCTTGGTCGTGGTTTACTCATTCGACCCGGGGACTTGGAGCTTCGGGGTTTCTCAGATTCAGATTGGGCGAATGATAAAAATGACAGAAAATCTACATCGGAGTTTCTCATTTTTTTGGGGCCGAACCTGATCTCCTGGTGTACAAAAAAACAACCCAAGGTCTCTCGGTCTTCGACTGAAGCTGAATACCGCGCCCTTTCTCTTCTTGCTGCTGAGACCATGTGGGTCACATATATTCTTCGCGAACTCCGCGCCACTCACACTGTTCCTGCTCTCTATTGTGACAACAAATCAACCATCTGTGTGGCCAAGAATTCCGTCCTACACACCAGAATGAAGCATGTTGATACCGATTGTCTCTTTGTTTGCGATGAAGTTCAGGCCAGCACCATGAATGTGCAGTATGTACCCACTGAAGAACAACCGACTGATATTCTCACCAAGCCTCTCCCGAGCCGACAACATGATTACCTCAGTTCCAAGCTTCCGTTCGCTTCCGCTCAGCTCAGCTTGAGGGGGGATAATAACAGATAGTATTAAATAAATAGTCTAAAATAATATTAGTATTTACTATGTACTAATCCTAATCCTATTAGGATTAGTACTACTTTATCCTAGTCCTATTAGGATTAGTACTCCTTCCTATATCTCCTATATATATATATCTCCCATGTATTCCCTTAACACTTCAATACAATCAATATTCCTTCACGTGTATCAATAAAAAAAGAGTCAAAGTCCTTAGTTTTAGCTTCATAGGTTTTAGAACCAACCATCTTATCCTCAAATCTATGGATAACCTTCTAATCTCTCATAGACAGCCATGGCTCATGATGTCTCAGATCAATATTTCCCAGCTTTCTCCATAGTCTCCTTATATCCTCAATGATATGCAAACCATATACTACATAAAAGAAAAACTTGAAATTCAGTGATTTGATTCTCACATCCGAGTGGATTATTGATCATCAATTTCCACTGGTTCACAGTCCATGACTTGAGGGTCCCATATTAACACGATACAAGGTAGACGCTAGGTGTAACATGGCGTATAAGACCCCCAAAAGCCTCATACATCCCACTGAGCACTTTTCGTACACGAAAATAGGAATTACAAGAGATTTGAAAGAGTAAATCAAATCATAGAGTTTGATGAGAAGAAATGGAAAATTAACAAAGTCTCAAATCCATCTATTACAAAGAAATGCTTGGGACGTAACCCGTACATCAAATCCAAAACTGAAAATTAAAGACGAACGAATGAAAGCTTGGTCCTCAGAAAATGAGGAATCTCTAATATTCAAATCTCTAATAAAGATCCCTAGCTGTAGGAGTGTGAACCTGGAGTGTCGGACCCTATATTTGGATCATAAATGTAGGGAAGAGTATGCATTAGTACTAAGATGCAATAGGTATGAAAGACATGAACAAAATATTTAAAAGCATTCTAAAAGTGGACATTTTCATGAAATACAATGACCAAACTAAAACATGAATTAATAGAGTGAGAAAACATAAATCAAAAGTTAAACATGCTCATTGCAAATAACATATTTAAACTTTCATAAGACACTTCAAGTAGTAACTTTAGTTCATTATTATGGGAGATTTACCTTTAACTAACATGTGAGACCATGTGACCTATAAACATGGAACTCACATTCTACCCCACACCAAAAAGAGGTGTCCTACTTTCCAAGGTAAGACCATGAACTTTTAGCTATTGTAGATGTAACACTCCGAAAGTCTAAGATGCGTTCTAGAGCCTAACATGATTGTCTAAAGGTTGTTTCACTTTACTAAGGCCTAAAATGATGAATATAAAACATTTAGAAAGCTTTGGAGTTAAAACATGAAGGAACGTCTACAACGTCCGGTGAACTTACTACTTAGGCTAGTGGGGTATCTTGATGGGTTGAAAAAAAGTGTATAATGGTTTTTTATTTATCTAGCATAGATGATGAGAGTATATATATATATATATATATATATATATATATATATATATATATATATATATATATATATATATATATATATATATATATATATATATATAAGTTTCAAAGTAGGTCTTAAGGATTCTAGGCCAAATGAGGAGAGACAACCTTTAAGGGCAAGCCAAAGACAAGAGGCCAAGGCTGCCCAAGAAGGGAGGCTACTACCTTACTCTTCACGAGCATGACCACGGCTCATGGTAAGGACCACAGACAAGGTGGGGAGCTCGTGAAGGGGCCTTAGTCATGGGGGAAGATAACAAGATAGCCTAGCTACTGTCCAATACATCACGAGCCACTCCACGACTCGTGGTGAACTTGACGGAGAGCAAGGGCTGCCAAGAAAAGGACTTAGCCAAAAAGGAGGTGAGTTGGTTGGAGATGGTAAGATACTGCCTAAGATCACCACGAGCCACTTGACGGGCCTTGGTGCATATTCACAGAAGGGAGCAAGTGCTCAGTATTCCTTCTTTGGTAGGAGAAACAGAGAGGGGCTCCTTGGGGGGAGCTACTGTCTTACCACTCCACAACCACCACCATGGTCCGTTCAGCACTTTACGGACCGTGAAGTGAGACGTGGTGATTGGGGGTGGGGGTGGGGAGGGGGGGGGAGCTCACAGTGAAGTCAAGTTGAACTTCACTTTTGGAAGTAAAACACAATGAGGGTTAGTTTGGGTATTTTGGGGGGTGGACTATGTATTGACGTTAGGTCAATTTCCATTCAATTCCACTCCAAAAACACAAACTCAACTTGAAAACCAAATTGCTCTCACTTCTCTCTACTTTCTCTCTCTTCATTCATCCTCCATTGAAGAACAAGAAGCTTGAGGAAGAAGACAAAGTCTCCAAGATTTTTACTCAATTTTTTTGGGATAAATCTTCATTAAAAGGGTATAGGTTTTTTACTCTTGGGATTCCTTTCCCCAAAAGGTTCTCAAAGTTGAATTTTAATTGCCCAAATTCTTAGGGATTTTCTCTACAATTGATTTTTCTAAAGTCGAAATTGATGATTGATTATGTTGAATTATGATTGCCTATGACTAATTTTATGTAGATTATTGTGTAATTGATGCTAATTGTGGGAATTTTTTATAAATCATATCCTTTCCCATATTTCTCCAAGTCCTTGTTCTTATGTGTGAATGAAGGGGGATTATTAATATGTTTATTGTTGTAACCATATTATTCAATCTATGGGATGCCTAGGGACTTGTAAGGTTGAGATTAGACCTAGTTCTTGATGAATTCATGATGAATACTTCTCCCTTAAACCCTAGGTTATGAATTGAAGTTTATTGGGATGGTGATGATATAATTGGATTAGTAGTGTTAGATTACTATTGTATAATGTTGCTACACCTATTTTTGATTGGAATTGATTGGTTGATGGTAAATACATGGATGATGGCTTATGAAGGAGATTGGGTAAGCCTTGTGATCTCAATTCTTTTCTTCGATTGTGATTACTTGTGATTAAGTTATGATGTTGTATTGAAGTATATATTATATAAAGATTGATAGGGTTGGTATGATATTGAATTGAAATGTCTTGACTATGGTTTGTGAGATGTTATCTAAGATGTAAATGCTATAAGGATGGTGATAACTTAACAATATGTCTTATCATGATGTGATACGTAAATGTGCTAACCTCACATGTATGAATTATAATGAAAGCAAAATACTCATGTAATTCTTATTGTGCTATGATGGTGATAATTGTATAAGGAATAGAGCCTATGACCTAAACTAAGTGTTGATAATAATGGATGAGTTAAAGACATTTCAAAAGGGACATTAGCTTAGTACCGAGAGAACTTGACAGTGGGAGGTGTTGACTTTCCATAGAGGAAGATTCACCCTATATATAGTTCCACATGAGGTGTTGACTCCCCTATGAGGGATACTCACCCTATGAATTCTCATGAGATAAGGATCCAATGCTAAATGACGTGTAGAGAGTTCATACATATCTCCTAGTTCCTTAACTATGTTTCCCCCATAGGAGCACTATCTAGTGGATCTACCTAAAAAACTACATTTATGTTTGGTTCTATTTTGTCCGGTTGACCAACTTCCATTGGTGTAAGGTTTTACAACACCGAATTCTACACCTAGATCTTATGGTCTATATCAGTTAAGGCAATTGTTCACAAAAGTTAAAATTAAGTTATGAATGAACTCTAACTAGGATGATCTAAGAGTTTAGCTTAGTCTAGGCGAGGGTATGGGACTCTACCTATACATTGCACTAGTTAGCCTTGAGGGGTGTCTTAGGAGGATTTTATTATGTATGAATATGCTTATAAATATAAATGGTATGTATATGATGATCTTACATGTTGATGGCACCATGTGATGTTGAATTCACTTATAAATATATGTTTGGTCTCTATTGCTTAAGTATGATGTTATGTACTCTTCATAATATGATATGTTAAGTTGGACATTGGTTATAATTGTTGTTGGGTTTACTTGATTAAGTAAGGTTATGGAGCTTTGCTTAGTAATTTCAATAGTGGACTCAATAAAGGCTCATGAGTAATTGTCTTGCTCATGAAGAAATAGAACAAGTTAGCTAATTTTTTCCAAATTAATGTTTTTCACGAATCTTAAAAATAAATGAGAAACTCATGGAAATATCTATGAAACATGACACCAAAAGAGTAAACCATGAGTAATAAATACCTCAACCTAGAAAAACATTAGAATGAAAGAGATGAGGATAACAAGATATCTTATCAGCCTCAACCTCTCAAGTAGCACCCTCAACTAACTGATTCCTCCAAACAACTTGCACGGAAGCAACTTCTTTGTTACTCAACTTCTCGAGTTGCCGGTCTAAAATCTCAATTGGAACTCTCTCATAAGAAATATTTTCCTTAACCCCCAAACCTTCTAAGGGATCTATATATGTCAAATTTTCAGCACATTTCTTCAGCAAGGATACAAGGAAAGCTGGATGCACTGATGCAAAATATTAGGTAAATCAAGATCATAAGAAACTTTACCAATACGTCTCGAAATCTGTTATGGACTCACATATCAGGGACTAAGTTTCCCTTTTTTCTCTTATCTCATCACACTCTTCATGGGTGAAATTCTTAAGTAGACTCAAATATTTACCTCAAACTCATGATTTGTTCTTCTAACATCGGCATATGACTTTTGTCTACTTTGAACCATTTTCAACCTTTCTCTAATAAGTTGAACTTTATTCATAGCCTCATGAACAAACTTATGATATATCAAAACAACTTCACCCACATCAAACCATCCTATAAGATCTACACTGCTTATGGGAGTGACCCTGATTTAAAAGGAGGAATTGGCCGCTTATCAACTTAAGGGTGTTTCTCAAGTTTGGTTCAAACAATAGAAAAAAAGGTGGTAGAGAGGGTCCTCTTGATTGGGAGAAATTTAAGGTTCCTTTTTTGATAGGATCATTCCCCTTAAGATGAGGGAGGCAAGGGTGCTTGAGATTATTAACCTTCGTCAAGGGGATATGAGTGTGAAGGAGTATGCTTTGAAATTTACAAGTTATCTAAATAGGCTCTAACTATGGTTGTCGATCTAATGGAAAGGATTAGTATTATGTGTTAGGTTCTTCCAACTTATTCGGTCAAAGACTGCATAACTGCCATGATTATTAAGGAGATGAATATGTCCCTTTTTATGGTTCATGCAAAACAAATAGAAGAAGAAAAATTTAATAGGAAAATCAGGGATCCAAAGAGAAAAAGTGGATGACAATGAGTTCTCACATTTAAGGGGTAATGGTAGTAGTGAGAAAATATAGCTCGGTGTTGGGAGTGCGGTATAAGACGTAAAGGTGAGTGACTATCCGATTCAAATTCATGATTTGATCTCAGAAAAATGAATTGTAAGATAAGAGATTGACCTTAGGTTGCAATAAGTTAGGGACATAATCATCGATGGGATAAACACTACCCTTCCTCAAGTCCAAGTGGTGGTCACAAACAAGAGAGGTTTTATGATCTTTAAACTCGACAAATTTGTGAGGGTTCCCAAGATGCGATAATTTGTGAAATATGGTATTTTAGCTTGTGGTTATGCATTGCTTTATAGTGTTTTATTGGGTATGGTAAGACCCTATGTATGGTTATTCTGTTTGGAATAGTCCTTGAAATCCTTGTGGAAACTTCTTAAGTATTTACTTGTGTCAATGGTTTAGTGGTTGTTAAGACTTTCGTGTTATGGTTGGGTTGAAGGAGATGGATTTGAAAAGACTAATGGGGTTTTCTGCCAAGGGGGAGATAGTGTGCTTCATGGTTGATGTGACTAGAACTATATTGATTTTGTAATAGTTCTTTATTATGGTGTGTGTGTGTGAAAGTTCCATGCGATGTTATATCTTGGTGTCACTATCATATTCCTTCTATCTCCGGGTCTATCATGAAGCCTTAGCCATCCTGGTTCACTCTTTAGGACTCGTGTTTCTTAGTCATCCTCATGCATGCATGATGAAGTAAAAAACTGATTTTCAAAGATATGATTCAGCTTAATTGATTACTTCACGTTTATGTGCTTTTGAGTATGAGTTGCATATAAACCATATAAAATGATTTTTTGAACATGCTTTAGCTTGAAGTTGATGTTTCCTCCTCGAGTACTTGCATTTATATGATTGTATTCATGTTTGGCTATTAGGTTAAAGATCCTAACATCCTTATTATTTCTTGAATCTAATTCGAAGAAGAATGATCCCAAGAGGAATATAATATAACACTAGAGATAAAAAAATATAGAAAATTAAAAAATTTTCAAAATAGGGTGCCAATACCGGCGGACGCCACTAACGGTCCGTGGTCTGATACACAGAGCGTAGGTAGGCCTGTTGTTGGCAAGTCTAGATTTTCCTAAAGAGTCAAGGTTTAAGCATTTTTCATATGGTTAATCAGGATGGTCCATTTTCCTATCCACGACTATTAGGTAGGTTTGGCATGTATTGAAATTTAAGCAAAAGTTGGAAGCCATGGTTGTATGTTTGTCCCGTAAAAGGACCAAACAGGCTGTACATGTGTTCCATCTATGGGGGTCCAAAACGGGAAGTATGTGATCCCACCCACGGCTGACCAGGATGGTCCGTGGTCTAGCCAATGGACCGTAGGTCCAGCGATTAATGAGGCCGGACACTTATTTAATGGGGATTTTTAGGTTTTTTACCAATTTTTTTAACCCAATTTTATGTCATTTTGCCTTCTACACAAAGCTCTATGTAATGATTTTATACCGCCTATTCACCCGAACTCAATTGATTCTCTGAAATTTCCAAAAGTTTATCAAGCTCCTTCTCTCAAATATTTCTCTCTCTAAGGAAGAAGAAGAAGTCAAGTAAGGGTTTCAAGATCAAGTCTTCAATTCTCCATTGCTGGTGGACTTTGAACTACAAGGTATGATAATGTTCACCCATGGAGACCTTTCCTCTATAGGGTTCTTAAATTCTCCAATTTATAAAGTTAGAGATCTCTAATTTAAGTTAGGCTTTCTTCCATGTCATAGTTCTTTTCAATATTAATTTACTTGATTGTTTCATGACTTTTATTCATGAATTTAAGAAACTCGTTGATTTTAAGTTGATTTCCCATGAACCCATGCCTAATCATGATTTCTAAGTTACGATGATACAGTCTAGGTCTTAACCCATGAAAATGAATTTATAAAAATATGCATGTCTTCTCTATATGAAATAGATATAAATGATGCTCTGACTTTTGAAATATGATGGAATATATAAATTTTTTGAAAATAATGCATGTTTATTAAACTATGCTTGTGATTCAAGTAATCTTATAGATGTAGATACTACTATGAATTTTGACCACATGAAATGATTGATATCTAGACTTTCCCTCAATGCTTTTCAGGCTATTTTTTTAAATTAGGTCTTGATTAGTATGATACACAGATATGTCATTAATGATTATAGACCGCAAATTTCAAAACTACTTCCATTAGAAGTAGGGAATTTCTAGCATGTAGTGAATGACTATGGGTCTTAAAAGTTATTCTGAAAAGATCATGGATGGTGAAAGGTTTTAGGACGCATGGTCTTAGGATATATCCCATTATAAGACAAGTAGAGACTACCCGTGTTTCTTAAAGACAGAACTACTTTGTGAATTTATGCTTAGCACAGAGAGGATATTGAGATGGAAGCTCTCCCGTAGTTGAAGTCGGGTTTCTAGTAGCAATATCCTTATCCCATACCTATGTTCTCCCATAGTATGTTGTATTACATAGACATCATCTAGTGGTTCCACATAAGTTTAATGTTCATTGTCTTACCTTGGCAAGTAGGTCACCTCTTTTCGGAGTGGTAGACACTGAATTTTATGTTATAGCTCACATGGACTCTATGTTGGTTGAGGATACTTACCACGATAATAAACTAATATTACTTCAAGAAGTAACAAAAATGTTCTCAAAAGATGATTTTACTTGAATTGATCATGATCACGACTTATGTTTTCTAACCCTTTTATCTTATCTTATTACTTGGTCTTTGCATATTATGAAAATGTCCCTTTAGCATGATTTCGTAACTTTTATGCATTGCTATCATACTTGGTACACTTGTGTAGTAACGCATACTCTTGCACCACTAGTGTAAGTTGCGACGCTCCTATTCCACATCTTTGTGGCTAGGGATCTTTTAATATAAGTTTGAAGATTGGTGAGTCATCATATTCAAAAGACAAAGCCTTTATTTTGTGTTCTCTTTTCATTTCAATTTGAACATGAGGACGGGCTACTTTTTGATTACTCTTCTGTATAAGATGGCTTGCAATTTAGTCATACTTTCACTAATTTTGAGAAACTCTTTTTGCTATAAACTATCTTTTAAAGTCGATACATTTTGTTATCTTATATGATGTATTCTAAGTGACTTGTGTAGGGCCCTGTCAGGGTCTTATATACCATTTCACGTCTACAGTGTACTTTAGGTCATGACAACTTTTGTTGATTTGCTTTGTGAGAACATGAAATCGTTCTTGATGAAGGGCACTTGAATGCATTTTTTTAAACGTGTTCTTGCATTAGACGGGAGGATAAAGTAGGCTTGACCTTTTTTTATACTATGTAGTCACCATTTAATGTTTGTGATCATAATTAAGCATAACATGTTATCGATAGTAGTCTTTCTCTGGCACTTGCATGTTAGCTCTCATTAAGTACTGTTGAAGTTACTCTTTTTGAGGTTTATGTGTTCTTGATATACTTGAGGAGAAGCAAAATTTAAAGTTGGGTTTGTTAATGGTTGGTAGATTTGCACAAATTTAAAGTCCATTTAGGTCAATAATAAGTGTCCTCAATACCTATTTTTTTCTTATTTTGATAGAATGTTGATAATTTGCAACTATGAAGACAACTGGTTAAGGCATGGACTAATGTTTGAAAGAATAGTAAGAAATACAAAAAAAGTGTAAAGTAAATAATATTGATCGCCTAAAATGAAGGGAGGATGTACAAACGAGAATTAGCTCGCACAAATTGATAGTGTATAAAACTTGTGTCTATCAAAAGTGGTTGACGGACACAATAGAGATGGAGATATAACGAACGATAAAGGTGATCCTATTATACATCATCCTAAGTAATAATGTGTAAAGATAATATATAATGCTTGAAAGAAGAACCAAGGTGGTACTCGATGATTTGAAAAACATGAAAATTGGACTCAATCGAGTTCTCCAACTGAGGTTCAATCACCTATATCATAGAGCATCATTAGGCGAGCTAAGGAGAGAAAAACAATTCGCCGAGAAAGTATGGTGAGCCCGACTAATATTGTTGAGTCGGTCGTGAAAAAGATTTTGGGAAAATTTTTGGAAAATTATAAATATCCCAAAGGATATAGTATTTAGAAAGTTTAGAAAATAGTTCAAAAGGTTCTTTTTTGATAGGTAAAGAGAGTTTTTAGAGCAGTTTACCTTTGAAGATCACTTTCTAGATTTTGGGGTTTTATAACATGTAATTTGAATTTGATAAATTGAAGTTGAATCAAACGTGGGTTTACTTTAATTTCCTGATTTCAAGTTACCCATGGTTGGTTTCATGGATGATATATTTTCTTTACTTTTTTATGGGTGGTATAAACCCTAAGATCTGGGCGGTGCTAAAATGGGGTTGGGGTGTTGTTCTATGCTTGTTTTATTTTTTTTCATACATGAATTTCATCTAATTACAATGACTTTAACTTAAGGATTAAGGATGGAAACTTAAATCCTAATTTCAATCTCTAGTTGGTGCTCAAAAGAGTCTAATTGGAGTGAGTAATTTGTTTAATACTAGCAATTTAGGTTTGATGTGTGTGACTTGCTTGAAAAAGAGGTTATAGGTTGGATCGAATTTCCCGATTCTTGAAAGGAGAATAGAGTAAGGTATTGGGTTGTTTAGATTGACATTTAGATGAGACCGAAAGGAGATTATATGCATAGATGCTTTGAGATCAAAAGGTGATTAGCGTCAATGAAGATGACTTAGCATATTCATGAATGTTCATCACTGTAGAGTATCACGATCACCCCTATGTGATATCGATTTCCTATCCCCTAGGTTTCCTGTTTACTGTTGATTTCATCAATATTGTAGGTCAATTGGGATAATTGATAACGAAATCTTTGTATTCAGTTGGTGGTGTCATCCACCCAATTGTTCTTACTGTTACAAATGAACTAAAATAAATCCCAAGTTTCTTAATAAGAAATTTCTGATACAAACTAGATTTTCCACTCCAACTTTGAGCGGGAATCAGAGAAAACTGTTACTATATTTATGTTTTAAACTTGTTTCTTAAGGGACTTTCAGAGAAGATCTATCACATAGAATAAATGTGTCATTTTGGCATTTACGTTTGGGATAATAAATCCAATTAGATAGTTATTTTACGTATTCGTGACAAAAATAAGAGTTTAGCTAATATCCATCGAGGGTGTAGAAATTTTTGCACAATCAAGTAACTTTTTTGGTCCTAATTCTTGATTCATTACACAACTGTCTGCCGATTTTATGCAAGTACATAAAAGCATAATTTTTTTTGAGAATCAAGATATTACAATCTGAAGTTCAAATAAATACATACATGCCTAATTCGTGAGTAACAAACCTTCGAAAATAATTCAAAAGTTGAATTTGACAAATCACAATGCCAATATAGCCAATTTCATCACCAACACCCAATCTGCGATTCTTTTTAATTTCACGATGGTTAGAAAATAAACATTATAATCAACTTCCTAAAAGTAAATTTTTTTATCTTCATACTGCTTAGTGTCATTCTTCTCTATTATATCCGAAAAGTGAATAGACACCCCATTCTCGTTCACCAAACATCTTGCCAGCTCCAAGTTCCAATGTGGATGAACGTACTTAAAATAGAAGAAAATGGAATTTGCATCTTTTCAAAAGTGAGTGCTTCCTGGGAAAAAATTTATTTGATGTGCCTCGCGTTATTCATATCAAATATCAAGGGAGGGCATGACGAAGACAACTTTGATAGAGAAATCAATGCTTGAAAAAGGAAATAATTGGAAGAATTAAAGATAGCCAAATTTTGTTGCAGAGATTGTTACTGGATGATTTTATTCAATAGGCTCTGTAGCCTTATATAGGTTTACATATTATGGAATCATATTCCCATTAAACCACTACTGTAATTCCACTAAACCAACTCACCTAAACATTAGGAACACAATTTTGCAAATACTACACAATAGGAAAACTATCACGTCAAAAGAAAACAACTATCAACTGAAAGCTAAAATATAGCTATACAGAAGACTTATTCAAACTAAACAATAGGGGCTGACGTTGTACAACTTTTAACAGGACCTATCTCTATTAGCACTAAGTCTTTACCCGTGATGTGTTGTTATCTTTGCAAGCTTCTTCTTCTACTTTGATGGCATGAAACATAAGAGAGTATATATTGACGAGTCATTATTTTATTGAACGACTATTTTATGTCATTTTTTTCTTATATATTACATGGATTAAAGCAAGTTGATTACTATTTAGTTTTTGACCTTATCTGAACTTTATAGGGTATATAATCCTTCAGAAAATATTCCTCTGATAATATTAGCTTTGACTACTCATATATTTCTCATTCTCAACGTTAAATATAACATGATAGTCTAACTGCTCATATATTTCTCATTCTCAACGGCTAATGTCTCATGTTAGTAATAACTTACAAAATTTTAGATCATAGTCGGACATTTTCTCATAAGATTATCAACTTGCTTAAAAGGGGGCTATATACAATTTCCAAAAGGCACATGTTGATTTTACTGCTGAAATACTAAATAATGGAACAAATATTGATGTTTCAGACTAGATACATTGATATTACAACAAGAAATCACTGTTACACTGCCACCACCATAAATAACACCCCGAGACACGAATAAATGTTAGTGATATAATGCATAACCTATGAATAACTAATCACAACCTTTTTAGACATTCAATAAATTCCACAAGTTACAAGTTTCGTCTTTTAGTCCATTCAAAAATATGCCAGATAACAGTCAATCAATGCCTCCTACTCAGACGCTGACACCTTTTTAAATTCTACACGAAATGTGGTTATTGTGGTAACCTGCTTCAGCCCCATTAAAACAACATATTATTGATCATTAGAGAATTAAGAAATCGATTCAACAACTCCCTTTGAAATTTTCCCAGGATAACATTGGTTGCCAATGCCCTATCCACTAATAGCAATTTAAAGCCTTTCCTTCCAAACAAACACCCGCTGCCTGTAATCTTTCCACTTTAGAAATTTCATTTACTCCAAAATGCTGTTCCACTTTAAAAATCTATCCTAATGGATCATCTCCTTCGAAAACTGGTGGTTATGGTTTCCAAAATTTCTTCCCATTTTTTCTCCAGCCAAGTTAACATCGCTTCCCTCTTCTTAGTTTCCGATGAATCTAGTTTGGGAAAGGGATGTTTCTCCCATCATGGTTCTCACATGTGCTTCAGTTCTCACAAGAGACTATTATTCTTGAAACCATCCTTCCAGTTTTATGACATCTTCTCTTACCCCTGTCAAATTAGTCTCTACTTGTTCGACTCGTCCCTTAATTCTATTCATCTAATTTCTTGAAAGTTGCAGAATATTACATAAATTCCCCAAAATGAATGAAATATCTAGACACACACAAAAATAATATTAAAATTCCTAAAAAAAAATTTTATTTGCAACAATCACCTTAGAATATCTTCACAATTAACAGAAAAAACTTAACTTCTGTTCGAAACTGCATGAAAATGGACGCATATTACATGAATGCCCTAAAGTTGCAGAAAAATCAAGAAACACACATAAAATACAAAAAAACACATCAAGATTTTTTTGCCTCGTACCAATAACCTTAGAATATCATGACGAATTCGAGAATAAAACTTTACTTCTTTTCCTTATTGCCTGAAAATAGTCAAATATTACATTGAATTTCCAAATAATCAAGAAACACACTTAAACAATACAAAAAAAGCCTCAATTTTTTTACTTACAACAATAACATAGAATTTCATGAAGCATAATAGAAAAAATTGTACTTTTTGTAACTAACCGAAAATGGTTGAATGTTACGTTAATGCTCAAAATGGCCTAAAATCAAGAAACACATATAAACAATAAAAATGCCTCAAAATTTTGATTTGCACCAATGATCTTAGAATGTCACGACAAATAACTATTATAAAATTTTAATTCTTTTTGTAACTGTCTCAAAATGGCCGAATCATATATCATTATAAGTGGGAAGATTTTAAGTTTAAAGTTAGACTACGAAAATGCCCTTCACCAATCTTTTAAATGAAAAAATCATTTACTAATTTTTAAAATTACATCAATAATGACAATTACACTAGACCAAATACATGATTAGATGTTACAACTTATCATTTTTCATTTCTTAATGAATTTGATTGTTAAAACTTTTTAGTTTCTGCCATTAAACACATTTATGCACAAACATTTCATGTACTTAATTTCTTCCTTTATAAATTGGATAAAAAATATTAATCCACCACACTTTATTTTCATCATCGAATAGTTCTTCTGTCACGAGTATACTTTATTGGTCACTATTTTTCTTATTGATTTGTGCCTTCGTTCTTTTTTTATTTTCATGGTTGTTGGAGAAACACATAATCTAATAGTTATTGTAATATTTTTTTATTGGTCACTATTTTCTTATTGGTTTGTGTCCTTCATTGATTTTTTTATTTTTAATGATTGTTGGAGTATTTATATCCCAAGAAATTTCAGCTTTGGGGCTTAGTTCTAGCCTTACAAGTTGCTCATCATTCACCCAAAAAAAAAAATGTTGATATTTAAGTTTTAGGCAAAAAGTAAACACTAAAAAAATTTATTCTATATGCACAAAAAGACATATAGGAGAACGTCAGACAATGTCAAGCAATTTTATATTTTTGGCCTATACAAATTAAAACAGTAACCGAGGTCAAACGTGCAAGGCACGTTTCCAGAACTAGTACTATATAAATGCCCCAAATATGTCCAAAAATCAAGAAACACACACAAAAATATAAATAATGCCTCCAAAAAAAAATTTCTACTTGCAGCAATGACCTTATAATATCTTGATGAATAACAGAAAAAAAAACTTTACTTCATTCTGTAATTGCTTGAAAATGGTCGAATATTAGGTGAATGCCCCAAAATGGTCAAAAATCAAGAAACACACATAAACAATATAAATAACGCCTTTGGGAAATTTTGACTTGTACCAATAACCTTAAAATATCATGATAAATAAGAGAACAAAACATTACTACTTTTCGTAACTACACGAAAATGGTCGAATATTGAGTAAATGCCCCAAAAATTCAAGAAACACACATATACAATACAAAATATGCCTAAAAAATTCGACTAAAAGCAATGACCTTAGAATATCGTGAGGAATAACAAAAAAAAAATTACTTGTTCGTAACTGTCTGAACAAGATTGAATACTACGTAAATGCCCCCAAATTGCAAAAAAATCAAGAAACACACAAAAAAAATACGAAAATGCCTCAATATATTTTTGACTTCCACTATTGATTTTAGAATATCGTGATGAATAGCCGAACAAAACATTACTTCTTCTCGTAACAGCCTTAAAATTGTAAAATACTACATAAATGCCCCCAAATTGTCCAAACAATCAAGATAAACACATAGACAATATAAACAAATACTCAAAAAAAATTAGAATTGCACAAATGACCTTAGAATATTTTAATAAATTTAATAAAAACAATTTGCTTCTTTTTGAAATTACCAAAAAATGGCCTAATATTATGTAAATACAACAAATGGCCGAGAAAATCAAGAAACAAACATAAAAAAAATATAAAAACGCCTCTAAAATTTTTAATTGCACCAATAAACTTAGAAATTTGTGATAAATAAGAGGATAAAACTTTACTTATTTTGTAACTGCTAGGAAATGGTCGAATATTATGTAAATGTCCCAATATGACATAATAATGAAGAAACAGACATAAACAATTCAAAAATCATTGCAAAGTTTTTTGGACTTATACCAATGATCTTAGAATATCGTGACGAA
This sequence comes from Solanum habrochaites, assembly GCA_027704765.1. NCBI lineage: Eukaryota > Viridiplantae > Streptophyta > Magnoliopsida > Solanales > Solanaceae > Solanum > Solanum habrochaites. The sequence goes on along the minus strand of JAKWJA010002498.1, from coordinate 31,499,150 downwards.
AAAGAGAACCAAAGTTTACTTCTTTTCATAATCGCCCAAAAATTATCAAATATTACGTAAATGCCCCAAAATGGATGAAAAGTCACGAAAAACTCAAACTCAATAAAAATGCCTCAATTTTTTTTGTTGACGTGCATCAATGAACTTAGAATATCGCGACGTATAAGAATGAAACAACCTTTACTTATTTTTTTATTTTCCCGAAAATTACCGAACATTACGTAAAATGCCCAAAAATTGTTGAAAAATCAAAAAACACACATAACAATACAAAAAAACCTCAAAAAATTTCAACCTGAACTAATGACCTTAGAACAAAATTTTACTTCTTTTTGTTACTTCTCAAAAATGGCCGAATAATATGTAAATGACCCAAAATGGTCGAATACTCAAGAATCATACATGAAGAATAAAAAAAAATGCCTCAAAAAAATTGACTTGCGCCAAATGACCTTTGAATATCGTGCCGAATAAGAGGAAAAAGCTTTACTTCTCTTCGTAATTTCCCGAGAATTACTGAATGTTACGTAAATGCACCAAAATGACCAATAAATTGAGAAACACATATAAGCAATTCAAAAATGCATCAAATGTTTTTTTAACTTACACCAATGACCTTAAAATATCGTGACAAATAACTGAACATAACATTACTTCTTGCTGTAACTGTCTGGAAATGCTCAATTACTATGTAATTGCCTCAAAATGGACCAAGAAATCAAGAAACACATAAAAAAAATACAAATAATGCCGCAAAAAAATTTGATTGGCACCAATGACCTTAGAATATCGTCACCGATAACATAACAAAACTTTACTTCTTTTCCTAACTTCCCAAAATGATAGAATATGACGTAAATGCCTAAAAATGACTAAAAACCCATGAAAAACTCATAAATAATATAAAAACGCCTAAAAATATCAACTTTCTACAATATCCTTAGAATATTGTGACAAATAAGAGAACATGAGTGTACTTCTTTTCCTATCTGCCCGAAATTATCCGAATAACATAAATGCCCTAAATATATTAAGAAACACACATAAACAATACAAAAGACGCCTCAAATAAAGTTCAAATTGCACCAATTACCTTAGAATATCTTGACGAAAAACAAAATGTAACTTTACTTCTATTCTTAAATGCCCAAAATTATCTGAATACTACCTAAACGTCCCCAAAAGGCGGAAAAATCAAGTAACACAAAGAAACAATACAAAAATTCCTCAAAAAATTTGACTTGCACCAAAGACTTTAGAATATCGAGATAAATAACATAAGGAACATTAGTTCTTTTCACTACCTAAAAATGGTCGAAACGTAAATGGACCATATAACAAAAAAAAAAAATTAGGAAACACAAACAATACAATAAATGCCGAAAAACATTCAACTTTCAACACGACCTTAAATTATCATGACGAATAATTATATGCCAAGAGGTCAATTTTTTTTCTAACCTAAGATGTAGGAAAATGATCAGGATGAGACGAATCTACCATATAGAGTGGGTGAGGGATATGGGGTACAAAACTCATATTTTGAGTCGGTCTTTGTTGGAAAAGAGTTTCTTAATGTTTTCCATGATGATTTACTCGATGTTCCTCCAAAAAGGAAATAGATTTTGAGATTGACCTTCTTTCCGATAACTAACCTATCTCTATTCCTTTTTATAGAATGGCTTAGATTGAACTGAAAGAGTTGAATGATCTGTTTAAGGACTTGTTGGATAAGAGTTTTATCAGACTGTGTATCTCTCCATAGAGTTCTCCAGTGTTGTTTGTTAGGAAGAATGATGGTTCACTCCGTATGCGTATTGATTATTAGTAGTTGAACAAGGTAAGCATAAAAAACAAATATACCTTCCAAGAATAGATGACTTATTTGACCAACTTCAAGGGGCAAGATATTTCTCAAAAATTGATCTCCGATCACGTTATCACCAATTGGAGGTGAAAGAGGAAGATATTTCAAAAACTGTCTTTCGAACCTGATATGGTCATATGAGTTTTTGGTGATGTCCTTTGGTTTGAGTAATGCACAACGTCTTCTATGGACTTAATGAATATGATATTTAGACAATACCTTGATATATTTTTAATTGTATTCATAGATGATATTTTTATTTATTCAACGAGCAAGAATGAGGATATTTGTAATTTTAGGATTGCCTTCCGAATTCTCAAGGACCAAGAACTCTATGCAAAGTTTAGAAAATGTGACTTTGGCTAAGATTTGAATCTTTTCTTAGCCATATATTTTCAAACAATGTTACTTAGGTAAATCCAAAACAAAAAGTTGCGGTCAATAGTTAGCCTAGACCTATATCACTGACATATACTAAAAGCTTCTTGGATTTGATTGGTTGTTATAGAAGATTTGTTGCAGGGTTTTCCTCTATTGATTCCCCTTCGATCGCTTCACTTTGAAATAAGTCCAAGTTCATATGGTCCAAAGCTTGTGTGAGAAGTTTCCAAGAATTGAAAGATAGAGTTACTTCTGCTTTGGTGTTGGCCTTACCGGATGGTACGGATTGGCTTGTGGTGTATTTTGATGCCTCTAGAGTTGGATTAGAACAGTGGCTTATGCAAAATAGTAAGGTCATTGCCTAGACTTCAAGGCATTTACAGGTTCATGAAAATAACTAATCTAACCACTATCTTGAATCAGTGGTTGTTCTAACCACTATCTTGAATCAGTGGTTGTGTTATTTGTATTAAAGATTTGAGGGAATTATTTGTATGGGGCACATGTTGATGTGTTTACCGATATCAAAAGTTTACAATACATGTTTACAAAAATACATCTGAATCTTCTCCAGTAAAGGTGTCTTAAGTTATTGAAAGATTATGATATAAGTGTTCTCTATCAGCATGGTAAAGCAAATCTGGTGGTGGATGCCCTTAGTTGTCTATACACAGCTAGTGTTGGACATATTAATGAAGAGAGAAAATATTTGGTTTGAGATATTCATAAGTTGGTCTTATTGGGAGTTCAATTAGTGGATTCCACCAAGGGTGGTGTCATGGTCTATAATGGTTTTGAATCATCCTTTATTGTTGATGTAAAGACCAAATAATGTCTGGCCGGTTCTAAACAAGGTCGTTTGGTTCGAGATACTCATAGGTTTGCCTGATTGGGAGTTTAATTTGTGGATTCCAGTAAGGGTGGTGTAATAGTCCATAATTTTCCTAAATCATCCTTTGTGGCTAATGTGTATGCCAATCAATGTCTTGATCATACATTAGTATAATTGAAAGAAAAGGTTTTTAAAAAGTACATAGAGTGATTCTCCCCAGGGAGAGATGGTGTACTAAGGTACCAAGGTAGTTATGTGTCCCAAATGTGGATAACTTTAGGGAACATATTTTTCTAGAAGCCTATAGTTCTAGGTACTTTATTCATGCGAGAGACATCATGATGTATAGTAATTTTGGGGATATATATTGGTGGAATGGGAAAAAGAAGGATATTTTGGAAAATGGCTACATGTCCTAAGTGCCATAAAGTAAAGGTTAAGCAATAGAAAAAGGGAGGTTTATCCCAAGATATTAGCATTCATATTTGGAAGTGGGAAGATTTTGACATGAACTTCATCGTGGGATTTCCCCATACTCGGCATCAATATGATTTGATTTGGGTTATACTAGACCGAATAACAAAGTTGGCCATTTCATTCCCGTCAAAGTTTACTATACACCGGGATATTATGCAAAGTTATACTTGAAAGATATGGTAAGGTTTCACGGAATTACCTTTTAAATTATCTGTGATTGAGGTACTTAGTTTACTTTACCATTTTGCAAGTATTTCAGAAAGGGTCTTGGCATTAAAGTTAAGATTGAAACAAATTTTCACTCCTAAGTTGATTTTCAAGCAGAAAGAACAATTCAAACATTACAATACATGTTGAGGGTTTCCTTGATGGAAGGGAAATTAAGATAACTATTTTATCTGGATTTAATCTTCCAGTAATAATAGCTACCATTCAGGTATTGGTATGGCTACATTTAAGGCTTTTTATGGTAGGAGGTGTAGATCTCCTATAAGATGGATTGAGGTTGGTGAAGTTGTTTTGATAGGACCCGAGTTATTTAATGAGGACATTGAGAAGGTTCAAATCATAAAAGAGAGATTAAGAATGACCCAAAGTCCACAAAAGTCTCATGCCGATGTTAAAATGAGAGACCTAAAATTTGATGTGCATGATTGGGTTAACTTAAAATCTTACCCATGAAGTCTGTAATGAGTTTTGGTAAGAAAGGGAAACTTATTCCCCATTTTGTAGGCCCATATGAAATTGTGAGAGGTGTATGTAAGATTGAGTATGCGCTTGTTTTGCCAAATGTGTTTGCATTAGTGCATCAGTTATTCCATGTCTCTATATTGAAAGAGTGTGTTGGAGATCTGACATCCAGAATTCTCGAAGGGTTAGTAGTGAAAGATGACCTTTCTTATGAAGAAGTTATAGTTGAGATATTAGACCGGCAAGATAAGATATTGAGGAATAAATAAGTATCCTCCGTCAAAGTGTTATGGTGAAACCATGTCACACCCGGGGAGCACCCCCCATATGTAACTGACATCGTCGTCTTCGAAGAAGACTAAGACTAACCTCTTAGATTACATCATTATATTCGTAGGTTAAAAATGCAGAATATTTAAAACTTTTCTTTTACATCTATCATGAGGTTTACATAGACATATCGCATACACATAATATATTTATATCGAGTATACATAGACCTTTTGTATAAAAGATTACATAATCTTTTACGCGCGCGCGTGCACACACAAACAATTTTTTTTAATATATATATATATATATATATATATATATATATATATATATATATATATATATATATATATATATATATATATATATATATATAAAGCTATAAGTCAGTCTTACAACAGATGTCTCATCTCATAAACATCTATACAAGAGTATAAAAATTGGGCATAGCCCATACATCAATAAATTAAAAGACACATATAGGCTATACAATCTTAGTACTCAAATGAAACGAAATGAACATATTGTCTTTAAGACTTATCAACATCCATAGCTAGAATGTGGCATTGTCCTTGAAGTGGTGAGGACCTACCCAAGTTGGAGAATGAGAATCCAACTCTTCCTTCAAATGTCGTCACAAGCCCTTCAACGACCGGTACCTAAAATGTTTGGGGAAAATAGGGAGAAATGGGATTAGAACATCAGTTGTACTAAGTATAGGATTATATGCACACACCACATTGAAATCATGCTAAACAAGAAACATTTCATTAAATCATGCTAATATACTTTGAAAAGCGTTATGCATATGCAATAACCAATACAAGTCCATAGAACATATTCATAAAGTCAAAACCATGTACATCACAAGACAAACATTACTAAGTCAAATCAAGTAAACATGCATATTAACATAGTTGAGCACACAATTAAGACAACACTATTACCAAGTCATAACATCGACATGCATGAATAAGAGTTCATAACATCATAAGTAAAGTAAGACCATTACTCATGAACCCTCATTAAGTCCAATAGTGCATTGACTAAGCAAAGCCCCATAACATCACTCAATCAAGTAAACCTAACAAGAACCATAACCAATGTTCAACTTCACATACCATATCACTTAGAATAAACCTCATCATACTTTAGCAATAGATACTAAACACATGTTCAAAAGTTAAACCAATATCATATAGTGTCATCAACATGTAAGATCATCATAGACATATCATCTATATTTAAAGGCATATACATACATACGAACATCCTTGTAAGACTTCCCTCAAGGGTAACTAGTGCAACATCCCCGAAAGTTGATGTTTTGACATCAAATTGATAGACTTTACTACTGAAATAGTGAATAAAGGAACAAATATGATGTTTCACACCAGATACACTGATATTACACAAGAAATCTAAAAAGCAATCACTAGTACACCACCAATACCACAAATTTCATCCCAAGACATGAATGAATTTTAGTTATATAATACATAACCTACATTTAACTAGATCACAACCTTTCAAGACATTCGAGAGGATAGAGCTCTCCCAGAATTCCCTTTTCCTTTTCTTGAACACCCTCTTTTAACTTCCTTGACCCTTCTCTACATAAAAAAACTACCCCTTAACTGTCTCATGATAGTTAGTAAGTCTTTTAATTGTTTTTTTTTCGGTCTCCTAGAATAAGCTTTTATAGCTTGCTGCATATTAGTACATAAACATTTAGGATTTTTTTTTCCTTAAAAAAGGTCATTTATTAGATGGAAAATGCTCAAATACGCTATCAAACTTCACAAAATTTAATAAGGTGTACCAAAAATGTTATGCTCTTGATTTATTATCCCGAGTTAGAAAATATTATAAAGAACACTTACAGGGAAGGTATCCATTCTTATTTGCGACTTAGAGAAGAAATCAATCAGCAGAGAAAATTAGTGAAACAAAGTTTGTAACTCTAGACTTGCTGCAAACTGTGGTGGTGATTAACATATCAAACAATGTACTATCTCCTAGTAATTGGAGACATGCTAAGCTACGACATATGAGGAGACAATGTTAGAGGAATATTTTCCATGCACAAGGAATAGAAGTGTTTGTTAGCTTGAGTCAGGAAAAGTAGTTAATAGGTAGATTTGTTTCTAATTATTGAATATCAATTAGAATATCTTATTGATCGTGTAGTATATCATTTTGGATTGTGGTAGCATATTCATTGGGTTTGTAAATATCTTCCCATATCTTTGTAATTCTATATAATGTATAGTTGATAAATAATGAAAGTATTCTTTTCACCCATTTTGAGTTGGTATCAAGAGCAAAATTACTTTTCTTTATCCTAGTCTATAATTCTACCATGGGTGAATCCTCTAAAGATACAAAAATAATTCTAGAACCTATAGCCATTCCTTTTGGTGTAAAGCTCAATTGAAAGAATTATTCTCTTTGGTCTCATGTTCTTGGGACGTTTGTTGAAAGTCATGGGAAAATGGGCTACTTATCAGGAACATTTAAAGAGCCTCTCGCTACTGATGCCACTTATGAATTGTGGAGCATGGATAATGCTATTGTTAAAGTTGGCTCGTCGGTGGATGGAGCCTGACATTATGTGCTTATTTGTACGTCTTCCAACGTCCAAAAGTATTTGGGACACCGTGTCTCAAACATATTATGAAGGAGCTGATAGATCAGTTATTTACAATCTCTCTTGTCAAGCCATGGGTAAGAAACAAGAGGCGGAAACATTTTCGATATACCTTGCAGATTTTCGCAAAATATGGCAGAAACTGGATCATCGTAAGCCCATATCTTTCACACAAGCTGATGTTGTCCATGCTCGACAGAAGGAAATTGAAGAAGAGTGTGTGTATATCTTTTTGGCTGGTTTGGATAATATTTATGATTATGTCCAAAGTGATATTCTTCGCGCAAACCCTTTTCCAAGTTAGAAGTGAAGAACAAAGGAGGAACATAATTCTAAATAATAATACAAATATCTACATGGCTATGACATCAACGATTTCTTTTGTCCAGAATCGAGATTGCCATTAAAATGCTCGTAGCAATGATGAAAAGGGTTGTACTCACTGCGGTAATATCAAACATGCAGTTGAGAATTGTTTTGAGATACATGGATATCCAGATTGGTGGGATGGTTTAAATGAAATAAAGTATAGGGAATGGAGAAATCTAAAGGATTGTAATAAAAATGATGGGAAAACTGTTGCTATGGTGTAACATAGCACATCACTTCCAACTACTGGAATTGCTTTGGTTTCAACTGAAAATGGTGATTCTGATTTAGCGAGACCTAGAAATTAATAAGGTAATATTGAATCAACTCTTATTAAAATGGATTCTGGTAAAGACATCGGATGTGTTTTTCACTCCGGAGCTACTGAACATAAGGACTTTGATCAATCCTTGCTACAAGCTCCTAATAAACCACATCGTTCACATTTGTCCAATGCAAATGGTGTATCATCCCCAGTTACCTTTTGTTTGAACTGTTGTTCTGACTCCCTCCTTGTCTTTAGATCATACGTTATTTGTTCCTTCACTATCCAATAATCTTTTATCTACGTCTCAAGTAACTCAACAATTAAATTGTCTAGTATTAATGTATCCAGATTTCTACATTTTTCATGATCTCAACAAGGAGATTATTGGGCGTGGTACTAAAAGAGGGGGACTTTATCATGTGGATGGTGTATGTCGTGGTATTGCTCTAACCATTCAAAGTTCATTCTCTACTAAAGAAATACAAAATATGGATGTGGCATCAAAGATTCAGTCATTCTTCTTTTGGCTACATTAAATAATTATTCCAAACTTTGTTCGCAGAGTGAGATTTCACTAATTTTCATTGTGATGTTTGTGAATTAGCTAAAAATCATCGTACTACTTATCCTTTAAGTACTGGTAAGGTGATTGAGCCGTTTACATTGATTCACTCTGATGTCTGGGGTCCCTCTCCATTTTCTAGTTCATCTGGCTATTGTTGGTTTGTAATCTTTGTTGATGATGTCTGTCGTATGACATAAATTTATTTATTGAAGAATAGAAGTGATGTTTCTAAATGCTTCCTCTCATTTCATAAAATGATTCAAACCCAATATTAAGCCAAAATAAAAGTTCATAGGTCAGATAATAATGGAGAATATGTTAATCAAGTGTCACAGTAATATCACCAAAATCGTGGCATCATCCAGGAAACCACATGCATTTTTATACCTCAACAATATGGCGTAGAAGAGATGAAAAATTTCCATACATTGGAAGTTACGCGTGCATGCTTTATTAGTTCTCATATGCAACATTCATCTTGGGAGAATGCTATTTTGTATAATGTTTATTTAATAAATCGTGTACCAAGCAGTGCTATTTATTTTAAGACTCCCTTATATCACCTCTCCAATTTTGTTAATCTCTCATCTACCTTAAAATTGGAACCTCGAGTTTTTGGTTGTGTTGTTTTGGTTCACCTCACTAAACATAAAAGTACGAAGCATGAACCATGTGCATTATAGTGTGTCTTTGTTGGGTATTTTCCTCAAAAAAAGGGATACAAAAGATATCATTCCCCTACCAAAAGATCATACGTTACTATGGATGTTACTTTTTCTGAGATCGAAATGTAGTTTTCTTCGGAGTTATCCAGTTTTTCTCTTCAGGGGGGAAAATACGGTTGAAGAACAAACTTGGATGGTGATCCTACTTGATAATAGTAGTATAAATTCAGATAAATACATGGCTTAGCTCAAAAACTCCAGACCAAGGTATTCTCAAGCAAACAGTGCAACAAGAAAGTGAATAATTCCCCTCTCCAGTGCCTTTAATACCCATCAATAATGTTCCTTCTGATGATGTTCCTGAGGTATGTGTTACTCATGAGGAAACTAATACTAATTATTTAATTGGTGACACTAGATCAGTTATTTCTAGTGATGACAACATGAATAGGTATCAGTTACCTCCTCCTATCAATCAAGGAAAAGCACCAACAAGATACTCCCTTGATAATCCTAAGGTAGTCAAATATCCTATTGCTCATTATGTTTCTAGTGGGCACTTACCAAGATTTATTCGAGGCTTTGTGAATCAGATGTCATCGATTATTGACCCACCAGATTTGAAGAAGCATTGGATGATCCTAAATGGGCAGAATCTATGAATGAGGAGATACGAGCACTAGAGAAAAACCATAATGGGATATTGTGTTGTTGTCATAAGGGAAGAAACCAGTTGGGTGCAGATGGGATTTTTCAGTGAAATACAAGCCCGATGAGTCAATGATCGATTATAATCAAGGTTAGGTTCTTGTAGCTTTACAAAAACCTATGATGTTGATTCTCAGGAGACTTTTGCTCCTGTGGCAAAGTTAAGTCTTGTTCGTCTCGTATTATCAGTAGCTGCTAATATTGACTGGCTTCTAAAAAAATATGATGTGAAGAATGTTTTTTTGCACGGAGAATTATATGAAGAAATATATATGAGCATACCTCCTAGTTACAGTACCTATGGAAATACAGATTTAGCATGCAAGCTAAAAAAAGGCATTGAATGGCATGTAACAGTCGCCTAGGGCATGGTTTGGAAGGTTTCGACTAACAGTGAAGAAATATGGTTAGTCTCAGAGCAACACAAATCATTCCTTATTTTTGAAGATGCAAAATGATAAGATAATTGTTCTTATCATTTACGTTGATGACGTGATTGTTACTGGTGATGATGTTGATGAGATGACTAAATTGAAGACTTACTTGTCCTCTGAATTTGATATGCAAGATTTAGGAGGATCAAAGTATTTCATGGGTATTGAAGATATTTGGTCTATACAAGGAATATTTTTGTGTCAAACGCAAATATGTTCTTGATTTGTTTAAGGAAACGGGTATGTTAGGTTGTCAATTTATTGATACACCGATCGAACAAAATCATAGCTTGGAGAAACTTCCTAATCAAGTTTCTACTAAGAAAGCGAGGTATCAAAGATTAGTGGAAAGCATGATATACTTATCATATACCTGACTAGATATTGCTTATGCGGTAGTGTGGTAGTTCACTTTATGTATAATCCATGTGAAATTCATATGAATACAGTAATTAAGTCTTGCGATACTTAAAGTCTGAGGCAGGAAGAGGACTCATGTTCTCTATGAATCACCATACAAAAATTATGGATTATTGTGATTTAGATTGGGGTGCCAAAGGAGAACGACGACGCACAACAATAGGGTATTTATGTTTTGTTAGAGGTAACCTTGTTACATGGAAAGTAGAAAACCAAAGTTTGTATCATTCTCTATTGCAAAAGCTGAATACAGAGCATCGGTTAAAGGTATCTAAGAATTACTATGGTTGAAACGACTTATGTGGGAGTTTAAATTTTTACTCGACCAACCTATGAAGTTATTTTGCTTTAACCAGTCTGCAATTAAAATTGCAGAAAACCCAACTCAACATGATCATACTATGTATGTGGAAAATGATCGTAATTTCATCTATGAGAATTTTGAGGATAAGACAACTTAATATCCATATGTAAAAGACCTTAGAGCAGTCGGCTGATATTCTAACTAAAGTTGTATCCAGAAAAGCATTTAAAAACTCACTTGTTAAGATGGGTGTACATGACATCTATGATCCATCTTGAGGGGGGTGTTAGCATAAGTTAGGAAAAGTAGTTAATAGGTAGATTTGTTTCTAATTATTGAATATCAATTAGAATATCTTATGGATTGTGTAGTATATTCTTTGGGATTGTAAATATCTTCCCATATCTTTGTAATTCTATATAATGTATATAGTTTAACGAAAGTATCTCTTTTCACCCATTTTGAGTGTATTGTGGAGATCCCAAATAGTTTTGCTTCATTGAATTCAACCACACAATGCGGAAATTATTAACTTAAAGATTCAGACCTGATTATTAAGGAACATGTGTTGTGATTGTATCAACTTTGGCAGAATGACAATTTAAACTTTGTCATTTATGATAACTTTATATCTACTCACAATCTCCATAGAATCTTCTTGGTACATATATTGCAGTCACTACCCCATAAAACAACATATTTTGTTAGGTAAACTACAATGACTAATGCTAATGTAGGCACTTGGTTACTAGGATTCAAGTACAAAACAAGTTATGATTAGCCAAATCGAGATGTTAAGACGACCGATAATAACAATTACTTCAAGTAAAAATGCAGAAAAGGTTCTATCAGAAGAAATACACAAACTGATAAAGAATGTGCTTGTTGTAAGACCTTTCGAGAACGATAGTACAAGATGATTTGGAAAAACTGTGATAAAATAGCTCGAGTTGTCAAAAGACAATCAAAACTTTACTACCATCTCTAATTATCAGTTCTTTGTTTATTCTAATTCAATTCTTAGCTATTCAGGCATGACATTCAAGGTTGTATAACTATACAATGAGGCACAAGATCTTTCATAGGGAGAAAACATATGAATTTAATTTTATAACCACTCATCTCTTAGTTATCGAATAACACATTGTGCCAGAAATCTTTTCTTAACTCTTACTTCCAATACAAAAGAGAAGATTAAGAAGACAACATTTGTATATATGCAAAATCATCATATATTCATACTCCATATACATCAACTTATTGGTCATAATTCTTAAATCGCTTACACAACTGTCAGCCAAACCTTCTTGCTACAGAAAAGCGGACAAAAATTAGAGAATCTACATATTCTAATCACAAGAAGGAAACAAAAAGTACATGCCTAATTCATTAATAGTGAATCTTAGAAAATAATTTTAAAATAAACCTTGACAACAAACTAAGATGACGATATAACTCAATTCCATCACCAACACCCAATCCGTGATCCTTGATCAAATAAAAAAAAACGCAGAAAAGGTATGGCCTAAAATAGAATGTGATTTCTTTAAGACCTGTCAAGATCAAACAACTTGAGTTATCACAAGAATTAAGCTCATTTTTCCTTTTTGAGGTGTGGACTCTACTATTCTTGATATTTATTTTGCACTACTGACATAAGTTGACTTTATTCTTCTATCCTTCTTCCGCTCTAGTTATTATCTACGATTTTTAGAAACACTTGAGTAGCAAGAAACTTTGATTATGCAGAAAAATGGGGGAAAAAATACTTCAATGAAATTCTTGTGCTAATGCAAAAGATTTCAGTTAAACGATTGAAAGAGTTTAGACCTAAATTTTTACAATATTAGTTGTCTTAACTTAATATATCTCTGTGAAATTTAGAAATAACATTCCTTTATTCAAACATGCACTGATATTTTGTACGCTTACTTTCTATAGATATCTTATTACTGCACTCTATTGTACGAAATTCATCAACATAAAGATTCAACTCTGGTGATTAAGGGGTTCTTGTATTATTGAGGGTGTGCCAAAATGGGGTCCTTAATTAGGTCATGTTAGGTCCTTATTTCCAAGCATTTTTTGTGAGTATTTAAAATTATTTGTCACATGCTTATTTCTAAGTTGAAAAAGAACATCACAACTCTCTAATCTATGATACAAACTTAAAAGAACACTATAATAAGAAGGAATGAAAACACAACTGCAAAAAGGAAATTATACAGACTAAATTTGAAACTTCAAGAATTCTAATTACATAATTATGTCTTCAGGTATGACAATTATATGAAAGAGTAATATTTAACCAAAGAATATGACATTATGTTAGTTCTGGTCCTAAATTATTGGATATTTTCACTAAGATCCAACCAAAGAAAGCAAATTGAATAATAAACAAGAAAATCTCGGATCCCAATAAAGCCCCATTTAATCAACATCACCCAATCAGCGATCCTTGAAAATTTGATGCACCAAAGAGCAAAATAATCACTATACACCTTCCTTAGCCAAACACTTACACCTTCTTACTTCTTAGAGACATTCCCCTCAGTTACATCCACATGTCAACACACACACTGCAATCGTTCTCCTAAATTTTGGCCATGTCCAAAGTCCAGCATCGAAGGATGTACTCAAACATCTCGATAAATGGAATCATCAACATTACAACAACGATCTCGTCATGAGTAATATTTTTTTGATCTTCCATGATTTTTGCAAATCAATTTTTGGGGAAGGGTACATGTCCCTTATCTCTGCTAGTTCTCGAATGACTACATGTAGAGTGTTGTTAATATTGCAAGATTCTTCATTAGTTTTTGATGGAAAAAAATTATAAAAGAATGTATTCTTCAAGCTAAGCATAGGACTTTGATCAGCCATCATAGAAACCAAGGAAGGATACAATTTTTTAGAAAATAAAAATTTGAAAAAAGAGAGCCAGTAACACCTTATAAAGACACAAATTAGGTTTTCCGTTCCAACTTTGAGTGGGAATCAGAGGAAATTATTAATATTTTTAAATATTAAAATTATTTCATAGAAGAGTTGTAAAATAAGAAAAGTTTGTAGTTTTAGCATTTAAATTCAGGATAATAATTCCAAAACGTTATCTTATGTGAAGTGTGGATAAAAGTCTGAGTTTAGCTAATATCCATCAACGGTGTAGAACTTCTTACACGGTAAAGTAACTAAATGGGAAAATCCAACATTTGATCCTGATTCTTAAATCATTTGCACAAGTATCAACGAATGTTTTCTTGCAAATACGAATACAAATATAGAAAAACAGACAAAATACTTATAATCTATATATTTCAATCATAAGACTAATTCGTTAATCACGAACCATAAAAAATAGTTTCAAAATTAACTTTGATTAATTTCACTATGGATAGAGAATAATCATCAGTACTAAACTTCCCAAATGGAATCCGCAACTTCCAAAAGTAAGTTCTTCCTGGGTAATCTCTTTCCTGATTTGCCTCACAATATTTAGATTGAAATATCAGGGGAGGGCCTATCTCTATCATCTCTTGAGTCCTTACTCGTGAATTGTTTTTAACTTTGTAAACTTCTTCTTCAGCGTTTCATGACATAAAACTGGTGAGAGAATATATTCGTGGGTCATTATTTTCGATAAACAACTATTTATGTCATTTTTTCTTCTTTATTTGAGTGATTTAGCAAGTATAGATCACCATTTACATTTTGTCCTTATGTGAACTTTGCCAAAATATAACCCATGAGAAATGATCCTCCTGGATAATATTAGATTGGCTATAATGTCTGCTAATATATTTCTCAACCTTAGATACACAATAATATGCTATTGTCTGACATTTGTAATAACTTACGTAAATTTAGATCATAGTCAGACATTTCTCATACGATTATCAGGTTGCTCAAAAGGGATCATTAGATTTTTTTCGAAAAGGTACGTAAAACATAGGGAAACGACTCAAATGAGTCATTGGACTTGACAAAATTTCACAAACTTCCCCAAATATAGTGATATTATTTTTTGTCCCGCATAAGAAAGTCTTCTAAGAAATGCCATTCCATGTTAATGGAGTCCTAGGAAAGGCCTGACGCCAAGGGGTGTGATGTAAATAGTCTATCCTAGTGCAAACTTTAGTACTTCTTCCATGGGTGCTGTCCAAGAGCTATGATGACATGTCACGCCCGACGTGCATATTTAGGTTGTACATTTCCATTATGATTATCTTTAAAAACCATGTCTACTCCTATCACAAAGGAAAAACTTTTTTAAAAACTTCTCACGTTTCTGATGAATAGGACAAATTAATTACAAAAAAGTAGTTATGTAACTTGATGAAATTCCATTAAATATTAAAGAATTGATAAATGTTGTCAAAATATTTTGTTTTCCACCATTTAGTACTCCCTCCATCCAACAATATTTGTCTACTATACTAAAAATAGTTTTTCAACAATACTTAACTAATTTATAAAATCAAGATATAATTTATCTTGTGCTTCTATTTAACCCTTTCTGTTTAATACCATTTATCATCCAACACATTTTCAAAGCATTAAATTACATACTAACCAGTCAATAATATTTGATTAGTATGTCGAAAAAAATTTGAATATGAATATGGTTGATTTATTGGTTAACTTTTGAATAAAATCATTTTATTGCAAGTTGATTTTTTCCTTTAACATATTGCTTCCAATCATGTATTTAGTTTAGCATAATAATAAGTATGATAAACGTTAGTAACATGCCAAACTTCTCACATTTATGATTAATATAGACAATTAATCAAAGAAAAATTAGTAGTTATATAACTTAATGAAATTCTATTAATATTAAATAATTGCTAAATATTGTAAAAATTTTTGTTTCTCACCAATTAGTATTCCCTTAGTCTAACAATAGTTTCCACTATGAAAAAGGGGACCAACAGATGAAAACAAAAATGGAGTTTATTTAATTCAAAAAAGTATGCGCTGCTACTTTCTCGCAAATGAAAAACACCCTGTTGTTCAACTGTAAACGCAGAGACAATGTACTGATTTCCTTGTTGTATTGTTGCAAGAATAACTGTTATTTTTATGTGTACAAGTAAAAGTATATAAGGAAATAAAATAAAATAAAAATCGTGAAATATCACTACACATTCTCTACCTATGATAGTACAATGTATAATGTATGTAGACTTGTTTATGTGAATTCTGCAACACTCCCCCCGAAGTTGGAGCATAGATATTAATCATACCCAACATGTTAAAAAGATATTTAACATGATTTCTACCGAAAGCCTTCATGAATATATTTCCCAATTTCTCCCCAATCTTCACATATCAAGTGAAAAATGTTTTCTCTCAAACCTTCTCATGGATAAAGTTACTATCAACTTCAATTTGTTTTTTCTGTTCATGATACACTGGACTTGAGGCAAGTAGCCTGATTATCATAGTTAAAAGGGTCATTCAACTATGAGAATTTATCTAAAAAAGTCATTAAACTTTGTTTTGTATCATTAAAATCACTTAACTTTGACTTTTATAAAAAAAAAGTCACTCAACTAAATTTATCATTAACTAAATTTAACATGATAAAAAAATTTAATTTGTATTCACAAAATTAAATGAACTTTTAAGATTTTAATGTTGATATAACTTAATTAATTTAATAAATGACTTCTCCTTGTTAGTTTAAGCTAGGTTTATTAGAACCCCTATAACTAAATATGTATTCTAATTAACGTACTCTAGAAAACCTCAAGCTATGTTATCCCAGCTTTTTACAAAAATTTAAATCGCCTAATGGTTAGCAGAGGATTGTTGTGAATCTTACCGCTATATAATATTAAAAATATCCGGAGTTCTTGAGTTTCAAAATTCTAATAAAGAAGATTTCGAAATATCATACACAATGGATAGATGAGAATTATTCATATATGAATATTTAACTTAATCAGAAAAATAAATTTTATTTATTTATTTTAGGAGTTAATATCATTCAATTTTAGGAATAAATGATTTACTTTATTTGTCATGGTAAATTTTAGTTAATGAGAAATTTAGTTGAATAATTTTATGGATACAAAGACTTAAGTTTAGTGATTTTTCTGATATAAAAGTCTAAGTTGATTGATTTTGTTGATACAAAATAAAGTTCAATAATTTTTTAATATAAATTGTCAAAGTTAAGTGACTATTTGAGATATTAACTCGGGTTATCACATCAAAGTTTAGTTGGAGAAGAAGGCTCCAAACCAATCTCAGTTAAAAAGTGATGTATCCATATTGTTTCACAGGTTAATTGAGCCATAACTCTATAGTCAAATTCTATACTAGATCGAGATACAACATATTTTTTTCTTACTCTTCCAAGATACCAAAATTCAGCAAACAAATATACAACTAGATAGTAGAAGATCTTTTCTCTGTCTTTACCTAGCCCAATCAACACCTACAAAACACTTAGCTTTAGTATCCTCGTAATAACTATACAATATGCCACGGCCAGGAGATCCTTTCAAATAACACAAGATTTGTTTCAAGGCTGCCTAGTGTTTGACTGTTGGTACAAACATGAATTGACTGACAATTTTGACCGCATAGGCAATATCTTGATGGGTCACAGTGAGATAGTTAAGTTTCCTAACTTAGTAAGATGTACATTGGAATATATTGGTGTGCCACGTGTCTTAACTCTCAACTTTCCGGTTTCTCCAATTTAGTGAAGTAGATATTTTCTTGGGACAAGAAAAACCCTTTCTTGCTTCTTGCTACTTCTATACACCCAAGAAGTATTTCAGCTTCCATAAGTCTTTGGTATAAACATGGCATGAAAAAACTTCTTCAGAGTAGAAATTCATGTACAATTATCTCCTATAATAACAATATCATCAACATAGACAATTAAAAAAATAATACCAATAGTTGATTGTGCGTAGAATACTAAATGTTCACCTGTGCTTATTTTCAACACAAATTCTTGAATTACATAGCTAAGTTTTTCAAACCATGCACAAGGGCTCTAACCATATAAAGATTTTATCAAATGAAAAATATCATTGTACTGCCACTGGTCAACAACTCCAGGTTGTTGTTCTATATATATACATCTTCACGGAGATTACAGTGATTAAACACATTCTTGCTATCCAACTAATGTAAAGGCCAATCTTGAGAAGCAGTAAATGAAATAGACAAGTGAGCAAAGGTGAGCTTGGCTACCGGAGAGAAAGTGTCATGTTAATCCACCCAATAAGCTGCACATATTCTTTAGCCAAAAGTCTGACTTTAAGTCCTGCAAAAGAACTATTTGGGTTAATGTTTTACTTTACTGCAAGCATTAGTGACTTCTTCCATGGCTCAAATCAACGCCATATAGATCACACATAGATAACTTTATCTTATTTCAAGTATGTCTTCCAAATATAATAATATATTTGTAAATCTAGTAATAGATTCATACAATATTAAAATATTAAATTAACGTGGAAATACTCATGATAGATAGACTTATAAAACAAAATATGAAATAATGTGATAATATACATGAAAAACAGATTCATAATATGTTAAAATTAAATAATGTGACAAGAAAGATAACAGATAAACCCATAAATTAAAACATCAAATAATATAACAATACAAGTTACAAATAGACTCATTCACCTACTATAAATTACCCTTGCGTTCCTCTCCAAGTTGTTCAGGTATTCAGACTTATTCAACCAAAACAACTACTAATTTTGTTCTTTAATTACTTTCTTTAGCAATGTAAAAAAGTACTAGCAGGGATAAGCAAAATATTGAAATGGAGTTTATTGATTCAGAAGAAGTATGCACTACTACTTTCTCGCAAAGGAAAAATTACCTCGTTGTTTTAAAAAGTTGATAAGCTTTCAATTTTGTTTGGAGCAAATCTTTATGTTCTACTCTCTTCACCAAGTGAAACAACATATTCCCATCGGTTCAAAAATATTTAAAAAATATTTATTAAATTTTTTGAATTGATATCACACGAACGTCAATGCGATCATGCGGAGGTGGGCAAATGAAATGTCTCTTTGTTATTTTATGATCATCTATCTCATTCTTATTCGCAAAAGAGATAAACAACAAGTCGAAGAAGTTGTTAAGAAACAAAGAGAAAAACCTAATCTTTACTTATGCTTTAGAAAACAGCGATACAAGTTTAGAATAGTACTTGGAAAGCAACAAACCTAGAAAAATTATAGGGTCCTAGTTTAGCACTAACGCATGACCTACTAGTTGACTAACATAAATTAATTAGGACTCCTGGAGCTTGTAAAGTGGGAATATTAAAGACTACTAAAAGTACTTCTACTAGTATCACTTAACTTTTGAATTAGTCAACTAATACTTCCCCTTGATTCAAAATCACACACTCTCAACAGCAACCTGATATATTCAAGCTTAGCCTCAGGAAGAGACTTCGAAAATATATTTGCTACTTGCTCGTTTGTGCTGCAAAATTTCAGAATTATTCTTCTATCAGCTATCAAAGTTTGGATAAACTGATATAGAAAATGAATGTGCTAAGTTCTCCTATGAATAGATGGATTTTTAACAATAGCAATTGTTGATTTGCTACAAATAAATTGCAGTAGACTCCTTATGCTCGTAACTAAAATCTTCAAGTAGTTTATGGAGCCATAAAGCAAGTCGTGCTGCTAAAATTGTTATTGTATGATCTCCTTCAAATGTCGACAATGCTAGTGTCTCCTACTTCATTGAACTCCATGTCACAGATCCGGAACAAAAGTTGAAGCACCTACCGGAAGTGCTTTTTTGGTCATCCAAGCAGTCTGCATAATCACTCTCAGTTTAACCAACAAATCTAAAATTTCGTTCTTTAGAATACCAGATACAAAAGTATGTTGTTTCAGGCACATAATAAAGAATGCATTTCACAACACCAAAATGTTGTTTTGTGGGGCTTTGCAATAATTTGGACACAACACAAACAAAAAATACATTATCAGGTCTAGTGTGCATTAGATAATTCAAGACACTAACGGAAAATACTTTCTCAGTTCTACCAACACGTCACAACATTTCATTGATATTCATCGGTGTAGCTGCTGATTCACAGTTCATCATATGGATTTTTTTAAAAAAGATCTCTTCTTATTTCTTTTGAGAAACTAAAAATTCCATCTTTATCTTGGATCACCTTAAGCCCAAGAAATATTTCAATAAGCCCAAGTAAGACATGTCAAAGTTTCTTATCATACTTGACTAGAAATCATTAACTAAAGAATTTGAGGAACCAAAGTAAATCATTTCATCAACATAGACACAAACCACAAAAAAATCACCATTAACTTGTTTTTAAAGAACAAAGTGGGCTCATTTCTACTTCTTATAAAATCTTCTATCCTGAAATAATGATCCATTTATTATACCACACAAGTAGATCTTTCTTTAGCCCATAAAGAGCTTTTCTAACTTGTAGGCATTCATCGAGGTTCTCAAGTTTTTTGTGAATTTTTGCCATGAATTGGATCTATAAGAGGCATGTAAGCTTCCGTAGTGTTGGTTTTGTTCACCCACACGTGAATAAATTTATTTTCCGCACAATTTCTTTTTTGAAGTTGAAAGATTAGAGTTCTTCATGAGTTCTTAATAAGTGTTCTTGAAGTTGATTCTAAATCTTGTTTTGTGGAGCTTTTGTTGAATTCTTCAGACGAAAGTGAGTGTTTTGAGTGCTCTATTTAGTGGATTAGATTGTACTTATGTTGAGTTATCAAATCAAAGTTTTTGGGGAAGAAACCGTTCGATTCTAGACGAATTAGGGTGAAAAAATGAGCAAGGAATTTTGTCGGATTTTCTTCATTAATGGATGGCCCGATGCGCCATCCGCCCAAAATTATTTTCTGTAGTTTAGGGGCTGGTTCATCGTGCCACTCAGTGCGCCATGGTCTCCTGGCTCGTCAAGTATGCAGTCGGTTTCTCTGTTTTAGTTCTTTTAAGGTGTACTTTCACTCCCTTTCGATCCTAAATTCTCTATGATACTTGTAAACACATAGAAATCATTAATAACGTGAATCATAACCTGGAATTAATAAATCAAATTCAAGGAAGAGTTAAGAGTTATGTCTTCAGAGTTCTTCCGAATATTTCGAGAAAATCCCTTTGAGTCTTTTTGAGGAATCTTCTACAATTTCTAATAACTTGTTTCAAGACTCTAGCAAGTGAGTTTGAAAATGAGGATAATGTATTCCAAAGTCTAATTTATAATCACAAGATCCTTCATATCATGAACCATAACTCCTAAATTCATTTTTTACATTCAAGAGAGAGTTAATAGTAGAGTTCAAGAAATCTATTGAGTTTAATTGTGAATCTTTTAAGATCAACCATCGATTTAAACTATGTTTTGAGAAAATAAGTATGAGAAAAAGAGTTGTATACATGAGTTCATGTCCATAAATTCCGCATGAACTCCATAAGCTTTTTGAGAGGAGTAGTATTTTTAAGTTGTAAGTATTGAGTTAATAATTATTTTGAGATTATATTCCTAATCATGGGACTATTACATGTTACTCATGAAGTCCTTAAGTTGAGCATTTCATTCTCATAACTGTGCATGAACCCTATAAGTCAATCATTCTTGCGATGAGTAATATCATTGATATTCTTGAGTTCCAAGTATTGAGTTATAACTATGGTTATTGAAAACTTTGAATTGAGTCGCTTACGTCCATAATTCGGTATGAATATTATTTTAAAAAGTATTTTACTAAATGTTTTAAACTTGTCTTAATACTTGGGTTTTGAGTTGAGTAAGGACTAACGAATGAAGTTCATTTTCTTCAAAAGAGTTTAAAGGAACTATGTATTCTAAAATAGTAAATGTTTTCACATTTAAACAAGAAGAGAAACACCTATTTCCAGTGGAGCCTTTGAGCTAGTTTTTTTGTAAAGAGTAAATGCTTTCACATCCAAGAAAGAGAGGAAACATTAATTTCCAAGAGAACCTTTGGGATTGTTTTTGAGTAATTATCTCAAACCACAAAAAGAGTTATGTTTTTAATCATCTGAGGTAGATATATTTAGGGACTAGTATTGATCACCGATATGGGGGAGAGTTGACTCAACTCCAATACCCATAAAACATGTAGCCAACGTGTGTAGAAAATCCTCATACTGTTTAGATGATTCTTAGTGCTTTTTAGCATAGACTACTGAATTTACTTGGTAGTTAGGTTCTTTACCCCTTGCAAGGTGTAGGACAACCCTGACAGTGTGATGCAAAACAATGTATCATCACATAGCTAATAAGTGATGTTTGTCGGTTAGAGAAACACTCACAAATATATTTATATTTTTATATGCACTGAGTTTACTTGTAATTTCATATACAAACAAAGTTTTCATTGAATCCTTGCATACAAAATGATTATAATGTATTCTTAAATACATTGAGTTGCTTTCTGTTATTTCAAAACCTTTTTGTATGTTGCATCTCTTATTGTTTCTTTATATTGATTTCAATATCCAGAATTTAATTTATTTTAATAAATGTTTCGAAGACTTGAGTTGCCAATTGTTGGCTAGTTTAATATTGAATTTATATTTAGGGTAAATCATTTGAGTTAAATCTTGTATTTGAGTTTCATGAATAATATTTAGTTTCTAAGCATTTATATGCTTGAGTTAGTATTGCTTATAGTCATAAAGGATGAGGGTTCGCTTGGATATCACTAATGGTTCTTGAGTGCCGGCCACATTCACTATGTAGACTGGGGTCATGAAAAAAAATTATTTGACTCTTTTCTTTTAGTGAACTTCGAGACATTTCAATCACCATCCTATTCTTCCACTCGGCCACACCATTCTTCTCCGGTGTATATGGTGCTGAAAGTTCCATGCGAATTACAATTTCATCATAGAAATAATCAAAAACAATAGACAAGAATACACCATCTCTATCGATATAAAGTGATTTTATCTTTTAACCACATTGATTCTCTACAAATGCCTAAATTTATTGAAATTCTCATATGCTAAAAACTTTATTTTCAACAAATAGAACCAACTAAAGGGGATGTAATCATCAGTAAACATAAAAAAATATTGAATCCCACAAAAGAATTCTATTTTCATTAACTTGCACAATCAACATGTATAAGGTCAAAAAAAGTTGTAGACCTCCATGATAATCCACTAAAAACGAATTTCTAGTTTGCCTCCATGATAATCCACTAAAAACGAATTTCTAGTTTGCCTCCCATAGTTAAATTCTTCATATAAGTCGAGTTCATTGATTTTTTGCAAGTCAATAACCACATCTTTTGAACAAAAACTTTCAACCTACTGACACTTAAATGTCCGTAACGAAAGTGCCACAAATTAGTCTCATTATGTCCTCTAACAACTAAGGTATTATTCCAATATTTGAAATATCTGTAAGAAACATTTTGTTTTGTCATTGGCACACGAACTATCGTGCCTCCAGATATTTTGTCCTTAATGTCACATCCAGTATCATAAAAAATCTATTGAGTAGCCACTGGTCATCCATTCGCCAAAAGTTAAAAGATTCTAGCCAAAGTATGGATATATTGCACATCATATAAAATCTTCACATTACCTTGGATATATTTATCTCATTTGTACCTTTCCCTTCAATGTGCACTTGTTTGTCATCTTCTGGTCGCACCATTGTTTTCTGAGACTCATCAAGATCTCTAAATAGAGATTTCGAACATGACATGTGATTTTGAGTATCTGCTATCAATGAATTACAAAACATTTAGACTTAACTTATTTGTGAACTATCCATAAACAACTTATTTTCTTCTTCCACCTTTTGAGTAAAATTGGCTTCCTTTTGCTCATCTTTCTGCTTCGTCCAGCAATAAACTTCTTCATGACAAAATTTCTTGCAATATCGACATTAAATATTGCACTTGTATTGACTGAGTTCACCAATTGAGTTTCTACCTCCGTCCCTTCTAGTACGACCCTGACCATGGAAATTGCCTCTATCATATCCTCGTCATGCAGAGATTTTTGCTATTGCCTTGTAGGAAAACTCCCTCTTAACCCGGAAGGCTTTATCCTGGACTTTCTTACTGGACCTATTTATGCTATCTTCATGAGCTAACAAGGAACTCATTAATTCACTAAATGAATAAGTAGATAGGTCCTTAGATTCCTCAATTGCCGTAAAAACATGCTCAAGTTTTGTTGTTAAACTACACAACACTATGATTATCAATTTTCTCACTATAAAATCTCATTATATTAACAATAACAGATGTTCGAAGAAAATATCCTTGCACGAATTTATTTCATTGATGAACAATGTTTCAAAATCGTGTTGGAGAGTTTTTATTTAAACATAACTACCTTATAATCTCCAAAGTTGTCATGCCTCGAGACTATCCACTTGACATAACATGAGACCTAGGATCATGAGTGACCCCAAGCTAACCCTGAACTGACATATCACAAGCATACGTAAAAGATTTACCAAAATGAGAAATAATGTGTGGAAGCTTTTAATCATAAGCTAAACTGAAATGATAGGGGATACTCAATCCAAGTCTAAAGACATAAATTGAACTAAGAGTTGCATTAAAAACTAAAAAATCAAAATCGGTTTTTAAAACTAAATCTTACTATGGCTGCATTAAAGCCTCTAACTAACTAAAGATGCAACATTCCCCCATCTAACTCTAGCAAAATTTGAATTAAAAGACTCAAAGTTTTGAAAACATTTTTATTAGCCTCAAATATGAGGACTCACCACTAATACAACTTCACTAGTGATGAAGAAAAGATCTATAGATGATCTGACTATTGAGCACTTGAACCTACATCATGAGAATATGTAGTGCAGAGTATGCGCGAGTACTTTAAAGGTGATGACCATGTAGAATAGGATAAATCTGAACAATTTTCATGATTCGAGAGCACCGCCTAGTCGTAATATGGCGTACTCGACCTATAAGAAGACTTATACAAGCCCTTAGCATTCACAACATTCGATATTGAAAATAGTAAGGACTTAAAATATTATTAAAATAAAATTATTTAAAATCTCATTAAAACATCTTTCATAAGAGACAATGGAAGACTAATCTCACACGAACATCTATAGAAAAACATAAAAAGATAGGGTCATGACCCTTTATGTACTAAAAAAATACTAAAGTCCATTACAAAAGTCTCAATGAAAGAATTAGAAACATAGAATCCTTGTCCTCAATATATGAGGACAAACCAAACAGGTCTTGAGAGAACTTTAATCCCAAGCTACACTAAAGAATGCTATCACTTGTAAAAACTGACATTTGTAGTAAAACATATAAGAAGAATGGACTTACCACAATTAAGTACTAAGTACAATGACCATGCAAAAATATGCTAAAGAGGGACATCTGTTTGAGATATATGCTTTTATGCCATTTTTCATAAAACCTTCATAATATAATAATAGAGGCATCAAATCAACACAACCAACATACGAGTCCTTTATCACAATATAAGCATACTCATCTAGCAGCAATATACAACACATAAGAATATTTGTCAAGTAAGTTATTTCATAAACTAGAAACTCTACCTAAAGTTACCCTAAGACACACCTAAGTAAGACATGGAGTGGCATCCCACAACACACCTAGGTATTCCACATGGCTGCAATGGATAAGAACTTTCTATTTCAACATAACATGCTAAGTAACTCAATCAGTATGTCACATTCTTCATTATGTCATTCAAGACACATTCACGCATTTAGTTGACTTCATACTTTAGTCATATATATCTAGGGAACTCACTTTAGCTCCTTCAAAGCCTACTAGTTTTTTGTGTAGATAGCATCCCATACTACTACTAACAATTCTAGAACCTATCAGTTAACTAGAGTGCACATCCAACATGATGGGAATATGCATTATCCAACATAGAACATGCAAGCTACACATGAAATCCGATATCACAAAACCACACATCGTAGAAGGTGTTCTACTTGAAAAGGTAGAGCTAGAACACATCCCTTGTAAGAACATGGTTTAGGAGATATCCAAAGATTTTAATTGTGCTCAACCTCTTACACGAAAAGAGACACCATCTTAACCATATGCACTCGGTGCTTAACCTTAGTTTCCATAGAGTAGTTTCATTCACATTAGTGTTCTAGAGGGGATACAAAAATTAGGTCAAGCGACCCATATTTCTTCAACAAAGAAAGTATATCCCCAATAGGTCTACCGATCAAGGCTCAAAGGATAACTCATTAACTTTCATAGAGAGTGTTTTACTTTTCGGTCCCACCAACTCTAAGTCTATCATTTCACACAAGAAGTAGGTCATTACCCTTAGGTCTACCGCTTCAAGGTTTTTACATTCACATAGGGTTCTAGACTGATCATGAACAGGCACCATACTTAGGTTCACCGGTTTAAGACATAGACTGGAATGCCTCATTAGTCATTTATATAAAGGATACAAAATCATTCATTCATTAGTCAATAATAGGATGCCTGATCCTACCAAGTCAAAAGAACAAATCCCGTAAGCTTTAATGTATCAATAAGAGGCACCTAAGTCTACAAAATAAAGAAACAGTGATACAATATAGGACCCATTCACATTCCATCATCAGCATGCATTATATTAAAAGAGAACATACTCCAATCATAGTGCATTAATACTTTATAAAGGTCACTATTGAGATCACAAGAACATTATACATTCACATATACAATAACATGATAGTACTCTAATTCACCATATAATGCCTTCAAATCCATTATCATAATACACTTATTAGTAAAACCTCCACCATAGGTGGATCACATATCAATCTAACAAAATTCTATATCAATTAAACATTAATAATGACATTAGGTTAAGCTTAACCTTTTCCAAATTCACAATCACCATTCCTTAATTCTCCAACAATAAACAATATATAATTATAGATAATGATAAAAATCAACTATAAAATTAAATTAAGTAGAGTTCCATCAACATTAATCACACACAATAAACCCACTTTGTCATGGCCCAACTAGAGAAGGCATGGCTAACACTCATCACCTTATGCAATCGAGTTAGCCACTGAAACATACCGACTCAACTATGAACCTAGAACGTTAGGCAGGATAACATAAAAAATACTACAGCTGGATCCTTAAGGTCATCACCTGAAGAACAACTCATATAGACAAACATAGAAAATCAAAAAAATAACAAAGTGCTAGATGGACGACGAGGCCAGAATTGAGTACATACACACATATGGATATATTGTTGCATTCCATGCCTATGTAGCTAGAAACTTTAATATGCAGAAATAAACAAGAATATTACGTCCAGAATAGCCACTAAGGGTGACATAAGCATTGTTGGACAATCCCCAACTATTATGAAACTGTACAACAAAAGTAAATATCCTTTGTTTATTATCAAAATAATTAAAGACTTGTTTAGAGTAGCCACTTAATTTTTGAAGAAAAACCAAGAATTGATGTCAAAGGATAAGAATAGTAAATCGATTGAAGGTAAATCGAGAAAGGTTTTAAGGTACTCGAAATGCCCGCTTATGCGCGGTTATCCAATAATTAATTTAATTGGCTAAAATAATTTAAACATAATTTGAATTGGAAAAATAAAAACTATTTTATTCCATTTTTAAATAGAGAAGAAGGGAAACATTAACCTACTATCTAAGTGAGATATTAATTTGCAAAATATTATTATCTTTTAAGTCCATTTAGAGATAAACGATTTAGTTAAGTTGGTAAATCACAATGGGTCTTGCGGGTATTTGAATTTATTTGACCTTAATACAAATAACAAATACCAACAAGCAAACAAACACCAAAAGTAAAGTGGGAAATAAAGTTTGGCCCAAATCTAGATTCTATTAGCCTGAACGAGTATTTGGGCCCATTTCATTTTGGAACTTTTGCACAATTCATGCCACCTTTGTACCAATCCTAAATTCTAACAACAATATAATAAAGAAAATGATAAGGGCATAGGCCCAAAACAATAAAATACAACTCAAAATAATACAACTCATGAATTAACTCCTATCTGGGAGGGTAAAAATTGAGTGTCAACAACTATCCCTCATTTTACTTAGATTGATGCAAGAAATTAAAGGAAAATGAAATTGACTAATTCAATTTTGACGGACCACATTGTCATCTTTTGGGAAAGGGACTTGGTTACAAACTTAAGAATTATGGACTAACACCGGAATTGGGTTCCTTCTTATCGCAGGCTATATCAGAATTCAGTCCACATGTAGTTCGACAAGCTTTTTTTAACGCATGATTCTCAAAGAATTCAAAAGTTATCCCAATATCAAATTATAAAGAAATAAAGATGCTCGGGAATAAGATTTATGGCATAATATTGGAGTCGAACCGAGTTTTCATTATTAAGACCGCCTACATATCCTTAAACCTAGGGAAGCAGGCTGCTTGTAGTTCAACTCAATCGGTTGAAATGAAAATCCATTATTCCGGATAACCTTCGTTCAGGACAAGTGACAAAGTAAGTCGAATATAGAAAGGAGGCTTGCGACCTCTTAGCCATGACAGTTGTGTGCTTCACATCCATAATTAAGAAATCACACGAACATAATTTCCCAAAACATGGTGTATGTCTCCTAGAGGCAAAAATTCCCAGATGATATTGAAACTGACTGATCCAAAGAAACCACATGCCTTCTGATAGGGGTGTGTTTTTTAATTATCATGGAATTCGTTCCTCTACTCACTTTTTAAGAATTTGATACTCCTATTTGGACTATTTCCAGTTCTCTTCAGAGAAAAAGTTTCACGTGGTGCTGCTTTCTTTTTTATGTCGTTTCACATGTGATTTTTTTTGAGAATTAATCCTTTCGGATGATCTCGATAGTGATCAAGACAAAACTCGTGAGCATAAAAATGCAATTCAAATGGAAGATAATGTCTTGTACCGTATTGACACTTAATTTCTCTCCTTGAACATTTGACGTCAACTCTATTGGGTTTGACGTAAAGCAAATAAAGCTTGTGTCATATTTGAAATATAATCTTCAATGAACTCTTCCTTGTAAAAGTATAAAAAGGCTGATGTGATATGTTCATAATTTTCTTCATGTCGTTGTTGATGGTTCTCCTGACGATGTATTCTCGTGAATGATAAATCATTCTCTGGAGATGCATAACTCCTTCTCTCGTGATGCATGAGCTATTTCACAGGATACATAAATAACTTTTCCGCAATACCTGATTCATTTAACTTGCTATGTATGGCTCATTCTCATGCTATGCATGACTCCATCCTCTCGCAATGCATTACTCCTACTCTCGCGATGCATGATTTTTTATCTTGCGATGCATGATTATTTCTTTTGCAATGCATGAAATTTCTTTTGCAATGCATGAATCTATTTCCCGCGAAGGATGACATTTTTCCGCAATGCATGAATCTCTTCTTGTGATGTATGGACCTCTTTCCACGCAATGCATGACTTCTTTCCGTGATGAGACATTTTACCTTAATGCATGAATCTTTTCTTGTGATGTATGAACCTCTTCCTCGCAATGCGTGAATTCGTTCCCACGATGCATGATTTCATTCTCTTTTCTGCGATGCATGACATCCTCTCTTACTGTGCATGACTTCCTTCTCTTCCTATGCATATTGACTTTCTCTTTGTGTCATCACTAGTACCAAACGGAGATAATGCTTCATCAATAACAAAGTGATCGTCTAGCTATTTTATGGATGATGATATTGTCTTAACTGACAATACAGTAAAAATGACCCTTCGATTAGTGTATCATCTCAATCGCCAATATGAATAAAATGACCCTGCCGGTAGTGATATTATCATGTATGATAATATGGTGCAGGTAACGACCTCCGAGTATCCTTAATTAATGGAGAACAGTAAAATGTCTTTCGTTTGTTCCATCTCTTAACATAGTTGCACTTTCATTATGGATTTCATGTCGTGGGAATTTAATGGAATAATGTTATTCATATTCCCAAATCTTTGATATAAGCAACATAAAATATTTCCTGCACCCAGAGAAAAATTGTCAATCTTGGGGAGCTCTTCGGCCTTTTGACTCCTCTGTATCCATTGACTGGAGAAATATGTTAATCTTGAGATAAACATATAGACCTGCATCCACAGAAAAATTGTTAGTTTTAAAATGAATTGATCTGTGTCGATCTCCTTACTTGTATACTCTTTGTCTTGCTATCTCCAGTTGATTTCTCTAATCTGCCATCTCTTGATAGACAAGAAAAAATATTTTATGCTAAAAATAAATGAAAACATAAAGGAAAAGTTTTTAGAAAATAGATTTTCGAAGAGTAGTATTTGGAAAAGATCACCGGCAAGTGTCATGTCACATCAAGCTTAGCGAACTTCTTTGAGACTGATGCTTGGGGGGTCCATCTGATTATTTGCTGGAAAGTATTCAAAGGTGCTCTAGATTTTCGATGAACTCATGTTGAAATTTTGAGTCCATCCTCAAAATTTCTATCACAGTTAACTGTCTTGGCTTATCTTTAAATGTAGGTGAGCTAGTTGCGGAATTTTTCGAGTTCTTCTCAAAAATTCTATCCCAGTTGCGAATCTCAAAATAACTTCAGTCGTTACTTATTGAGGAAAAATTACTAGCAAACAAAATGATTACAAGGAAATGACAGGAATATACACTGAAGCTTCACACATAATATCTCTTGACAGTGTCTGAGTTGATCGGTTTAGGCCATTCGGTTCCATCAATCTCTGATAGGAATAAAGAACCTCAGATAATACCTTCCGAACCATGTAGGGTTCTTGCCAATTTGGTGCAAATTTGACTTTGTACTCATCCTAATAAGGAAAAAATGTGTATGAGGACCAACCGACCAATTTCAAAAATTCTGAACTCTTACTCTCTTTTGGAAAGCACAAATCATTATATATTGATATAGTTGAACATCACAAACAACAACCATTCTCTTCTCGTTAATCAATGTTAACTGATCAATACGCGTACAAACCCATTCGACATTACTTAACTCTGCTTCTTGAATGATTCTCAAAGAAGGTATCTCAACTTTAGTAGGTGTGACTGCATCTGTTCCGTAAACTAACAAGTATAGAGTAGCTCCAATCGACATCCTAACATTCATTCAATAACCCAACAAAGCATATGGCAGAATTTCATTCCCACCTCGGTGATTGTCAAACATTTTTCTAAAAATCTTCTTGATGTTGTTGGTAGTGGCCTCTACAACTCCATTCATTTTAGGACGATAAGCGGTTGAATTTTGGTGAGTAATCTTGAACTGCTGACATATATCTCTCATTAAGTGACTGTTGAGAGTAGCACCATTATCATTAGTAATGGATTTTTGCACTCCGAACCTTCATATCAGATTGTTGCGGACAAAATCAGCTACAACTTTCTTGGTCACTAATTTGTAGGAAGCTGTTTCCACCCACTTGGTGAAGTAGTTAATCGCAAATAAAATGAATCTATGTCAGTTAAAGGCGGACAAATTTATTGGACCAATGAAATACATGCCCTCAGCTACAAATGGCCAAGGTGAAGTCACATCATTGAGTTCATGGGGCAGCACTCGAATCAAATCACCATGCACATGACATTTATGACATTTTTGCACGAATTTGTAACAATCATGGTCCATAGTCATCCAAAAATAACTGGCTTGAAGAATCTTCCTCGCTAGAGTTAGTCCATTCATGTGCGTACCGCAAACTCCAATGTGTATTTATTCAATAAGCTTTGCAGCTTCAGCAGCACCAACACATTTGAGAAGACCTAAATCTGGAGTCCTCATGTTGCATTCTCAGGATAAGCCCAGTCTCTAAATACTGATTGATAACAAAATACCACGGCAGACCGTCTGGTTTTGCTTCGACATGTGAACAATGGACATGTTGTTCTTTTAACTCTATATCCAGAAAATTAATATAACTTGTATTTGGATGTTTGATCATTGAGACAATGGTGGCAAGCACAATGACTAACTTATTTAGTTTCGTGGGAGTGTGTCTGGATTCAATCTTACAAAATCTCCAACACAACTTCTGTATATATTGCACATACGGTGTGATCTTTGGGTTCTTCCTAACTCATTCTCCTTGAACTTGATGAATCAGAAAATCTGAATCTCTAATAACTAGAAACTCATGGACATTCATGTCAATGGTCATCTTCAACCCTAGAATACACAGTTCATATTCAGCCATGTTGTTTATGCAATTAAATCAGAGTTTAGCCTCCATAAGATAGTGTTGAACATATTATGACACCAAAACCGCTCCGATACCCTTTACTTGGTCATTGGTCACTCCATCAAAAAATACTCTCCAACCAAGGGTATGCCTCAGAAACATCTTCACCCACAAATACTTCCTCTTTATCGGGGAAATAAGTCTAAGTGGTTCATACTCTTCATCGATTGGATTTTCTTCAAGATGATAAGTCAAAAATTGTGCTTTTATCTTCTTCTAGGTCACATACACAATATCAAATTCACTCAAAAACATTTCCATTTTTCTAACTTTCTGATCGGGATCACCTTCTAGAAAATATACTTCAATGGGTCCATTCTACAAATGAGGTATGTGGTATAAGAAAACAAATAATGTCTTAAATTCTGAGTGATCCAAGACAAAGAACAAAATGTTTTCTCCAAGAGAGTGTAACGAGCCTCATATGGAGTGAGTTTCTTGCTTAAGTAATAAATGTCTCACTCCTTTTTTCCTGCCTTGTCACGTTCACCAAGCTCGCACCCAAATATGTTATCCGAGAAAGAAAAATATAGCAATAATGGATTCACTTCTCGCAGAGAAACCAACACCGGTAGATTGGACAAATAATCCTTAATGACATCAAAAGCAGTTTCACATTCTCCGGCCCATCTCATCAAAAAAACTTTCTTCAATAACTTGAAGATAGGCTTACACAATACGATGTATTGAGCTATGAATTGACTAATGTAGTTCAATCTTCCCAAGAAACTCATAACTTCTTTCTACGTCTTCGGAGGAAATAACTCTTGAATTGCCTTGATCTTTGAAAGGACGAGTTAAATACCCCTTCAGCTGACGATAAACCCCAACAACTTGCCAGATGGCATCCCAAAAGCACATTTATCGGGATTTAACTTCAAGTTGTATCGACATTGGCGATTAAAGAACCTTCTTAAATGAGTCAAGTGGTCTGAACTCTTGCGGGACTTGATTATGACATCATCTCCATACACCTCAATCTCTTTGTGAATCATGTTATGAAAGATGGTTTTCATAGCCCTCATATAAGTATCACCGATATTTTTGAGACCTAATGACATCACCCTATAATGATATACACCGCAGGGCGTGGTGAATATTTTTTCTCTATATCTTCTTCATCCATTAGTATACTGTGATAACCTGCGTAACAATCCACAAACAAGTGCATTTCATTCCTAGCATAGTTATGAATGAGAATGTGGATGATTAGCAACAGAAAAATATCTTTTGGGCTTGCTTTGTTGAGATCTCAATAGTCGACACAAATTCTGATCTTCCCATCTTTCTTGGCAATCGGGACAACATTGGCCAACCAAGTCAGATACTGCATCACTTTCACTGTTTGAGACTCAATCTATCTGATAATGTCTTCTTTGATCTTTAGACATAAATCAGACTTGAACTTCCGAGTCTTTTATTTTACTGGACTGAATCCTGGATTAATCCGCAATTTGTGGGACACCACACTTGTACTCAGCCCTAGCATATCTCTGTAAACCAAGACAAATACATCAAAGTATTATTTAAGCAAATGAATCAGGTCCATTATTTGATCTTCGATCACATGGACACTGATTCTGACTTCTTTTATGCACTTCGCATCTCTAAGATTCACAGTCTTAGTTTCTTCGAAACTCAACTTGTGTTGATTCACAAACTTCGAAAACTCTTCAACAACATGTTCCGATATCTCCTTTACTTCTTCATATTCTTCACCTTTGTCCTCTTTTGTGTCACGTCTCGAGCTACCCACGAGACGCGGACACAAACCTAAAATCACAACTGATCCCAAGCTAACCCTGCTGGCATGATTATGAGCATACTAGAGATAATAAGCTGATGCGGAAGCTAAACCATAATTTAAATGAAAAAATTGAGAAATACTATATACTATAGCTGAGATATATGAAACTGATGAGTTAAATACAAAGAACGTATTAACTCAATACTAAATTCAAACTAACTATTTCTGAAAATAGTCTCTAACTAACTAGAAGTTGACTTTATTCTCGATCCTTCTTCCGCTCTAGTTATTATCTACGATTTTTAGAAACACTTGAGTAGCAGAACTTTTTGATATGCAGAAGAAAAATGGGAGATTTTAGGGGAAAAATACTTCAATGAAATTCTTGTGCTAAGTGCAAAAGATTTCAGTTAAACGATTGAAAGAGTTAGACCTAATTTACAATATAGTTTGTCTTTAACTTAATATATTCTGTGAAATTGAGAAATAACATTCATTTATTCAAAACATTGCACTATATTTTGTACGCTTAACTTTCATGGATATCTGATGTTTAATTACTTGGCACTCTATTGTACGAAATTATCAACATAAAGATGCAACTTCTGGTGATTAAGGGGTTCTGTTATTGAGGGCGTGTAAGTGGGTGTGCCCAAAAATGGGGGGGTCCTTAATTAGGTCAGTTAGGTACCGTATTCCAAGCATTTTGTGAGTATGTAAAATTATTTTGTCACATGCTTATTTCTAAGTTTGAAAAGAACATCACACACTCTCTAATCTATGATACAAACTTAAAAGAACACTATAATAAGAAGGGAATGACAAACAATGCAAAAAAGGAAATTATACAGACTAAATTTGAAACTTCAAGAATTCTAATACATTAATTATGTCTGCAGGTATGACCAATAATGAAAAGAGTAATATTTACCAAAGAATATGACATTATGTTAGTTCTGGTTCCTAAATTATTGGATATTTGCACTAAATCCAACCAAAGAGAAGCAAAGTGAATAATAAACAAGAAAAATCTCGGATCCCAATAAAGCCCATTTAATCAACATCACCCAATCAGCGATCCTTTGAAAATTTGATGCACCAAAGAGCAAAATAATCACTAAACCTTCCTTAGCCAAAACTTACACCTTCTGCTTCTTAGAGACATTCTAAGTTACATCCACATGTCAACACACAACTGCAACGTTTTCTCCTAAATTTTGGCCAGGTCCCAAAGTCCAGCATCGAAGATTGTACTTCAAACATCTCGTAATGGAATCATCAACATTACAACAACGATCTCGTCATGAGTAATATTTTGATCTTCCATGATTTTTGCAATCAATTTGTGGGAAGGGTACAGTTCCCTTATCTCTGCTGTTCCGAATGACTACAGTTAGAGGTTGTGTAATATTGCAAGATTATTCATTAGTTTTTGATGGAAAAAAATTATAAAGAATGTATTCTTCAAGTAAGCATAGGACTTGATCAGCCAGCATAGAAACCAAAGGAGAATACAATTTTTTAGAAAATAAAATTTGAAAAAAGAGAGCCAGTAGGAAGTTAACACCTTATAGACAAAATAGGTTTTCCGTTCCACTTTGAGTGGGGAAGCAGAGGAAATTATTAATATTTTTAAATATTTAAAATGCATTTCATTAGAAGAGTTGTTAAAATAAGAAAAGTTGTAGTTTAGCATTTATTTAAAGTCGGATTTAATAATTCCAAAACTAAACTGATGAGTTTAATACATGAAGTTACTAACTCAACACTAAGCTGAAATTAACTATTCTGAAATAAGCCACTAAACTGGACTAGAAATATTGGGACAAGCCCCAGCTAAATCTAGCAAAAATTGAAACTAAAAGACTAAATACTGAAAAGAAACTCATGACTATTGTCCTCAGAGAATGAGGACTCACAACTGAATCTGCTTAACTGGAGATCAGATAATCGATCTATGTGTGATCTGGATGCTCAGAACCTAAAACTACATCACGAAAATATGCAGCGCACGTATGCATCAGTACATGAAAGGTATTGAGCATGTAGGATAGAATAAAGCTGAAATAAAAACATAACTGAACAAACATAAAAACAAGTATAATAATTTGACATGATAAACTAAATTTTGATCTAACTGGATACAATGACCAATTTATAACATGCTGAAACTTAATACTGAAAATACTGATAAATGGTCAATGTAGAGAGTCTGACTGAACTGTGGGAGATACTAATAACCAATAATAATACCATATAAGATAAACATGGAGTCCGATGTATACGCCCCATCGAAAGGACCCAATATACACTGCCAAATGTATAAAGGCATGCTGGTGTGATCACTAAACTAATTGTCCACAGAGGGGACTTACAACCTACTTGACTAGTAGTTCTGGGACTATTGGATACGCTAAACCCTAGTTCAACTCAATATTATTCTACTCCCAATATTCTGTAAATTTACTGATTATGTCTGAGTTTCTTTAAATACTGGATAGCTCGAAACTATACATGCAAATTGAAAATGCAACAACTAATCTGGTAATTATGCATTTATAACGGAGGTATGTATATCTAAAGGGTATGAAATATCTGACCTAGCATGTGTAATTCAAGAACTAAAGAAATAAGAAGCTCGGGTTCTAAAATTCATGCGATAATCCAAGTAACAACATAATAATTCAATTTGGAACATATATTTAATAAATTGATGAAGTTCTATCAAAGTTCTACACACCCTAGGTTTAATCATCACAAGAAAATCAAGAATCTGATTGAAAACTAGGGACCCAATGGGTGTAAGGAACCCACTAGTGAAATCCCACATACCTGGTGATGACATCCACAGAAAAATACTTAGGTTTCGGGGCTTGAACTGCTGGAACTTGTTGCGTTCTTGAACTACTGTTCTTGATCTTTTTCTCCTCTCTTGCTTCTTATATTCTATGTTTTGATTTAATGATTAGACTTAGATGTGTTTTAGTTATATTTCTAGGCTTAAACTAACTAAAATCCGATGATTTAAAACCAAAACGACATATCTTAAGGGTTAAATGGAGTGGGAAAGGTCCAAAAGACCCTTGGGAAAGTTGCTGTCGGACCAATAGACGGCCAGGGCAGACAGTCTGTCAATTGATCCACTCCCCGTCGGTTGGGTCTGTTCGATAGGCCTACACTAAAACTGGCATAACCTTTTACTCAGAAGTATGATTTTAGTAAGGTTGGTGGCTATGAAAAGATAATTCAATTATCCATATGTGGATAGGTAATAAGACACCTAATTAATTTTGTGTTAATAGTTATGACCATTTATAGTTGACCCAACCGCATTTCCCCTTTAACTATCTTCTAATTCCCACATGCGGTCAGACCTACGGACCGTAAGTCCACCAATGGACCATGCTAGTCATCCGTAGCTCTGTAAGAGAGTGGCTGAAGGGAGTCTTGATCTACAGTCATGGAATACGGACCGTAGTCTGACCTGCGGGCCGTAATTTCAAACATCGACCAACACATAACCAATTTTCCTGGGCTGAGATTTTTGGGATTTTCTGATCCCATCGACGGTTGTATAGGACGGTCCGTAAGTCAAGCTACAGTCTGTCGATGGTCTTGTCTGTTGCAACTGCAAATTTTCTAAAAAAAATTGATGTTTTATCTGTTGAGAAAGGGAGGTGTTCGGGTGGTGGTCCTCCCCCCAGGGCCCCCGGTGTTATTATTTTTCCTTCCCCTAAGTTGAGTGATTATTGATGCAAAAATAAAGTTTAATGATTTTTAAGATAAATTCTCAAAAGTGAGTGACTAGTGAGGTATTAACTCTGATTATCAGCACCAAAGTTTTGCCTTGCGAGAAGGCTCAAAAACCAATTCTTAGTTAAATTAAGGTGATGATCCATAGTTTTCACAGGTTGAAGGAGCATACTTCTTACGCGAATCTGGTACTAGATCGAGATACAACATTTTTTTTCTTACTCTTCCAAGATACCAAAATTCCACAAACAAATATACAAATAGCTAGTAGAAGATCTTTTACCCGTATTTATCTAGCCCAATAAACACCTACAAAACACTTAGCTTGAGTATCCTCGTAATAACTATACAATATGCCACGTCCAGAAGCTCCTTTCAAATAGCACAAGATTTGTTTCAAGGCTGCCTAGTGTTTGACTGTTGGTACCAACATGAATTGACTGACAATACTAACCGCATAGGCAATATCTTCATAGGTCACAGTGAGATAGTTCAGTTTCCCAACTTAGTAAGATGTACATTAGAATATATTGGTCAGCCACATGGCTTAACTCTCAACTTTCTGGTTTCTGTAATTTAGTGAACTAGATATTTTCTTTGGGACAAGAAAAACCCTTTCTTGCTTCTTTCTACTTCTATACACCCAAGAAGTATTTCAGCTTCCACATGTCTTTGGTATAAACATGGAATGAAAAAACTTCTTCAGAGTAGAAATTCATGTAGAATCATCTCATATAATAACAATAACATCAACATAGACAAGTAAAAGAATAATACCAATAGTTGATTGTCCGTAAAATACTAAATGTTCACACTTGCTTATTTTCAACACAAATTCTTGAATTACATTGCTAAGTTATTAAAAAAAGCACAAGGGCTTTAACAATATAAAGATTTTCTCATATGAAAAAGTTCTCTGTACTGCCACTGATCAACAACTCCAGGTGGTTGTTCTATATAAATACCTCTTCACAGAGATTACAGTGAATAAACACATTCTTGCTATCCAACTCATGTAAAAGCCAATGTTAAGAAGCAGTCAATCAAATAAACAAGTGAGCAAAGGTGAGTTTGGCTACCGAAGAGAAAGTGTCGGGTAAATCCACCCCATAAGTTGCGGATAGTCTTTAGCCACAAGTCTGACTTCAAGTCTAGCGATAGAACTATTTGGATTAATTTTGACTCTACTGCAAGCATTAGTGACTTATTCAATGACTCAAACCAACGACATATCGATCACACATAGATACATTTATGTTGTTTCAAGTCTATCTTCCAAATATAATAATATATATGTAAATATAATAATAGATTCACATAATATAAAAATATTAAATTGACGTGAAAATATTCATGGATAGACTTACGAAACAAAAATATGAAATA
This sequence comes from Solanum habrochaites, assembly GCA_027704765.1. Lineage (NCBI taxonomy): Eukaryota > Viridiplantae > Streptophyta > Magnoliopsida > Solanales > Solanaceae > Solanum > Solanum habrochaites. Next base: position 31,460,066 of record JAKWJA010002498.1, on the reverse strand, counting down.
AAGTGATAATACACATGAAAAATAGACTCTTAATATGAAAACATTACATAATGTGACAAGACACATTACACATACACCTATAATATTAAAAGATCAAATAAAATAACAATACAAGTGACAAATATACTCATTCGCCTACTATAAGTTACCCTTGCGTTCTTCTCCAAGTTGTTCAGGTATTCAGCCTTATTCAACCAAAACAACTACTAAGATTCTTCTTTTATTATTTTCTTTAGCAATGGAGAAAAGGACTAGCAGGAATAAGCAAAAGATTAAAATGGAGTTGATTTATTCAAAAGAAATATGCACTGCTACTTTCTCGCAAAGAAAAACTTACCTCGTTGTTCAAAAAAAGTGGATAACTTTCAATTTTGTTCGGAGAAATCTTTCTGGTCTGCTATCTTCACCAAGTGAAACAACATATTGCCTTCGCTTCAAAAATGAAGAAAAATTTACTGTTAAAATTTTTGAATTGAAATCACACGAACTCAATGCGATCATGCGGATGTGGGCAAATGAAATGTCTGTGTGTTATTTTATGATCATCTATCTCTTTCTTATTGGCAAAAGAGATTTAAAACAACTCAAAGAAGGTGTTAAGAAACAAAGGCAAAAACCTAATCTTTTCTTATGCTTTAGAAAACAGTGATACAAGTTTTGAATATTACTTGGAAACCAACAAACCTAGAGAAATGATAGGGTACTAGTTCAGTACTAATACAAAACCTACTAGTTGACTAACATAAACTAATTAGGACTCCTGGAGCTTGTAAACTGGGAATATTAAAGACTCCTAAAAGTACTGCCACTAATATCACTTAAATTTTGATTGAGTCAACTAACACTTCCCCTTGATTCAAAATCACACACTCTCAATAGCAACGTGATATATTCATGCTTAGCCAGAGGAAGAGAATTCAAAAATATTTGCTCGTTTGTGATGCAGAATTTCAGCACTATTCTTCCATCATCTACCAAAGATCGGATAAACTGATATTGCACATGAATGTGCTATGTTCTCTTTGAAAAGAGGGATTTTTAACAATAACAATTGTTAATTTTCTATCAAAAAAAATCTCAGTAGACTCCTTATGCTCGTAACTATAATCTTCAAGTAGTTTCTGGAGCCATAAAGCTAGTCGTGCTGCTAAACTTGTTATTCTATAATCTTCTTCAAATGTCGACAAAGCTAGTGTCTCCTACTTCATTGAACTCCATGTAACAGATCCGGAACAAAAGGTGAAACAACTACAGAAAGTGGTTTGTTAATTATCCTAGCAGTCTGCATAATCACTCCCAGTTAAAGCCAACCAATCTGAAATTTGGTTCTTTAGAATACCAGATACCAAAGTTTGTTGTATCAGAAACATAATAAAGAATTCATTTCACAACACCAAAATGTTGCTTTGTGGGGCTTTGCACTAATCTGGACACAACACAAACAGAAAATACATTGTCAGGTCTAGTGTGCATTAAATAATTCAAGACACTAACAGAATATACTTTCTCAGTTCTATCTGCATGTCGCAACTTTTCATTGATATTCATCGGTGTAGCTGCTGCTTCACAGTTCATCATATGGATTTTTTTCCAAAAGATCCTCTGCTTATTATTTTTTAGAAATAAAAATTCCATCTTTATCTTGGATCACCTTAAACCCAAAGAAATATTTCAGTAAGCCCAAGTCAGACATGTCAAAGTTTCTTATCATATTTGACTTGATATCATTAACTAAAGACTTTGAGGAACCAAAGTAAATCATTCCATCAACATAGATACAAACCACCAAAATTCTCCATTACCTCGTTTTTTCAAGTAGAAAGTGGGATCCTTTCTACTTCTTGTGAATTTGCTATCCTGAAATAATGATCAATTTATTATACCACACACGTAGAGCTTTCTTTAGATCATAAAGAGCTTTTCTAACTTGTAGGCATTCGTCGAGGTTCTTAAGTTTTGTTGCGAATTTTCGCCATGAATTTGATCACTAAGAGATTTGTAAGCTTCCGTAGTGTTTGTTTTTTTCACCCACACATCAATCATGTTATTTTCCGTGCAATTTCATTTTTGAAGTAGAAAAGAATAGAGTAATTCATGAGTTCTTAATAAGTGTTCTTGAAGTTGATTTTAAATCTTGATTTGTTGAGCTTTTGCTGAATTCTTGAGACGAAATTGAGTGTTCTGAGTGCTCTATTTAGTGGATTAGATTGTACTTATGTTGAGTTATCAAATTCAAGTGCTTGGGGAAGAAACCGTTCGATTATAGACGAGTTAGGGTGAGAAAATGAGCAAGGAATTTCATCGGGTTTTCTTGGTTAATGGATGGCGTGAAGCGCCATCCACCCCAAATTATGCTTTGTAGTTTAGGGACTGGTTCCCCGTGCCACTCAGTGAACCATGGTCGCCTGCCTCGTTAAGTATGCAGTAGGTTGATCCATTTGAGTTCTTTTAAGGTGTACCTTCACTCCCTTTCGATCCTAACTTCTCTATGATACTTCTAAAAACCTAGAAATGATTAATAAAGTGAATCATAACCTGGAATTCATAATTCAAATTCAAAGAAGAATTAAGACTTATATCTTGAGAGTTCTTTCAAACATTTTGAGAAAGTCCCTTTGTGTCTTTTTGAGGAATCTTCTACAATTTCTAATAACTTTTTTCAAGAATCGAGCCAGTGAGTTTGATAATAATGAGAATGTATTCCAAAGTCTAATTTATAATCACAAGATTCTTCATAGAATGAACCATAACTCTTAAATTCTTAATTCACATTCAAGAGAGACTTAACAGTAGAGTTCAACTTTTGAGTTTAATTGTGAATCTTTTAAGATCAACTATCGATTTGAACTAAATTTTGAGAAAGTAAGTATGAGAATGTGAAGAGTTGTATACATGAGTTCATTCCCATAAATTCCACATGAACTCCATACGCATTTTGAGAGGAGCAGTATTTTCAAGTTCTAAGTATTGAGTATTGACTTAATAATTATTTTATGATTATATTCCTTGAGTTGAGTATTTCATGCTCATAACTCTGCATGAACCCTATAAGTCAATCATTCTTGCGATGAGTAGTATCATTGAAGTTTTTGAGTTCAAAGTGTTGAGTTCTAACTATGGTTATTGAAAACGTTGAATTGACTCATTTACGTTCATAGTTCAGTATGAATCTTATTTTAATAAGTCTTTTACAAAAGCTTTAAACTTGTTTCAAGACTTGGGTTTTGAGTTGAGTAAAGGCTAACAAATGATGTTCATTTTCCTCAAAAGAGTTTAAAGGAACTATGTGTTCTCAAAGAGTAAATGTTTTAATATTTAAACAAGAAGAGAAACACTTGTTTCCAATGGAGCCTTTGAGCTAATTTTTCAGTAAAAAGTAAATGCTTTCACATCTAAGAAAGAGAGGAAACATTGATTTCCTAGAGAACCTTTGGTCTAGTTTTTGTGTAATTATTTCAAACCACAAAAAGAGTTATGTTTTGAAACATATGAGCTAGTTATATTTTAGTAGTAGTATTGATCACCGATATGGGGGAGAGTTCAAACAACTCTATTCCCCATAAAACATGTAGCCAACGTGGGTAGTAAAGGGTCATACTTTTTAGATGATTGTTAGTACTTTTTAGCATAGACTAGTGAATTCACTTAGTAGTTAGGTTCTTTACCCCCTGCAAGGTATAGGACAGCCCTGACAGTGTGATGCAAAACATTGTATCATCACAAATCTCATAAGTGATGTTTTTCGTTTAGAGAAACACTCACAGATATATTTATAATATTATATTTACAGAGTTTACTTGTAATTTCATATACAATAAAATTTTGCATTATATCCTTGCATACAAAATGATTAAAGTGTATTCTTAAATAAATTGAGTTGCTTTCAGCTATTTTAAAAGCTTTTTGTATGTTGCATCTCTGATTGGTGCTTTATATTGAGTTCAGTATCCAGAGTTTGAGTACTCGAGTATCTTATTATTGAGTTTAACTTATTTCACTGAGTTGAATATTTTATCTTTGAGTTGAGTATCTATTTATTGAGTTGAGTTAGTTAGATGAGTTGAGAAGAGGTAAGTATATTTTATTTTTATCAAGTTCAAGCTTATGTTATGCTTTAGAATTTCCCTTACATGCTAGTATATTCCATGGACTGAGCCATTTTTCCAGCCTAGTTTTATTATGCAATACAAGTAATCACGATTATCAATATGTGTTTCATTGATACCGTATGCAGTTGGAGCTAGCTATGGTGAGATTCCTTGCTTCGGGAGGGTTCCACTTGTACTTTAAGTTATATCAGTTGTTAGGATGTCATGGGTCTTTTACCGGCTTCCATCTTTGCCAGTTAGAGGCTTCAAAGATAGTCAATATAGTTTGAGAAGTCATTTCATTTATCTTAATAAATGTTTTAAAGACTTGAGTTGCCTATTGTTGGCAAGTTTAATATCCTATTAATATTCAAAGTAAATCATCTTAGTTAAGTCTTGTATTGAGTTTCATGAATTATATTTAGTTTCTAAGCTTTTGTATGCTTGAGTTAGTCTTCCGTTTATAGTCATCCAGGATGAAGGTTTGCTTGGGGATCACTATGGTTCTTGAGTGCCGGCCACGTTCACAGTGTAGACTCGATCGTGACAAAAAATAATCTGACTCTTTTGTTTTAGTGAACTTCGAGACATTTCAATCACCATCCTATTCTTCCCCACGGCCACACCATTCTTCTCTGGTGTATATGGTGCTAAAGGTTCCATGCGAATTACATTCTTATCATAGAAATAATCAAAATCATTAGACAAGAATAAAAATGCCTTAAATTTATTAAAATTCTCAAAGGTTTCAAACTTTAACTTCAAGAAATAAACCCAACTAAAGGGGTTGTAATCATCAGTAAACATAAAAAAAATATCGAATCCCACAAAGGAATTCTAGTTTCATTGACTTGCACAAATCAACATATATAAGTTCAAGACAAATTGTAGACCTCCATGATAATCCACTGAAAATGAATCCTGGTTTGCCTCCCATAGATACATTCTTCATACAAGTCGAGTTAATTTATTTTTGGCAAGTCAATAGCCACATCTTTTTTAACCAAAAGTTTCAACCTACTGACACTTAATGTCCATAACGTAAGTTCCATAAATTAGTCTCATTCTATCCTCTAACAACTAAGGCATTATTACCAATATTTGAAATATCAATAGGAAACATTTTGTTTGTCATTGGCAGACGCGCTATCATGCGTCCATATATTTTGTCCTTATTGTCACATCCAGTATCATAAAAAATCAATTGAGTAGCTAATGGTCATCCATTCGCTAACACTTATACGATCCAAAGTAGGGATATATTGCACATCATATAAAAAGCTTCACATTACCTTGGATATCTTTATCTCATTTGTACCTTTCCCTTCAATGTGCACTTGTTTGTCATCTTCTTGTCGCACCACACTTTTTTGGGACACATCAAGATCTCTTAATAGAGATTTCGAACATGACATGTTATTTGAGTATCTTCTATCAATGAACCACAGAACATTCACACTTAAGTTATTTGTGAACTAGCCATAAACAACTTATTTTCTTCTTCCACCTTTTGATTAAAATTGGCTTCCTTTTGCTGATCTTTCTGCTTCATCCAGCAATAAACTTCTTCAAGGAAAAAATTTCTTGAAATATTGGCATTGAATATTGCTCTTGTATTGACATAGTTCACCAATTGAGTTTCTACCTCCGTCACTGCCAGTACGACCCTGACCACGGAAATTGCCTCTATCATATCCTCGTCACGCGGAGTGTTTTGCTTTTATCTTGTAGGAAAACTCCCCCTTAACCTGGAAGGCCTTATTCTTGACTTTTTTACTGTACCTGTTTATCCTCTCTTCACGATCTATCAAGGAGCTCATTAATTCACAGAAAGAATAAGTAGATAGGTCCTTAGATTCCTCAATTGCGGTAAAAACAGGCTAAAGTTTGGTGGTTAAACTTCTCAACTATTTAGAGACAACATTATGATTATTAATTTTCTCACCATAAGATCTCATTATATTAACAATAACAGATGTTAGAAGCAAATATACTTAAACGAATTCATTTTCATTAATGAACAATGTTTCAAAATCGTGTTGGAGAGTTTGTAATTAAACATAACTACCTTATCATCTCCAAAGTTTTCACGCCTCGAGACTACCCACTTGACATAACATGAGACCTAGGACCATGAGTGACCCCATGCTAACCCTGAACTGACAGATCACAAGAACACGTAAACATTTACCAAAATGAGAAATAATGTGTGGAAGCTTGAAATCATAAGATAAACTGAAACGATAGGGGATACTCAATATGAGTCTAAATATATAAATTGAACTAAGATTTCAATTAACAACTGAAACATAAAAATCGGTTTTAAAACTTAATCTTATTATGTAAGATGAAAGCCTCTATCTAACTAAAGATGTGACATTCCCCCAGCTAACTCTAGCAAAACATAAATTGAAAGACTGAAAGTAAAAGAAAACATGTTTAATAGACTCAAAAATAAGGACTCACAACTGATACAACTTCACTAGAGATCAGGACTTGAAAAGTGATGACGATGTAGAATAGGATAAAGCTAAACAATTTCTACGATCCGAGAGCACCCCATAGTTGTAACATGGAGTACTAGGCCTAGAAGAAGTCTTATACAAGCCCTTAGCATTCACAACATTCAATATGGAAAATAGTAAGGAATTAAAAACTTTATTCAAAACCAAACTATTTAAAATCTCAGTAAAACATCCTTCAAAAGACACAATGGAAAACTAAATCTCACATGATCATCCTTAGACAAATATAACAATATAGGGTCACGACCCTTTATGTAATCAAAAATACTAAACTCTAATACAAAATTCCCGATAAAAAAACAAGAAACTTAGAATCCTTGTCCTCAATATATGAGGACAAACCAAAGAGGTCTTGAGAGACCTTTAATCCCAAGCTACACTGGAGAATGTTATCACTTGTCAAAACTGACATTTGTAGTAAAACATAGAAGAAGAATGGAGTTAGCACAATTAAGTATTAAGTATGATGACCATGCAACAACATGTTAAAGAGGGACATTTGTTTGGTATATATGCTTTTATGCCATTTTTTATAAAACCTGTATAACATGATAATAGAGGCATCAAATCAACACAACAAACATACGAGTCCTTTATTACAATATAAGCATACTCAACTAGCACCAATATACAATACATAAACATATTTGTCAAGTAAGATATTTCATCATCTTAGAACCTCCACCTAAAGTTACCCTAAGACACACCTAAGTAAGACATTGAGTGGCACACAATACGACACCTAGGTATTCCTCAAGGCTACAATAGATAAGTACCTTTCTAGTTCAACATAACATGCTAAGTAAATCATTCTATCAATACACAATATGTCACATTCTTCATTAGGTCATTTAAGACACATTCATGCATTGAGAAGACTTCACACTTTAGTCATATATACCTAGGGAACTCACTTTAGCACCTTCAAAACCTACTCGTGCCATGTGAAGATAGCATCCCATACTACTACCAACATCTTCTAGAACCTATCATGTAAATAGAGTACACATCCCACATGATGGGAATAGGCATTATTCAACATAGACCATGCAAGCAAGACATGGAATTCGGTATCAGTAAACCCCACACTGTTGAAGGTGTTATACTTTTAAAAGGTAGAACTAGTACACCTTTATTGTAGGCACATGGTTTAGGAGATATCCAAAGATGTTAATTGGCTCAACCTCTTACTCGAAAAGATCCACCACCTTAACCATATTCACTCAGTGCTTAACCTTAGGTCCCATAGAGAGGATTTATACTTTTCGGTCCCACCAGCTCTAAGTCTATCATTTCACACAAGAAGTAGGTCATTACCCTTAGGTCTATTGCTTCAAGGTTTTTAGATTCACATAGGGTTCTAGACTCATCATGAAGAGGCATCATGCTTAGGTTCACTTGTTCAAGACATGGCCTAGAATGCCTTATTAGTCATTTATAGAAAGGGAACCAACTTCATTCATTCATTAGTCAAAAATAGGATGCCTAATCCTACCAAGTCAAAAGATCACATCCCATAAGGTTTAATATATTAAGAAGAGGCACCTAAGTCTACCAAATCAAGAAAAAATGTTATAATATAAGACTCATTCACATTCCATCATCAACATGCATTAATATTAAGAGAGAACATACTCCAAATCATAGTGCATTAATACTTTATAAAAGGTCACTATTTAGATAACATGAACTTCATTATACATTTACATATACAATAACATGATAATACTCCAATTTACCATACAATGCCTTCAAGGCCATGATCTCAATACACTTGTAAGTAAATAGCTCCACCATAGGTGGATCACATATCAATATAAAGAAATTCTATATCAATTCAACATTAACAATGACACTGGGTTAAACTTAACCTTTTCCAAAGCCACAATCACCATTCCTCAATTCTCCAACAATTCACAATACATAAGTATATATAATAATAGAAATCAACTATAAAATTTAATGCAAGCATATTTCCATCAACAATTAATCATACAGAATAAAATTACTTTGTCATGCCCCAAACTAGAGAAGGCATGGTTGGCACTCAACACCTTATGCAATCGATTTAACAACTAAACATACCGACTCAACTATCAACCTAGAAGGTTAGGAAGCATAAGATCAAAAATACTACGACTGGACCCTTAATGTCATCACCTAAAGAACAACTCATATACAAAAAGATAGAAAATCCAAAAAATAACAAAGTACTACCTGGACGACGAGGTTAGAATTGAGGACATACACACATATGCACATATCTGTGCATGCCATGCCTATGTGGCTAGAAACTGGAAGATGCAGAAAGAAACCCAGAATAATATGTCCACAATAGCAACTTAGAGCGACATAAGCATTGTTGCACAAAACCCCGACTATACCGAAACTGTACAATAAAAGTAAACATCCTCTTGTTTTATTATAAAAATAATTAAATGCTTGTTTAGAGTAGCCACTTATGTTTGAAGAAAAATAAAGAATTAATCTCAAAGGATAAAAATAGTAAATCGATTGAAAATATTTAAGGGAGTTCGGGGGTTCTTATTGGCACTTCAAGAAGGATTTTATGGCACTCGAAATGCCCGCTAATATGCGATTATCTAGTAATTAATTTGTTTGGCTAAAATAATTTTAACTCAATATGAATTGGAAAAATAAAACTACTTTTTATTCCATTTTTAAAAAGGGGAAAAGGAAACATTAACCTACTATCTAAGTGAGATATTAATTTGCAAAATTTTATTATCTTTTAACTCCATTTAGAGATGATCTATTTAGTTAAGTTGGTAAAAAACAATGACGTCTTGCGGGTATTTGAATTTGTTTGAAATTAATACAAATTAAAAATACCAACAAGCAAACATACACCAAAAGTAAAGAGGGAAAGAGAGTTAGGCCCAAATCTTTTTTCTGTTCTCCTGAACTAGTATTTAGGCCCATTTGATTTCGGAACTTTTGCACAATTCTTGCAACCTTTGTACCTATCCTAAATTCTAAAAACAATAATAATAAATAAAATGACAAGGGCTTAGGCCCAAAATAGCAAAATACAACTCAAAATAAAGGGATGGAGGGTTTTGGGCCCAATTCTGCTCAAAATCCTGTAGGACAATATTTTGGGGACATGTTCGTGAATTTCTAGCTTGGAAATGGGTCTTCCTTGATATAAGGAAATTTGGGCCTTCGTGGCCCTCTCAAAATTCAAGGCGAGAACATAGGAGTTCTTATAGTATTCGGGCAGATTTCACATACAACATAGAAAAATAAAAAAACATATTAGTATGATGCGAAAGTTTTCTCAACGAAAATTAACATCAATGTAAAATACATAATTACATAACCCATATAATATTATAATGTAATTTCACATGTAACTATTATGAACTATACTCCCTTTTACTAATCCGAACTGTGGCCTTGGCAAAGGTTTAACAACTTAAATAAATTCCTTTAAGAGGGTCAACAATTTAAATAATTCATGGCAAATATTAAGGACCAAACACACATTAGTCAGAACATTTCACGTGAAAAAGAAAGAAAAGAAAAACAATGCAGTTCAAACTACTATACATGAGAAACACCCAAACTTGTTCCTTACTAAATAGAGGCGACACCTGCAATTACTTTGATAGAAGATCACGAACATTCAAAACAACTCAACAGCATAACAGGGGAAACATGATAACCATTATAATTCAAGTGACATTGACCTAAAGGCTAACTAATTACCATGACAAAATAATCACACATGAGCAACTTATATTAATTAATTGTCTACTAAGCTAATTCTTCACCCCATTAAAAAAAAAAGGACCCACGACTCACCCTAATATATAGAACAAGTGAATCAAGACATTTATACTATTTACAATTTTTTAGGTTAGAAATTGTATCAAAGTTGATACAATATAAATCTAAATTTCCGTTAAAACAAAACAAGATACCTATGATAAGCTACGAGTTTGAACAAAACCTATGACTTTGACAAAATAGAAAGACATAGACATGGATGCTAGAGTTAATTTTGTCTTAATGGGACACTAACAACGAAAAAGAGATTATACTAGAAAAGTAAGACGACGAATGGGCAAAAAAGCAGAGAATCGAAACACTCCAAATGAGAACGAAGAAATCACATCCACAGAACTGTAACAAACTTAACCCCTAACCTAGGCCTGCTGACTATTTGAAATATGGTGAAAACTCGTAGCAAAAAATTGATTGAAGACAACACAAGATATAGATAACGACAAACATTAAAGCAAGCATAGAGAGGGAAAATAACAAAGCAAACTCAAGTAGAGAAGCAGGGAAACGACAACATTAAATACACATTAGCGTAATTTAGAAAATATTCCATGTTGTGCTGCATCTTTTTTTGTGTCATTCGCACCTATGGTTTGTTTTGAGAATTCATCTTTTCGGATGCTCTCAACAGATACAAAGACAAAACTCGTGAGTATAAAAATGCAATTGAAATGGGAGATAATATCTTTTACCGTATTGACCCTTAATTTGTCTATTTGAACAATTGATGTCAACTCTATTGGGTTAGACGTAAAACAAATAAAGCTTCTGTGTCATATTTGAAATATAATCTTCAATAAACTCTTCCTTGTAAGAGTAAGAAAAAGGCTGATGTGGTATGTTGATAATTCTCTTGCTGTTGTTGTTGATGCTTCTCTTGATGTTGTCTTTTCGTGATGGATAATCTTTCTCTGGTGATGCATTACTCCTTCTCTCGCGATGCATGAGCTATTTCCCACGATACATGAATCACTTTCCGCAATGCATGATTCCTTTCACTTGCTATGTATGGATCCTTCTCTTGCTATGCATAACTCCTTCCTCTAGCGTTGCATGACTCCTTCTCTCGCGATGCATGATTCTTTATCTTGCGATGCATGATTATTTCTCTTGCAATGCATGATTATTTGTTTTGAAATGCATGAATCTATTTCCTGCAAAGCATGATATTTTTCCGCAATGCGTGAATCTCTTGTTGTGATTAATGGATCTCTTTCCTCGCAATGCATGACTTCTATCCCATGATGCGACATTTTACCGTAATGCATGAATTCTTCTTGTGATCTATGAACCTCTTTCCTCGCAATGCATGAATTTTTTCTGGCGATGCATGATTCCATTCTCTTTCCCGCGGTGCATGACATCTTCTCTTGATGTTCATGATTTCCTTCTCTTGCTATGCATGGTGACTTTCTCTTGGTGTCATCACTAGTACCAAAAGGAGATAATGCTTTATCAAAGAACATAGTGATCTTTTGGGTACTTTCTGGATAGTGATACCATCTTAACTAACAATACAGTAAATGACCCTCTGAGTAGTATATCATCTCAATCGACAATACAAATAAAAGGACCCTGCAGGTAGTGATATTATCATGTCTGATATATGGGGTAGGTAACATCCTTTGGGTATGCTTAATTAATCGAGAATAGCAAAATGTCTTTATTTTGTTCCATCTCTCAACATTGTTGCCCATTCATTATGGATTTCATGTTGGTGGGAATTTAATAGAATAATGTTATTCATATTCCCAAATCTTTGATCTAAGAAACATAAAATATTTCATGTACCCATAGAAAAATTGTCAATCTTGGGGAACTCTTCGCCCTTTTTACTTCTCTGTATTCATCGAATAGAGAAATATATTGATCTTGATATGAAAATATAAACCTGCATCCACAGAAAAATTGTTAGTCTAAAAATGAATTGATCTATGTCGATCTCCTTGCTTGTCTGCTCTTTTTCTTGCTACATCCGGTTGATTTCTCCAATCTCCCATCTCTTGATAGATAAGAAACATACTTTATAATAAAATTAAATGAAAACATAAACGAAAAGTTTACAGGAAAAAGATTTTCAAAGAGTAGTATTTGGAAAAGATCACCAACAAGTGTCATGTCACATCAAGCTTAGAGAACTTCTTTCAGACTGATTCTTGGGGGGCCATCTGATTATTTGCTGGAATGTATTCAAAGTTCTCTAGAAAGTAGATAAACTCATGTTGAAATTTGAGGCCATCCTCAAAATTTCTGTCCTAGTTAACTGTCTTGGCTTATCTTTTATTGTCGGTGAGCCAGTAGCGGGATTTTTCGAGATCTTCTCACAAATTCTATCCCAGTAGTAAATCTCCAAGTAACTTTAGTCGTGACTTATTGAGGAAAAATTACAAGAAAACAGAACGATTGCAAGGAAATGACAGGAATATAAACTGAAGCTTCACCTATAATATCTCTTGACAGTGTTTGAGTTGATCTGTTTAGGTTATTCAGTTCCTTCAATCTCCGATAGGACCAAAGAACCTTAGATAATACGTTCCGAACCATGTAGGATGCTTTACAATTTTGTGCGAATATAACTTTGTACTCATTCTAATCAGGAAAAAGGCGTTTGAGGACCAACTGAGCAATTTCAAAAATTCCAACTCTGACTCTCTTTTGGAAAGCACAAATCATTCTCTATCGATGTAGTTGACCATGATAAACAACAACCATTCTCTTCTTGTCAATCAATTTTCACTGATCAATATGCGTCCAAACCCATTCGACATTACTTAACTCAGCTTATTGAATGATTATCAAAGAAGGTATCTCAACTTCATCAGGTATGACTGCTTCTGTTCCGTACACTAACAAGCATAGAGTAGCTCCAATCGATGTCCTAACATTCGTTCAATAACCCAACAAAGCATATGTCAACATCTCATGCCCACCTCAGTGATTGTCAATCATTTTTCTCAAAATCTTCTTGATGTTATTGTTGGCGGCCTCTACAGCTCCATTCATTCGATAACGATAAGCGTTTTGAGTTTTGGTGAGTAATCTTGAACTGCTGACATATATATCTATTCAAGTGACTGTTGAGATTAGGACCATTATCAGTAATAATGGATTTTGGTACTCTAAACCTGCATATTAAATTGTTGTAGACAAAATCAAATACAACTTTCTTGGTCACAGATTTGTAGGAAGCTGCTTCCACCAACTTGGTGAAGTAGTTAATCGCAACTAAAATGAATCTATGTCTATGAAAGGCGGACATATTTATTGGACCAAAAATATCGATGCCCTAAGCTACAAATGGCCAAGGAGAACTCGTATGATTGAGTTTATGAGGAGGCACTCGAATCAAATCAACATGCATATGACATTTATGACATTTTTGCATGAATTTTTAAAAATCATGGTCCATAGTCATCCGAAAAAACCGGCTTGAAGAATTTTCCTCGCTAGAGTAAGTCCATTCATGTGCGTACCACAAACTATAGCTTGTATTTGTTCAAGAACCTTTGTAGCTTCAGCAGCACCAACACATTTGAGAAGACCTAAATCTGGAGTCCTCCTATAAAGTATTTCCCCACATAGAAAGAAATTGAGGGCCTACGGCGCATCAACTTCTTTTTATTAATTGTTGCATTCTCAGGATAAGCCTAGTCTCTAAGTACTTATTGATATAAAAATACCATGGCAGACCGTCTAGTTCTTATTCGACATGTGAACAATGGACATGCTGCTTTTTTACCTCTATATCCAGATAATTAATAAAACTGGTATTTGGATGTTTGATCATTGATTCAATGGTGGAAAGAGCATCGATTAACTTATTCTGTGTCCTGGGAGTGTGTTTGGATTTAATCTTACAAAACCTCCTACACAACTTCTGTAGATATTTCACATACGGTGTGATCTTTGGGTTCTTCCCTACCCATTCTCATGGAACTTGATGAATGAACAAATCTGAATCTCAAATAACTAGTAACTCATGGACATTCATGTCAATGGTCATCTTCAACCAAAAAATATACACTTCGTATTAAACCATGTTGTTTATGCAATTAAAACAGAGTTTAGCCACCATAGGATAGTGCTGAAAATATTCTAACACCAAAACCACTCTAATACCCTTTACTTTGTCATTTGTCACTCCATCAAAGAATACTCTCCAACAAGGAGTATGCCTTGGAAGTATCTTCACCCACAAATGCTTCCTCTTTGTCGGGGAAATAAGTTTAAGCGGTTCATACTCTTCATCGATTGGATTTTCCGCAAGATGATCAGCCAAAAATTGTTCTTTTATCTCACCTGTGTCACATACACAATATCTAATTCACTCAAAAGATTTTTCATTTTTCCAACTCTCCGGTCGGCATCGCCTTCTAGAAAATATACTTCAACGAGTCCATTCGACAAATGAGGTATGTGGTATAAGAAAACAAATAATGTCTTAACTTTTGAGCGATCCAAGTCAAAGCGCAACACATTTTACCCAAGAGAGTGTAACGAGCCTCATATGGAGTGAATTTCTTGCTCAAGTAAAAAATGGCTCGCTGCTTGTTTCTTGCCCTGTCACGTTGACCAAGCTCGCACCCAAATGCGTTATCCTAGACACACAAATATATCAACAATGGACTCACTTCTCGCGGAGGAACCAACATTAGTGGATTGGATAAATAATCCTTGATGGCATCAAAAGTACTTTGACATTCTCCGGTCTGTCTCATCAAGACATCTTCTTTCAATAACTTTAAGATAGGCTTGCACAGCACAGTGGATTGAGCTATGAATTGAATAATATAGTTCAATATTCCCAAGAAACTCATCAATTCTTTCTAATTCTGCGGAGGAAATAACTAATGAATTGCCTTGATCTTGGAAGGGTCGAGTTCAATGCCCCTTCTGCTGATTATAAACCCCAACAACTTGCCAGCTGGCATCCCAAAAGCACATTTTCAGGATTTAAATCAAGTTTTATCGACGTAGGCGATCAAATAACCTTCATGAATGAGTCAAGTGGTCCGAACTCTTGCAGGACTTGATTATGAAATCATCTCCATACACCTCAATCTCTCTGTGAATCATGTTACGAAAGATAGTTTTCATAGCCCTCATATAAGTAGCACCGGCATTTTTGAGACCAAATGACATCACCCTATAATGGTATACACTGCAAGGCGTAGTGAATATTTTCTTCTCTACATCTTCTTCATCCATTAGTATATGGTGATAACCTGCGTAACAATACAAAAACGAGTGCATTTCATGCCTAGCATAGTTATCAATGAGAATGTCAATGTTTGGTAACAAAAAATTATCTTTTGGGCTTGCTTTGTTGAAATCTCAGTAGTCGACACAAATTCTGATCTTCCCATATTTCTTAGCAAACGGAACAATTGTGGCCAACAAAGTCAGATACTGCATCACTTGCACTATTTGAGACTTAATTTGTTTGTAATCTCTTATTTGATATTTAAACTTTACTCAGGCTTGAACTTCAAAGTCTTTTGTTTTACTAGACTGAATCGTGGATTAATCCGCAATTTGTGAGACACCACACTTGTACTCAGCCCTAGCATATCTCTGTAAACCAAGACAAATACATCAATGTATTATCTAAGCAAACAAATAAGGTCCCTTCTTTGAGCTTCGGTCATATGGATACTGATTCTGACTTCTTTGATGCACTTCTCGTCTCCAAGATTCACAGTCTTAGTTTCTTCCAAATTTGACTTGTGTTGGTTCACAAACATCAGGAACTCTTAAACAATATGTTCCGCCATCTCATTTTCTTCTTCATATTCTTCACCTTTTTTAATCACCTATGTCATGCCTCGAGCAACCCACGAGACGCGGACACGGGACCTAAAACCAGAAGTGATCCCAAGCTATCATGCTGGCATGATTATGAGCATACTAGAGATAATAAGCTTACGCGGAAGCAAAATCATAACTAAAATGAAAAAATTGGGAAATACCCATATACTATAGCTGAGATATATGAAACTGATGAGTTTATGACAAAGAACGTATTAACTCAATACTAAGATGAAATCAACTATGTCCAGAAATAGCCTCTAACTAACTAGAAATACTGGGACGGGCGCTAGATAAGTCTAGCGAAACAGAAAATAAAGAAATAGTTAAACTAAACTCATGATTATTGTCCTCAGAGAATGAGAGCTCACACTGTTTCTCCATAACTAGAGATTGGAAATTGATTAAAGCGTGATCTGGATGCTCAGAACTTGAACCCACATCACGAGAAAATGTAGTGCACGTATGTGTCAGTACTTGAAAGGTACTGAGCATGTATGGTGGAGTGAAGCTGAAATAAAACATAACTAAACAGGCGCAAAAACAAGTATAATTTTCTTAACATTATATATTGAATGCTGAGGTAACTGGATGTAATGACTAAATTTATAATATGTTGAGACTAAACACTAACTAAACTATAAATATGGTCGATACAATAGAGTCTGACAGAACAGTGGGAGCTACTAATAACCGATAATAAAACCACATGAGCTAAATGTGGAATCCGATGTATATGCCCCATCGAGAGGGCCCAATATACCCTGGCATAGGTATAAAGGCATGCTGACATGATCACTAAACTGATGCCCACAGTGGGGACTTACAACCTACTTGGCTAGTAGTTTTGGGACTATTTGGGTAGGCTAAGTCCAACTCGATATTATGCTACTACCAATGAATTTAGTGGTTTATTGATTATGATTAATCTTTTTGTAAATATTTAACAGCTCACACTGAACATACCAACTGAGAATACAATAATCAGTATTGTAAATATGCATTAATAACTGAGGCATGTATATCTGAAATAATTAAAATATCTAACCTAGCATGCGTATAATTATCAAATATAAATATTATTTTTAAGTTAAATTAGAAAGTGGATATATTGAATATAATTTCTAAATAACTATATAAGGAATTTATATTAAAGTATCCACAAAGTAAATCATTTTCACAAAGATCAATTTCAAATCAAAAAGTTCATCTTCCTCCAATATTTCTCTCTCCAAACTCAAGGAAGAATGAAAAGCCACGGAAACTTGGATTTATGAATTTCATAAGAGTTTCTTCATAAATTTTCTTCAAGGTTTCTTAATATAGTTATGGTGATCATTCATCCTTGATCATTTTTTCTTTCAAGGAGTCCAATTAAAAGGAATCTCAAAGTCTTTCAAATATCAAAGCCCTATTTTCTAATCTAAGCATGGGTTCAATGCAAAAACGTTTTTAAAGCATTTATATTGATGAATTAAGGTTCAGTTGATGATTATAAGTTTATTTTATATTGAATTACCACAAGAACCCATGATTTTCCCTGAACTCTTTTATTTTAGAAAATGATTGGAAATCGGTTAATTATGAAAGTATAATGAATAGTTATTGTTTATATGAAGTTATTTTATGAAGTCGTGACATTAGTTATATCTTATGGTGTTGAATTGTTGATGTATTGGTGAGATGAGGATCATGACCTTAAAAGGAAAGTTATAAAAAAGTTTAGGTTGAATTTCTTATGTGGGTTATGGAGGATGTCAATTGTCTTACCTCTTCTAGTATCTTCAATCTATGGGTTGAGATTGATCCTTAATTATATAGAATTTTTATAGATTGATGTGTGATCCACTTATAGTGGAGGTATTTAGTTATTGATTTTGAATGGATTGATCCAATTATAGTGGAGGTGCTTACATTATAGTATATGTTGAATTGTATGTAGTGCTATTGTGGAAAGGTTATAGCCACATGACTTGTAATCTCATTATATGAGTATACACATGCAATGAATGAATGAACTAATTGAATTACGATTATGTGCATTTCTAGCATAATGAATGTGGATGTGTTGAGTTGCATGGTCTAAAAATTCTTGAATACAATAAATGATGATTATGCATGATTATGATATTATGTACATGCTTATGAACACTTTGAGAGGGAAGTGTCTATTATGATAATAATGTTGTTGCTTTGTCATAGTAGGGACAATTAAACACACACTCCATGCATAAATATCATTATGGTGTATCTATGGTGTCGATTGAAAGTAAAGTTCACATATGCAACTTTATACATTATGAAATATGAAATGTACATGTCTAAGATAATCCTATTGTGTTGATTTAAAGATAGTTATCATAAGAACATTATAAATGTATGTAAAAGTATCTCTCACATCTATATTAGGATTCTAAAGGTGAAAGTGACTTCTCACCTTATTGAATCAGTGAGCTATGTTATGAATTGTATTGAATGAAGGCCAAAGTATTCCTTCACACTTGTTGATACAATATAAATATTATTAATGTATGAGTTTTGTCATATTCCCTCTAATGAAAAAGAATATGACTTATGAATACGAAAGGGAGTAATATCATATGGTTTCTCAAAGGGCTTAATTAGTATGAGTGATAGTATGAGATGTCATACATACATTGTACAAATGGACTTTGAGAGTAGTCATGTTGTGTTCCTTTTATGTTAATGTACTATGAATATGCATTATGTGTATGTACTATGAATATGCATTAGGTTATGTGTTGTGCATTTAAGTATGTTTATGTATTATGAATATGCATTATGTTATGTGTTGTGAATATTAAGTATGTGTGTGCACTATGAATATAAAGTATGTTTATGAATTATGAATACGAACATGATTATGAATGTATCATTATTATATCAATGAACTATGTATGAGACTATTGTATGATAGATATGACCACGGTAGTCCAAAGATGGTACTTAGCTAGGTAGGGTTATGGGACGTTATCTACACATGAAACAAGTGCAATATACGGTTATTTATATTGTTATGCAATTATATCTTATGCTAGTAAGGATATTGAATTAATGTTTAATGAATGATGAACTCTTAATTAAGTTAATATAGAATGTTGACTTATGTATTTTATGAAATAATGTACATCTTACTTGGGTCTATTACGAGTTATTTCCTTGTCTTGACGTGATGAATGTGAATGTTCCTATTCTAGGGTGGCTTTGACGAATACTTAGTGTGAGTAGTATTATGGGATGTTATTCATATATTGCACAAGTATGACTTAAAGTTGTCTAAGGGATGGTCTTAATGTGTTTATGTGAAGTATGTAATGCTTATCTTCCTTATGAATATGTATTGTCTAAAGCTTGTATGTTGAATATATCTTAATTTGAAGATATGAATTGTATGTTGATTAGTGTCAGAAATTATGCTTAATATGCTCTTATTTTATGAAGTTTAACCAAAATGACATATGCATGATTTTCAAATAAATATGCCTTACGAAGAATGTTTTTGCCTGGTAATCATACTTAGTACTTAATTGTGATAACTTATATTTCTTGAACTTTTTACTACAAGTGTAGGTTAAGGCAGGAGAAAGAGTTCTCTATATTGAAGGTCTTGGGAAGAGTTCTCCAAGACAGTGTATGTCCTCGTGATTCAAAGACAAGTATTTAGAAGTTTCTTTTATTTCATATGTAATAGGTTATGTCTAGTTTTATTTAAGTCTTTCAATTGTGAAGGGTCGTAACCCTATCTTTAGGTTCCATGTCTTGTCTAGATGGCCATTTGAGATGCAGGCTTCCGCTATGATTTTATATTTTGTATTCTCAAAGTGAGTGGTTTTTATGTTGAAAGTTATATTTCCTTTTTCCTTTTTTTCTTGTGATCGAATGTTATGAATGCTATGAGGCTTGTATAGGACCTCTTCGAGGTCGGTACACCATGTTACGACTACAGGGTGTTTTAGGATCGTGACAAACATGGTATCATAGCATAAGGTTTATGATGTCTCATACCCATTTCTAGTAGAGTCTTGTTATTCAGTGTGAGTCACAACACATCTATGAGCGAGAGACTATAGGACGTTAGGAATTTTCACTTTCTTCATTACTCTTCTGTCGTGCCATAGAGCTTTACTCCCTAAGATCTCTTTCTTATTCATTGTTCGGAGGACATCTAGATATGACTACTTGAAGGGCTAATGCTTCAATAATTGAGGGAGAAAAAGGTAAGTGCAGGTGCTTTTGTTAAAATGTGGTATCTAGGCAAGAGTTGTTATGGTAGAATGAAATCTTTGGTTTGGATGAGTTTCTTTATGGTTATGTGCTATGTTTGCAGAAGGTCCTGATGAAGTTTTAAGGTTTATTTAAAATATTTGAGGTATATTGGTGTTAAGTGATGCCTAGAGATGTTGTGTAAGTAGACTCTAGTAAAGGAGAGTATAAGTGTAAATTACCTTTGGATAGAATCACTTGAGTAATGAGTGTAAAGGTTAAAGTGATGACTTTTTTTCGACCATAGAATTAAAGGAAGTGATGTTGCAAAGATTTTGTGAAGGCTTACCCCCTATGTAGGGGATAATGTTCTTAGATTGTATCATCAAATGTCCTTGATGTTATGAATTAAGATTTCTTGATAATCTCACCTTAATAGGTGTAGTGAGTTTGATGAGTTTAGTCCCATTCTAGTAGTCATGTGAGACAATGAGTTGAACTGGTAAGGTTGCTTATGAGTAAGACTGCTTATATGAGAACCTCTCTAATTTTGATGTACTTATTTTGATCTTAGGTCGCCAAATCAATATATAAAAGAATAAAAGAGTTCTTCAATGAAAATGTTGATGAGTGGTATTTAGTAAAGGGTTTTAGTCAAATGTTCTTAATTGGGAGGCCAAGGGCCAATGAGATGTCACAATGTACTTATGTTCCTTTCTATTCCTCCTCTATGTCAAAGATGACAAGTTCACTTTGACTCATTTTATGATATGCACTCTTGGTTGATATATGTGTCTTAGGGTTCCTTTGTCCCTTAGAGTTACTCTTGTTAAATTTTGTAGGGTTTGGAAGCATGATCACTAGACCTCTATTGTTTTTTTAGGTTATAATGAATCTTGGTAATGCTCTGGTTTTGTGGAAAGGAGTAATATTTGAGTTTTAGTAATGGTGTTTACTCCCAAGGGGAAGATCATGTGCTTCGATAGCAACATTTATTTAAGAAAATTGTGATATCCTCATCACTTTCTTCTATTCTTGTTCAACCTTGAGACCAAGAGTTTGCTTTTGGACATGTTCCATGTCTAGGGTTCCTGAGTAATTTCAAGATTTCCATTATCTCCTTATAATGTGCATGTTTTTAAAGGATTAATATTTTTCCTAATTTGAGTTTTTCGTCAGTTACATGTTCCTCATGTTGATATGTATCTAGTATAAGTTATCTATATGCTTCATGAGTTTAAATATAGAGCATGCTTATATGGTATTGTGTGAAGAATTGAGTTAGAGAAGATTATTCCTCCTATGAATTATGATATGAGAAATGTTGATGTTTTGATGCATAATGAGTTTGTAGATATAGTTCCTACAATCTTGTGTTGCATTGAACTTATTGATGTGGAATTGATGTTTCCTCCTAGTTTTCTGCATTGTTTGTGATGTTGCATGCATGCTGGGATTCTAGTCTTGTGTCGTTCCCTTAATGTGTTCAAAGCGTCATTCCAGGGTGAATGTTTTTAAGTGAGGGATAATGTAACGATTCACAAAATGATAGGTTGAACTAAAGCCTAATGTATGAACCTTATAAGATTATGTATAAATTAGAGATATAAAAAGGTACAAAATTTTGGCTAAGTATAACTTTAAGAGAGGGTTCAAGGCTAGTGAACCACTTCAAGGACCTTAAATGCTTTCTTAAACATTTCGTTAGATATTTTGTCTAAGTCCATATATGGAAGGACATTCGTAAATATTATTTTTAAGTTAAATTAGAAAGTAGGTATATTTCATATTATTTCTAAATAACTACATAAGGGATTTTAAATTAAAATATCCCCAAAATAAATCACTTTCAAAAAGAGCAACTTCAAATAAAAAGTTCATCTTCTTCCAATATTTCTCTCTCTAAACTCAAGGAAAATGAAGAAGTCACGGAAGTTTGGATTTGAGGATTTCAAAAGATTTTATTCATCAATTTTCTTAAAGTTTTCTTAATATAGATATGTTGATCCTTCATCCTTGATCAATATTTCTTTCAAGGAGTGCAATCATAAAAAATTTCAAAACCTTTCAAAGATCAAAACCCTATTTTCAAATCTAAGCATGGGTTCAATGCTAAAACGTTTTGAAATAATTTATACTGATGAATTAAGGTTTAATAGATGATTATAAGTTGTTTTTACATTAAATTCCTTCAAGAACCCATGATTCTTCCTACACTCTTTTATTTTTATGAAATTATTTTTATGAAATTATTTTATGAAGTCATGGCATCAATTATATATTATTGTTGTGAATTATCGATGTATTGGTGATATGAGGATCATTACCTAAAAAGGGAAGTTATGAATGAGTTTATTTTGAATTGCTTATGTGGATGATGAAGGATGTCAATTGTCTTACCTCTTTTAGTATCTTGAATCTTTGGGTTTAGATTGATCCTTAATGACATACAACTGTGATAGATTGATTATTGATCCGCTTATGGTGGAGATGTTTAGTTATGTAGTATGAATGGATTCATCCACTTATGGTGGAGGTGCTTACATTATGGTATATGTTGAATTGGATATAGTGCTATTGTGGAAGGGTTATACTCACATGACATATAATATGATTATATGAGTATAAACATGCAATCAATGAACTAATTGAATTACGATTATGTATATGTCTAGTATAATGAATGTGGATGTGTTCAGTTTTATGGTCTATAGGTTCATGAATGCAATATATGAAGATTATGCATGATTATGATAGTATGAACATGCTTATGAACACTTTGAGAGGAAAGCGTATATCACGGTAATGTTGTTGTTGCTTCTTCATAGTAGCGACCATTAAGTACACACTACATGCATAAATATGATTATGGTGATCCTATTGTGTTGGTTGAAAGATAGTTCTCATGAAAATACAATGAATGTATGTAAAATGATTTCTCACATGTATTTTAGGATTCTCAAAGTGAAAGGTAATTGTCACCTTATTGAATCAATGAGCTATGTTATGAATTTTATTGTATCAAGACTAATGTATTCCTTCACACATTTATATACAATATATATACTATTAATGTATAAGTTTAGTAATAACACTTAACACCAAGAGGATATGGAAAATGAGGTAGAGACTCTCCCGCTAGTTACGTTGGGTCTTCTACATAAGCTCTCATGAGATGAAACTCTCCCGCTAGTCAAGCCAGGTTTTTAGAAGCAATCTACCTATCCCATAACTATGTGACCCCATAGGTATTAACTAGTAAATCCATACTAAATCTAAATATGTTGGTTATATCCTAGGCAAGTAGAACATCTTTTTTGGTGTGGGTTCATATAACACCGAATTCCATGTAGCTCACATGATTTATGTCGGTTAAGGTTATATTCCCTCTAATGACACAATAATATGAATTATGAATACGGAAGTGAGTTATATGCTATGGTTTCTCAAAAGGGTCTACTTAGTATGAGTGTTAGTATGAAATTCCATTCATACATGGCACAAGTGGACTTTGAGAGTAGTCATGGTGTTTTCCTCTTATGTTTATGTACTATGAATATGCATTATATTTCTGTACTTGAATATGCATTATGTTATGTACTATGAGTATGATTATGTTTATGCACTATGAATATGCATTATGTTATATTTTACGAATATGCATCATGTTATGTTCTATGAATATGAAGTATTTCTATGTTCTCTAATTATGATGTATGCTTATGAATTATGAATATGAACATTCTTATGAATGTCTCTTTACTATGTGTACGAACTATGGATGAGACTAATGTATGACAGGTATGACTATGTTAGTCCAAAGACGGTACTTAGCGTAGGTAGGGGGTACCTTATCTATACATGACACAAGTTTAATCTAGGGTTACTTATGTGGTTATGCTATTATGTGTTATGAGTATGATTTTAAGGATGTTGAGTTTTTTCTTTTGTCTTGACGCGATGACTATGAATGTGCCTAGTCTAGGGAGGCTTTGAGGAATACTTAGTGTGAGTAGTATTATGAGATGTTACTCATACATAGCACAATTATGACTTATTGTTATCTTAGGGGATGGTCTTAATGTGTTTATGTGAAGAATGTAAAGCTTATGTTATTCATTAATCTGTATTGTCTAAAGCTTGTATGTTAAATATATCCTAATGTGAAGATATGATTTGTATTCTGATTACTTTTGGAGATTATGCCTAATATGCTCTTCTTCATGAAGTTTACCAAAATGATATATGCATGAGTTTCAAATGAAATGTCTCTAAGCATGTTTTTGCATGGTTATCATACTTAGTACTTAATTGTGCTAACCCATATTTCTTCTACATTTTATTACAAGTGTAGGTTTCTACAAGAGATAGATTTCTCTAGATTCAAGGGCTTGGGAAGAGTTCTCCAAGACCAAGTGTATGTCCTCATGATTCTGGACAAGTATTTACAAGTTTCTTGTATTGACTTTGTAATAGTTTATGTCTAGTCTTGTTTATGTTTTCCGATTGTAAGGGTCATGACTCTATCTTTATATTCCATGTCTTGGATAGATTTCCATGTGAGATGTAGGATTCTGTTATGATTTTAAATATCGTGTTCCTGAAGTGGAGTTTTTAAATGAAAAGTTTTAATTCCTTGTCATTTTTCCTTTATGATCGAATGTCATGAATTTTGTGAGGCTTGTATAAGACCTCTTCGAGGTTGAGTACGCCATGTTATGACTAGGGGGTTTAATCAGGTCGTGACAGTGCTGGAGGAATTCTTCGTCTTTACCTAATGATACATCACCAACCGTGCATCCAGAGAGCTGTGAAAAAAAGATATAGCAACAGTAGTATCAGTACAACCACACGTACTAGTAGGCATAATAGGTTAACTAGATGCTCACCTCATAAAATATGAAAAGAATAATAAGATCATGCTCGCACCACTAAATTCTCCACCATTGCCCCCCTTTCTTACAATGCCCTAAACTTACAACAATGCTCTAACTACTAACCATTTCCTCCCCATACCTTTAAAACTTCTAGTTCTACTAAATAATAGCCTAAACATTCTATCCACATTAGATATTCCCAATTACCACTAACATCCTTTTCAACCAATCGATCAGGTCATATTCTCAAATTATCATCACCTTTCTACCCCAATCCATAAAGTTTCTCCTTACTTCAATATGTAGACCTATCTCATTTACTTTCGGTACCTACCCAACAACACCTCAAGGACTTCTCTCTCTTTTTCCGATAAGTACACTTCATAAGATATGTACACATCACCCTACACTTACATACATGGACATGGTTCCACTTACACTAGGTCATCATTAGATAAGAACAAACATCACAAGTATATGAACACCACAGTATCAAAATATAACATACTATACCCTACACTATGGTCACAAGTAGTTCGTTCTCTCACGGAACACAAGCCCAAACAGTTAGCTTGCCGGAACGTGGCAATATGATCCTAAGTATGTAGGAACATGTAAATTCGATCGAAAATTAGCTTTTGGGAACGTGGCAATCCAATCCGAAGTATTCCAGAACGTGCAATCCGATTCAAAGTTAGCTTGCCGGAATGTAGCAATCTAATCCCAAGTATGCTGTAATGTGGCAATCCGATCAAAAGTTAGCTTTTCGGAACGTGGAAATCCGATCCCCAATCACACACCATAATAAAAATCACAATACACTATCAAGATCATACATTTATACCATGATTTCATTGCTACATCTTTCACCTATCTCACTTTCTACATGTGTGATCAGTATTGGAACATTAATATGCATATAATGTATATGTATCACCATGAAGCAAAAACATAGATTCATAATTCAATTATGAACTGAACTATCACCTATTATTATTCCCCCCAATTTTTATCACACAAGAGGCCAAGTTTAGATCTAGTTCTTCATTAGGGTTTGGTATTACGGTTTATTAAAATTATATTATTAAACATTCAATGATGAGTTACATCGATAAATTAAGCCTAGTATAGACAAAAATTCATTCCCTTTTATTAGATGCTCTTGCTTAATAAAGGAACTCTACTAAATAAAATAAATAAGAACACTCGATAAGTTATCAATTCGCTACATCAAGCACCAACCCCAAATAGTTGCAAGCATATAACTTTTCCCATGGAATTTACATAGTGCACGAAGGCCTACACATATCTCCTACAATTGATTTCATATATTACACGATAAGAACAAATTTACAACTACTCAATGCATAATAATCTAGGGGAAAAGAGTCTGATATACCCCTCAACTTTGTCATTTAGAGCTGATATAACTCTTGTTATGAAAGTGGCACATATATACCCCTACTTGTAAACAAATGGCTCACATATACTCTTTTCTTCTAACGGAAATGAAAAAAAAAAATTAAATTTAAATTTTAATTATTTTTTTCTAAAAAATATAATCTCATATGAGTAAATTTAATCCTCGTCAAACATATTTTTTTGAATTTTTTATTTCAATGACTAATTTATAATTATTATTTTGATAATCAAATTTATTTATGTTTCACTAATATTTTTGTAAAACTTATTGTAGATGACCAATTTTTTTCTTCGAATACGAAATTAAATTACAATACACACAAAAAAATAGTTTAATTTTTTTTCTTTAAACTAAGGAATGAAAGAAAAAAACAAAATAAGAATAAGAAACTCAAATAATTATAATAAAAGAAGTCAAAAAATAATTTATGTATGAAAAAATTATAATATACCTTAAACTTTGATAGAAGAATCATATATACCTCTAAATAATTTTTATTAAAAAAATAGAAGTAATAAATATAAATTTAAAACTAATTTTTTAGCATCCGTTAAATAAAGGGTATATGTGAGACATTTTGCAACGGCAGGGGTATATGTGAGCCGTTTGTATAACGGTAAGGGTATATATGAGCCACTTTTATAACGAGGGGTATACCAGCTCCAAATGACAAAGTTGAGGGGTATATCAGACCCTTTTCCCAATAATCTAGCCTACCTGGGTGCAAAGCGATTGCACGGAGTTTTGACTACATTCCCCGCTTTTCAGGATTCGCTAAAGTGAATTTGGCCAAGATCTCGCAAGATTACTCCATCTCTATGCTATAAAGCTTCCTCTCCTTCTTTTTCAAACTTGAAATAACTTTTCTGGGGTTTCTAGGGGTAATTTACGACATATAGGTAATTTTTGGAAAGATGAAAAAATAGGAGTTTCTTAAAATTCGGATTCTGCCTCACAAATCGCGCTTTAGCCGGGTAAGTTACCGTTGCAGCACCGTCACACCAGCGGCATTTGTCCCGCTAGAGTACAAATTTTTTCTGCCTTTTCCCCTTCTAAATAACGATGGTTTGAGTCGTTACAGAATATCAGGGGAAGGCCTATATCTATTAGTTCTTGAGTCTTTACTTGTGATGTGTTGTTAACTTTATTGGCTTCCTCTTCAGCGTTTGCTCGCATGAAACTGGAGAGAGTATATATTTGTGGGTCATTTTGATAAACGACTATTTATGCCATTTTTTCTTATGTATTTTAGTTATTTAGGAAATAGATTACCATTTACATTTTTCCCTATGTGAACATTGCCCAAAATATAACCCTTTCTCCCGAATAATATTAGATTGACTATATGTCTGCTTCTATATTTATCAATCTTAGATACACCAGAATATGCTATTCTGTGATGTTTGTAATAACTTATATAAATTTAGACCATAGTCACACATTTCTCATACGATTATCATCTTGCTCAAAAAAGGATCATTCTACTATTTCCTGAGTGGTACGTAAAACATGTAAGATATTTTTTTATTAAAGAGAAAAGGATCAAATATGTCATCGAATTTTACAAATAATTCACAAGTTGTCCCCGAAATATAGTGTTATTGAATTTTTCTCCCCCATAAGGAAGTCTTTAAAGGAATGTCATTATGTGTTAACGGGGTTCGGGAAAAGGCCTGACTCCAAGGGGTGTAATATAAATAGCATACTTGACTGCAAACATTAGTGACTTCTTCCATGGGTCAAGCCGGTAACATATAGCCCACAAGATAACTTTATGTAGTTTCAAGGATCTCCTCTTGATATCGCAATATATATGTAGATCTACTCATAGATTCACATAATGTGAAATAGTTAATAAATTTAAAAATGCTGCATATTGATAGACCTGCAATAAGAAAACATTAAATAATATGACTCAACATATGACAAATAGACTTGTAATACGTAAATATTAAATAATGTGATAATACACATAACAAAATCATATTATATTAAACAAGTTGAAATGTCATTTTACCACTATTCTAATTCAAAATATATTGAAATATAAAATAAGTTAAACACTAATTATTAAAAATATTTCACATTCTTTTAACCTCCTAACTTAACTGCAAGCTAAAGACTCATAAATTGACCATATTCATTTTGTATAAAAAGAATTTGAAAATGAATATGCTTAATTTATTGGTTAACTTTTGAATAAATTCATTTTATTACAAGTTGAATTTTTCCTTTAACATATTTCTCGAAATCATTGATTTAGTTGACCCTAATAATAAGAATGATATTAGTTAATAACATGCAAAACTTCTCACATTTCTGATGAATTCAGAAAATGAATTAAAGAAAAAATAAATAGTTATGTAATTTAATGAAATTCTATTAAATGTTAAATAATTGCTAAATGTGGCCAAACCTTTTGTTTTCAACCAGTTAATACTACCTCCGTTCAACAATACCTGTCCATTATTCTAAAAATAGTTGTCTAACAATACTTGTCTAACAATACTTGTCCAATTTAGAAAATCAAGAGATAATGTTCCTTTTATATCTACTTCACCCTTTCTATTAAATATTATTTATCATCTAACAAATTTTCCAAATCATCAAATTTAATTAAGTCAAACCGTACAATAGTAATACTACCCCTGTTATTTGTTGTTTCTTAAGAAGTGTGTCAAGTCAACAGTGAACAACTTTTATTGGACAGAGGGAGTGACTATTAACACTAGTGATGAATTTATATTGAATTTTGCTCATTAAACATCTTATATAAAGTAATATCAACGTTGCGTCATGCTTTCATCATCGGATGATGACAATTCAATAGGTTTGTAACAATTTATCGTCATCTTTCGGTTCTACTTTTATATTATTTGTTAATTTTTCCTCAAACCATTAACTAATATGGTGAAGTTTTTTCATATTCTATATAGATTTTATGAGATCACATTTTGTTGTTTGTTATTTTATGTATATATAGAAGATGTTGAATTTACTTAGGAATAAATTATATTGTTTATATATGATTCAAACCTCTTTCATGAAAATTCTGAATCTATCATTGTTATAAAAACTTTCCCTTGTAACTCAAACCCCTAGAGACTATTGTTGGGTTATTAATTCATTTATTATTAGTTTATAACAATAAATAAACCAAAAATGTTACTCCATATATCCAGTATTTGATTTTTGACTATAACAGAAAACACAATTTAAAATGTTAAATTTGGACAAAAAGTATTGCTCGGTGGTAAATACATCCCTTCAAATTGTGATATACATGAGCTTGCCACACTTCAATTGTCATAAATGGGGATCCATTATTGATTATGCTTGTTAATCATGCTTTGATTATGTCTTATTCAATCATTCTTCTACTACCTAAATAATGTTATTGATGAGTACTCGTTGTCTAACCTTGACTAGTATCGCTCGATACCGATTCAACAAAGTTAAATGAAAAATATAATGTATAATCTTTCAAATGTTGAGATTTTCATATAAAAGCGTGATTTGGGTCATGTTCTTTTAATTAACCTAAATTGCTACTGCAATTGTTCTCTTCCTGATACTCATATTGTCATTAATTGCCCAGGTAATTTTGGTAAAGTAAAAAGCACCTCGTCCTTTGAGGTGAAACTTGAGCAAGGTATCCATTCTTTCACTATTGATTCTCTTTTACAACTTCAACATGAAAATATAATTTTGGTGCTACTTGTTATGATTTTCTAAATTTTTTGAGATATAGACACAAAATCGAATGTAAAAGTTGAATTTCCATCTTCCAAATCTTATATTTTCATATAAAGTGTGATTTTGGTCTTGCTTTTTCGTGGTTGCGCTTAATTATTACAAGAGTTTTTCTCTTCTTGATAAGCATATCGTCATTAATTGTGTACGTGATTCGAGAGAAGTGAAAGCCCCTCATCTTTTGAAGTTGAAACTTGATCAAGCTGGTATTATTTCATTCCTAATTCTCTTTTACATCTTCAACATGAAAATCTAATTTTGGTGGCAACTGTTATAATTTTAACTTTTTTGAGCTAGAAGTAAAATCGTATGTAAAAGTTGAAGTACCATCTTTCAAATTCTAGACATTGTGTTAATTTTGATTTTGGTCATGTCTTTTTGTGGTTGGTCTTAATTATTATTGGACATTTTGTCTTCCTAATATGCATATTGTCATTAATTTCCTACGTCATTCAAGTGAACTGAAATCATATCATTGTTTGAAGGTGAAACTTGAGAAAGGTATTCTTTCATTCATGATTCTCTTTTACATGTACAACATGAAAATGTAATTTTGGTACCAATTGGTATGAATTTCTAACTTTTTTGAGATATAGACACACAATTAAATGTAAAAGATAAAGTATAATCTCTTAAAGGTTAAACTTTTATATACAAGTGTGATTTTTGTCATGTTTTTTCATTGTTGGCCGTAATTATATGTACACTGTTGTTAGTTTTAGGTGATTCATCCAAACAAAAGGCACTTGATCCTTTGGAACTGAGACTTGAGCAAGGTTTTCTTTCAATACAGATTCAACTTGAAATAATACTTTATTTGTAATGTAACGTTTTGGTGCCAATTGTTATAATTTTCTTCCTTTTCTATCTTTTTTGAGCTATGGACACAATATTTTACTCTTTCTTCTTTTGCTTCAGAGTTTTTAAGCAAGATAGGAGTAATAAGAACTAATATTTTTTTAAGACACTAGCCGCTGCAAATCAAAAGAGTTCAAATTTAAATGGATTAGGTGTTAAATAGTACCTTGTGTATTTTTGATGGAATATATGAAGACATGTATTTTTTTTAATAGCTAAATTATGGGTTGTAATGTATGCACTATGTAGATATTATATATATATATATATATATATATATATATATATATAATATAATATAATATAATTTATATCTATATTTATATCTATCTATATATATAATACCTTAAAAGCATGAACTTCTAACTGAAATGTTAAATTACTATAATCTTCCTAACTTAGGTTGAGACTTTTTTGATGAGTTGTGACTTTTTTTGAAAGTTTGTGATTTTTGATGAGTTGTGATTTTTCAAAAGAGTTGTAACTTTTTATTTAAGTTGTAACTTTTCAAACGGTTGTGACTTCTTGAAAAGGTCATAACTTTTAAGATAAGATAGAAAAAACATTTTGTTCATACTGCCCTTTGTTCACTATAATAAATAGACGGGTTTTCTCTTATTTTTGAACCAAAAAATTATGTTAATCTTCTACTCTTCTTCTTGCATTTAATTTTTTCTGTGTGTGATTCATTGTCATTGAGTGAGTTCGATGTTTAGCGAAATATGAAAAACAATGATTTTGATGAAGTAAGTTCGTTCTGTACTGAGAGGATATATTCCATAACTACGAGTTCTTAACAAAAACAATATTGATGATAAAATAATTATTTCTTTCCTTAATATATTTACATTAGTATGTAAAGTTCTAGATGATATAGTCTAAACTCATTTGTTTTTGTTAGCAATCTCTCTTGTGATATAGATATATGCTTCTGAATATCATTTCTAAAATTTAGGGAATTGTCATGATTTGGTTCTTATGCTAGACAAATGAATTACTTTATTTATCAATGCTACTTATGTGATTTATACTGTTAGGAATTTTACTTCAAAATAGTTATTATTCTATAAACATTGCCCTTTTGTTTTACTTCTTCACTATTTATTAATATTTTTGTATTTTAGACGAAGAAAAATTCATATGACTTGTAATAATGCAAGTATAAGTTTGTATTAGTAATACAATTTATTTAATAATTAGTTTTATGAGATAAATATTTTCATTAATAACAATATATATTTATATTTGGGTAGATACAACAGATGTGAAAATATGTGAATATTTAAAATGCAGATGTTCTATTCACATGTTCATATAACATCTAAATAATTTAATGTGGAATACACATGCAAAATACATCAGTTAGATGACAAGAAATATATAAAGCAAATATTGTCTATATGGTAATATTAGTGAGATAAGAGGTTTGCACGAGCAAGATATATATATATATATATATATATATATATATATAATATATATATATATATATATATATATATATATATATATATATGACGATCCACATTGAAAATTGACAAAAGAATCAGCAAGCTTATTAATCGAATCTTCGCTTAAAAAAGCAATACGATTGACTATAACATATATTTTTGGAGTTGATTATAAGTAGGAAGCTCCACATTGTAAAAATGAAATACCATTTTACCCCTACACCAAAAAATTTCTTTTAAAATCATAAAACTTTTTTTAAAAATCAAATAATATTAGATATTATATATTAAATATAAATATTACGGGATGCTAAAAGTCTACTTTCTTAGTCAATGTAATAGTAAAATATCCTAAGAATTTGAAAGTCAGTTTACATATTAAATATAAATATTTTGGGACGCTAGAAATTTGATTTTTTAAAATGAAATAAATCATTTACTATTAGTTATTATATATTAAATATAAATATTATGGAATGCTAAAAGTCTACTTTCTATTTTAATGAAATAGTAAAATATCTTAAGAATTTGAAAAGTCGATTTATATATTAAATATAAATATTATGGAATGCTAGAAATTTAGTTTTTTTTAATGAAATAGTAAAATGCATGAGGAATTTGAAAAGCCAATTTTTCACTAATAACAACAACAATAACATCGACGACGACGAATTTGAAAAGCCAATTTTTCAGTAATAACAACAACAATAACATCGACGACGACGAATTTGAAAAGCCAATTTTTCAGTAATAACAACAACAATAACATCGACGACGACGACGACAACAACAACAACAACCACAACAACAACAACAACAACAACAATAATAATAATAATAATAATAATATCATCATATATATTATTAAAAGTGGGAAGAAATTTAGGAAAAGTTAAATTGTTGTTTTACACTTATATTAAAATTAAAATGTTATAAAATTTCTATTTTATTGAATATTCTATCATTAATGAAGAATATCATATCAGGTTTAATAATAATATAATTAATATGTATTTGTTTATACATACAGATGGATTAATTTCCTTGGTACTTCCACTTATTTTAATTAATACTCTAGAATGACGTATCATTTTCCCATATCTATTTAATGTTTTGAAGTTCTTTTCAACTTCAAATAGTACAGTTCCAGAATTTTACAAAAAATCATATCATCCTATACTAGATACATTGATGTTCTCCCCCTCCTCTTCTTCTTCTAAATTCATCTTCAATGGGACTAATAAGTATTCAATTAATATTTCTCATATGTCGGCTCTCTTAACCATCTACAAAATTATTATTATGATTGATTATGAATTGTTTTTCGGCTGCTAATAATTCTATCAAGACATACATAGTTTCTTCCTTTATAAACTGGACATAAAACGTTAGACCACTAGACTTTCTTATGAAAATTCTAATCTATTGGTTATTCTTTCTTATTCATATTAATATTTTTTTTGTTAAACATTTTTTATTTTGTATGGATATGATTACATGTATATTATATTATTTTTTTAAAGTTAATTGGGTTGATATTACTCATGTTTCTATACATAAGTTAGGTCTATATAATTTTTATATAATAATAAAGGTCAAACGTGCAAGGCACGCTCATAGAACTAGTTATTCAAAAGAAATAAGAGAACTTCTTGCTATAATTGTCTCTTAAAAATTTTCTAATGCTGATTTACATTTAACTCAGATCAGCCCTCTAAAACAGGATGGTGTTTCTGATGGGGAGGTATTGAGGATTTCGACAAGTTAATACATTGATCGTTTACATGTGATGTGAGACTATATTTTCATGTTTCATTGTTGTATGGATGCAGCTCTGCACGATTGCCAAATTTCGCTTGGAATCTTTTGATGAAGTGTGTGCTCTTCTTCCCTAATTGAAAGTATGGACTCTAATATTATGGATATTAACATTTCAACTGTTCATTAGGGTGTTGGGGTTGCTATTAATCGAATTTTATGTTTGACTAGACAAGGGGAGATATCTATAATTAATTTCTTAAAGAACGTTCTATTTATGTTGAAACTAACAAAAAGATAAGAGGAAACTAGATTAGGTTTTTAAATTGTTTCCTTCGACGATGAAGATGGTTTATGCTCATTTCTATCTACAATAAGAGGGTGAATTAAATGGGGATTTTCCTGGAGATTAGTACGAAATTTTCTTGGAAATTTTCGTACTAATCCCCATGCAATTCAAACTTTTATTGCAGCGCGCTACAGAAAAGGGCTAAGATATGAGTGGGACAACTACTGTTGTAAGTTTATCTTAAGGAGGAATGGAAATTATTGCTTTTGGTCTCAAATCTGTTTCAGCTTTTGTAGAATGATTTCATCATTGGTTTCAGAGTCAACTTTTAGGTGTCCGATAACACTAACAACAAGTATTAAATGTAAACAAGTTTTTCATTACAATGATATTTGTTGAGAAGTGCAAAATGGTATAAATGTTATGCTCTACCTATACCATTTTATTTAGTTTGTGCACTTAGCATTGTATTAAACTGGTTTGATACTGCTATGAAAAGTTGTAGACTAAAAAGAGAAAGCTAATAGTTCCCATCAAGAATGTGTTGGCTGAACTAGCCAAACTTAGAAGGATAGCATAAATGGCTCAAGATGAGCATTCTATTGCACTACCATCATTTTAGTGCAAATAACAATTTGACTTCCAAAAGAATCAGTATAGACTATTCCTTGAGTTCTCAGTCAACTATGTAATGATTTTCATGATACTTCAATTATCTTAAAGAAGTGTAGTTTTCATGTTAAATTGAATATTGATGTTTTATATAATAGGTATGAATCAATATATATACACAATCCAATAGGCGCATTTGGGTCACTCCACTTAGTCATAAGAAACAGAAATGTTTTTGCGATGTTTGTTACATGGAGAAGCTCAACAAGACTTGCAAGAATTTATCCAGGCTTTTGAGACTCATTCATAGAACTGCAAAAATTTCTTTCGCTTCTCAAAGTGTACCAGAATGGTCTTGATTCTCCTAATAACCCCTTCAACTAATATGGAGTTTTCAGAGAGAATAGATAGGTCTTTTTTGGTAGTCATACAAACAATAAGTTTTTTGCCAAGTATTGTATGATTGCTAGATACTATTGCTCCGAATAGTTAGTTCTAGACTCCAAAGGAAACAAACAATAATTGATAGATACTATTGCTCCAAATAGGTGGTTGTAGATTACTAAGGAAACTGATATAAATATGTATAAGAACTGCAACAGTCCAAGTTATCTATATTGTAGGGTAGTTATTTACTTTGTAACAGGTACCTGGTTTCTATCTTATCCTTACGTAGTTTTTTAATCGTATCCTTAGGATTTAGTTAACTTATGAATTCTATAAATATATGGTTTATAATGAAGTAAGTAGTTTTTGCTTTCATAAATTTTTCTTTGTTGTTTATTAAACTAATGTTCCAACTTTTTCAATAACAAAAGAAGATCAGATTGGTATGTTTCCTTCACTGTAAACTAACAATTGGCATCAGAGCATATATTTCTTGAGAGATCCGTGGGTGTTTCATCAAAGTT
Source organism: Solanum habrochaites (assembly GCA_027704765.1). Classification (NCBI taxonomy): domain Eukaryota; kingdom Viridiplantae; phylum Streptophyta; class Magnoliopsida; order Solanales; family Solanaceae; genus Solanum; species Solanum habrochaites. The sequence continues at coordinate 31,423,679 of JAKWJA010002498.1, read as the reverse complement.
AGGATTGTAATCAACAAGACAAGTTTATCAATTATATAAGCTGAATCAAATTTTTCTGTAATGGCACCACCTATTTTTAATTGTCATAATAATTAGATTTGGACGATAAGAATATAAACTTATCTAGATTTCATGGATATGTGGGAGGAAGTTGAAGAGGATTATAAAGTTCCTCTGTTGCCTAACAATCCTAATATGGACTAGATCAAAAACCATAAAGACGGGAAAATTAGAAAATCAAAGGCAAAGGCATGTTTATTTTTCAGCAGTATCTTCTTCAATCCTCACACGAATTATTTCTTTAAAGTCAGGAAAATCCACCTGGGATTGTTTCAAGGCAAAATACGAAGGGGATGAAAGGATCAGAGGTACGCAAGTGCTAAATCTAATAGGAAATTTTGAGATACAGAAGATGAAAGAAACTGAAGCCATCAAAGATTACTCTAAAAGGCTCTTGACTATACAAAACAGGGTAAGAATGCTTGGTTCCGTGTTTAATGATTCACGTATTTTTTAAAAGATTATGGTAGCTATGCCAAAATTATTTGAAGCAGCCATAACTACTTTGGAAAACACAAAGGATTTGTCCAAGATCACCTTCACAGAGTTATGGAATGCTTTGCAGGTACAAGAACAATGAAGAGTCATAAGAGAAGAAGGAAATATAGAGAGAGAATTGTTTTCCAAGCCCAAATATGAAAAATGACATATATCTCTTCAAGGAATTGAATTCCACGACCATTACTAAAGTCAGAATATGTAATGACGACCATCTTCCTATAAGAGGGAAATGAAACATTGCTATATCGAGTAATTCAGGTACTAAAATAATTTTTGTTGTGCTTTATGTACCTGACATAAATCAAAACATGCTTACTGCTGATCAATTAATGGAAAATGGATACAAGTTTAATTTTTAAGAAAATCCTTGCTTGACCAAAGATGCTTTAGATCAAAGAAAAGTTAAAAGTAAGAATGAGGGGCAAAAGTTTCTCATTAGATCCATTTGAGGAGGAGCATGCTGTTTTTTTCAGAAAAATAAAGTGTTGTAGAAGTGTCACATCCGGCGGAGCACCCCCTAGACGTTACCGACGTTGTCGTCCTCGGACTAACCTCTTAAAATTCGTCATCACATTCATAGGTTAAAAAGTGCGGAAAATTAAAACTTTTCATTTACATATACTTCACGAGGTTTACTAGACCTTTCTCTTAAACACAATATATATTCATAGCGAGTTTACTTAAACTCCTCGTATAAGAATATCACATAGTCTTCTACTTTTATGCCACATATATATTAAATCCACAATAGAGTATTAATAGAGATGTCTCATATTAAACCATCTAAACGGAATAGAACAATATGGGCATATCCCTTAAACAAATGTATAAATGTCACTAAGAGTTACAACACTATATTAAAACAACAAGAGTGAAATGATCGTCTTTAGACTATAACAATGTAACATAGGTAAAGCAGGAGAAAGGAATCGTTCTCGGAACTTGAGGACATACCCACACTTGGAGAGATGATCCAAGCATTCTTTGCAAAATGGTCACGAACCCTTCAACGACCGGAACCTGAAATGTTTGGGAAAAGGGAGAAATAGGGTTTAGCACATCACTTGTACTAATGTATGGAAATATATGCACACAAAATAGAAATCATGCTAAAAAGGGACATTTGATAAAATCATGTCAATTTATTTTGAAAAGCCTTATGCACAACCCAACAACACATATAAGATAATAACCATATATTCCTTATGATACAAAGATATTCAACATAAAATAAACATACTCAAGTTAAGCCAAGTCAACATGTATATAGGGCATAGTTGAATTTATAGCCAATGCAAACCTAACATGATGTCATAACCACAAAGCATATTCATGACTTTTTAACATTAAAACATAACTAAAACCCTTACCCATAACCCTTCACAAAGTCTAGTAGTGCAATCGTAAAGTGAAACCCCATAACTCCACTCAACCAAGCAAACTAACCAAAGGATCATGAATAATGTCTAACTTCCATAATATAGCATTATAAGTATTCATCATCATATTTAGCAACAAAGACCATTAACATGAAGAATCACACATAAGAATAACTTCTACTTCATAGGAGCATAAAAACATAAGAATCACTTCCTATAATTTCCCTCAAGGCAAACTAGTGCAATGTATAGGTAGAGTCCCATACCCCTACCTAGAATAACACAAAGCCCTTAAGTCCTCTTATTTAGATATCACTTTATTACTTAATTTTTACTTTTGGGAACATCTTGCCTTAAACAACATAGACCATATGAGCTAATGTGGAATCTGATGTTATGGAACCCTATACCGGAAGAAGGTGGATTACTTGCCAACGTGGTACCAAAACATGAACATAGCATCTAGGTGGATCCACTAGCTAGTATTCCTATGGGGCAACATAGTTCAAGAGCTAGGATATGTGTTTGGGACTGTCTTTATGCTACATCTATTATAGTCTCAAATTTCATGAATACAATAGTGAACCTACCTTCCCTATGTGGGAAGGGATACTCCTCACTACTAGTTCACTCAGTGCTAAGCTAGAGCCCCTTTTGATATGTCTTTCTTTAATAACCATAACTTAGTTTATGTCATAGGATAATAACTCCTTATATATTTATAGTCAGTAACTCAACAGAATTGCATGAGAACACCTTTCAATACAAGCCTTCACATTTGAGATTAGCACATTAACATTAACAAAATATAATAAGGTACATAAGTACTTCATAACCAACCTTATATCATTTTTATCTTAAGCATAATCTAATAATCATATAATCAATGCATCTCAATTTCAGCATCATAACAAACCTACTTAACTAAATCACAAGAAATACTTTGATTGAACTTCATCACCGAGTACAAGCAATCATGATTGAAGTATATGTTTAGGATATCAAGACTTACCCAATCTTAAGCATAATATAATAATCATATAATCAATGCATCTCAATTTCATCATCATAACAAACCTACTTAATTAAATGACAATAAATACTTTGATTGAACTTCATCACCAAGTACAAGTAATCATGATTGAAGTAAAATGCTTAAGATATCAAGACTTACCCAACCGCCTTCAAAACCCATAATCTTTGTCTTACCATCAACCAACTAATTCAATCCAATAATAGATGTAATAACTTCATTCGATGGCAATTAGCAAAATAATAGAGTCAATTGCATCACTACAACTCAATTCAACACTAGTTCATAACATAGGGTTAGGGACTTGGGCCAATTTCATGATTTATTCCACCTACTAAGTTAACTCATCAATAACTATAGTAATTATACAACAATCCATCATAATTCAATCATAATAACCCAAAAGAAACCATATAATACAACTTGGAGGATCGAATTCGTATTAAGAAGAAACCCATATGAAATCATCTTTTGAAAAACCAATTTTGGAAGAACCCTTTAGGTAAAGGAATCCCAAAGGTGATGTTGAACATTTATGCAGAAAAGAACCCTTCGTGCTTCCTAAAGACCTTGAGCTATACCTTTAATGGAGTTCTTCTTTGGGAGAGAGAAAGTGGATTGAAGGAAGAGAAATTTGGGTTTGGAAATTGTGGGAGTTAGGTTAGTATAATTAGGCTTAGGTTTTTATATAAGTCCTTAAAAAACTTAATAAGACCTCCCTTAAACACTTCTTAACTCAATAACCCACTAAAAAATTAAATGAAACTGTAGAACTTAACAGTGAATACTCTAGCTTGACCTACGAGACCCCGACCTATGGGCCGTAGGTCAGTCGACGGTGCTTTTAACAAACCGTTCTGCACAACAGTCATTTTGTTTAGATATTTTTTATTATGGCCTAGTTGGAAAAATGAATATTTGTTGGTAAACGGAGGCATCGACGCCCCGTCAATGTACTTACGCTTCATCGCCGACAACCGTCTGTGCACACTATCTTGTGATAGATTCTTGGCCAATGTCACGCCTCGAGCTACCCCCGAGACGCGAACATAGAACCTAGGACCATAAGTTATCCCAAACTAACCCTGATGGCATGATAATGAGCATACTAAATATAATAAACTGAATGTGAAAGCTAAACAATAACTTATAATGAAAAGATGGGGAATACCCATATGCTAAAACTGATATATATGAATACTGATGAGTTTAATACAAATAATTTATTAACTCAATACTATGTGAAATCTAACTATGTCTTAAATAAGCCTATAAACTAGACTAGAAATACAGAGACAAGGCAAAGCTAAATCTAGCAAAAACTAAAACTAAATGACCTAAGAATAAAATGAAACTCATATCTATTGTCCTCGAAGAATGAGGACTCACTATTGAATCTGCTAAACTGGAGATCGTAAATCGATCTACGTGTGATTTTTATGTTAAGAACCTAAACCTATATCACGAGAAGATTTAGCGCACGTATGCATCAGTACTTGAAAGGTACTGAGCATGTAGGATAGAGTAAAGTTGAAATAAAACATAACTGAACAAGCATAAAAACAAGTATAATAATATGACATGATAAACTAAATTATGAGCTAACTAGATGAAATGACCGATTTATAACATGCTGAAATTGAATAATGAATATACTGATAAATGGTCAATGTAGAGAGTCTGACTGAACTGTGGGAACTACTAACAAGCGATAATAAAATCAAATGAGCTAAATGTGGAGTCCGATGTATACGCCCCATCAAGAGGACCCAATATACCCTGCCAAAGGTATAAAGGCATGCTGGCATGATCACTAAACTGATTGCCCATAGAGGGGACTTACAACCTACTTGGGTAGTAGTTATGGGACTATTAGGTACGCTAAACCCTATTCCATCTTGGTATTATGCTGCTCCCATGAATTTGTAAATTTAGTGATTATGTCTGAGTTTCTATAAATACTTGATAGCTCGAATATGAACATGCAAACTGAGAATGCAACTATTAATCTGGTAATTATGCATTTATAACTGAGGCATGTATATCTGAAGTGTTTGAAATATATTACCTAGCATGTGTAATTCAAGAATTAAAGAGATACAAATCTAGGGTTCTGAAATTCATGCAATAAACTTAATAATAACATGATAATCTGATTTGGAACATATATTTAATAAATTCATGAAGTTCTAACAATGTTCTAGAAACCCTAGGTTTAATCATGATAAGAGAATTAAGAATCTCATTGAAAACTAGGGACCCAATGGGTGAAATGAACCAACTAGGGAAATCCCACATACCTTGTGATGAAATCCACGGAAAAATACATATGTTTTGGGGCTGGAACTGCTGGAGCTTGCGGTGTTCTTGAACTTGGGTTCTTGAGCTTTTTCTCCTTTCTAGGTGCTAATTTTCTAAGTATTTATTTAATGATTTTACTTAGATATGTTTTAATTAATTTTCTAGTCTTAAACTGACTAAAATATGAATAGTTAGGGTCAAAACGACATAACTTAAGTTTTAAACGAAGTGGGAACGACCAAAATACCCCTGGATAAGTTGCTATTTTACAAAACGACAGCAAGGACTGACTGTCCCTCATCTGATCGACGCAACATCGTTGTGTCCGTCGACTGGGCTTGTTCGACAGGATTTTACTAAAATGGGCATTTCTTTTTACTCGAAGGTTTGATTTTAGCAAGGTCAGTGTCTATGGAAAGATAGTTCATTAATCTATCTACGGGTAGGTCATGAGACAACTAATGCATTTTTTGCTTAGATTTACGACCATTTGAAACTGACCCAATTGCATTTCCCTTTAAATGTCTGCAAATTTTCAACCTAAAGTCAGACCTACTTACCGTAGGTCCACCTACTGACAGTAGATTCACCTACAGACCGTAAGTCTGTCCGTCATCCAAGACTTAACAAATTTTTCTTGGCTGAAATTTTTGGGAGTTTCTGATCACATTGACGGTTGTGCAGGATGGACCGTGGGTCAGGCTACACTCCGTTAATGCCACCGTTGGTTGCACCTGCAAATTTTTCCTGTAAAGTTGGTTATTTGTTTGTTTTGGATACAGGGTGTTACTTCCAAAATGGAACGATCCTTCTCAAGGACCCTTAGTGTGGTCCTTAGGGAGGCGTACCCAAATGTTTTGACCCAAAAAAAATTCTAATGCATGTTAGACACCTTCTCATAAAATTTCATCAATTTCCAATTCTTAAAACCCCGTGAAATAGGCTATGGAACACTAGCACCATTTGTAGTAGTCTCTGGACAACATGGACATTCCTTGATATTTTGACTATTAAACTTCCTAAATGACATTTATACACTATTATTGACCTTAAAATAGTGTTACAAACCTTAGACAGTAATCTGAGGCTCTATATTAGGTTATGGAATTTCGTAGTGTTATATTATCACCTTTTAGGAACATTCGTCCTCGAATGACACTAATAATCTTTTGAAACAAAAGGATGGACTCAATACTAGCAGCCAAACAAACAACATACAAAATAAGTATGAGTTACAACTCAAATCTACATAACAACATAACAGTTACATAAAGTAACTCAAAACATCAATTGCACCACATAAGAGCTCAAAACCACAACATGATGAATTACCTTCTTAACAACAACATGAGCTCAACCGAACATATAGTGTCACTTATGCAAAAAAAAAAATTCTTTCAATACATATATACCTGATCAATCTCATTTTATATATGCAACATCATACCAATACAAAGGTAAGTGCAAAATTGACAAAAGAGCATTTACATATGAAACTTCATTTTAGCAAACACCTTTATTATAAATATGCACATCTTTGCAAAACAAGTCAATTTCAATATATTTATTTTTTTAATTATTAGTAGAAATAGCTAACCTTATTCAACAAAGTGATGAGGGTAATGGGACTTCATGTCAGCATCGACCTCCCATGTTTCTCCCTCAACTAGGTTGTTCTTCGATAACACCTTTATGAAAGCCACCTCCTTGTTTCTCAACTTCTTCACTTGTGTATAAAAGATTTTAACTGGAACCTCCTCATAGAAAAGGTTCTTTTCTAAACCTAGACCCTCAACTGGAAGAATGGACTTGGGATCACCGATGCACTTCTTAAGCATGGAGACATGGAACATCGGATGAACCGAAGCAAATTCACTAGGTAATCTCAACTCGTAGGCAACCTTGCCAGCCCTTTGAAAAATTTCATAGGGACCTACATAACGAGGAATCAACTTCCCTTTCTTTACAATCTCACCACTACTTTCATGGATGAAATTTGTAGATACACCTTATCACCTTCTTCAAATTCTAGGTCCCTTCTCCTATGGTCGGCATAAGACTTTTGCCGGCTATATGTTGTTTTCAATCGGTTCCTTATCATGTGAACTTTCTCAAAAGTCTTATAAATTTATTCAGGACCAAAAAGTGAAGACTAGCCAACTTCAAACCGTCCAATTGGAGATCTACATCTCCTACTATAGAAGGCATCAAAAGGAGCCATAGATATAGTTTAATGGTAACTATTGTTATAATAGAACTCAGCCAAAGGCAAGTGTTTATCCCGATTTCCCTTGAAATAAATTATACAAGCTATAAGCATATCCTAAAGGGTTTGAATAGTATAGTTTGCTTGACCATCTATTTGAGCATGAAAAGCAGTGCTTAACTTCACCTTTGTACCCAACCGTTTTTGGAATGACCTCAAAAACCTATATGTGAATTGTGTTCCCCTATCCGATATGATGGATAACGGAATACTATGGCGACACAAAGTCTCATCTATGAAGATCATTGCATAATCCTCCGCCGAGTAAGTGGACTTGACGGGAATAAAATGAGTGGATTTGGTCAACTTATCCACAACCACCCATATAGAGTCATTTTGCTTTTGAGTCCGAGGCAACCCTACCACGAAGTCTATGGTAATGTCTTCCTACTTCCAAGTGGGAACTTGTATTTCTTTAAGTAAACCACTTTGCTTTTTATGCTCGGCTTTCACTTGTTGGCAATTTGGACATTTTGCAACAAATTCCACTATGTCCCTTTTCGAGCCTTCCCACCAAAACAAATCTTTAAGGTCATGATACATCTTTGTGAAACCCAGATTAACAGAATAACGGGAACCATGAGCTTTCTCAAGAATCTAGTTTCTCAAGTCATACATTGGGCACACACAACTTTCATTAATACCTCAAGACACCATCTTTTCTAAGGAGAATGACTCATTAAGCTTATAAATAACCTATTCCTTCAATTCCATCAATGATTGATCAAGGTGTTTGTTAGACTTCATATCAACCACCAAAGACGATTTGGAGTTATGATGGACCATGAAACCACTATTTGGGGAATCTTCAAATCTAATACCCAAACGAGCAAACCTATAAACATCATTCACTTGGTCTTTCTTGGATTCTTCCATATGAGACACACTACCCATGGTCATACGACTTAGAGCATCCGCAACCACATTGCCTTTGCCCGGGTGGTAGAGAACACTCATATCGTAATCTTTCAACAATTTCAACCATCTTCTTTGTCCAAGATTTAACTCCTTTTGAGTAAACACATATTGAAGACTCTTGTTGTCGGTATACACATAAACATGGACACCATGCAAATAATACCTCCATATTTTTAAGGCAAATGCCACGGCTGTTAACTCAAGATCATAACTTGCATAATTTTTCTCATGCACCATAAGTTGTCTATAAGCATAAGCTACTACTTTTTCATGTGGCATAAGGAGAAACCCTAACACCACTCGGGATGCATAACAATGTTTAAAGAAGCTCTTCGTACCCTTCGGTTCAACACCAGAGTGAATGTAAGCCTATATTTCAAGACTTGGAAGGTTCTGTCACATGCCTCCGACCACTCAAGTTTCACACTCTTTTGGGTCAAAGTAGTCAAGGGAGAGTCAATGGATGCAAAACCTTCAAAAAACCTCCTATAATATCCGCTAGACCATAAAAAGTTTTCAATGTCGGTTGGAGTCAATGGTCGAGGACAATTCTTGACCGCATGGGTTTTCGTTGGATCAACCTCAACTCACTCAATAGATATGATATGACCATGAAACTCCACCGACCTCAATTAAAACTCACATTTTCTATACTTGGCAAACAGTTGGTCTATGTGGTCATTCTCATTTCTCGAATATACCAAAATGTCGTCAATAAAGACAATGACAAATGAATCTTGATAACTTCAAAACACCCTTTTCATGAGGGCTATAAACACAGCTGGGGCATTAGTGAGACCAAACTACATTACTAGAAACACATAGTGACCATATCTATTTCTAAATGCTATTTTGGTAGATCCTCACTTTTTATCCGAATTTGGTGATAGCCCAATCTAAAGTCAATCTTAGAAAAGTAGTTTTTTCCACGGAGTTGATCAAACAAGTCTTCAATCTGAGGGAGAGGATACTTGTTCTTTATAGTGACTTGATTGAGTTGGCGATAATCAATGCACATTCTAAGGGACCTATCCTTTTTCTTCACAAACAATACCGGAGAACCCCATGGTGAAATACTAGGTGTAATGAAGCCTTTATCTAGTAAGTCCTTGAGTTAAGCCTTGAAATCTTTCAATTCGGTCGGAGCAATCCGATAAGGAGGAATTGAAATGGGGTTGGTATCCTGTAGCATGTCAATACAAAAATCAATTTACCGTTCGGGGGGGATTTTGAGAAGATCATATAGAAAGACCTTTGGAAATCCCCTCACTATGGGGACTAACTCAATGGGAGGATTTTCAGAGTCTAAATTTTTGACTCTTACAATATGGTATCAACACCCTTTTGAAATCATCTTACAAGCCTTTAGAGAAGAAATAATACGACCTCTAGGAATAGAATTTCCCCACTTCCACTCTAAGATGGGTTCACTTGGAAAATTGAAATTGACAGTTCTTGTTCTACAATTAATGGAAGAAAAAAAAATCATGCAACCAATTCATTCCCAAAATGACATCAAAATCGACCATACCAAGTTCTACTAATTCAACATGAGTAACTCTATTTGGCAACATTATAGGACAATTTCTATATACCCTCTTTGCAACCACTGACTCACCTACCGGGGTAGTTACCATGAAAGGTTCATTTAGAATATCGGGAAAAATATCAAACTTTCTAGCTATCAACAGATTAATAAAAGATAATGTAGCACCCATATCAAGTTAAGCATATACATCAATATAGAAAACTTTTAATATACCGGTGACCACATCAGGAGAACTCACCGAAGTGTATAAAAGTTATTCTTCCTTGGAACATCAACATTAAAACCATTTGCTTTAGCTTGCCCACTCCCCTTGTGTTTACCCTTCACATTAGGGCACTCTTTAACCTTGTGGCCACTCTTTCAACATCCAAAGAAATTGTCAGTCGCACTCACTATAATACTTCTTACCACACTTTCCACAAGTTGGCTTCTTAGTTTGTGAACTAGTACTTCTTCCATTTTGAGACATAGGGTTAGATAACTTATCATCATGAGCCTTGGTAAATTTGAAAGGCACTTGATTGGAGAACCTCTTGTTTAATCTAGGATTGTCTTGAATTTCCATCATCCCCTTTGAAGCACCACAATCATAAGACTTGACCCTCTTGTTCTGTCTATTCTTTTTCCTTAGCCTAGTTTGTTCTACTTGGTGAGAATGAACCATGAGATGAGAAATATTCATATTATCATGAACCATAGCTGAACAACCTTCTTCTACCTATACTTCGGAAACTCCCATAAGAAAACAACTCATCTCGTCCCTTGGATTGGAAACCAAGGATGGAGTATACTTGGAAAATTTAGTAAATTTCAAAGAGTAGTCAAGTATACTCATACATCCTTGACAAAGATTAATGATGTCACATCCCAAGAGTACACCCTACAAGATAGGGAACTCTTGGAGTGTGGCATGGTGTACTTGACCTCTCAGAGGTCTTGTACAAGCCCTTCATATTATTCATCGCAAATACATATCTGTAAAGCAGTATAGAAATTAAATTTTTTTACAACAATTGAATAGTCTTTCAAAAATACTTTCATATAAAAATCATATGAAATACTAAGTCTGATATCATCAAATCTTACACACAAGAATACTTTGGGACACGACCCATACAATCGAAATATAATACTACAATGGCTATTACAATGCTATAATAAAAGAACTCTAAGATAGTGATGCCGTCGAGTCAAATGAGGACATACTTCAATTTTGATTGAAAAATCCTATAATCCAATCTTTGCTCCCAAAATCATGACCTTCACTTATGGATCACTTTATATAGATAAAAGTATGGAATTAGTACAACAAACATTCTTAGTATGGCTTAATGCATAAAATCATGATAAAGGACATTTAATGGAAATATGTTCTTTTTTATTAAAACATCATTGTATAAGAAAAAGAACAACATTTAACACCTTAGAAACACATAATATATGAAATAGGCCTTTTATCACATTTTAAGGAACACTACAGTTAATTAAGCCAATGTTACAGTGAATTAATTCAATGTCACAGTGAACCCTATTTAACAGGAAACCCTCTTACTAAAAATTATCCTAAGACTCACTTGAGTAAGACAAAGATAGACCACCCATACACCCACTACACAATTTTAGGTCTACAACTATCCTAGTAAAGTGTAGCCTACACTAGCAAAGAGTGTTGCCTTAGGTAAAAGGCTACACTTTTGGACTTTAGGCAACACTTTTTCAGGGGTGCCTAAATGAAGCGTTACCTTAGATTTTAGGCAACACTTTTCAGGTGTTTCCTTATCAGTTACACTTTTAAGCATAGGCTAAAAGGAAAAATGGACACACTTTTATGTACCTCAATAGCAACATTTATATCTCATACAACTACACTTTTCAGTGTTGCCTTAGCTTTCTTATTGGCCACAATTTGTAAGTATGACCTTTTCTATCTAATGCATGACAAAAATTTCAAAGTGTTGTCTTTTCTATCTCATGTATGATAACACATTTAAGTGTAGTCCTTGCCCATGTAATTACTACATATACAGTCCTAAGGCTACACTTTGAAGTGTGGTCATATCATTTTGGCCATAAAATACATGCCACAATTTATAACAAAAAAGTACCAATATTATTTTACAATAAATAATCTCAAGCATTAAATTGGCTCATAAGTAATTCAAATACATATATTTGAAATAAAACTCAAAACATTGTACGTCTTGTGTACTTACACATACTTATACAACAATATTCAAAATAAGTGTACACAATTGTTCAAAAAGTAATATTACAATAGTTCATACACACTTCATAATCCACTTCAATGAGATCAAATTTACTTGAAGCGAGCCTTAAAATTCGATCACAACCATTTCCCTGCACATTTAGAATTTACGACCAATTAGATTGCAATAAAAGTAGATGTTAAAGATGAGTAAACTACTAATTGTGTTGATTGGAAAAAGACACCAAAAGTAGATGTTTAGCTATAATATGAATCTTAGATGTTAAACATAAGCATGAAACCTTAATAAAACAACAAACATACATCCTCAATATTCATCTTCATTTCAAAACTTCAAGACTGATTTCCAAATTCCATATTCCAAATTTCCAGATTTCAGATTTCCAGATTCCAGAATTCCAGATTTAAAATTTCTTGAATTCCAAATTCCAAATTTCCTGATTCCAAGAATGTACAATGTTTTGAGGCCTGCAGTTCATATTTAAGCAACGCTTGTAATATTTCAGGGCTGCAGTTCATGATACTTCTATCATTCATGATCTTACTCAGGCCTGCAGTTCATGATACTTTTACTATTCATGAACTTACTCTAGTCTACTGAAGACAAAAGAGAACACAAATTGGAAGAAGAGGTTTTCGTTCTTGTCCTTGATATAGAATGCCAAGTTGAATTTCAATTCAAGGTTTGAGAACTTTATATTGCCAAATGAAATCTAGAGTCACAACTTATATCACATGACACAAAAAAGGAATCTTGTTAGGCAATATGTCTGCACCTTTCATTTAGGTATTAGGAGAAAAGGGCAAAAGACAACTTGACAGCAAAGCCTCTCCCCTTTGTGGTACCCAGTTTTGAATGGAAGAAATATAATTTTGTGAGGTTGTTACTTGTATTTAATCATTCAGTCTATGGAGAAAAATAAGAGTAACCAAACATGAAAATAGGAAATCAATAAACTTCAGCACACTCAACCCAATGAACCTAGTGTACAACCAGCATATAAACCTGCTATAATAACACTCCAACCAAGAACAAGGCAGGCCATGTCTGCATGAGACAGCGCGTTACAAGTTGTAGGCGCTGTCGGATAAGGTGGTCTGATTGATGGTCTACATGACATTAATCCTTCACCCAATACATAGCATATTCCCTGTGCCCGATCCACCTCTATATTAACATTACTTAACACTATGGCAAACAAAGCCAATGTCATAAATTTTTTGGCAAAGTTATAATGCTCCATTTTTTTCTTTCTTTCAATATGTGTGTATGAAAGTAAATGAAATAAAGGGTTTATATAGTAAAAATTAGATAGGAAGGACATTGATATGTGTGGTGTGATTGGTTATGGTTGTGGATAGTGTAAGAATTAGAAATCCGTGAAAGTTGATTGGATTTGTTATAGCTCCGTACTTAACAATTAGCTCATAATTTTGGTCAACAACATTTCAAGTGTTTCTGAAGATACAAACCATAAAAAGACACCATGGATAACAATTTTTTGACATGGCAGTTTGCTAAAATATCTAAAATATCACTACCAATCACGAACTGCTGGATGGAGACACAACTAAACATACAAATCAGCAACTAAATCTATTATTTCTACTCATAACAACTATAATGATCTTGTTGTGCAACATAAAACTAACAGCCAACAAGAACAACTAGACAAAGTTGAGGAAAATTCAGTTGAGACGTTCCAGAGGAGAGAAAGTTAAAGAAAAGCCTTAAGGAACCAAGTTAATACCTTTTGAAGAATCGAATAATGAGTTTACCCTGAAGAATGTGGAATATTTTTTCCTCTTACAGCTTGTGCGCTACTTGCATCAACAAAAGGTGAAACAATATTAGATCCAAAAACCCCTTGTATATCTTGAACATTCAATCCAGGGTTGTTTTGCATCAACTGGATAAAAAGATGTCGCATTTGTACTCTTATTTTAATCATTGTTTCATTCATTTCTTCCTTCAGAGAACTGATTTCATTAGCATGCTTTTGTTTTAGGCTGATAATTTCTTCATCTTTTTTTAGAGAACTTGTCACTGATCTGCCAATACACCTAAGTCTGCCAGGTTTTTCCTTTCCAAACAGTGCCCTAAAGGCATTATATGCTATTTACCCAGAATTTTGATGATTTTTAAGTTCAGTTTGTTGAATAAAATTAATATCCATAGTTAACAGTAAGAACTATTTACACTCTCCACAATAAATAAGATATATGTCTAAATTAAATTCACCAATAATCCTCTTTAAGAAACTTACTATTGCAATTTGTGTATCGTCCTAAATTTCCTTTCCCGTCTTTGTACGAGTTGCAATAAACATTTCAGGCTGTGATGGTTCTTCATTGTTTTATTTTGTGGTACGCTACAAATTATATCAAAAATAAATGAAATTTTAAAAATATTTGCCTTTTATAATAAGTATGTACAGATTAAATTCATATGTCTGCAAGTATTACCAATTTTACACGTACTCTTGTAAAATTAATTGGTCCCATTCGATGCCTCAACTGTTGTTTTTTCCTGTTTTTCGAATTCATTATAGCTATGGTCTGTAATTAAATCAAAAGAGATGTTTAAATCGATAAATAAAAAAAAGAACAAATATGATGCAAAATATGTCAAAGAATAGAATTGCACTATTTTAGCCTTACTTGAACAGTTGGGTGCTTCCAATACTCAATAAACTAGCAGAATCGAGCTTCTAGAATGTTTTTAGGACGTTTCGCTAGCATTTCCTCAAGAGTACTATTTTTATAAAAAAAAACTCTCTCTTAATTTTTTTGTTTGTGTCACCTCCAAGCATCACGAAGACCAGTCAGCACCCACTTCTTTCCTTCTATCGGAATTACGAATTTAATATATGCAAAATAAAATATATTTATCTTCATTAGTAAAAAACAATGAAAAATGCTATTTCAAAATTGATTGGTCTTACATTGATATATTCTCACATGTGCTTTTTAATATATTTTGGCACGACATGCAAACTAATGTACATCAAGCTGATGAATCTTGGATTTCATGCAATTGTTCCGACAAAATTGGTTAATTCTGACACTATCTTA
Organism: Solanum habrochaites; assembly: GCA_027704765.1. Taxonomy (NCBI): domain Eukaryota; kingdom Viridiplantae; phylum Streptophyta; class Magnoliopsida; order Solanales; family Solanaceae; genus Solanum; species Solanum habrochaites. The sequence continues at coordinate 31,408,370 of JAKWJA010002498.1, read as the reverse complement.
TCGGTTGGTCCACTGCTTGTCCTTTATCAAATGTCACTTCCTCTCTTTCTTCCAAAGTTATTGCATGCATATTCTTATATGTTGTTTTTCCTTGAACATTTTTCTGCTCCGATATCCCTACAAGACAGGAAATAAGAAATTTCTCCATAATGAGTAATAAATCTTACAAGATTTAAAACATACCTTTTGTACTACAATCAATATCAACTTCCTCGTTAAATGCATCCTTTCAGATTTCTACTTCATCCTCAATAGCATCCAATCCTTTATTATGGAGTTGAATAGTAGGAGTAGGTGTATGCTCGACATCAGCAACTGTGTGGTTGATTTGTTTTCTTTTATCGCCTATGACTATCCCTTGTTGTTTCATAAACTGATCAAGACTAGTAGGTGGTATGGCTGACTTCTTATTTATGTGTTTCTTTGTTTGTATATAATGATCAATATCATGTTCTTTCTGTATCTCTTGGTCTCTAAGAAACTGTTCAACACTAGTGGCTGGTAGGACCAACTTCCTCTTCACCTGTTTGAATTTTAATAGATCCTGAATTTCATGTTGTTCCTCTCCATTACGTAGTGTTGTTCCACTCACATGTACAGACGAAGTAAAATTTTCATTAGACGACATTTGCCACCTGAAATTGTGTATAGGCAGTTTAAATCCTTTCTCTCGAATGGACTCTCGAGATTTAAATGACCTTGGTTTGTTCTGTCCTTTCCCTACAATCATATTTGCAGTATTAAGTTCTTCCCTGGAGATGACTGAATAACTGATATGTGGCCAACAAATTCACTTTTTCCTTGTTGTAGAATGAAATCATTGGATTTCTTTCTTTTAAGCGTTATTGGTAGGTTCTCTTTCTTAGCATTATAATTGCGCTCATTTGCAACATTTTCTCTCTTAATCTTAAATTTATTGAACAATTTAGCACTTGAGCAATATAGAATATCAACATCCAGATTCTTCAATGGACTTTGAGCCTTGTTAGGATTCGAACCCTTTATCTTTAGTATTGGTGATTGATTCATTCTTCTTGCTCTTTCCTAGTATAAAGTAGACCTATGAAATAATAATCGTAAAAATCAACTTGCCACAAACTTCATAGTGATAGATTACAAATATTGAAGAGTGTTCTGTTTCAAATACAAACATAGTGGTAGATGAAATCCTGGCAGTATTACTTCCCTTGTATGGAATGGTTTTCATAATTTCCTTCTACATGTCATGCTTTTCAGCTTTCACCTTACATATCATGATAATTCCATACCTCATTCAAAAACATGAAGCTATACATAAGGATACACCATCAATTGTTATAACTGTTGCACTATCTTTGACAGTAAAGTTTAAAACCTAGCTTCTTTTGATAGGACTTCTCATGATGCATCAGTTTTACTAAGTAAAATATTTGATTTTCATATTTCAAGGGAATATTAACCAAGGACTGCAAAAATATTTCTCTACTTATGTCTCATTGTGAAATTTTATTTTTTCCATATAGTCGTCCAAAAGTTGTTAAAAATGTTATAGGCAAGGCTGCTACCATAGACAAAAAAGCCAATTCAATATTTCAGGCAATTGGATACTTCCAATAAGGCAATTGGTTCAATTTATGGATAAGCCAAGAAGGTTCTGAAATGCAAGAATTCCTTTATCATGCCTAGTGGAGAAAAGCACATTACACTATTCACTTGCACTATTGTCTCAACAGCAGTGTCTTCAACCAAAACTCAGATTTGAACTGCAATGGTCACATAAGCCTATGATCAAAAGCACTAATGAACCTTGTCTAATGTATAAAACTGAAAGTATTCCACATATTTATATCATAGCAGAAAACAAGGGAAAAAGCAAAAAGAATACTGAAAGATTGTAGCGATCTAATCTTCAATTCCACATATTACATATCTTAATGTGCTAGTAGAAAAAAAACAATTAAATAACAAACCAGTAAGTCAGCAACACATAGTCATCACAAAAATAATGAAACTCATGGTGTGTCATTTTCAAACTCTTCGTCAGTCTCATCCTCAGGCTCATCTTCAGACTCATCTTCAGACTCATCTTCAGTCTCGTCTTCAAACTCATTTTTGAATTTCTCTTCATACTCATCTTAAAGTTGTTGAGTAATAAATTCTTCAAAAGGCACATCAATAACTGTTTATGGTAAATTAGTCCTTGCTAAGAAAACTTCACCATTATATTCGGGTATAGATGGTCCCACTGAATGAACAGATAACTCATTTTCATAATTTTGTTAGAAATAGATTCAACTTGATCACTCATGTTAAACAAATCTCTCGGAACAGTCTTTATAACATAATGTCTATCTTGATCATATGGATCATGCACATAGAAACATCGGTGTACTTGAGATCCAAGTACAAAAGGCTCTTCTTGAGAGCATCTCTTGTTAAAATAGACATACTAAGGCCATAAGTATCATTTTCAACCTCATACCAATCACACTTTAATAGAACAACCTTAAAATGGCCGTAATAGTCTAGCTCAACTATTCAACCATAATAAGTCAAATCTGCAGCAATCGGATTTTTATCCTTTGAGTTTGCAAAACTTGTAGTTGAGGCAACTAGTGTAACACCACTATTTTGTGTTTTACACATTGAATCACGCTTCCTAATATGGAATCTATATCCATTAATGAGGTACCTAGAATACCTTTTTGCATCAGAATTTGGACCTCCCGAAAACTGTTTTATCAAATCAAGCACATCCTCTTGCAAAGCACAAGTTTCAAACCATTGAGAGAAGTTTTGACAATGACTCTTGGACTCACTCCATGTAGATCTTCGTGGCTGATTATTTACTTCTTGATCATGCTCTTTACACACCATGAACTTTTTTTGTTAAAAGAATAAATAAAATAAGTTAAAAATTAATTATATAAAATGAACACAAAATGCAAATTAAGCTACCTAATATATCCTTCAACCTCATTACAATTTCCAAATAAGCATGCATGTGCTTGACCGAGTGACTTGTCATCTAAAATGAATGGATTAGTTTTTTTTTCTCCTAAAGGAACTCCTTTGTAAGGAAACAAAGTCATATTTTCTGCATCACTTGGGTCACATTCATCATTATTTCGGGCTTTTCTGTTAAATCTTATATGCACACCCCCACGTAGATATTTTTAGAATAAATTCATGCAATATATTCCCACTCGTGTCTCTGATATGCAACCGTCTGGATAACGTGTGTTCCGGATGTATGATTTGAATGTACCCATTTCTCTTTCTGTGGAATACATCCATCAATTTTGAACTGGACCTCCTAATCTCACTTCATTTGCCAAATGAATAGGAAAATGAATCATTATATCAAAAAATGAAGGAGGAAAAAATTGCTCCAACTGATTTATTGTTTCTATGATCTCTACTTCTAAGCAATTTAGTTCCTCCAATGTGATTACTTTTTGACAAAAATGATGGAAGAAGGAACTAAGACGAATCAAAGGAATATCAACATGATCAGGAAGAATGGTTTTAATTTGTATTGGAATCAAGTAATGCAACATCAAAAGAGCATCATGAGTTTTATAATTAGATACTTTTCTTTCTTCCAACTGCACACACCTAGATATATTGGAGGCACTACCATCAGGTAGCTTGGCTGTCTTTAAAACGACACAAAAAATTGATTTCTCTCCATTTGTCATAGAGAAGCATGACTTTGCCAACTTTGTTCTCTTACTATCTTCTGTATCTTTTAGATGAAGGTTATTCCTGATTCCCATATTTTTCAAATCATATCGGGCATTTGCATGATCCTTTGTTTTGCCATAAATATCCAAAAGGGTTCCAAGAATGCTATCAACTATGTTCTTCTCTTTGAGCATTACATCAAGATTGTGATGTAACAAGTTGTCCTTCCACTAATGTTATTAAAACAAAATTGACCTTTTTTTCCATGTTCCATCATTTCATCTCTTTCTCTTCTTTTCGAACACATTTTCAAAATCATGTAACTTATGAGCACATCAATTCCCTCTAAGGGGGGTGAAGGAGGCCTGAACTCAATTTTTCCATTGAATGATCTTTTGTTAGATCTCCATAGATGATCCATGGGTAGAAAAAACCAATGTAGCACATTTTTTGACTATGTTTAATGTAGCGCGAATTAGTGCCATAGTTACAACAAGGACAAGCATACTTTCCTTTTGTACTCAAACCAGATAACATAACATATGGTGGAAAGTCATTGATTGTCCACATAAGAGCTTCCCACATTTGAAAAGTTTCGTTTCTTGAAGAATAATATGTTTCAACCCCAGAATCCCATAATAATTTCAGCTCATTTATCAATAGTTGTAAGTAAATATCAATGTCATTTCCGAGTGATCGCGACCCATGTATAAGTAAAGAAATTATAGAATATTCAGATTTTACCCGCACATCCAAGGCGGCATGTTATAAACCATCAAGATAACTTCGTTGTGTGATATACTCATGGTTCGAAATGTATTGAATCAATCACTTGACAATCCAAGCTCACATTGCGACAATCTAGTGCGAAATCTGGATGCACCCTATCAAAGCCTTTCCATGTTAGACCATCAGCGGGATTCCTTAACTTTCCATCTTTAGAACGTTCCTCTTCATGACACCTCAAAGAATCTTCCGTCTTTGAGCACATATATAGCCTTTTGAGTCTAGAAATTAATGGAAGGTGTCTCAAAGTCTTTGCTGAAACTTGAAGTTGTTTTTTTAAAGGCTCAAGCTCACTATAACCATTAGCAGATTGAATATATCATGATGCTCCACAAGTATGAAAAAATTCATCATCCTTATGATCATTCCTGAACAACATGCAATCATTTGGACATGCATAAATTTTCTCATAATCCAGGCCAACGTTCTTAACCATAGACTTGGTTTTATTGTAAGACTGAGAAATGTTCAACTCGGGCGTCGTCTCTTTTAATAACTCTAAAAGAGAAGTGAATGATTCATTGCTACATCCATGTAAACATTTCAAAAAATATTAGCAAAGTGTGAATGATAATTTTGAGAATCCTGTATAGGCAGGATATAATTTTTTGTTTGCCTCGTCAAGTAAGTTATAGAATTTCTTGGCATCTTCATTTGAACCATCATAAACTCCTCCAGCATGTGCAACATCTTCAAATTGATCATTCAACAACCCATCAATATCATCACGCGAGTAATCCATATCCTCGTCAACATTCAAATTAATATCACATTCACCGTGATTGATCCATCTAGATAACCCTTAAGAAATCCATAGCATATTAGATGATCATAGACTACATTCCGTCGTGTCCAACAAATATTACAACATTTTGCACATGGACACTGAATTTCTTCTCCTATTGAAATCTCCATAAGAGTAAGCAAAATCTAGGGAGGATTCAACACCATCAATATACTCTTTGTTATACCTTGCTAAATTCATCCAATCCTTGGATGGGATAGTTGAATTCATACAATATCAAGATATTAAATATTTAGTATTATATTAATAATCATTAAATCATTAACTACTTCAAAAATAAGTTTTAGAAGTCACGAGTAAAAAGACATAGTCATGTGTTTTGAGATGATAAAAGTTTCTTCCTAGTCATGGCACTTTTGCTATGCCAAATAAAACCTTGAATCCTCCACAAATGTTTTTGAATGTTAATGATACTACCAAGGAAAAAATAATTACTAGGTAAGTAACATAGCGTGAATCATCTAACTAGATCTTATGAATTCACGATTCAACAAGAAAATCATGAGGAAGTACAAGAAGTTACAAAAAAGCAAGGAATCTCACAGAGGGGTTGAAAGACTGTGAGACAAAGGACCATAATACCAACCACCAGCATATATGTTAGACCTAGTAGACTCAACAGTAGGTCTAAGATTAAAGGTCCTTAATGATGTTTTTAATTTTTCAGCAAGAGTTTTTTAAATAAGAAAGATCTTTCACTTATCCGAGAACAACTCTTTGAGAAATGCTAAAGAATAGCCCTAAATTTCTTAGTTTTTAAATAAGTCCTTGGCTGGAAAAGTAAAAGCATGCGAAGGAGCAGAAGTGTGAGCTTTATGTATGTATGACAAATTCAGATTAAAGAGGAACAGAAAAACAAGAGATAGCAGAATATGCATTGTCTTAAAAGATCATTTTTAGTTAACTTTTTCAGACAAAGTAGGCTTAGTTAGGGAAACACAAATTATAGTTTCAGAGAGATCTGTAAACATTATTTATACAACATTTTCTTTACCAAATAGATATAATAGTGTCTTAGCAACTAAAATGTCTCATTAAGGAAAATTAATAGAATATATTAGTGAGATTCTTTCCTTCTGTCAATGGGGACAAAAATATGTGTTCTTAGGACACCACAAACTTAGAATAGTAATGTCACTACGATATCATTTATGCCTTTTCTATACCTTTAGGTGAAGGGAATTATAAGAAATACAATATGCGAGTTATGGGCTTAACAGGTGCATTCAACGTGGATATAAAAACATTAGTTTAGAGGTACATTCTGCATTTCTAATAAATGGTTTTTGCAGATTTCTGATCCTCTTTGGAGGATTTTTAGATATGTTCAGGAACTTCAAGGTCTGTTAGCTAAGGGATGTGAATGTTTCAAATGTGTTCATAAATATAGAGAGGCCAATGGTACATCAGATGTTCTGTCCAAGGAAAGTCACAAGCATGATATTATGCAACAATTTTACACTCCCACTCAATTACCAAAAACAGCGAGAGGAAGTTATAATTCTGAGAAGTTTGGAATGCGATGTTTCAGAAGAAAAAAGTTTAGAAGGAATAATGTTCCTCCTTGATTTCCTCTATGTTGAATACAACTTCTGGACTTTCTGTTTTTCTTGTCTTTGAACTTAAATATTATTTAAGTTGTTGTTTATTAGGAACAGAAAGTTTAGGTAGTTGTGCAATATGATCATTTAAGAAAGATTAAAATTCCTCCTTAATTTCTGTATAATTCCTTGTCATTCTGAACTTAACTAGTTTTGTTTAGCTTGGTTTGTGTTTACGAATTTTAGGTTGGAGATAATCATGTCATCACGTCCTAAAATCTAACAGTCAGCACTCTATGCATCTAAGTGAATGAGAGAACGTACATTAAGCAACAAATAAAGACAATCATAATCCTATGAAAAAATATGCAGATATGTGATTGTAGGCAGCAGATAGTTGCAGTCTGGTTAGCAGGGATATTCAAGTTGTTGATAATCTGGGAACATAGATTGTTGTCATATGCATTCCAGCAGAGAATTGGTAAAAAAAGTCAGACATCTGTAGCACAGTCATGCATTGAAAATGACCATATTATGAAGACTTGGAATAAGAGTACAACTTACATTTTGAGGATATATACTAAAATCAACAACCCACCAACAAGTTTATAAAGTCACAAACAACAGAGCATTTCAGATGCCTATATCATTCCTATGCTACAGAAAGACTGAAAGAGTCATATAATTGATATATTTGTTCAAATTGACTATGTTTAACTTAGGTATAGTTGTTTGAATAGGTTTAGCTTCTTTAATTTTTTTAAAAAAGGGAGAATCTTCTTAATTTATGTAATCTCTCTAGCTGCTTAATCTTTAATTACAAACTCATTGTATAGGTTGTGTTGACTAACCTTAGGAGGTAGGGAAATTAGTATCAACAACACAACAACATCAAAACCCTAAATTAAAATTTAGACATTCAAAGATACACAAGAATATAAAAACCTAAAATCTATAATTAAGACTCTTAGAGATAAAATTTCATACCTTAAAAAACTGTTGCAACAACCCAAGACGTAAGGCGTGTTCATGTGTGAAGCATTTTGTTCATCTGTGAAATCCGACGGAACAGCTCGTTAACAAAGAATCTGTGATGAAAAGAGCAACTCATCAACAAAAAATATGTGACGAAAATCACTTTCTTCAGCTCTTCGATCTTCAACAAGGAATCTATAAATAATTTTAACAGAAATCTTTAAAATAAATCGTACTTCCGTATTTGGGGAAAAGAATGTATTACACTAACAAAGCTTGGAGTGTAGAATCTGTTGGTCAACATCTGCTTAGCTGAGCTCCTCCAATTTTCAGCTTCTCCGATTTTGGAGAATAGAATCAGTTCAGCTCCTCCGATTTTCAGCTCAGCTTCAGTATTCAGTTCCTCTCTTCAGCTCCTCCGTTTTTCAGCTTCCTCTCATCGATTTTCAGCTCAGCTTCAGTCGATTTGAAAATTTGGAGAAGAGAAATCGTGTGGATTTTTTAGCTATGTTCTGGAGCATATGTTCTTGAGCATAAAAATCGTGTAGATTTTTCAGCTCAGCTTCCTCTCTAAGCCCCAATTTGTTTTTCCTTATATTTTAAAAGTTACTTTTTTTGCCAATAAAAATGGTAGGGAGAGTAGAAATGTTGGAGGGAATATAATATTTTGGTGAAATTTTTTAGGACACTTCTAAAATGTTGTTTTTACAATTATAAACATAGGGCCCTTTAAAAGTGTGGCCATATAAATAAATAATTGTTGCCATTAATTTCATACTATGACAACACTAAAAAAGTGTAGCCTATACCATTAAAGTGTTGCCAATATTGAAGTTGCAAGAACATGAAAATTTTGGCTACACTTTAAAAGTGTTCCCAAAAATATTTTATGCAACACTTTTCAAGCGTTGCTCAGATTTAGTGTGGCCATAGGCCTAAAATGGTCTAGTGACCCTCTTTAAGCACACCTAAATGATCATTGGGAGTACCTATAATGATATGAATACACTTATAATACACAAAAACACATAATATATATAATATGACATTCTCCTTACCAAAGTTACCAAAAGACTTACTTAAGTAATTCAAGAAAAAATCCCATACACACTCTCCAATATTACCTAAATAATCCTTAATACTTCCTATGTTTGGATCATGCCTAATTTATCAACCAACTTTCCTATCTAGAGTAATTCTTAAGATTTCCCTAGGTGACTCATGAAGAGACCATTCCTTATGCCCCCTTCACACTTCAATTGGGCAATCCTTAAAGTTACTCTAGACTAGGTGCTTATTCATTTACATACCTTCTAACTTAAGTTATTTTCATCATTAGTTCATTTAAGAGACATTCATCACATAACTATATTCTAGTAATGGTCTTGGATAAGACCTAGGGACTCACTCACAAACATCTTCAAAGTCCAATTGTAGTGTCCCTTACCACCACTTAAATTTCGTAGAACTTCTCCAACACTAGTGGGTATCCCATATGATGGATAGGCAACAACCGACATAGACAATGGTAGCAAGTCATGGAATTCGGAGTTGTAACTTACTCCAATGGAGGGTGTTCTACTTGCCAATGGTAGAACTTGAACACATCCCATGTAGGCACATGGTTAAGGAATATGAAGGGTTTCTTTGCACTCTAGCCTCATTCTTAACTAGAGCTACTTCCTAAACCATACTCACTCAGTGGTAGCCTTTTTTCTCATAGAGTAATTCACATAAGGGATCACATGATGAGGTTCCATATCTAGTTCGTTACCCAATAACATTCACTTTACCAAAAAGATCCACTAGTGTTGCCTTTCAATAATTAATTGAAGCCAACCATTTCTAAGTCCACCATTCACACGAGAAGGATACCATTACAACTTTCAACTTCAAGGATATCATAATGTCTTAACTAAATTTAGGGATCCACATAATTTGAGCTTCTCACTATGTTCAAGGCCACATGTAATTCATATATACAAGACTAAGAGGCTTCGGTATCCTAAGTCAAGAATATCATATTCACAATGTACATGTATAAAGTAAGGGACACAAGTCTACCAAATAAGACACACACATACTTCACATATAGCTTATCATTCTACAAGCACATAGGTATAACCATCATCATCTAAAGGTCACCCTATTCACTATTATAATATCATCAATATAACCATCATAAGACTCATATTATAAATTAGAAAGAATCATGAATCAACTTTAAGACTACAAACATAAGGATATAGTCATAGTCTAACATGATCACCTAAAAACATCACTAGAAGAAAATATACTTCACCTTAATAACAAGTATATAGATATGATTATACTTCACATAAATAAAATACTCAAACTATCATAATATATCATGTATTTTGTTGACAAGGCAATGATCATCATAATACATAAATTAACACCGACGAGGCCACATAATTCACATTTGTAACATAACATAATTCAAGACCTACATTACACAAACTAAAGAGGATTAGGAAGCGTACCACCAATCTATTCTCATTACTTCAATCCATATCTAAATCATCTAATATAATACCAAACGGCCCTTACCCATGGTCATGATCATCCATTCAATACAAAAATCATAATACTCAATGAATATAAATAAATTAAATATAGATTTATCAATCAAAGACAGACTACACATCAATCCAATACAATTCTTACATCATTCAATAGCCCAAAGAAAACTACACTAGAATTCATAAGCATTGATACATGATCACATCACCCATAATATAGCCAATTTGAAAGACTTTATATTTTGAATGGTTTCATGAATATTTCAGGTTAGAAACACCAAACTAACATCAATTTAATCAATATTAAATGATTCAAAATGTTTTATGAAAGAACCCATAGCTAGATCACAAGTTAGAAATCTATCTTTTCAGAAAGTCTTAGAAAATCACTTTGAAGTTTGACTACTTGATGAAGAAATTTTCAAGGATGAAGAAACCATACCTCACTGAATCTAAACCACGAAATTTAATAAGAATAACCAACCAAACTCTAATCCGATCTCTTCCTTGAGTTTTGGCTCCAATGGAGTTCTAAAGAATTTCATAGAGAAATTGGGTTTTGATTTTAGAATAATGAATTCATCTAGGTATTTAGTACTTATAAACCCACTCTAAATACCTTAAAAACCTTACTAAAACATCCAAATAATTATTTGGACATAGGGTGAAATTACTAATTCACCGCTTCACTTAACAATGAAGCAGGCGAATTGTAGGCACCATCGACGCCTAGCCAACGACGGGTCGTCACCCAACCAATGGAACATCCTATTGGTCTGTGGTTTGGATCACAGACTGGTGCTTGTAAGGAAATCTCACCATGCCTATGGCCTGACCAACGCCCTCTACCTACGGGGCGTCGATTGCCTCCGTAGGTGAGACTGCCTTTGGCAGTTTTGGCCACAAAGATGGGTCCTTCCTCAAGGACCCTTTGTTGTTCCTTGGAGATGTTTACCCGGAATCTTCCAACCCGAATATGATTGTATACAAGTTTAGGAAATCTCGTATATATTTAATCCGAAATAAACACATAAAATTCGATGAAACATGCTAAGACACAGAAGGTCGTTTCTAGGCAAACCTTTCGAACATCATGAACGTTCTTGGGCGTTTGACCTCTAAAGTTCATGAAACTTTACACATTGCACATAAACACTATAAGCTCATAACACACACATATAAGCACATAAAAACATATGAGGCACATAGGTGACTAGTCGTCGAACGTCTTGGTCATCCTGTTACGTTTGACATCCAATTTACCTAAATATGTTGACACTGCCTCCTTACCACATTATAAACCATTTTTGGACATTAGAACCTCATAAAAAAACATGTAAGTCTCTAGATTCACCTAAGTCATTTTAGAGGTGTCACATTCTCCTCCAGTTGTACAACATTCGTCCTCGAATGACACTTGTCACTCTCTGAACACTTCCAAGAGTAGAGATTCAAGTAACAGCTCATTACCATACAACATAACACATTATAAAATAAATAATATAGGAGAAAACTTTAATTTCACATAATCAAGAGACTCACAACACAACAAGAAGATAGAAACTCATTCTACAACTCATCATGCAATAAGTCACATTCTTCATTTCAAATAGCATGAACTCCTTTTACATTCATTTTCATTCTCATATACATCAGTTCTGTACACATTACCAAAATTTTCAACCAAATAACACGTTATGCAATTTTGAAAAAAACTTACAGAGAGCTAAATTCCCTAGTAGTGAACACACTTCAAATTTAAAAAAATGCTACTTTTAGGTAATTGATGATGGAAAAATGCTACTATACAAGATAAAACCATATAAACACATTTTACAACATATTCATAGCTTCATAAAATTCACAAGGCAAGGAATCAATAAAATTCTAGTCCAACAAGACTCCTAAACAAAATGCAACATGCAACATGATACTATGACCATATAGCTCCTCTACTAACCATACTCCCCCACTTAGACGGAACTCATAAAAATAAAGATATAAATACAAGGACTTACCATCGTCATCATCATCATCCGTGTTTGCTCCTCTAGGCCTGAGTGCATAGAAGTGATTCTTCTTTGGAGAATCATCTCCCGGAACAGTTGGATGAACTTGCTTACCCTCTCACCCTCTAGAAGCAATAGTAGGACAATCCCTCGCCTTGTGTACATCTTTACCATAGCCAAAACAACTCCCGGTACCAATTAGACAATGCCCATAGTGCCTTTTACCTCCAGTAGCACATGTCGACTTATCATTTTGAGAACCACTACCCTTCTCAAGTTTCACCTCCTACCAAGCTTAGACTCCTCAATGGATTGAGCATAAACCATGAGTCGAGACAAATTCATATCATCATGGAGCATGGCGGTACGACACTCTTATTTAACTAGGTAGGCGACCCCGGTTACAAACATACTCATCTCATCCCCAGGGATAGACACTAAGGATGGGGCATACCTAGACAGTATAGTGAACTTCAATTAGTACTCCTCCACACGCATATTTCCTTGCTTGAGATTGATGAACTACTCAACCTTCACATTCCTTCTCTCAGGGGAAAAAAACTTTCCTATAAATGCCTCTTTAAACTCTTCCCACTCTATGGGACCCGACTCAAATGGCCTATTATCCTTCTATTAAGTGTACCACACTTCAACAACCTCCCTCAATTGGTACGAAGCTAACTCCGCCTTCTCCCTAGAAGTCGTCCCCATGGCACAATACCTATAAACACCATCTAGGAAGTCTTGGGATCTTCTCCCACCTTAGAGCCAAGAAAGATAGAAGGATTCATCCTCCAAAAATCTCTCAATCTAGATGCCATAGTGCTCTCCACAACATTCACTCTAGGTTCAATACCCCTATGCAGATGGGTAGTCAAGGCTCGGGCTACAGTAAGTAAGACCTCTCGAATCTCCCCATTAGTCATTTTCGGGGGAACTACTGGAATATCATTACCTTTTTCCACAATAGGGACTTGAGCATATTTAGCACGTTGAGCCCCTTGAGAACCTTGAAGAACTTTCTCAACTTGTTTTACTTGAGGAGGAATCTCCTCATTCAAATCATTCTCTTCAACTCTTCTATAAGGTTTCCTCCTCATATTCATCTCCTATAACACAAGGAAAACTCATAACCTCTAAATCTCTACGACACGACATAGGAGAAGAGAAGGGAAACTATATCATCCTATAGACTCTCGCCCATAGGTGTGTCGCGACTCACACCGATGAACGGGACTCTACTAGATTGACTTGATGAGACTTTTGGATTCCTAAGACCACTTTCATAACCTATGCTCTGAGACCACGTTTGTCACATACCAAGAGTACACCCTAGAAGATAGGGCACTCTTGGAATGTGGCACGACATACTTGACCTCTTGGAGGTCTTGTATAAGTCCTTTAATATCATATATCGCATATACATATATGAAAAGTAGTGTGGAATCATAACTTTTGACAACATTCAAATAGTCTGTCTATGTCATATAAAATCATAGAAAATTCTAACTCTCATATCATCAAATCTTAGGCACAAGAATACGTTGGGACACGACCTATACAATCTAAATATAGTATAACTAAGTATATTATAATTCTTTAATAAAAGAACCCTAAGATAGTGATGCCCTCGACTCAACTGAGGACATACTTCAACCTTGCTTGAAAGATCCTATAATCAAAGATTCAATCCCAAATGCACCTTCACCTATAAATCACTTTAGAGATAGATAAAAGTATGGAATTAGTACAAACACATGTACTAAGTATGGCTGAACGCATAAATCATGATAACGGATATTAATGGAAATATGATCTTTTTGATTAAAACATCATTGTATAAGCAAAAGAACAACATTTAACACCTTAGTGACACATAAGATATCACATAGGAAATTTATCACTTTTTAAAAAACATTATAGTGAACTAAGCCAATGTTATAGTGAATTACTTCAATGTCACAATGAACACTTTTCAAAATGCAACCCTCTCACTAAAAGTTATCCCACGACTTACTTAAGTAAGAAAAATAGAGACCACTCATACACCCTCTATAAGCACACCTATGATCCTTGGGACTATGTATAATGAGATGAATATACTTACAATACACCAAAACACTTAATATATATAACATGACATTCTCCTTACCAAAAGACTTACTTAAGTAGATCAAGAAGAGAATGTCCATACACGATCTCCAAGATTACCTAAATAATCCTTAAGACTTCGAATGTTTAAATTATATCTAATTTATCAACAAACTTTTCTATCTAGAGTAATTCTTACGATTTCCCTACGTAAGACATGAAGAGACCATCCCTTATGCCCCATTCACACTTTAACTATGCAATCCTTAAAGTAACTCTAGACTAGGTGATTATTAATTTACATACCTTCTATCTTAAGTCGTTATCTTCATTAGTTCATTTAAGATACATTTATCACATAAGTACATGAAAGTAATGGTACTGGAGAAGACCTAGGGACTTACTTACTTACATCTTCAAAGTCCAATTGTGCAATGTCTAGGTAGCATCCCATACACCACCTAAACTTCATAGAAGATCTCAAACATTAATAGGTATCCCTTATGATGAGAATAGGCAATAACTGACACAGACCAAGGTAGCAAGGCATAGAATCTGAAGTTCTAACCTATTCCGATTGAGGGTGTTCTACATGCCAATGGTAGGACTTAGATACATCCCATGTAAGCACATACTAAATGAATATGAAGGGTTTCTTTGCACTCTAGATTCATTTTTAACTAGAGCTACTTCCTAAACTATACTACTCAGTGCTAGACTTTATTCTCATAGAGTAATTCACATAAGGGATCACATGAAGAGGTTCCATATGTAGTTCATAACCCAATGATATTAACCTTACCAAAGAGGCCACCTAGGGTTGCCTTTCAATGGTTAAAAAGATAACTCAATGATATTCCTAAAAATAATTTCATGTTGTTGCATACAACCATTCCTAAGTCCACCATTCACACGAGAAGGATACCATTACGACTTTCAACTTCAAGGATATCATAACCTCTCAACTAGGTTGAGGGCTCCACACAATTTGATCTTCACACTATGTTCAAGCCACATGTCATTCAGACATACAAGACTAAAAGGCTTTAGAATACAAATTCAATAATCTCATATTAATAATGTACATATCAAGTAAGGGACAAAAGTCTACCAAATAAGACATACACATACTTCACCTATAACATATAATTCAAGAAGCACATACACATAACCATCATCATTTGTAGTTCACCCTATTCACTACTATAATATCATAAATATAACCATCATAAGACCTATATAATCAAGTAGGAAGAATCATTCATCAACTTTAAGACTACACACATAAAGACATAGGCATAGTCTAACATGATCACCTACCAACTTCAATACAAGAACACATTATTCTTCTTAATAACAAGTACATAGATATGATAATACTTCACATAAACCAACAACACCAATCATCATAATATATCAAGTAGTTTTCTGACAGGGCCATGATAATCATAATACATAAAGTAACATCGACGAGGCCACATAATTCACAATTGTAACACATAACACCGCCACCATAAGTGGACCATACCAAACATAACATAATTCAAAATCTAGATTACTTAAACTAAAGATAATTAGGGCAGAGTTCCACCAATCAATTTTCACCAATTCAATCCATAGCTAATCATCTAATACTATACCAAAAGGCCTTACCCATGGCCATGACCATCAATTCAATACAAAAATTATAATACTCAATGAATATAACTTAATTAAATATATATTTATCATTCTAAGATAGTCTATACATCAATCCAATATAATTCTTACATCATTCTATAGCCCAAAGAAAACTACACTAGAATTTATAAGCATCGAGACATGATCACAACACCCATAATATAGTCAATTTAACGAGTTTATGTTTTGAATTAATTCATGAAGATTTTAGGTTAAAAAACAAAACTAACATCAATCCAATCAATATTCAATTATTCAAAACATGTTATGCAAGAACCCATATCTAGATCACAAGTTAGAAATCTATCCTTTTGAAAAAGTCGTAAAAATCACTTTGAAGTTTGGCTCCTTAATGAAGAGAGATTCAAGGATGAAGAAACCATACCTCATTAAAGCTAAACAACGAAATTGATGAGGAATCACAAACCAAACTCCAATCGAAGCTCTTCCTTGAGTTTTGGCTCCATTGGAGTTCTAGAGAATTTTTGTTTTGATTTGAGAATAATGAATTCATCTAGGTATATAGCACTTATAAACCCACTTAAAATACATATAAAACCCTTGGGAAACCGCCAATTTTTTTTTTTGAACATGGGGTGTATTTACCAATTCACCCTTTCAATTAACAGTGAAGCAGGCAAATTGCAGGCGCCATCGATGCCTGGCCAATGATGGGTCATCACCAAGTAAACATACTGTTCTATTGGTCTGTGGTTTGGCTCCGAGATTGTTTCTTGGAAGAAAATCCTCCCACACCTAATTCTTGACCAATTCCCTCTACCTACGAGGCGTCGTTAAGCCTACTGGGCATCGATGGCCTCTGTAGGTGGGACTGTCTTTGGCAGTTTTGGCCACCATGATGGGTCCTTCCTCAAGGACCCTTGGATGGTCCTTGGGGATGTTTAACTGGACGTTTCAAACCCAAATATGATCATATAGGTTTTTAGGACATCTCATATCAATTTCATCCGAAACGAACACATAAAACTTGACAAAACATGATAAGACACACCAGGTCATTTCAAGTAAGTCTTTCAAACGTCATGGACGTTCTTGGATGTTTGACCTCCAAACTTCATGAAACACTGTCACTCTGCCTATAAAAACTATTGTTACCTATATAAGGACCTCATTATATCATAACACACACACAGATACGCACATAAAGACACATGAGGAACATAGGTAACTAATCGTCAAACGTCTTTGTTGTCCGTTGAAGTTTGAATTCCAATTCACCTGAATCTTTAGAATCTGACTCATTACAACATTATAAAACATTTTAGGACCTTAGAACCTCATGAAAACCATGTTAAGCTCTAGATTCACCTAAGTAATTTTAGAGGTATCACAGATGAATTCTTTCACCTTAGCTTCCCTCAACTCTCTAGGATAGAACTTATCAAGGAAATCCTTCTTGAAGATCTCCCCAGTCACCAGATCACCTCTTAGTGCACTATTATCTCTCCATTGTGTATACGCAATTTGAGACACATCTTTAAGTTTATAAGCCGATAATTTGGCCTTCTCAATTGAAATCACACCCATAGCATAGAGAATCTTATAGACCTCATTGAGTAAATCGTGAAGGTACTTATCCGACCTTGATCCTAAGAACATAAGTGGGATCATTCTAGTAAAGTCTCTAAAATGAGATGCCATAGTGCTAGCATGTTGAGGCAGTCAAGGTCCAACCTCCCTCTTCACTTGGGCTGTCATTGCTTGGACTTGAGAATTGAAGACATTAGCTTGAGAGGTCATGTCTTGGGCCAAATTGAGAAAAGTTAAATTTATTTCTCCATCGTTCATCGGTAGAGGAACAACCGGAACATGATCACTCCTAGCAACTTCTTCAAGTGTAGGCACTTGGTTGTCTTGTGGAGCCACTTGGTTGTCATGATCCCCCAAATTAGCCATCTCTTCCTCGGCTTTTCCAGGAGATACTCTTCGAGTATTCATATCCATAACCACAATACAAGGTTTAGGTGAAACCAAATAATATCACTCTAGAGGCACTACATACAAATGCAAAAAGATCAGAGTTTCCTAAGCATCACATAGTCTCACATTCATAAGTGTGGCGTGCTTCACAATTATGAAAAAGAATATACACAGACGTGGTTTAATGAGACATCGACCCTAAATATATTCAACATCATGCTCTGATACCAAGTTTGTCACATCCGGGATCACCCCCTAGACGTAACGGGCGTCGTCATCTTCAGAGACAACTAAGACTAGTCTCTTAGCATTTGTCATCACATTCATAGGTTAAAGGTGCAGAAAATTAAAAACTTTTCATATACATATACTTCAAGAGGTTTACTTAGACCCCTCGCGTACACAATATTTTCATAGCGATTTTACTTAGACTCCTAATAAAAAAGATTACATCATTATCTACTTTTATTCCACATATATACAAAGTACACAATATAGTCTTAATAGGGATGTCACATATAAACCATCTAAACAGAATAGAACAATATGGGAATAACCCTTAAACATTTGTATAAATTCCACTTTGGGCTTACAACAATATCTTAAAACAACAAGGGTGAAATAATTGTCTTTAGACTATAAAGATGTAACATAGGTAGAGTAAGAGAAAGGCATTATCCTCGGAACTTGAGGGCATATCCACGCTTGGAGAAATTATCCAAGCTTTCTTTGCAACGTTTTCCCAAACCCTTCAACAACCGGAACCTAAAATTCTTGGGAAAAGGGAGAAATAGGGGCTAGCACATCACTTATACTACGTATGGATACATATGCACACACAACATAGATGTCATGCTAAAAAGGTACATTTGATGAAATCATGCCAATTTACTTTGAAAAGACTTATGCACCACCCAAGAACACAGAAATACAACAATCATATATTCGTTATGATACAAACATAGTCAACCCAAGACCAACATACTCAAGTTAAGACAAGTCAACGTGTATATAGAGCATAGTAGAATTCAAATCCAATGCAACCCTAACATGATTTCATAACCATAAAAAATATTCAAAAGCCCATAAAATTACAACATAGGTAAAACTTTATCCATAACGGTTCACCAATTCTACTAGTGCAATCGTCAAGTGAAACCCCACAACTCCACTCAACCAAGCAAACTAACCAATGGATAATGAATAAAGTATAAATTCCCATAATATATAATTATAATTATTCATCCTCATATTTAGTAAAAAATACCATTAAAATGAAGAATCAAAGATAAGAATAACATTTATTTCATAATAGCATAAAAACATAAGAATCACTTCCTAAGATTTCCCCGTAAGACCCCCAAAATGAGTTAGGGTGTATAGAGCGTAACATGTTTTACTAAGGGTCTATGGTCCTAAAATGGTTTATAATATCGTATTGAGGCAGTATGTAAAGTTTGAGTTTATTTGGAAGTCAATGTCAAGGGACAACTAAGATGTTCGACGACTAGTTGCCTAACGTCCCTTAGATTATTTTATGTGTTTTGATTGTTTCATGGGCTTATGAAGTCTTAAAATGATTAATAATGATGTGCATAGTCAGTATATAGAGTTTCATGAAGTTTGGAGGTCAAACGTAAAAGATGTTCAAAAGTTAGCCCTTGAGATGTTCATGTGTGTCTTGGGTGTGCCTTGCATGTTTGGATATGTTTTACGTGTGCATTTTTTGTGAAACTTTTATGGAAGGCCTTCAACATGTTAAGTGTATATTCACGTTGGAAAAATCTGAGTACGACTACCCAAGGGCCTCGCAAAAGGGCCCACAAAAAAGACCCAAAGTCTATCGAGACACTGCCTTGGCAGTGTCATTTGACTGAATCAAAAGATGCCTCGTTTGTTGACAAATGGCCCTTCAATGAGGTGTAGTCTATGGAAACTTAGCCTTGACAAGGATAAACAAAATATCATCCCAGGAGCCAATCGGCGGAAGCCACAGACGGTCCGTCAATGGACCTACTGGGCATCAATGGTGGTCGTTGGTGCAGGCCTTCAGTTATTGCCTGCACACTGTTTCATTAAAAGGGTGAATCAAAAATTCTCCCCACGTGCTACCTTACCCTACATAGTTTATTTGGTGATTTTTGGGTGTATATAAGTGATAAAAAACGTGATCAACCCATTCCCAATCCAATTCACACAAATTATGCTTTCCCTCCAAAAATATTCTCTCTATACCCTCCATTGAATTTGAAGCTCAAGAATATCTTAGAGCTTTGATTCCTATGGGTTATTCATCAAGTTTTAGAGGCTTTGTTCTAGACAAAGGTATAGTTATCCTTCACCTCTAGTTATCCTTCCATCTAGAGAGTTAATATCAAAGTTTTCAAAAGATATTTCATGATCAAACTGCTCCTTCTTCAATCTAGCCATGGATTTTTTCTAAAAATGCTTTTAATGGCTTATTCATGATGAATTGATGATAAGGTATTTGTTTTAATGTGAATTTTATTTCAATTGCATTATGAACCCATGTCCCTTCCCAAACTCGATTTAGCACTTGCATGGACATTGTGATCATGGCTTGTTATTGGTTGAATTGTGATTATATTACATTGAATTGGATCATATATACTGATATTTAAGTATATTTATGGTGAATTTTTTTATAAATGATCCAATTTGATCAACGTATGAATATTTGAACATGACTAGCCTATGCCTCTATGTGATCACTGTAATATTGACCTTTAAATGTAGAAAAGTGGAATTTGATTATATTAAGATGCTTGTGGATAATGCCTTGGGTTAATATCATGGTTGAATTCTGGTTATAATTCTTGTATGATCAAAGTAAAGAAGGCTTGGAATGAATTGAACTAGGTTCTTCTAGTCTATCAAGTAGCAACTTGTGATCTTGACTTAGGATGGTTGTTATGTGTTTCGATTATGGTGAATAGCCTTATATAATGCCTATATGTGTAATATGATGATAATTAACTATAATTAATCCAATATGAATAGATAACAATTGAATTGGTAAATATTGATATAGGTTCTTTTAGCCTATAGACTTGATAGAGTAAAGTATATGTTGTGATTTATATTCTAGGGTGGATGAAGCATTATTTTAGCTATGATGTTCTATCTCTTAGATACTGCTTTAATGTATAAATTTGAAACAATATAATATATGAAAAAGACTAGAAAAAATAGTTGATGATCTACAACTCTCTACTTTCTAGTATATATGTGATTTATTGTATTTGGTTGTAATATGATCTTGTAGTGACTTTTACATGGTTTCTTTCATGATTAAATGTATATTTAGATACTTCCCTATAATGTATGTATGATGAAAAAGGAGTATCGATCAATGATGATAAAAGGTTGATGAATTGGTAAGAATGGCTCTTCCCCTCTATTTTTCAATATTATTGTAGTTGATTAAGCCTTATATGACATTGTGTGGTATGGTCTACTTATTGTCGTATTGTTTACTTTATTTTCAATATATATGTATTCCCTATGGACTTGAAGATAAATTGATGAATATATGAGTGTGTGGTATGATGATAACCTTATGTGTAACTTGTGCCTAGTATTCTACTCTATTTGTGAATCTAGGTTATGTTACTATTGTAATGAGTATGTGAATGATTATGTAGGGTTATGTGTAGGTTATTCCATAAATGAAGTATTAAGAAATGATGAACCCTACCTATGTATCCCTATGTGAATGTATGAATAGCAAAAGTTAGGAGTCTTAAGTGTAATATAATGTTGGCTTGTCTCCTATGCAATTGTGTGTTGTGTGGTCTATGCTTGAAAGTGTATTGTGGTCCAAAGAGGGTGGATGCAGCAATGTGTTGTTGATAACAATTATGTGATCACATTGACCAATGTACACACACATTCACTCTACATGGATGTTTACAAGTAGTATAGGATCATATTGACTAATGAAAGGTTGTTCTAATATTCACTAGTGTCTACTAGTATGCATGTTAAGCTTATGTCTATGAAAGTATGATGTGTGTTTCCTTAACTAGAATTACTTTATAGGTGTACTGGTATGGTCAAGGGTATCTGACCTTGACTATGTATTGCACATGTATACCGTGATAGGGTAGTTCCTAGATTTGGTTTCTTATCTACATGAATATGAATGCATGAGTATGTTATGAACATGTCTTATATGGTATAATGTTAAGTATGTGGTATGATGAAGTATGATTATACCTAGTGTCGAATTGTACTTATATGAAAGCATGGCTCATATAGTTACACTTGCAATGAAGTTTGAACATGTGTGGTTTAAAAAGTGTCATGTGAAAGGATTGCTCACATATATGTATATACACAAACATGAATAATGATCTAGCCAATAGAGGGGAACTTGAATGGTGTTCTCAAGGGTACCCTAAAATAGATAGTGCTAATGATATTTGCTATGTCCATGTGAAAGGGTTTTTCACATGATTTAGGTTGATGAAATCTCATCTATGACCTATGAGCTAACCATATAGGGAGTCAATCTCCTAAATACTAATTTTATAAAGTAATATTAATACAGGATTTTAATAAAGAGAAATTATCTTAGCACCGACTGAACTTGAATATGAGTGATGTCCCTTCCCAATGTGGGAAGGAAGGTCTACCATAAATTTCATAAGGTGGATAACCACAATGCCTCAATAGGCATAAATAGGGTTTCCATATGTGAATAACCATAATGCTCTATCTTGGTGTAAAGAGGGTTTTCACATGTACCTCCAGGTTCCATAACTATGATTTCCTCATTGGATCTAGCAAGTGAATTCACTTAGTATGCTAGCATGTGTTAATTTTTTATCTTGGCAAGGTAAGAACACCTTCCTTTGGGGTAAGACTCTACAAAACCAAATTCCATGTTTAGAACCCATGGTCTTAGTGTCGGTTAACTCTTAGCTTCCCTAATGTAAAATGGACAACGCAGTTTAAGTAAAGTAAAGGACCCTAACTAAGATAACCTAAGCGAAGATAATTAGGATAGGTGGAAGTAATGAACCCACCTAGACATTTCACAAGTAGCATCTAAGGGAATCCTAGGAAGGTTTTCTAATGCATGTGCATATTCTTATGGTTCCCTTACATGACGATATGATAGTGTCTACATGATGTGATGAGATATATAGTATGGAGTTCTAATGTAAAGTGTGTGCTTTGGTTATGAAAATGGTCTAATGAATGCATGAGTTGAGTTAAAAAGGTTGTATGCATGGTTTCCTTGTGATCTTAAGGTGAAGCTTGAACATGAATAGTGTTATGGGACATAATTCATGTATTGCACCAAGTATCACTAGAAGAGTTACTTGGGAAAGTCAATAAGTTTGAAATAAAAAGAGTTAACTATAAAGTAAAATAGTTCACTGTAGGGTGAAAAGATCTCACTGTAAAGTGACCTCAAATGTTGCTTAAATTCTATGTGTCATTTTATATGATGTTTGGCCTTTGAATATGTCTATATGAAGTATGTGAATGATATAAATTCTATTGTATCAAGGCTTTATAATAATTTCACAAAAAGGCATCATGTATGTATTTCAAGAAAAATGTCCCTTTTAAATGCTTTTTTTGCATGGTTGCCATACTTAGTGCATTCTTGTACTAACTCCATTATTCTATACTTTTTACACATAGTGTAGGTTATGTATGCTTAAAGGATGTATTTATAAATGAGGATCTTGATATGTGATTCCCAAGCTCAAGGAAAGGAATCCTTAAGTCCAAGGATGTCCTAATGATTACTTTAGTGTAAATCTTTAGTACTATACTTATTGTAAGACCTTGAAAATGCATTCAGGTTCCTAGAGCCTCAAATGTGTATAAATGGTTTGAAATCTGTTCATTAAGTGTTTTATAGTATGTATACTTTATTTTATTTTTTTGATAGTCAAACGTCAAGGAACGACCAAGACGTTCGACGACTAGTCACCGAAGGGCCTTAAGTGTTTTTATGTACTTATGTTTTTATTATGGGATCATGAGGTCCTTATATGAGTTATCATGATGTTTATAGAAGTGTGTTAAGTTTCATGAAGTTTGGAGGCAAACGTTCAAGAACGTCCAAGAGGTTTGAATGTTAGCCTTTTAGACGTGCTAGTGTGTCCTTGTATATTGGACTTTTTTTGATGTATTGTTTTAAGTTTAAATTAAGTGTAGTTGACCCTAGTACCTTAATAGACATGTTAAGGGTCAAAACGTCCGGGTACGACTACCAGGGAAACACACAAAGTGCCTTAAGGAGGACCTAATCATTAGACAAGAGGCTGCCCAAGGCAGCAAGCAAGCCAAGATTTGGGACTTTCCCTGTGCAAGCGCACCTATCACGCACCTCACTGTCCTAAATAATATAAGGTGCAGAATAGGAAGGCTTCCCCGCGACGCGCATCCCACTCCCAGATCCGATTGCGTTTATTTTAAGTAAATTTGACATGTCTAAAAGTCCCAATAATTATGTGGGTGTTTTGGTAACTTAAAGGTATGGTTATAAAATTATTTTATGACTTATATAACCCCTTTTCCAAGTTAAAAACCCAACATCCGATAAGAAAATAAAAAATTCCAATTCGCTCTTCTTCTCCAAATTCTCTCAAACCTCCATTGGAGGGAAAACTTAAGTTCAAGCTATAGGGTGGATTTTCATAGTTTATTCTCAAATTTCTCATGGGTATTCAATAAATAAGGTATGGTGATCCTTCATCCTTATTTACCCATTCATCTAAGAAGTCAATCGAGGATTTCAAACATGATTCGAAGACCAAAATTCCCAATTCCCAATATAGCCATGGGTTCTTTCTCAAATTGATTTCAAAATAATGTTTATGATAAATTAACGATTATCTACTATTTTAAATATGAATTTCAAACCATTTTTATGATGAGCCCATGATCGTCCTAAATTCTAAAATTGGCTTATAATGTGGTCTTGTGATCTTGACTCTATGTTGAATGAATTATGTTTCAATTATGTTGAATTGCCTATTACTATTTTAAATCATGTCAATTGAATATGAATTTTTGAATGAGTAATAAATGATGATCAAGGAGTAGGGTTTGGATAAATTGATCTATATTTCTCTACTTTTACAGACTAGAGGAAGTATTGTACCTTATGCAATCTTGAAAACTATGATGTTTGAAGTACGATTCCTTTATGAAATTGTACTTTTAGCTACTGTTTTATACTTTTATTGATGTTGATTATTGGAATTGATCAATGATTATGAAATCTTAGAGGAATCGTAAGTTGGATCTATTCTCTCTACTTTTCATATAGAAATGCTAGTTGATGTAGCCTTGTATGACCTTGTGTGGTATGATCCACTTATGGTGGAGGCTTTTACCTTATTGTCATTCTATATCTGATGTGATTATGGACTTGAAGGAAATTTTATCTTGAAAGTGTGGTTATTATGATCACACAATGTGAAGTACTATGCCTAGTGTCCAATATTAGTTTATGATCTAGGTTATATTGATGATGTTTCCTCTACATTCAAATTACTATGTTAGGTCTAGGTATGTTCTACGTGTTGATGTTTGAATACTCTTGTGTAGTATGATTCCTACCTATGAACCTCTACATGAATGTGTGGTCTTATGATTGATTAGGAGTCTTACATTCAAGAAGATGTCTTGTCTCCTATGTTATTTTGTGGTCTGTGCTCTATGGTTTAAGGGACTTAAATGTGTATTGTGATATTTTTAAGGTGGATAACTCAATGTTAGGATTGTTTCCATTATGTGAACATGTGGTCCAATGTACACACACACACCTCATGCATGCTTATCGAGTAGTATAAGTTCATGTTGTCTAATGAAAGGATAATTCCCATATGCACTAATGTCTACTACTATGCATGTTAAGTATATGTTTATGAAGTATGATATGTATCCCTTAACTAGGATGACTTGATAGGTGTACTAGTATGGGCAAGGGTATGGGACCTTGTTTATGCATTGCACATGTGTGCCTTGATAGGATAATTCCTAGGTTTGGTATTCCTATGTACATGAATATGAATGTATGGTTATATTATGAATGTGCGTAGTGTATAGATGTGTTTATATGAAAGGGTTTCTCATATAGTTACACCTATACACTTATGCACTAATAATGTAAAGTATGAACATGTGTGGCCTTAATTTGTTTATGTGAAAGGTTTTCTCACATATATTTATACACACACATGTATGATGATCTAGTCAAAAGAGGGGCGCTTGGAAGGTGTTCCCAAGAGTACTCTAAACTAGATGGTGCTTTTAATATGTTATGTCCAAGTAAAAGGGTTTCTGACATGACTTAGGTTGATGAACTATCATCTATAACCTATGAGCTAAGCATATGAGCGGTTAACTATCGTAAGCATATGTTTTATAAAACAATGTAATAAAGGTTTTTCAATAAAGGAAACTTAGCTTAACACAGAGTGAATTTGTAGATGAGGGGGTGACAACTTCCCAAGGAGGGAAGGTAGGGTTCCCCATAGTCCTCACAGGGTGGATAGCCTCATAGTCCAAAAATGGCATATAGTTATGTTTCCATGATGGCCCCCAAGTCCCACAAACTATTCTTGTCACATAAAATCTAGCAAATGATATCACATAGTATTCTAGCATGTGTTAATGTTCTACTTTGGCTAGGTAGGGCACCTTTCTTTGGTGTTAGGCTCTACAACACCAAATTACATTTTTAGCAGCCATGGTCTTAGTATAGGTTAAGGCTATAGTTTCCCTAAAGTAAAATGGACAATGGAAGTAAAGTAATGGACCCTAAATAGGATAACCTAAAGGAAGGTACTTAGGATCGGTGGAAGTAATGAACTCACATATATGGCACAAGTACCTCTTGAAGGGAGTTATAGGAAGGTGTTCTAATGTATATAATTATGTTTATTGTCCTTGAACATGACATTGTAGTGTTTTCTACTTGTTGTGATGATATGCATGGTAGGAGTCCTAATGAGTTTATGTGATGTGGTCTTACCTTATTTGTATAGTATGGGTCTTGTTGACTATATGATGAAGTCTTGCTTGACATGAAGGAGGTTCTCTATGCTTGTCTTGTTGACGTATGAAATGCATGTTAAGGGTTATATCTTTGTAAGTTTACTTAGTATGTGCGAGGTTATGGGACTTCACATGTACATTGCATAATTAGACTTCTGAAGGGATTATGAGTAGGGTTCAATGTGATTCTTATGAGGTTAAATCCAAGTATGTTAATGTGATATTGCCTAGCTATGATTATACTGGAAGTTTTGACTTGTATATGGTCTTGTTATGAGTCCATCTATGGTGCCTAAAGCATGTTGGGTCAAATGTGAGTTAGGTATATTATTATATGAAGTACTTCTATGAATGCATATGTTGGGTTAATGGAGGTTGTACGCATGATTCCTTAGTGGCCTTAAAGTAATGTTTGAGTGTGGATAGTGTTATGGGACATTGTCTATACATTGCACAAAGCATCACTAGAGAGTTACTTTAGAAGATAAGGAGTTAAATTAAAAGGAAGGAGTTCACTATAAAATGAAATAAGTTCACTATAATTGAAAGCGGGTTTACTCTGGTTTTACATGATGTAAGACTATTGTATATTCCTATATGAAATATGAAAATGGAATAAATCCTATTGTATCAAGGTTGTATGAAGTTTTCACAAAAAAAAAATAATCATGACGCATGGTTTCAAGTAAAATGTCCCATTTTAAATGCATGGTTGTCATACTTAGTGCATTCTTGTACTAACACCATTCTTCTCTACCTTTTTTAACAAAATGTAGGTTATGGATGCTTAAAGGATGTCTCTAAGGTGAAGAGCTTGATAGATTTTCCCAAGCTCAAGAAAGGATTCCTTATGTTCCAATGATTTCCTACTTCAAGTTCATATTCAATGTATTATAATAACTTAAATATTACATTATGATGTTAAAGGGTCGTGTCCCTAATCTATTCTATAATCTTGAGTCTAAGATGGCAAAAGAGACTTACAATCTAACTATGTAGTATGACTTATATTCTTATATAATGAAAGTGATGTTTCTAGCATATGATGTGCTGTGAAAAGTTTTAAAATTTCCGCTAAATTTACTATAACAATGCGATGATTTATAATTATAGTCTTGTATAAGACCTCAGAGAGGTCAAGCACGTCATGTTACTTCCAGGGGTTCTCCCCGGATGTGACACTTATGTATTATGTTGTAAGGGTCGTGCCCTAAAGTACTCTTATGATGTTTAATCTAGGATGGCAAAGAGACTTAAGGTCTAATTATGTATTAGGACTTATCATATATTACTAAAAGTGGGAACCTCTAAAGTGAAGTTGAATCACCATTTTACCCCTTTATTAAATTAAAATATATAAATAAATAATTAATTGATTACTATTAAATAGTAATCATATCATATTATACTAAATGTCATACTATTATTTAATACAAATTATTGTTATTATTTTTATGATTGTTTATGAAAAATACCCATAAATCATGAAAACAAATTTAATATGTTCTTCACCTAATAAAAGTACAGTAAAAAGATTTTGAAAGAAAACCTTTCACTGTGTACATTAAATCTGAAAGTAAAAAATTGCTACGTATTCCAAAAATATTTAGTACATCTTTCAATTGTTTAGTTGTTTCATGTAAATATTTCAATCTTAATGTTTTGTTTCTGACATCTTTCATGTAATAACTTTTTCACCTTCTTCACAACATTCTATAAATTTGCACTAAAAAGAGTATATACTTTCAATAACATTATTACACGGTCTATCAAATCAAGTAAAAGTTTTTCATTAGTTTTATTTTCACAGCTTATATCACTCTTAAAAGATTTTCTCATCAGCATGCATCATCACATATATATTTTCTCCATTAATTTTAGGTTTCAATTTCTCAATACTGTTGATTTTTATTTGAAGCATCATATTATTTTATGATGAAATCGTCGGGGGCAAAACGCGTTATTAATCTGACAATGGTATGAGCATTTATTTGGGTAAAGAAACATGTCGGCAGTAACTCCCATAAATTTTATATGATATTATTGGTTACTTTTTTGGGTTTATATGATGATAGTTCTCTTAGGAGAATGAGTTGTAATATTATGTTTTTTTCATATACTTTTTGATAATATTTCTTACCGTTAATTTGACACAAGTCCCTTTGAATTTTGTATATATTTGTTCTTTGTTTTTCGGCTTCGTATTTTATAATAGATTTGTTCGGCTGCAATTAGTTTTTCTTTTGATTGGATTTTGAGGATAATCTCTTGAATTATTTGTCAAAATCTTTTTCTTTTGTAATTTTCTGCTTAAATTGAGAAGATTTTGATTAGATTATGAAATATCAATTTTTTTGTGATAAAATTACATATGCTTGAAGATATGTTGCATGAAGGATGAAGACGTCTAGACAGAAATTGAATCTTTTGATTAAGAAAAACAGTAATTACGTCGTAGGTCTCACACTATTTTTGCAGTCGTTCTTGATGGAATAGTCTTAGAAAGGAGCTCACTTTGATATATTAACACCGATTTCGGAAGAAGGTAACTACAAACTAAGAAATCTATTTGACGTCAGACACAGTTTGATGATAGCTTGAGTTTAGCACCAAACAATTGTTTCATGTATTCTACAATTTAAATTTTGGATTTAGTAGCATGGTCTCTCCTATATATATTACCAATTCAATCAAATGAAATTGTTAAGGCGAGAACTTTTAAGAGATATAGAAGTACATTATATTGTATATCTGAATTGGTAGGAACATAACATAATATGTTTATTCCTAAAGATTTAAGAAAATGTAATTATGTTAAATTTTCATACTTCTTCAACTTCTAATCTGTATCTCAATTAACTTCTAAAATATGTATAATAACATTATAACTATAAATAAACAGTTTTAAAATAATAATATGGGCTACATGTGCAATTAATTAGAAAAACCCCAAGTTAAAACTTAAATTATCAAAATGTCCTTATATACTCATAATATTTTTTGACAAAAATGTAAATGTGCATTAATTGTAATAAATACTATCACATCTATTTAACACTATTGTTCTATATTTATGAATAAAAATATAAATACACGATTTTTTTACTTCACTTAAAATTACTCTTACAATATTTTGTACAAAAATTGAAAATATATATTATAATAAAAATAACAAAATTAAGCTGAATAAAAATTTATGTTTCTGTATATTCTTATAATTCATGAGTTTATATTTGATGTAGCTATTAGCATTCTGTGATTTTTCATCAGTCTCACTTGCTATGTACGTACAACATCTTTAGCTTATAGCCTTATTTTTCTTTTTTGTTCTTGTTTTTTTATCTATCTAATAATTAAGATCTATAATTTAGAATATCGATTATTTCCTATACAATTTTCATTTCCAATTTTTTTTTCCTTTATTTATTTTAATATAGTATATAATCATATGTATTGTAGTGGTGTAGTGTTGTCATGAGCATGAATATTGAAGTATTTTTGTTCAATTGTCAGATATCATTTTCATATATTTTGAACTTTACTATCAACTAGCTAGAAAAGTAATAAATTCATGAAACTTTTTTTTTATTTTGTCTTTTGTTACTCAATACATGTTGCAATAATTTTAGATGATTATGTAAAATATTGTACAAAATAACTTGGGATAAATGTACAACGCACGTGCCCAGATACTAGTATTATATATATATATATATATATATATATATATATATATATATATATATATAATATATATATATATATATATATATTATATATATATATGAAGTGATGTTTCTAGCATATGATGTGCTATGAAAAGATTTAAATTTTCCGCTAAATTTACTATGAGAATGCGATGAATGATAACTATGGGCTTGTATAAGACCTCCGAGAGGTCAAGTACGCCATGTTACTTCTAGGGGGTGCTCCCCAGATGTAATATTCGTTCAAGGCAACTAGTATAATGCATAGTTTAAGTCCCATATCCCTACGTAGACTAAGTCAAATCCCTTAAGTCATCCTAGTTAGAGTTCACTTTGTTACTTAATTTGTACATTTGGAAACATTTTTCCTTAACCGACGTAGACCGAATGAGTTAGTGTGGAATCCAGTGTCATGGAACCCTACACTGAATGAAGGTGGACTACTTGCCAAGGTAGTACTAAACATGAACATAACATCTAGGTGGATCCACTATCTAGTATTCCTATGGGGTAACATCGTTCAAGAACTAGAAGATGTGTTTGGGACCGTCTTTATTCTACATGCATTCTAGTCTCCAATCTCATGAGTACAATAGTGAACTTCCTTCCCTATGTGGTAAGGGACACTCCTGACTACTAGTTCACTCGGTGATAAGCTAGAGTCCCTTTTGAAATGTCTTTATTTAATAATCATAACTTAGTTTAGGTCATAGGAGACTCTGTAATGACCCGTAAGGTAATTTAGAGAACTAGTACTATCTTCATAAAAAAAATCTTGCATAAAATTTTATATGAGAATTTGATTGCTTCTTTATCTAGAGTTATTTAATTAATGGATAATTTTTTTTTAAAAAAAAAATAACTTAATTAAGTTTTTAGTGGCCCAAGAAAAAAAAATATATTCAATAACCTATTTCACTTGGGCAATGTATTAAGAAAAAGACTGAAGTTCAAATAAAAGGGGGTTTTATTATTTGTAAATCAGAAACTGATGAGGATAAAAGTAAAATTTTTGGAATGAAGAACGGTGGTGCAGCAATAACAAAAGGAACATAATCCTAAGGTAAACCTCAATTTTATCTATATCCTTATATTGGTAATTATAGATATGATCATATTATATTATTATTACAGAAATAAGTTGTGGGAAAATGGTTGTTAGCAGTATCTTTGGAGAGAAAATTTTAGTGGGAAAGTATGGCATAATAATTGTATGTTGGAGGAGTAATGATTGGCCATGTTGATTAGATTTTAATTATTAATTATATATAGTAATACTCTCATCATAGGATATGTTTTCCTCCTTTGTTCGTCTGCCACTGGTTTCATAACCAGTGGCCTCATATTTTAATAATTATAATTTAGTTAATGCATTAAAAATTCAAGTTGGATACATTAAGATACATATTAAGCATTAGATGTAGGGTATTATGTGAATACCATTGGAATTATGCTATTGAAAATAATTTGGGAACTTAACCCTAGGCTTGAAACTTGGGAACTTGATTATAGAGTTGGTTGTTGTTAGTTTTAAAATCTTATTGTGATTATTAATGTGAATAGATTGCTTTGAGTTGGAAGTTCAACGAAAGGGAAAGACTCAAGTCCCGGAGTGAGTTCTTGATTGATTGAGGCATGTGGATTTCTAAACTCTTGCTAAGTGTATGAAATGTGTGTATTTCCTTGTGGTATATGTTTGGGAGTAATGGGACTTGGTCATGGGTTGACTTGTCCACATTGATTAATAGTAATGATGAAACAAAGGGTAATAACAGGCAATGTGAATAATTGATTTTGTGTGTTGTGTTCATAATAAAGAATGGTTTGAAAGGCTTGTTGAGTCATTGTTGATGTTGTTGTGAATCGTGCAGTGTTATGAAAATGGTCATATCCTTTTTATTTGTGTGAACATGTCATTTGCATTATTTTAAGACATGGTTGTGACAAGTGTTATATGCATTGAGAAAGAAGGAGAACTTAAAGAGGATGTACCATTTCGAGGGACGTATCGCGCACCGCGATGGATACTATATTTTGAGGGACGTATTCCGCACCGCGATGGTTACTATTATCGAGGGTCGTGTCGTGCACCGTGACAGATGCCTTGACAGATATGTCCCCCATGGGTCCCGAACTGAGAGACAGCGAGTGTGTATCACTAGGTCAGACATGCATCATTATACTTGACATTGCATTCCATTACATTGCACATACTTATCATTAGTGAACTTGATATTGTGTCTTGTTGATCTTGTGATTGCCCTTTTGCGAAACTTGTGATTGTTTAATACTGAGCTTGTTATTGAGAATATATAATTTGTTGAAGTGTTGTTATTGAGGATATGTAAATTGTTGAAATGTTGCTATTGAGGATATCTAATTCATTTAAGTGTTGTTGTGGAGGATATGTAATTTGCTAAAGTGTTGTTGTGGAGAATATGTAATTTGTCTAAGTGTTATTTTTTTGAGTTACGTGATATGTAAATTGTGAGCTGTTAGGTTGGACTGATGTTTATGCGGGTTGTAGTTGTGGAGGTTCGGTTGGGGGTGGTAGGAGTACCCGTATTTCATCCCCTTAGCTTGTGTTTAGGAATTTACTTGCTGAGTACTGTGTGGTTTTGGTACTCACCCCTTGCTTCTACTATTTTTTGTAGGTTACTAGCCGGACCTTTATGATATATTCTCTTCTTTTCCGAGGCTTCCTTGAGATTTGTGAGGTAGTTGTTAGTCATGTCAGTGTCCCTCCTTACTCATGTTTATGATTTTGTTCTACTCTAGAAACAATATAATATAAGACTTATATTTTCTTGCGATTCAATTATAATACTTTAGAGGCTTGTACACGTGACAACCAGGTTTTGGGGTATAATGTAAGTTGATAGGAAATTTTTCGCATTTTATTGTAATAGTTGAAATTTAGGTTGGCTTGTGTTGGTGGGATAAGATGAGTGTCATCACGTCTATTTTTGGGTCGTGACAGAATCACTCCTTATATAGTCATAGTCATTAACTCAATAGGAATTGCATGAGAAAACATTTCAATACAACCCTTCACATTTGAGATTAGCACATTAACATAACCATAATATGATAAGTATATAGGTAATTCATAACCAACCTTATATCATTTTCATCTTAAGCATAATATCATAATCATATAAGCAAGACATCTCAATATCATCATCATACCAAACCTACTTAACCAAATCACAAGACATACTTCAATTGAACTTCATTACTAAGTACAAGCCATCATGATTGAAGTAAAAGGTTTAAGATATCAAGACATACTCAATCTCCTTCAAAAGTCATCATGGTCTTACCATTAACCAACCAATTCAATCCAATAATAGATGTATTATAATCACCCAATAATAATTAACACAATAATAGAGTCAATTGAATCACTACAATTCATTTCAACACTAGTGCATAACCTAGGGTTAGTCACCTACTGGGTTAACTCATCAAGAACTAGCATAATTATACAATAATCCATCATAATTCAATAATAATAATCAAAAGAAATCATATGCAGTACAATTTAGATCATCAAATTATTATTAAAAAGAAACCCATATGAAATCATCTTTGAAAAAAACAATTTTGGAAGAACTTTTTGGGGAAAGGAATCCCAAAGGTGAAGAGTTCCCTTACCTTGTTAATTATTGAAGATTAATGGAGAAAAGCACCCTTCTTTCTGCCGAAATACCTTGACCTAACTCTTCGATGGAGTTCTTCTTTGGGAGATATAAAGTAGGTAAAGGAAGAGCAATTTGGGTTTGGGAGATTCTGGGAGTTGGATTAGTTGAATTAGGCTTAGGTCTTTATATAAGTCCTTAACTAACTTAATTAGACCTCCCTTAACCCCTACTTAACTAACTAACCCACTAACTAATTAAATGAAACTATCAAACTTAACAGTGAAAACTCAAGCCTGACCTACGAGGCCCCGACCTACGGGCCGTAGGCCAGTTGACGGTACCTTGGACCAACCGTCCTACACAACAGTCGTTTTGGTCAGAGAGTTGTCATTTTTGCCTTTTTGGCAAAATGATGAATTGTTGGTCGATGGATTCATCATCAGCTTACTACTTCCTATACTCCACAACAAAATGAATTAAGCAAGAGAAGGAACATATACATTATGGAGATGAACATATAAATATTGCTTGAGAAGAACTTGCCAAAGAAATTTTGAGCAAAGGTAGCAAATATATCAGTTTTTTTTTTTTTTTTTAAAAAGGCTTCCCACAAAGGTAGTGAAAGACAGAACTCCATTTGCAGGTTTGTATGGATTCAGACCATCATTAAATTTTCTTCAAGTGTTTGGTTGTCTTTGTTTTTCCTACATTCCTTAAGTTAAACGAGAAACTAGATGAAAAATCTATCCCCAGGCATTTTATTGGATATAGTTCAAATTCAAAGTCATATAAAGTCTTCCAACCACAAACTTAAAATATAATCTTTAGTAAAGATGTGAATTTTATAGTGAATGAAGTGTGGTGTTGGGAAGACTCGAATAAATCTGTCCTTAACACTTCTGACAAAGCAGAAAACTATCGTACCAAGTTTTTTTTCAGAAAAAAAAATATCATTCGCATGGTAGGATGAAAATGTGGATCATTAACAAGTCAAAGGCACTCGGCAAGTCACTGATATATATCAGAGATGCAACGTAGCAGTATGTGAACTTGATGGGTACAATGAAGCCAAGATTGATGGAAAATGGGTGGTTGCAATGAAAGAAGAGTTGTTTGTAATTCAAAAGAACATGATTTGGGAGCTTGTTGATCAACCTGGGAACAAAAAGATAATTAGGTTGAATGGGTCTTTAGAAGAAAGCTAAATGCCAATGGTTCAGTTAAAAAGCATAAAGCAAGACTTGTAGTTATGGGGTATGCTCAAATTTTTGGTGTCTATCATTTTGATACAATTGCAGCAGTAGCTAGGCTTGACACGATTAGGTTACTTCATGATCTTGATGCACAATAGGGTTGGAAAATGTATTAGAAGGATGTCAAATCTGCATTCCTTAACGGCTTTCTCAAGGATGAAATTTTTATTGAGAACCTTGAAGGCTTTGTGAAGAAAGGAAAGGAGAACAAATTTATAGGCTAGAAAGGCAATATATGGACTTAAATAGGTACCAATAGCCTGGTATGGTTGGATAGATAGACATTTACTTGGATTAGACTTTGAAAAGAGTCTATCAGAATCTACTCTTTATGTAAAACATCATGGCGTTGATATTCTTATTGTGTCTATATATGTGGATGATGTACTAGTTACACGAAGCAGTACAAGGCATATCGAGAATTTCAAGAAAGAAATGATGCAAGCCTTGAAGATTACCAATCTTAGTCTAATGTCTTATTTTGTTGGTATTGAAATCAAGCAGGGTCAGGATGAAGTTTTCATTTTATAGAAGAAATACTCTAAGGAAATTCTCAAGAAGTTCAACATGAAAGATTGCAAGGAGATGAATACTCCTATGAACCAAAAAGAGAAACTAAGCAATAATGATGGAGTAGAGAAAGTGGAGGAAATGTACTTCAGAGGCTTAGTCGGTTGTTTGATGTGTCTAATAACTACAAGATCCAATATATTATATGTTGTAAGTATTCTATCGAGGTTCATGCATTGTGCTAGTGACGTACATCAAATAGAAGCAAAATGAGTTGGTAGATACATCAAACGTACTATCACTTATGGTGTCAAGTTTCAAATAAAAAAAGACCTTAAACTACTTGGTATACCGATACTGATTGTGTTGGATCCGCATATGACATGAAGAACACATCTGGATATTGTTTCAGTCTTGGCTCATGGATGTTATCGTGGTGCTCAAAGTAGCAGGCCATTGTGTCTCAAGCCACTGCAGAGGCTGTCTGCAACAACACTGAATCAACCATTGTGGTTGAGGAATTTTTTTTGTGATTTTGCACATGAATGAGACAAATGGAACTGAAAGTATTTGTGGACAATAAATCTGCAATATTTCTCATAATCATGTATTAAATGAGAAAACAAAACACTTCAACATCAAGCTTTTCTTCTTGAGGAAAGTACAAGATAATTGTGACGTGATTCTGCTCTATTGCAAAACTGAAGAGCAGCTGGATGATATCTTCACCAAACCATTATCAGGAAATTAATTTCACCTTCTCAGGCAAAAAGTTGGAGTTTGCAGCTCTTAAAGAAAGAAGGATTGTTAGAAATATGCATAAGAACTACAGCAATCCAAGTTCTCTACATTGTAGGGTATTTAGGATAGTTATTTACTGTTTAACAATTGCATAGTTTCTATCTTATCTGTAGTTTTTTAATCTTAACATTAGGAGTTGGTTTACTTGTAAATTCTATAAATATCTGTGTTACTTGTTAATTTATCAAACTAATGTTCCTACATGTTCAATAACAAAAGAAGATCAGATTGTTATGTTTTTCTTTCTCTGATATATACTAACAAAACTGATAATGTACTAATTGTTGGGACGGAAAAATTTATATGAATGATCACAAGTAAAGGTAATAGCAACAACATAAAATTAATGTTTCCTTACCTGAAGATGGATTTAAAGTTACTTGTGATGCTATTTATTTCATCTTTATATTTACAATGGACTTTTAACCTCAACCATCCAGCAATCCAAAAAATTGTGCAAATAGACTACTGGGTTCGAACCTTCTGGTAACTCTTTTTTGGCTAACCTCAATTGTCTATGATTTTTCTCTTAGGAAATGAGTGGGACATACTCTGCTCCTTTTTCCACAAACCTTCTAGTGGTGAGTTCGTGCGTGAAATGGGATAATGTTTGGTCTCTATGTTGATCAGTTGTTGTGAGTATAATCTTCTTTGTCGAATTATTTTCTATCGCCTGACATACATAGAAGTTGTTATCTATCGTCTCATTGAACAGCAGATGTATCCCTACCCATTTTTTTGAATTTTAACCTCTTGACCATCTAGCTATCCGTTCAGGGAAAAACCTATGTTTCTTTTCCCTCACATACGTAACAACTGATACATGATAGGACATTTAGTGTCAGTAAGATCAAATGATCTTGAATAACATTCTAAGTTATACACATTCATGGTTCAAAGAAACTCTTTCCAAGCTATAATATAAGGCATGACATGGAGAGTTAAGACTGTTCTAGATAAATAGATACTAAAACTTTTAGTGCACAAAACATGACCTTGGTTGCCTCACAAACCAGCATATGCAGCGGGTCTTGGATTACTTATGAAGATGTCTTACCTCTGTTTCAACTTATGGCTGAGAGACTTATGTTTTGGCATGTGTTGGAGAACTTACCATAAAGGTATACGTTCTTGTTTACAACTTTGAGGAGAAATCAATCGGTGGAGAAAACAAACTTTGCAAAGCTACAACAATGTTATAAATCATCTCTATCTTCTCTTTTTGGCAGACCACTATTGCTTTGCGAATTTTTATATCTAAATTAATATGGGCTTACAGAACTCCCAGAACTACATTAGCACCATAATAATAAGGAATGAAAACATAAGTACGAAAAGAGGATAGCGCAGATTAAATTAGGAACTTCAACAATCATCATACTCCATAGTGCAGATATTCCATTCTTCAGCTACTAAAACTAAATAAAAGAGTAATACTAACAAAAAGACTACGGTATGTTATTGTTGGTCCTAAATTATTTGACCTTTCAGTAATGGAGAACTAGAGAAAGTAATTTGAACATTAAATTGAAGATCTAGGATCCCAATATAGCCCAATTTCATCACCAACTCCCAATCCGCAATTATTGAACAATTCAATGCAGGAAAGAGACAAGTCATCGTTGTACTACTTCCTTAAGCAAACACTTCCATCTTCATACTTCTGTGGGATATTCTCCTCAGATACATCCTACACGTCAACAGGCAAATCACACCCGTTCTTAGTTGAATAATGATGGAAACCTAGAACCTCTAAAAAATGAAAGAACTGTAATATGTTTCTTGATCAAACTGTAGGATTTAAAACAGAATATATACAAGGATTAAGGGTATGTTTGGTATGAAGGAAAATGTTTTCGATGGAAAATATTTTCCTGAAAAACTAGTAGATTTATGACTTATTTTATCATGTTTTGTTGGTGAGTACAAAAAAAAATTAGGAAATGATTTTTAGTGTTTGATTTATGAATGAAAATATTTTTGAGAAGTATCTTTTATTTTTACTAGAGTTGAAAATAATTTGAAATTGAAAATATTTTTTTTTTTGGGAGGGGTGGTAGGGGCAGTGCTGTCAAAAGCGAAAAGCACAAAAAAACGTTGAAGCCCTGATGGAGCTTAAAGCACACTTAAAGCGTGGGCTTTACTAAAAGAAAACACACTATGAAGAAATTTTAATATATATATATATATATATATACACTATGTAAATTGTCCGCGCTTCGCAGGGTGGTGAACTACGTCAATAATCAAATTATCAACATTTCA
Source organism: Solanum habrochaites (assembly GCA_027704765.1). Lineage (NCBI taxonomy): Eukaryota > Viridiplantae > Streptophyta > Magnoliopsida > Solanales > Solanaceae > Solanum > Solanum habrochaites. The sequence continues at coordinate 31,369,102 of JAKWJA010002498.1, read as the reverse complement.
TAATATAAGTGTTTTCGAGAGGGTACAACCTATGATAAACTTTAAAGAATATTTTTTCTAAAGAAAATATGAAATGTTTTTTAAATTTAAAAGGGAAATGCACAAGTACCTCCCTAGACTTTGACCAAAATCCCAGCAACACACCTTAGCTAAACTAAGGTGTTATTACCCCCCCCCCCCCGGCCTTATTCTTTTTTTTTTAATTATATACAGCTCTTTTCTTACGTGACTCCACGCAATTGAGGCGTGTGGGAGATATTTGGATGTAACATTAACTAAAAAGATTTTATAGTAAGTGTTTATTGATTTTGTTAGTAATTCTTCATTTACTGTAGTTGTTCATCACCAATGTCTTTCGAAAAGATATGAAATTTTTGCATTGTCTATATTTATGTTTTCAAGTGGTACAAATATTTTATTCATCAATTGCAAAAGTTTTTCTCCTATTCAAGGCCTCTACATACATAATCTAAATATTATACATCTTTTATAATTAGTTGTGTAGTTTATAAGTTTATTAAAATATAAAAACACATCTCTTGGATTTCAATGAAATAACGTATGTCGCGCAAATAATATAGATTAAATGATTTTATGGAAAGTCCCTTATTCAAGATCATGCGCAGTGGATGATCCAATTTGATTGACAAAAGACATATTTTGTTGTTCATGTTTAGATCAATATGGTTACAACTTTATTTTTTGTGACTTCTAATCTAAAGTTTATAAGGAGATAATAATTTTTTCAATATTTGATTAATGTAGATTCAACCTACTTTCAGGGGTAATTCGTTTACTCCAATTCAACATTTGAACCTCAAATGTTTCATTAAGGTTGAGTGCAATACTTACTATCCCATTACATTCTTTTACTTTTTGATGTCACTAATCGATTGAATATCTCGATAAGATAGAAAGTTAAATAAATAAAACTCCAAGGTAGTGTGCAACCACCTAGATTTTGAACTCTCAAAGTCCCATCTTGGACATCCTTTTGATCTTTTAGCAACTGAAAACTCTATAAAGATCAAAGTCATTTATTTTACAAGTTTAAGAATTCTAATCTACATGACACCAATAGTCTAATGATTACATTAAACTCTTGATTAACATATTTTTATTTCAATGTAATCATCAAAAGCATAAATATAAACAACAAAGCTTGAAATATGTACTCAAAAACAAAAATTAATAAAATAAGCATAAATTAATAACTGTAGAAAACATACCTTGATCTTTAATAGTAAAATGAAACATAAAGTAAAAAGTCGAGCCCACTGAATGCACATTGTCCCCTTAAGTAAATTATTTCATTCTAGTACCCGAGGTTTAAAGGAATACATCCTCTCAGGACAGATCAATTCTATTCGTCAGTATGTTGATACAAAAATAATGGTGTTAGTAAGCCACTCAACATGAGCAAAGTGCACAAATTTTAATTTTGTGCATAAAAATAAGAAGTTCAGAATTTTCATCGTAATAGAGAGAAAATTCCTCTATTTATATACAATAAAGCCTAGTGTGAATAAATGCTTATTGTACATATCGGAAAACTCACTGTTCTTTGGACAAGTCAAAATCTTCATAAAAGTCACAATTTTTTTTTAAAAAAATTGCAACTCTTCATTAAAGTTGCAACTCTTCATAAAAGTTGCAACTCTTCGTAAAAGTTGCAACTTTTCATAAAAAGTCACAACTTTTTGTAAAAGTCGCAACTTTCCATAAAAGAAAAGACTAATTTTTGAAATAAATAACTTCAAAGAGAATTCTGATTTATGGTTGCACCACATACGCCGGCCTAGGATTCTCTTTTATATAAATATATGATATATATATATAATATTATATACTTATAGAACATAATAGAATATAAAATAGTAAATATATAGTGATTATAATGAAGATTGGTTTATTAAAATAAACGTTGCTTATATAATCTACTTCTTATCACTAAAATAGTATTCTTCCATATTATCTTCCTCAATAGGGTGAATCTCATTGGTATCACTATGTCTCCTTTATCGCCTTGTGTATGTCAACACATCCTCAATGCTCGACGCTCTTGAAACATCACCCAAATTTAAGTTTTCATCACTAAACACCAATTTATCTTCTGCTTCCATATTAATACCCATATTCCCAACCAACCTTCATTAATATGATCAATGTTATCCAACGAGATTGGATCGATGACACTCCGAAAGTCACAACGAGCTTCTAAAACACGATCATACTTAAACACTACATCATTCAATCTCTGTTTCTCCAATCTGTTTTTTTTTTTTTGGCAAGAATCAGTTGAATTTATTAGTGTTGGTAAACTAGTCTAATTGATTAACTATGCAAAGAAAAATTAATAAATATTATGTAGACTAATACGAAACTTAGTACTTCTGACGTACCATGGTTTCACGGTACTTTCAATGTTTTTTCCTTAAGTTTAGTGTGTGTAAGGCCTTTTTGTATTGGTTTTAATGTAGCTTTCTTGTTGTTTGCAAAAACTCTATCTAGAAGGAGAATGTGGGAGAATTGTGCTAAAAATTGTAGAACTGACGACCTACGGAGCCATCAACGATCCGTCATGACCTCGACGGTCCGTAGTTTGCAACCGTCGTACGAAGAAAAAGGATGCTAAAGGAAGTTGGGGAATTCTGACTAAGTGTGGGGCTACAGAGGCTATCGATGGACCATCATAGCCACGAGGGACCGTCCTACACATCCGTCATTGTTAACAGAATGTAGCCCATTTACCCATCTTCAGAAGATTCTATGTATGGAGGAATGGAAGCCATCGATGGACCGTTGTTCACGCAACGGACCGTCATCCATGTCCGTCGATTGTATCAAAAAAATTGGTGAAGAAAGCAGTAGAAAAAGAAGTTAAGTAGTCGTGCCCTCGACGGTCCGTCATCCAGATCTTCTACTCAGACGCAGTTTTTGGGAAGATTTTTCTTAAATAGATTTCCCTCTTTTGTTAGGACTCTATTATTATAAATATTGTAACCCTTGTTTTTGAGGTTAGACTTTTGGATATCTTTTACTTTTATTGTTCTAAGTATTGAATTTCGGTATTTTACGGAAATTACGTTATTTTTTGGAATCGTTTGTTGTAAGTTTTTGATTAATTCAAGTAACATTCTTGATTTTCTTTAATCTCATCAAAGTAAGTTCATGAATTCATACCTAATTAATATGAATTTTGTGATTATTATAATGAGTAATTAAACTCCATAACTAGGGTTGTGGGAACCATGGGTATATAACAAGGTAAAACCTAGCTAAAATAACAGTTCTCGAATAGTGTGTTGCATGTATTGATAATTCTTTCGTTTAGAAATAATTTTAACGATTGCACGTGTTAGAACTCGTCTTGTTGCTACTTTCCTGACCAAAGAGGTAGATAATAAGAAAAGAATTATCAACGTAGATTTGGTATACACTATCGAATAGGCTAGTGTCGGTTGGTGTGAGGTAACAACTAAGCAAAACATTAATTATGATGCTTAATATAAGGTAAAGGTAAGGTTTAGTAAATCATACAAACTTAGCCGAACAAAGATGTGGAGTGAAATTTCCTAGTTGCCGGACCAAGGAATTAGGGATACATAACTCAGCTCTTTGCTTGCAAGATACAAGGAAAGGATTGTTATAGCTAGAATCATTGTGTTATGAACCTATGGGGAACACTTAAGCCCTAGTTACTCTCATTACTTGATAAAAATCAAAAATTTAAACCTGTCACTTGTTTATTTAGAAATAGGTAAGTATATTTATTGCTTAAAACCCCTCATGTTTGTTACTTGTTGTCGGAAAGGACTTGACTAAATAGAAGTAATAATAGGTTAAAGTTAAGCCTAATTCATTTTCCTCGTGGACCGACCCAAACCTCATAGTTGGGTTCTTTACTTGATACGACCGCCTGTACTTCTTTTCGAAAAGTAATTTTGAGCATATCAAATTTTTAGGTCGCTGCCAGGGAAAGTGGCTTTTAGATTAACTTTAAGCTTATTACCAAAGTTTTGTCAATATTTTCTTAATTTTACTTTTTGTTTTTGTTTTTGTCTCTTGCAGATATAACTTCTATGTATGCCAAGTACGCGGAGTAAAGGAGGACCCATACTCTCACCCGACCCCGACCTGAAGCGTACATTGCGTAGAATGAACCGATATATAGGTACTCTCGATGATAATCACAACCTAGAAATTCCACCACAGGTAGATGCTCATGACGAATTATTACCTGAAAATTGAGGTGAAGGTGAAATACATGGACAACCTCGCGCTAAATGTCCTCAAGAGTATTATAGGGGATATGATATTCTTACTGACTGTAACGGCCCAATTCTCTTGCCTCCCCTACCACACGGCCATACTTTTGTGGTAACTAGTAGTCTGATGCAAATTCTCACCTCCATAGGTTTGTTTTCGGGGCTAACTTCTGAGGATCCACATGCTCACATCGCCAAAGTGAGGTCGGTGTGTAAGAGTTGTGTAGGGAGGAATGATTTTAATATGGACGTAATTGATTTGAGAGTGTTTCCTCTCTCACTGACAGGAGAGGCCGCTATATGGTTTACCAAGCTCCCCTATAACACAATCTACACTTGGAATCAATAGTGGGATGTGTTCTTAGCACGTTACTACCCGGTATCTAAGAAGCTAAACCACAAAGATAGGGTGAACAATTTTGTGGCACTACTGGGAGAATCAGTCAGTAGTTCTTGGGATAGGTTCACCTCGTTCTTTAGATGTTTTCCCAATCACTGCATCGATAATGAGTCACTAAAAGAGTACTTTTATTAGAGACAAGATGATAATAATAAAGCAGTACTGGATACGATAGCGGATTTTTCTTATGGGGAGTATCATTATGCTGAGATTGCTTAGAAGTTAGAGAAAATATCCCAAAATAATAAAGCTTGGAGAACTAGGAAGTGAGATACTAGGAGAAACACTTTTGTAGTGCAGTCCGCACACAATCCATCCGCAGATAAGATTAGTGAGGAAATGTCTCAAATGAGAACTGAGCTTGGGTTGGTATTGAAACATGTCATTGAGGGTGTATAAAAGGTTAATTCGGTGAACTACTTGTCTAAACCACCACCGCCAACTGATAAGTATTACTAAAAGGAGGACTCTTATGCGGTAAATGAGCAAGTGGGGTATTTCAGACCAAACGCCTAAGGCTCCACTCAGGAAAGTTGGCGCCAAGGTCAAGGAAACCAACATTGGTACTATGGTAATTATAACCGAGAGGGTAATTATGTTAAATATGGGAACTACAACCGTGACAAAAACTTCAACCGGGGTAACTATGGTAACACAAATTATAGGAGTGGGCCCAATGTTCCACCTTAAAATTGTGAAGTTGCTCCTAGGGATGGTGAAGGTTGTATGGCGCGAGTTGAGGATATGTTTCAGAAAATGATGAGGAGGTTCGATGCTAGTGATGATCACACTAAAGAGTCGAGGAGTGATTTAGCGAGTATTTGGCAAAAAGTTGATGCACATGGAATCTCGATCAAGCATCTTGAATTGAAAATGGCCCAATTGTTTTCGACTGTGAATCCATGCCAACCGGGTACTCTTTCCTAGCAGCACTGTCCAAAATGTGAAAAATAGTGGACATTGTATGGCAATCACAACTCGAGGTGGTAAGCAAACCATTGACCCACCAATGTCCTCTGGTGTGGAAAATGTGATAAGAGGTGAGGATGAGGTAGTGGAGGTTAGTGGTGATTTGGAAGACAAAACGGTGAAAGAAGTTGAGGTACCCCAAAAGGTTACCCCCATGACTAGACCACCACCTCCATTTTCATAGAGGTTAGTGAAAGAGATCAAGGATAGTAAATACCGACTTTTCATGACTATTGAAACAGCTTTCCATCAATGTTCCTTTGATTGAAGCTCTTGAACAAATGCCCGGTTAGTCCAAGTTCATGAAGGATATGTTTACTAAGAAAATATTTGTGTGTTTTGAGGATGATAATAGAATGTAACATTGTAGTGCTATTTCTACGAGGTCTCTACTGCAAAAGAAAGAAGATCCGGGTGCCTTCACAATTCCATGTACAATCAGGTTATTACGCTTTGCAAAAGCATTATGTGACCTTGGGACAAACATAAATCTCATCCCTTCGTCTATTTATAATAAGTTAGGTTTGGGTGACCCAAAGCCCACTGCAATGCGGCTACTGATGAACGATCGGACGGTGAAAAGGCATATTGGGATACTCTACTATGTGTTAGTAAAGGTGGAATCATTCATATTTTTGACCGATTTTGTGATTATCGATTGTGAGGTTGATTTTGAGGTGCCTATTATTCTTGGGAGGTCATTCCTTGCTACGGGTAGAGCCTTGGTTTATATGGAGAAAGGGCAAATGAAATTTTGGTTGAACAATGAAAAAGTGACTTTCAACATTTGTAGGTTCATGAGGCAGAGTGGTGAGATCCAATCGGTATTTGTCGTATCTTATAGGATTGACAAGTCATCTGAGGTACAAATAAAAGAGTGTCTGGGTGTGGAAGCACTAGCGGTAGTGATCATGAATTTTGATAGTGATTGTATTGAAGAGTATGGGTAATTGGTCGCGGCACTTGATCGAGGTGATGTTCGATTCAAACCAAAGAAGTTGGATTTAGATATGAAGTATCGCAGTCTCCACCAGCGAAACCATCTATAGAGGCGGCTCCATAAGTAGAAATTAAGGCTCTACCACCTCATGTGAGGTATGTATTATTGGGAAAAGGTGACACTTTGCCAATTATTATTGCATCAGATTGAAATGTGCATCAAGTTGAGAGTTTGATGGAGGTGTTAAAAAGGTTAAAAAGAGCTATTGGGTTGAATATTGTGGATATTATTGGGATCCCTCCTGGGATTTGTTCACCAAAAATAAAACTCATGCCCGATCATAAGCCAAGTATTGAGCACTAGAGAAGTTTAAATCCATTTATGCAGGAGGTGGTGAAGAAGGAAATCATTAATTGGTTGGATACTGGAGTGATATATCCAATCGCCGATAGTAGTTGGGTATGCCTTGTTCAGTGTGTACCGAAGAGGGAATGATTTTGTTCCCTAATGAGAAAAATGAGCTTGTTCCAATGAGGTCGGTGACAGGATGGAGGGTATGTAGGATTATCAAAAATTCAATGCATGGACCGAGAAGGACCATTTTCCATGCCCTTCATGCATAATATGTTTGATAGACTTGAAGGAAAGGGGTGGTATTGTTTTCTTGATGGTTATTTGGGTTATAATAAGATTTCTATTGCACCAGAAGATTAAGAGAAAACCACCTTTACTTGTTCTTATGGGACCTTCGCGTTCAAGAGAATGTCGTTTGGGTTATGTAATACTGTCCACGTTTTAGAGATGTAAGATGTCTATAATGTTCGATATGGTTGAGGACACTATTGAGGTGTTTATGGATGATTTTTCAGTGGTTGGTGACTCCTTTGAGCGGTGTGTGAGTCATTTGTCCGAGGTTCTTATGAGGTGTGAAGATTGAAACCTTGTGCTAAATTGGGAAAAATGGTACTTCATGGGGAAAGAAGGTATTGTATTGGGTCATCGCATTTCAGAGAAGGGTATAGAGGTTGATCAAGCCAAAGTTGAGGTGATAGAGCGACTTTCTCCACCTATCTCTTTAAAAGGTGTGAGAAGTTTCTTGGGCATGCAGGATTTTACCAAAGCTTCATTAAGAAATTTTCAAAGATTGCACATCCTTTGTGCAAGTTGCTTGAGAAAGAGTGTAAGTTTCATTTTGATGAATCTTATCCTAAGGCATTTGGTGAGTTGAAGTAACAATTGGTGTCTACACCTATCATCATTTCTCAGGATTGGAGCAAGCCTTTGAAGATGATGAGTGATGCGAGAGGGGTTGCTCTAGGTGTGGTATTGTGACAAAGAAGGGACAAAATACTTCATCCCATTTACTATGCTAGTAAATCCCTTAATGAAGCCCAAAAGAACTACACCGTGACTGAACAAGAGATCCTTGTTGTAGTCTTTTCTTCCAGAAATTTTGCTCCTATTTGCTTGGCACTAGAGTTATAATGCATACTGATCATTCTGCTGTGAGATATTTGATGGAAAAGAAGGATGTGAAACCGAGTATTGAAAATAATCCTTGTACTCAAACTAAAATCATTGTGTGAAAATAAGGATGTTGTTTTGAAGCAAGGGCACTAGTTGCAATACCGGAAAATTAGCACCTTGGTGAGAGATCAAAGAGGATAGGTGTCGGTGTGTGGTGAGTCTGTGTCATGGTTTGATCCACATGATCAAGCCTAATAGTGATAGCATGCATAAATCAATGTGAAAATAAATCGAGATTGATAGCCAGATGATTGCAAAAGGCTAAAGTAAGGATACTTTTGTACAAAGATTTTGTGGTTAGTCATAGTTTGTCGCTTGAGGACAAACAACGAATTTAAGTGGAGGGTGTTGATGTACCATTATTTCACGATACTTTCAATTCTTTTTCCTTAAGTTTAGTGTGCGTCTAAGGCCTTTTTGTATTGGTTTTAATGTAGCTTTCTCGTTGTTTGCAGAAAATCTGTGTAGAAAGAGAACGTGGGAGAATTCTGCTGAATATTGCACAAGTGACGGCCTACGGAGCCATCGACGGTCCGTCGTGACCTCGATTGTCCGTAGTTGTCCACCGTCGTATGAAGAAAAAGTCTACTAAAGAATGTTGGGGAATTATGAGTAAGTGTGGGGCTATGGAGGATCTCAACGGACCGTCATAGCCACAACGGACCGTCCTGCACATCCATTAATGTTATCAGAAAGTAGCCCTAGTACACATTTTCAAAAGATTCTAAGTATGGAGGAAAGGAAGTCATCGACGGACTGTTGTTCACGCAACGGACCGTCATCCATGGCCTCGAAGGTCTGTCATCAAGGTCGTCGACTCAGACACACTTTTTGGGCAGATCTTCCATAAATAGATTTCCCTCTTTTGTTAGGACTCTATTATTATAAATACTTATAAAAAAAACTCGTTTTTGGGGTTAGACTCTTTGATATCTTTTAGTTTTATTGTTCTAAGTGTTAAATTTGGGGATTTTGGGGAAATTACTTTAATTTCCAAAATCATTTGTTGCAAGTTTTCTATTAATTCAAGTAAATTTCTGGATTTTATTCAATCTCATTAAAGTAAGTGCATGTATTCGTATCTAATTAATATGAATTGTGTGATTATTAATATGAGTAACTCAAATCCATAACAAGGGTTGTGGGAACCATGCATAAATAATAAGGTAAAACCTATACAAAATAACAATTCTCAAATAATGTCTTCCATGTATTGATAATTGTTTTGTTTAGAAGTCTTTTTAACGAGTGAACATGTTAGAACTCGCCTTGTTGCTACTTGCCGAACCAAGGAGGTAGATAATAAGAAAAGAATTATCAACGTAGATTTTTAGTATACACTATCTAATAGGATAGTGTCGGTTGGTGCAAAGTAACAACTAGCCAAACATCGATTATGATGCTTAATATAAGGTAAAGGTAAGGTTTAGTAAAGCATACACACGTAGCCGGACCAAGGTGCGGAGTGAAATTTCCTAGTTTCCGGACCAAGGAATTAGGGATACATAACTTACAATTTTGCATGCAAGATACTAGGAAAGGATTGTTATAGATAGAATTATTATGTTATGAACATGTGGGGAACACATAAGCCCTTGTTAGTCTCAGTACTTGATAAAATCAAATCTTTAAATGTGCCACTTGTTTCTTTAGAAATAACTATGTACATTTATTGCTTAAAAACCCCCATGTCTGTTACTTGTTGTCAGGAAGGACCTGACAAGATTGAAGTAATAATAGGTTAAAGTTAAGTCTAAATCATTTTCCTCGTGGTATTAACCCCAACCTAATAGTTGGTTCTTTACTTGATACGACCGCTTATAATTCTTTTTAAGAAGTAAATTTGAGTGTATCAACTTACATGCCCAAATACACTCCAGTTACGCTCACATCTAGAAGAACTAGCCATTAAACCCAAAATTTTGATGGCTAATTTTTGGAGATTGGGAGCTGAATTACCATATAAATTCAACCATTCAACTATAAAATTGTTATGTAGATATCATCATGTATAATTTATTCCTAAGTACTAAGTAAGAAATATTAAGTAAACTCCAAAACATAAATTAAATAATTAACAAATTTAATGTTATTGTATTCACTTACCGAGAGATCTTTTTGTTCTAGCACTTTTTGCAATAGGAAGGCCAAATTGTTGTTCAGCTCTTGTGTACAATGGCATCTCTGATATGATCTTATCTTGTACTTCAGTGCTTGGAACCAAATTTTCAATACAAACATACAACACATTTGTTATTTTTTGAATATTCTTAGTAGCTTGATTTTGAAAGAAGTGTTGAATGCCTTGAATCGGACCCGTTACAACAGAAAGGACGGGGGTCTCGCTGTATACAATGTTGTTGTATTGGGCCCTTAATTATCTGTCAATTCTGTATGTTGGGCCCAAGCCTGTTAGGGCGTAGCTTAGCACTATATATAGACGCTATGGCAAACCCTATTCTGTAATTTGTTTTTGCCTCTCCATAATAAAACTGCCCCCCCCCCTCTTCCCGTGGACGTAGCCAATTTATTGGTGAACCACGTAAATCTGTTGTCTTGTTTTTTGCGTTTATATTTTATCGCATTATCTCAAATTCCGTATAACAAGAAGAACTCTGGATTTAAATAATGTGCAGCAGCATGTAATGGATGATGCAATTGACATTGCCATCTTTCATCAATAATCTTAAAGATATCTGTATATTTTGTAACATTCCCTTCAAATGCCTTTGCAATAGACTCTTAGATCTATCCACGACTTCATATATGTACCCAATGGCAGGGTTTTTTCTTAGTATCAGCTAATCGCAACACTTTAAAAAGAGGCCTCATTTTCTTCAAAATATTAGAAACTTGACTCCAGAATGTTGTCGTCAAGATAATAGTTGTTGTTGTTTCCCCCCTTGGTAACTTAGCCCACCTACTAATCACCCATTTTGAGATGTAAACATTGCTTGCAGATTTGTTTTTGACAATGCAACCGTTACAAAGTAAGAGAACTTGTCGCAAATCGAGTAATCCCACATTTCACCAACTCTTTCTTATTAGTGAAATCTCTCATCATATATAAGACTCTTGAGTGTCCATAGATGAAATCGGAAAGGGTAATTTCTTTTTGGAGGGCCTTCTTGATGATAAGAATCTTCCCTATGTCTTGTAACATAAGATCTATACAATGAGCTTCACATGGTCCAAAATATGTGTGGTCTTTTTCTCATAGTTGAACTATAGAAAAAAAGGTAAATAGATATGTTAAAAATTACAAATCAAAATTTTGATCGATATTATAAAGTAAAACATAAAACATACATTTTTAAGGAAATATATTCTTACCAGACAACACAAAGTTGCTACTATTATCACTTACAATTTGTATCACATTCTGTTCTCCAACGCGTTCCACATATCTATCTAGCAATTAAGATAACTTCTCTCTGGTCTTAACAAGTGAGGAAGCATCAACCGATTCAATAAACATTGTTTCATTTGGAGAATTCACCAAAAAGTTTATCAAAGTTCTTTGTTTTCTATCTGTTCAACCATCTGCCAAAATAGAAGTTCCATACTTCACACATTCTTCTCTATGTCTATTTATAATCTCATTGGTCAACTCAACTTCCTTCCTAAGTAATGGAACTCTTAATTCATGGTAGCTTGGAGGCTTTAAGTTTGGACCATACCTCTCTACAGCCTCAACTGCTTCCTTAAAACTTTTTGACAGAGCTACATTGTATGGGATCCCGTTCTCTTAAAAGAAGTAGCTACTTTTAAATCATCATTGCTCTTGCTTCTTTATCACACAAGTCTTTTATATTTGTTTGCATAAGTGTTCTACACTTTTGTAGAAATATATCCATAGGTCCCTTTCCTTTGGACAGTTTCTTATTAGAGCCACTAGAAAGCTTCCTCCACCTTTTTTCTTATGATTGATCTCTTGGACTTCATCTTCTCCAGCTACATAGTCTTGATATTCAAACTCATCAAATTCGGGTAAATCGTTAGTATAGACTTCCTTTCTTATTTTTTCTCCTCCGTGTAATTTTTGTGTTCCTCTCTAACCTCCTTTAGGATTTTTTACACTTTGCTGCATTCCTAAAGTTTCCAATCAAATGTTGTTTTGCCCGATTAATTCCTCCCGTGGTTGTTTCTCCACAAAAATTGCACGTGACTCTTGTAGTGTCATTAGGTCCTTCTAGTAGTTATATTTCCAACCAGGATCCCTTCTATTGCCTCTAGACAAGTCCTCTTTCATTTCTACTTCTGGAATAAAAGAAGTTTTAATATTACAGTTATAATTTCTAAAAAATAAATAATAATCTATAACAAGAACAGAAAAAAAGGGGACACTGAACAGATTCTTTATTATTTTTAAGCTCGAAAAAAATATATATAAGCATTATTCGATGCAATAATAACTCAACAAATAATGAAATACAACAACTACATATATATATATGGGTAACCACTATGGTTATATATCTTCGTTATTATCATATTACATTTACCGGTGTCAAATTTTCTTTGATGATTTTTCAAGGTAAAAACACCATAGGTCATTAAACAACGACAAATGTCCCTTATTTATATTTATTTTAAATTTTTTTACAAATATAAAAAAAAAGTATGAAATATTGAAGTATCAACAATTTATGAAATCACTAAAAACTAAAAAGTAAGAAGAAATAAGAGAAAGAAGATACCAGTGTATTTGCTTGCTTGCTGCTTGTTTTGCAGAGGAAGAGGAAGAAGAACAAAATATTTTTTTGCTGCAACCCTTAAATTCCTTGTCTTCTTGTAATACTTCATATTTTTTTTGTCTTTTACAAACTCTGTGACTTCCCCTTAATTGCGGTCTAGGGAAGTTGCGAACTGGGACACACTTTTAATAAATTAAAAGAACCCCTTTTTTAGACTAAAGTTATTTTTATAAAAAAAATAGAAGGGCCCACTGAGACATGAGGCTCACCTAGGGTCATGCGAAGCAGAAGATGGAAGATGTGCCTCGCTTTTGCACTCAGGCGCGCTTTTAATTTCACTGCTAGGGGGCCTGCCGGGTGGGGGGGGGGGGGGGGTAGGGGTGAAAACATAAAAATGTAAAGTATGGGTTGGGGGAAGGGAGGGTAGGGTAGAAATATCAAACATTTAAAGTTAAAAATATTTTCTTAAAAAAAAAATATTTTGGGAGGTGGGATGGGTTTTAGGGGCAGGGGTCGAGGTAGGGGTGAAAAATAAAAATTTGAAGTCGAAAATATTTTTAAAAACAAATTTATTTTTTTGGGTGGGGGTGGGGGAGGAGGTGGAGTATGGATGAAAAATTTAAAATTTTGAAGTGGAAAACTAGTTATTAAAAATAAACTTAATTTTTCTTTATGGGGGGGGGGGGTCGTACGGGGTGGGTTGGTGGGGTCAGGGGTAGGGGTGAAGGAATTAAATTTTTAAGTTGAAAATATTTTTTAAAAACAAATCTATGTGTGTGTGTGGGGGGGGGGGGGAGGGGGGGTTCGGGGTGGGGGCGAGGGTAGGGGTGAAGAAATTTAATTTTGAAGTTGAAATAATTTTTAAAAACAAAATCTATTTTTTTTTTTGGGGGGGGGGGGGGGAGTCCGTGATCAGGGTGAAAAAATAAAATTTTTAAATTGAAAATATTTTTCTAAAAACAAATTTAATTTTTCTTGAGCTGCGTGGAGGCATGACGGGGTTCTAGGGGAGGGTGGAGTGAAAATATAAAATTTTGAAATTGAAAATATTGTTTAAAAATTGATTTTTTGTAAAAAAAAAAAATGTAATTTGAAGTAAGATAAGAGTTTTGGATAACATTTTCTTGAACTTCTGAAGGGAAGTTATTTTCCTTAATTTTTTGGAAAATAAGTTTATTTGAAAACATTTTCCAAAACTCTTGTCCCAATAAAAATGAGAAAATTGGAAAACATTTTGTTTCATACCAAACACAATCAAAGATAATTGTGTCTCCTTCTTAACATGACCTTTGTAAACAAATATTTAGAGGATATATACTTCAGGTTAATACTCTGATCTTTAGAGGATATATACTTGTATGAGCTTGGTATTTTCATGATGAACGGGGCTGGTTTCTGTTCTGATTGCTCTAATAATTTCTCCATACAATGTGGCTGATTCTTCCATTTTGATGTCGAGTTTTGATAACAACCTTCGTAACCAATAATTTCAAAGCATGCAGCAGACATACTTTTATATGCAGCTTCTGTAGATAATTTTGATGTTTGAGGTTGTTTTCTGCACTTCCAAGTGATCATACACGAGCTGAGGATCATGCACCAACCTATAGTGGACCGTCTTGAGTTAGGGCATACACACCAATCTGCATCAGTGCATCCTACTATGACCAGAAATGAAGATGATGGGAATAACAGACATCGATTTACAGTACGTCTTATGTATCTAATAACTCTGAGTAAAGTTGTCCGGTGTATCTTGTAATGCTCGGAAACAAATTGACTTAACATCTGTACTGCATAAGAAATAACAGGATGGCTCATAGTAAGATATATAAGTGACCAAGGTCTGATCGACAAATATCTCTCCTTCCTCTTTTTTTTATTTGCTTCAATTGGAGTATGGACCTTCTTATGAACCATAAGATTAGCTAACCGAACTATATCTTTTGCATACTACTGTTGATTCAGTCGTATGACTTCTTCTCCGTAACATACCTTCAACCCCCAAAAAATATTTGTTAGCTTTCTTAGGTCATTTATCTTGACCGAGGAGTGTAGCAGATTTTTCAACTGAGAGGTTCAAACTTCATCATTTCCTCTAATAATCATATCATCAACATAAAGGAGAAAAATAGAAATACTTTTGGTAGAGTGACGTATAACTAATGAATAATCTGAGCTGTTCAGAGTAAAATCGGCACCTAGGATTGTAGTGCAAACTTTTCAAACCAAGTGTGTGGAGCATGTTTTAATCCATACATATATTTATTAAGAAAACACACCTTATTTAGATTTAAAAATTTGTAACCTGGTGGTTTATTCATGTTGATAACTTCTTACAAGTCTCCATGCAAGAAAGCATTCTTGATGTCCATTTGATGTAACTTCAAACTTCTAAAGCTATCAATATACATATTGTCGTCATCTTAGCTGCTTTGTCCTTGAGCTGCCAATCTTGTCTTGTATCAATCTAGGTATTCGTCAGCTTTTATCTTGATAGAGTACACCCATCTACTTCCAATAATTGTTGCATTTGTTGGTGTTGGAATTAATGCGTCCACACCTTTATGTATAGCCTTTCAATAGTCTTTTTAAGTCTTTCAAGAAGTCCTTTAGGAGTTAGTAATACATGTATCTAATAAATTGTGATACATGTATCGAGTTATTTGTGCAAGAACTTTGATTTTACATTTCATTAGTATAGATAAAGATGTAATAGATGACTATAATAATCTTAAGCTGACTTAAGTAGCCTATATTAAACTTGAGTATTCTCTAAAGAAAGCATTCCCCTTCTATATTTCCTACAATTGGTATCAAGAGCAGGTTTTCGTTCTTAATCTAGGGTTAGGTGAAGGAAAAACTATGACATCCAAAACATATGAATGTGTTGATTCTTTGGTTGTACTCCATTTTTTGATGGAAATGATTTTGAATATTGGAGGATAAGAATGAGAACACATTTGACAGTTGAAGATTTGTGGGCTACTGTTGT
The DNA here is from genome assembly GCA_027704765.1 of Solanum habrochaites. Taxonomy (NCBI): domain Eukaryota; kingdom Viridiplantae; phylum Streptophyta; class Magnoliopsida; order Solanales; family Solanaceae; genus Solanum; species Solanum habrochaites. Next base: position 31,353,306 of record JAKWJA010002498.1, on the reverse strand, counting down.
AAATGGCTATGAAGAGACAAAAATGATGGTGAATTTTTAGTAGTAGAGATAAAAAATCTTGAGGCTAAATATCGTCAAAATGCAAAATCCTTGAGCAAATTCCAAATGGGAGTCTCAAGAACATATTTTTATAAAAATTTTACTTGAGAGACTGCAAAGGAAGTTTGGAGTCTCTAGAAACAGAGGTTTATGGTGACGAAAAGATACATACTATAAATAATCAAACATTTAGTAGAGAATTCAAAACTTGAAGATGATAGAATCTAAAAAAAATATTGAATACTGAACAAGTGTCATGAATATTGTTCATGAAATGAGAAATCAAGGTAACCAACAAGTTGTGGAAAAGATTCTAGTTCGTGTCACAGAGAAATATGAGTATATTGTTGTTATCACGGAGGAGACGAGATACTTTCTATGATTTTCGTCAAAGATCTTGTTGGATCATTTCGTGCACAAAAGAATAGAAAATATTTTTGTGAAGATCAACCAAAAGAGACAACTTTCCAGTCCGAAACAAATGAGACTTCTCAAAATTTCTCAAAATATCAACAAAAGAAGAATTGCAATCCAAAAAAAAAAGCGGGATCGTGATGATTCTTCTAAGAAGGTTGAAGAAAAATGTGAGAAAAGTGCTAGTCTTTTTTGTAAAATTTGAAAAAGGAACTAATCACAATGAAAAAATGTTGACACAAAAGCAAGACCAATGTGATTTTTGCAAAAAGTTTTGCCACATTGAGATGGATTGTTGGCACAAGAAACGGGAGCAAGTATTTATTTTCTCTCCAAAAGTAGAAGGAAGAAAGGGAAGAAAACATTTTCTTTGCTTCATAATCTGATGTTTCAGAAAAAACCAATGATTAGTATATTGATTTCGTTTATAGAAATAATATGACATGATATGAATAAACTTTTCTCCCAAATAATAGTAGTGTCACTACTAAAGTGATGAGGAATGGAGTCTTAGTTGATGCAAAATGTAAATGCACCATTTCAATCAACATAAAAGGGAGTTGTAAGTAAATTGATGATGTGCTTTATGTTCCTGACTTGGAAGAAAAAATTCTTAGTATTGGTCAATTCATAGAAAATGGTTATTCTCTTGTGTTTAGAGATAACTATTGAAAGATTTATGATAAAATTGATTCAAGTCATTGTTGAAGTAGAGATGATAAAAACAGAAATTCCTTTATAATTTTATTATAATACATTAAAAATGAAGTTGTAGATGATAAATGGTTTTGGCACAAAAGATTTTGTCACTTGAATTTTCATGGTTCGAAGCTTCTCTAGCAGAAAGACATGGTGCAAGGCCTTCCTGAATTAAAGACTAAGATTAAGGTAGAGAATACTTCGATTTTAGATGTGTCAAAATAAAGAAGAGGACGAGGAAGAGGAAGGTGTCCACAAAGGGGAGAAATATTAGATCATGATGATGAATAACCACCTCCAATAGGAAGAAAATTCATCAGTGAAATTTATCAAAGGTGCAACTTTGCCGATGTTGAGCCAGATAATTATTAGGAGGTAATAATAAAACATGATGTTTCACAGAAAGCCTTGACATAAAAAATTTGTATGATTGAGAAAGATAATACTTGGGATTGTGTGACTATACCTAAAGAAATAGAAGTTATAAGTCTAAAATTGATTTACAAAACCAAACTAAATCAAACAGGAGAGATTCAAAGGTACAACAGAAAGGCAAAATTCGGTTGCAATTTTTCTCAGACAACATAACAACTTGTTGACATTTTCACCAAAACATTTCCATGAAAAAGGTTTTGGTATCTTCGAGAAGGCATTGGAGTTGTCAAGAAAATGCATTAAGGGGAAGTTTTGGAGTTAATGTATTTACACCTTGATTTTTAGTCTTCAAATATTGTCTTTTAGTTTTTCAAGAAGTCTTTTAGTAGTTTGTAATACATGCATGTAATAAATTGTGATATAAGTATCTTGTTATTTGTGCAATACTTTTGATTTTACATTTTATTAGTATAAATAGAGATGTAATTAATGATTATAATCATCTCAAGCGGTCTTTAGTAGCCTATATAAAACTGAACATTCTCAAAATAAAGCATCCTCCTTCTATATTTCCTATAGTTGGTGTATCCACCATAACCCATGTATCGTTTTCCTCAAGGGCAACTAATTCTTCATGCATTGCATCTTCCCAACATTTTATTTACCACTAGCCTTCATGTAAGAATTTGACACAGCTATAGAATTTAAGGTTGTTATTATGGCATAAGATCGCCCTGTTGAGTATCCATATTGACCTGGAGGAGGAGCATGACAAGAAGATCGTATAATGGGATCAATTATATTTTCATGTGTAGGAGAAGGTTTCTAATTAAGGTTTAATGAAGAATTATAAATGGTAGTTTGATGAGGTAAAGGATTAGTATTTACTGAAGTAGTATCATTATTAAAAAGGATCAAAGTCATAAGTAGCATCTGTCGTGGCGGTGGACATGTTCAATGATGGACCAACGACTAGGTGGCTATGAGAAGAAGAATAATGAGTAGAACTTTTTTTCAAGAAAGATATAGTAGAAAATTGTAAGTCTTTGTTATTATAAGTAAAAGAATTCTTAAAGAAGATAACTTGTCAAAAAATTCTCAATAAATGACGAGTTTAATTCAAATACAAATACGCCTTTCAAATACCATTGTATTCATGATCTAGAATAATAAAAAAGCAAACACCACCAAAGACCTTAAGATGTGAATAGTTGGGCAACCTTTTGAAAGAAGAAGCTATGGACAATTTTATTTCATACTCGAGGATGATTGTCCATTTATAAGATAAATAGATGCTTGGTTTGTGTCAACCCAAAATATTTTTGAAACATGTGAAGTATTAAGAAGAGCTAAAGTAGTTTAAACAATATTTCTATTCATACGTTCCACCACACCGTTTGTTATGGTGTACAAGCACAAGAACACTGATGAACAATTCCTTTATCTTGAAAAAATTAGTGAGATTTGAATTGACATACTCTCCTTCCGAATTTGAACGAAAAATGTTGATTTTTTTTTTTTCAAATTGGATTTCTACAAGGTTATAAATTTTCAGACAATGTCTGGTATCACAAAATTATTTGTGATCAATAAACAAGATGAAATACTTGTACCCCAAAAGATATACAATTGGAGAAGGTCCCCAAATTTCAATATGAATTAAATCAAAAAGAAAACCCATGTATTGTATTATTGAAAAGGACTCTTTGATTTTGTACAATTTTCACAAGGTAATTTAGAGGGAAAAGTCAATGAGTGTTTACTCAACAAATTACACTATTTCAACATATATTTAAACGAGAAGTGTGTGGATGACTTAAAAGTAGATATCACAAGTTCCCTATTTTATTTGAAAACAAAATATCTTTATTTGAAGCTGAAAGAAAACATTGATGAAGTATGGTTTCCCGAGATTGAAGAAGAAATAGCCTACCTTGCATCCCCTGGCCATCGTTCCCTTGTCAATATGTTCTAAATAACACAACCATTAGGAGAAAAGATGACCAAAAAATTTTATACTACAAGTAGTCCAAAAGATAAGAGATTCACACTATGTTTTGGTACACAAATATCTCTTGAAAATTGTTTAATGGAGCCATACCTTATGCAGATAAATCATAGCCATTTGCTGTAACAATTTTATGTCTAGAGTATCGCTTAGATAGATCAGAGAAAAGTTATTGATTTCCTGTCATATGGCTAGATGCAGCAGAATCAATATGTCATATCATTGAATCTAAAATTTTAGTCTTACTTGGGTACATAGAAGTCATAGCTAAAGGGATTGCATTAGGAAGAGCAGCCACCAACAATTCTTGTATCATCTTGTAGATATCATTGCGATCAAGAAATATTGGTATTTTATGTGCCTTTAGGCATTGTGTTTCCTGTGTACCAACATCCCTTGCTATCTCTTCTAAGTTTATAAGGATTTGAGAGTTTTTCAGGACCAAATTTCTTGGGACATTCCAGAATAATATGACCATCCTTCTTACAATAGTTGAAATAATTCTGCTTTTTTGAATGAGAAATAACATGCCTTTTCCTTGTATGATTGCATTGAATAGGCTTGTTGGAGTTGCCTGAGAAAGATGATTCTCTGTATGCAGCTATGGCAATTTCCATGGTAAGGGAGTTCTCCATAGAAGCTTGAGAACTTAATCGAGTATCTTCTAGGACTTCACAAACAACCACATGCAAAGCTGGTAGTTTTTCTTAATAATATTATTAGCACGCAAATACTTTGACTCAGGCCTGAGTTTCATTAGAAATTGTACTATCCTTGTTCTCTTCTTTGTAGCTATGAAGTCCTTCTAAGTTCAATCCATCCACAGGGATGCAGGCAGCAAAAACCTGATCTTGCTCTAACCATAATGTACGTAATACAAAATAAAAAGAACAAACATTTTTCTCACCTTGTGTAGATTCCGCAGGTAGTCATTTTAATTCGAATTCTCTAGCCAGATATTTTTGGTTACGGAGTGTATGTAGATTACTCAACATTTCTGATGCTTTCTCAAACAATGTCAGTTCCGTAGCTATATCTACAAAGACAGATTTGACTAGCCATGTGATATTATTTCCATTGTCAGCATCCCAAGCTTTTTTTTTCTTTACCTTCTGCGGGTACCTCCTTTGATCAATCCATAATTCCAAGGAGGCCCTTGCCTTTAATGAAAGGTTTGAAATGAAACTCCACAATCGAAAAGTTATGCCCATTATTTATCGAAAAAAACAAAGGCTCTTGATACTAAGTTGAATAATGATGGAAACATAAAACTTAAAATGAAAGAATTGTAATATATTTTCTTGATAAAACTGTAGGATTAACAAGATATATATACAAGGATTAATAGTCATAATCGTCTGCTAATTTTAAGCAAGTGATTGTTAGCCATAATGGTAGATCCGTGATTTGGGGAGATCTCTTATTTGAGGTTGATGTGGGGCTGATAAATAAGGTAAAGTCAACATTCTCCAAACTTTTGGCCATGTCCACCGTCCAATATAGAAGAATTTACTAAAACATCTCGAAAAATTGAATCATCAGGATTCCTACAATAATCTTGTCACGTGTAATAATTTTCTTGATCTTTCATGAGTTATCCAAATCAATTTTTGGGGAAGGTTATAAGTCCCTTATCTCCAGTAGTTGTCAATTCACTACATGGGAAGTTGGGAGTAGTTAAAGAAAAGTATATTCATAGAAGAATGTTGGACTGATAAACGGTTGGATGTCAGAGAAGGAATATCACAAGCATGAGTTTTATTTGAGGTGCTTAAACATCTGGACAAATGCAAAATCTCTCCCTTCGTCATTTTCATACTTATTGAATCTAGAAAGTCTGGTGGTTTATGTGTCCAAGGATATTATTCACTGTCACGACCAGAGTCTATACCCTGGACGTTGCTGGCATTCAAGAACCATTGTTGGTCCCAAGAGAACCCTCATCCTGTCTTACTACAAGCGTAAGATTATCTTAAGAATACAAAAGCTTAAAACTGCATAAATTCAATAAAGTCAGCTTTAAGAAATTCTGATGAAATACTGAATAGATAACTTTAAATAAAAATAATATATTCAACTTGCCGTAAAATATGAAACTTATGTCTTTAAAATATTTAATAACATAAATGAATAATACAGTCTTTTCAACTATACTGACTATCTGTAATGCCTCTAATTGATAATGATGGAAGTCTCGACAAGACCCACAACATCCCGACTAAATTAAAAAGCAAATAAAAAACCCTGGAAACAAGGAGGCTCACCATGGCTAACTTGAACTCTCGGATGTGTCAACGAAACTCCTATTGATGATCTTGAATACTTGTGTCTGCATCATGAGAAGATGTAGGACAAATGGCTCTGTACGTGGAACGTACGAGCATGTTAGAGGATTCTAAAACATAGCATAAGCTTGAAACATAATAAAAGGAAACATTCTTATCTTTTCTAAGGTCACTCAAATCAACTCAAGAATAAGATACTCAACTCAAATATATGAGAGGCGCTCAACTCGAAGATATGAAAGACACTAACTCAAGATACTAAACTATAAATACTGAACTCGTGATAATCCAATAATTAGAGATGCTATATATGAAAAACTTTATAAAACAGTAAAAACAACTTAGTTCGTTAAAGAAAATACAATTACAAACTCAACTTTACTTATATAAGAAAGTAGTATAATTACTATGGAAGTTTCTCTAACCGACAAACACAACTATGAGCCTAAGTGATGCTACAAGGTTTTACTTCACGCGTCCAAAGACCATCCTATACCTTTCCATCGGCATATGACCTTACTTAACTTAGTGGATCCACTAGCTTAACTTATGTGATCATCTAAAAAGTATAACCCATTAATACCAATGATGGCTACATGGTGTCTATGAAGACTATTTAATATGAACTCGCATCCCCATTTTGTTGATCAATACTACTCCCAGAATATACTTAGTTCATATGTGTTTAAAACAAACTTCTTTCTTTAGGTTGAGATAATTACTCAACACTTAACTTACAAGCTCTCTTAGAATTGATGGTCCCTTTTCTTGCTCAAAAATCTGTTGGGAAATCTCAGTTTCCTTTTTATCTCAAATGTCAAAATATTTATAAATTTTTAGGGAATACTCAGTTCTCTATAACTTTGTGAAATGAAATCAACCGTTCACGCTTAGATTTTCTTGAACTCTTAGTGTTATAATAAAGTCCACATATTTGTAAAAGACTTCATAAAATATGGTTCATGCCGAATTATAGGCATGCACAACTCAATGCAAGGTTTTTAATAACAATAGATAGAACTTAAGAATTTCAATTATACTATTGTTTTCAAGAATGCTCAACTCAAAGGGTTCATGCAGAATTTTGAGCATGAATTACTTTACTCAAGGACTCAAAGATACTTCACATATCAAGACTATTCGGCTTATAATGTTCATGTGAAGTTATGAACATGAACAATTCAACTCAAAGACTTCCTGATAAACACGAATAGTCCCATGATTAGAATTATAATCTCAAAGGGAATAAGGAACTCAATTCTAAAGACTTGGAACTTCAAGATACTACTTCTCTAAAAGATTCCCAAATTACACAACTCGACTTGATGGTCTACATAATAATATGCAACTCATGAATACAACTCTTCTCTTTCTCTAAGTTACTTTCTCATAACTATGTTCAAATCGATAGTTTACCTCAAAGAGTTAACAATTGAACTCAAAAGCTTTCTTGAATTGTACTTTTAACTCTCTATTGAATGTGAATCATGAATTCAAGAGTTATGGTTAATGATATGAAAGATCTCATGATAATGAAGTAGACTCATGAATACTTTCTCATCATTCTCATACTCACTTGCTCGACTCATGAAACAAATAATATATTCACATAAAAGAGAACCCTAGGCCCACCTACGTGACGCCACCACAAGAATGAATTTCCTTTTAAATTTATTTATTTGCAAAACTAGTCTTCCTCTTTCGTGAAACGATGTGACTTTATGAAAACTTGTGAATTTTATAAAGAGTTGCGACTTTTATCAAAAGTTGTGACAGTTAAGAAAAATTGTGAGTTTAATGAAGAGTGTAACTTTTAAAAATTTGTCACTTTTATGAAAGTTGCGACTTTACTGAAGAGTTGTGACTTTAATGAAGAGTTTCAACTTTTTGAAAGGTTGTGAACTTTCTGAAAGGTTGCAATTTTACAAATAGTTGTAACCATTCTGATAAGGCACAATAAACAGTTGTTCAAAGCACCCTTCTTGTCTATAAATAGAGAGATTCTCTCTCATTTTAAAATTACAAAAATTCTGATCTTCTTCTTCTACTTCCGCAAAATTAAATATTCGTGTATGTTGCTCCAGTTGGGTGAATTACTTACACCATTGTTTTATAAGTTGGTGAATAAAAGCGTTTTATCCTTAGTGGATGTAATTCTTTAAACCTCTCGTGATAGGAATTATTTTTAAGTGGACATTGTGTATTCAGTAGATTCATTTTTTTTTCTATTTCATTCTATTTAATATATTTTGGTATATTTTCTTACACTAATTAATTTATGTTTATGATATTTATTGTTTCTATTGAATATATGTTTTTAAATCTATTTTTATGTTTATGCAAAGCTATTGTCTCCGGTTTTATTGAATATATACGTATATAGTATGTATATTCGTTATGCGGAAATAAATTATTGGACTTACTTCCAAGAATTCTCACTTATAATATGTACAACTTAAAATGTTTCTTTGTATTACATAAAGTCTTTCTATATGTATTCTTATTTTCTTGTTTATTTTTCATTTAATGTTTATTAAAGAAACAACGATTTATTATTTTATAAATTATTCATTCATTAGAGATTCTTGAGTTATGAGGTAATGACAAATAATCTAATTAATGTTGGCATATTTCTCAAATGATTCAAATGGACTTTCACAATTTGTTCGAAAAAACTCTTATGACCGAAATCTTAGCTCTACCTTGAATGTGAATTTATGAATTCAAGGTTATGATTAGTGGTAGAAAATATATATTGATGTTTAGGAGTATTTTTTAGATAGATAATCATGAGAAACGGTTGAAAAACACCGTCCGCTGAGTAAGTCTACGACGTGGAGATGGTTTAAAATGTTTTTCAAAATAATTTTTTAAATAGTGGAGTCTGCATTGTGGAGAGAAAATATACACATCGAAGGCAACAAACCCAACACTATGGAAGCTTACATAACTGAAGGAATCATCTTCTTGAAGAACTTGAAGGAAAATCCTAAAAGATGAACTTAGCCTTAGCGCTTGTTGATTTTCGTGAGGACAAAATCTTTGGAGTGAATGAGAGGTTTTGATTTGTAATAACACTTTATATAAGTTTAGGGAAATTCAGATGACCTTCTAAAGGTTTTTAGGACTAAAGTACCGCTAAAGAATCAATTAAAACGAGTTGGGAGTCGAGCCATCGCGAAGCTGCTTTCAGGTTTGCGCACCATTAGTAAATCACTCATAACAATTTACTAAGAGAGCGGAATTGAACAAACTCGGTGGCGTTGGAAAGAGGATTAAAAGGTATTTAATAAAATATCTTACGGGGCTCCTAAGTCTTTCTGTAGTAAAAGTAATGGTCATTTAAAGTTTACCCAAAATTCAAGAAAACTTAGGAATGACTTGAATGTTTTTCGCTTTTGCTCTCCTTTGAACTTAAGGTGTTATCTCTAATGACCTTACCAATCAATAAATTTTAACTTCTAACAAAAATATCACTCACTACAAAGGACAATTCGAATCTTGGCCCAAAATTAATTTTCGTGGGGTGTTACGTTCATCATGACAAATTGTTCCTTCTTTCGGCAATTGTTGGAGAACTTACCAAGGAGTTATCCATTCTGGTTTGCAACTTAGAAGAGGAATTAATTAGTGGAGAAAACTAGCAAAACAAACTTTATAGCAGTAGACTTGCTGAAAAACACAGGTGGTGAATAAAATATCAAAAAGTTTAATATAACCTAGTATCTGCTGACAGGCAAATCTAGGACATGCGAGAATTGATTATTATTTTGTCTTAGAATTAAATGTGGTATAAGTGGACACAAAGTTTGAAATTGAGTATACTATATCATCTCAACTGTTTCTATTTGAAAGACACGTAGGAATCTTTTCCCATGCACGAGGAATTAGAAACATATCAGAGATCCTAAACAGTATTGCTTCATTATTGTCAATCACACTTTGCAGAAGCCGTCAACTTAAAGATTTAGTCCTAGTAATTAAGTAATATGATGCAGGTATGATGGGAGTCGACAAGCTTGGGGTAAGCGTCTACAAGTGAGTTTGTACGTGAAATGGGATCGTTTTTTAGGTCATGTCATGTCCTTATTTCCAAGAATTTATTGTGAGTAAAGCGATTTCGGGAGAATAACCATTAAAATTTTGCATTTTGTGACATCTTTATATTTACTCAAAATCTCCACAAAATCTTCTTGCTACATTTTTCTGCAATCACTAGCCCATAAAATAGTAAACTGGACACCGTATTTTTTATGTTAATATGCATATTTTACTAGGTGAACCATGAAGAACTACAATCACTAATGTTTAAATAAATGCATTAACACCTTGATATTTAGTATTTCAATATTGTCTCTTAGTTTCTCAAGAAGTCTTTTAGGATTCTCTAATATATGTATCTAGTAATTTGTGATAAATGCATCTAGTTAATTCTGTAAAAATTTTATTTTCTATTTTGAGTAGCATAAATAGTGAGGTAGTTGATGATTGTAATAATCTATAGTAGAATTAAGTAACCTATATAAAACATGAACATTCTCTATAATAGTATTCTCCTTCCATGTTTCCTACAAATTGGTATCAGAGCATGTTTCATTCTTAATCAGGGGTTAGGTGAAGAAAAAATATGGTATCCAAAACAAATGAAGGTGTGAATTCTTCAATTTTTCTTACTCCTTTTATTGATGGAACTGATTTTTAATACTGGAAGATAAGAATGAACTCATTTGAATGCTGAATGTTTGTGGAATTTTGTTTCAAATGGCTTTGAAGATCCAGACAGCCATGGTGAACATACATCAGCAGAGATGCAAAATCTTGAGACTAAGTATCGTCAACATGCAAAAGCCTAGTGCTAAATTCAAATGGGAGATTAAAGAGCATATTTTGTTCAAAAAATTGCTACTTGTGAGACTGCAAAAGAAGTTGGGATTCTATGGAATCTTAGGTGTATGGTGAAGAAAAGGTACACACTATAAATCTTAAAACTCTTACAAGAGAGTTTCAAAATTTGAAGATGATAGAATATGAAAAAAAAATGAATATTGCATAAGGGTCATGAATATTGTAAATGAAATGATAATTCATGCTGAGACAATTTTCGACCAACAAGTTGTGGAAACGATTCTATTAGTGTTACAGAAAAATATTAGTACATTGTTGCTATCACTAAGGAGACAAGATCTTTCAAAGCTTTCCATTGAAGAGCTAGTTGGATCTTTTCGTGCACACGAGAAAGTAAGATTTTTTCGTGCAGATAAACCAAAGTGACAACGTTCTAGTCTAGAAAATAATGAGATTTCTCAAAAGTTCTCAAAAGATCAACAAAAGAAGAATTACAATCCAAAAAAAAAAAAAGCAGGGTGATGATGGTTCTTCCAACAAGGTTGAAGAAAAAGGTGAGAAAAACTCTAGTCTTTGTTGTAAAATTTAGCAAAAGAGCTAATCAGAATGCATAAAAATGTTGGTACAAAGGCAAGCCCTAATGTAACTTTTGTAAAACATTTGTCCACATTGATAATGATTATTGGCACAAACAACTGGATCAAAGAAATTTTTGTAAAGAACAGCAGGATGAAATGGAAGAAAATAATTTATTTGCTTCTTCATGTGACCTTTCAGGAAAAACGAATGAAAGGTATATTGATAGAGGTTGTAGCAATCACATGATTAGAGATGAAAAAACTTTCATCTTAGTTAATGGTATCATCACTACTTAAGTGAGAATGGGTAATAGATCCTTAGTTGATGCAAAAGGTAAAGGTACCATTTCAATCAACATAAAAAGGAGGGGTAAATAAATTTATAATGTGTGTTATGTTCCTAAATTTGAAGAAACTTTGCTTAGTGTTGGTCAATTCATGGAAAATGGTAATTCTCTTGTGTTTAGAGATAATTATTGTAATATTTATGATAATATTAAGTTAAATAAAGTCATTGTTGAAGTAAAGATGATAAAAAAAAAAAAAAAGCTTTCCTTTGAAATTTTATTACAATACATTAAAAATGAAATTGTAGATGATTCATCACTTTGGCACCAAGAATTTGTCACTTGAATTTTCATGGTATGAAACTTCTCAAGAAAGGAAATGTTGTAAGGCATTCCTGAGATACATACTAAGGTGGATCCGAGTGAAAGTTGTATAAATGAAAAGAAACATAGAATGTTTTTCCAAAAGGGTGTCTTGGAGAGAAAGTGTATTTTTGGAACTAATCCATACTGACACTTGCAGACCAATGAAGACTCTATCTCTTGGAAGTCAAAGGTATTTTCTAATATCTATTGATGATTTCTCAAGAATGACTTGGGTTTATTTCTTGAAAGAAAGACAGAAGCATTTGCTACATTCAAGAAATTTAAAGCCCTTGTTGAGAAATAAAAAGGTTGCGGTATCAAATCCATTCGCAGTGATAGAGGAGGTAAATACACAAGTAAAAAATTTGAAGAAAATTGCAAAAATGAAGGCATTCAGAAGAAACTTTCATCAGGGTAAACTCCTCAACAAAATGGTGTATTTGAAAGAAGAAATAAAAAATTGTTTAAATGGCTAGAACTATGATGAATGATGGGGCTGCCAAAATATTATTGGGCAGATGCAGTGCATATAACAGTGTACATCCTTAGCAGGTGCCCGACAAAGGCATTAAAGGACAATACACCAGTTCAAGTTTGGAATGAATTGGAACCTTCTGTAAGACATTTTAAAATTTTTGGGTGTATTTTTTATGCTCATGTACCTGCTGAGTAAAGAACAAAAATTGATGAAAAAAGTAAAAATGTATATTTCTTAGTTATAATGATGTGACAAAAGGATATAGGCTTCTCGATGTCAAAACTAACAAAGTTATTGTTAGTAGAGATGTATTTTTTGCTGAAAAAACAACATGGAGTCGGAAGGATAAAAAGATATAGAATATTGTCATCATATCTTTAAATTAAGAAGTGGATGAGAAAGGGGAAGATTTTTGTTAATACTAACAATAGATGGGAGGAAACCAGATTTTTCTTCTTCAATTGTTTCCTTCAACAATGAAGATGGTTTATGTTTATTTCTACAGAAATATCTAAGATATGACTGATATGATTACTTTTGTTAGTTTAACTTATGTAGCGAAAAACATAAGACAAAAAGCGCAAGTTTAGAGTTTCCCTCGACCAAACATAAAAAGGATGCATAAATTGCTCAAGAAGAGCGTCCTATGCTAAATGCAGGTAGTTGTTCAGATGAATATGAATTTCTATCTAAGGGCCATTCCGAATAGTTATGCAGACAACAACTCATGTTTCAATTATGCAGAAAAAAGGAAACAAAGACTTGAATGAATTCACTCTTAAAAAATTAGTTGTCTTAAGTTAATACGTCTCTCTTCAATTTAGAAATCACACTCCTCTATTCAAACATTCCCTAATACTTTGTAATATTATTTTTTTATAGATATCTTATATACTTAACTCTATTGAACGGAATCCATCAACATAAAGATTCAGACCTCATGATTAAGGGTGTCCTTAATTAGGTCATGTTAGGTCCTTATTTCCAAGAATACAATGTAAGTACATCAATTTATTACACTAAGCTCCTTTGTAATGAGGAGCATACATAAGAAAGGTTACATCAAAACTACTAAAAAAATACATGAACTTAAAATAACACTATAATTATAGGGAATGAAACACAAGTACAAAAAGGTAATTGCGTAGACTAATTTGGGAACTTCAAGAATTCTAATTTCATAATAAGGTATTCAACTATTACAATTATATGAAAGAGTAATACTAAACCAAAGACTATGATAGCATATATTTTATTTTTTGTCCTAAATTGTTGGACCATTCTACTAAGAGCTAACCTGAGAAAGCAGTTTGAACACTAGAGTCGCAGATCTAGGATCCCAATAAAGCCCTTCATCACCCTCCCCCAATCTGCAACCCTTGAACAATTCGATGGACCAAAGAGAAAAATTGTCATTGAACAACATCCTGAACCAAACACTTCCAACTTCATACTTTTTAGGGATATTTTTCTCAGTGACATCTGATATGTCAATACAAACCTTGCAGCCATTATCCAACTTTTGGCCACGTCCAAAATCCAGTAATGAAGGATGAACTCAAACATCTCAAAAAAGGGAATCATCAGCATTCCTACAACAATCTCATCATGACTAAGCTCTTTCTTGATCTGCCATGGGTTTTTCAGATTGATTCTTGGCAGGGTATAAGTTCCTTATCTCCAAAAGTTCTCGAGTCACCTCATATGGAGTGTTATTAATTTTACAAAGTTTCTTCTTCAGCTTTTTAGGGAAAGAAATAGTAAAAAAAACATTGTTTTCATGGTAAACAAAGGCCTATTATCAGACATGAAGAAGGTGAGGATAAAAAGAGAGTGGCACAACACCATATAAAGACATAAGTAGGTTTTTTAATCCATTTTGAGCGGGAATCATAAAAAATATATTACTATTTTAAAATTTTATACATATTTCTTATGGGATTTTCAGAGAAGATTTGTAATATAGGATACATATGTCATTTGACATTTAAATTAGGGATAATAATTCCGATATTGTTATCTTACCTAAAGTGTTGACAAAAATAATAGTTTAACTAGTATTCATCGACGGTGTAGAAATTTTTACACGGTAAAGTAACTAAATGGGATAATCTCAACCTTTTTGGTCCAAATTCTTGAATAATTTACACAATTGTCAATCAATCATTTCTTGCAAATAGAAGTACATTAAATCAGACAAATATTTGAGAAAATAATTTTGACCTCTTGTCCAAAATACAAGCCTAATTTATGAATAACGAACAACAAAAAATAATTCAAAAATTAACTTTGATAAATAAGGATACTAATATAGCCCAATTTCATCATCAACACTAAATCCGCAATCGATGGATAGAAATAATAATCATTACACAACTTCCTAAAAGTATTTTTTTATTTTTCATACTTCTTAATATAATTTTCTCTTTTATATCAAAAAATTCAATAGACACCCCATTTCCATTCACCAAACTTCTTCCTAACTTCAAATTCTAAAATGGAAGAATGTACACAAATGTTGCTGAAAATGGAATCGACAAATTTTCAACAGTACACAGTTCTTATTGGGTATTCTTTTTCATGATGCATCTTGTGATATTCAGATTGAATATTAGGGGAGGGATATCTCTATTAGATCTTGAGTCTTTAACCGTGATGTGTTCTAAACTTTGCAGACTTCTTCTTCAGGGTTTGATGGCATGAAAACGAAGAGAGTTTATATTTGCAGGCCATTATTTTGATAAACATCTATTTATGTCATTTTTCCATTTTTTATTTGTCTAATTTAAGAAAATAGATAGTCTTTTAGATTTTGTCCTTGTGTGAAAATTTTCCAAAATATAACGCTTGAGTAATTATCCTCCATGATATAATGTTTACTCATATATTTTTCAACCTTAGATACAACATAATAGGCTCATGTTTGATGTTTGTAATAACTTATATAATTATAGATCATAGTTGGACGTTTCTCATACGATTATCAGCTTTCTCAAAAGGATTATGTAGAATGTTGATCAAAAGGTACATACACCAACAAACGATTCGTATTTTAAAAGAAGGTTACTTATTAGAGAAAAGACTCAAATATATCATCGAACTTCAAAATATTACACATGGTGTCCGTCCCCCATATATAATGGTCTTTATTTTTGTTCCCTATAAGAAAATACTTAAAAGAATGGCATTTCATGTTAGAGGGGTTCCGAGATTGTCCAGACGCCAAAAGATGTGATGTTAATAGTCTACACTAGTGAAAGTATTAGCAACTTCTTTCATGCTAATTCAATGATATATAGGTCACATATATATAAATCTATGTTGTTGAATGCTCTCCTCCCAACACCTTCCAGTATATAAATAAATAAATATATGTGTGTGTATATATATATATATATATATATATATATATATATATAATATATATATATATATATAGTGTCCCCAAAATAAAGATTTCCTTTTAATTTATTTATTTTCAATAATTAGGATTCACCTTTCATGGAATATTGTGACTTTTAGAAACTATGCGACTTTTATGATAAGTTGTGACTTATGTGAATAGTTGAGAGTTTTATGACAAATTATGACTTTTCTGTAAACGTATGATCTTTATGAAAAGTTGTGACCTTTTCGAAGGGTCATAACTTTTCAAAAAAGTTGTGACATTTTTTATAAGACATAGTAAACATTTGTTCACAGTACCCTTTTTGTCTATAAATTACTGGATTTACTCTCATAATAAAACATCGATGATTCTTAAGTACTTCTTTTTCTTCTGCACAATTAAATATTCGTGTATATGCTCCTATTGTGTGGTTCAGTACACCATAGTTTATTTATCAATACATTAGTGAATAGAATCACTATATATTAGAGAGAATCTATTCATTCAATCCTAGGGTACTAGAGGGAAATAATTTTTATAAAGGGACTTTGTGCATTCACTGAGCTAGTTTTTTTCTTTCTGTTTGATTCTATAATTACACATGATGGTTTTATTTTTCCAGTCACTGTTTTATGCTTATGGTATTAATTGATGTTTTTGTGTACATGTTTATACTTTTTATTTATGTATCTTCAATTTTATTGTTAACTATTTGTTATTATATATTAAATAACACATATAGTAAAAATATTCTTGAAAAATCTATTCTACGATCTTCTGATGACAAAATTCAAATTCGGTATGTAATTGTGATGACATAATGACCTTAAAAACATTATCGCACCTTGAAGTGCGAAGTGAAGCAGGAAAAGAAGACAAAAATTAATAAATATTTACATGGGCTAAACGATGTACCATATGACATATAGAAGAATTTGACTAGAGTGGAGCCTCTATCAATCTTAAATACATAGAAAACTACACAATACGTTAGTTGCTAATATTCAGTTTGAATTATGGACATATTCTTAAGTTTACTGCAAGTTGTAAATACTACAACTACTTTCTGAAAGTAATAGATGTGTTTCTCTACACTACAATTGAAATAGAAATATCATTTCAAATTGAACTTCATCACTCTGGTGTTTATTTTTTTAAAATACTCAAATAAACTGAATAGTTTTGTTCAATATTTTTCCGGTAGAGTATATATAATAAGTTAAATTGTTGTCTAATATGATACATTCTACCTTTAGTTTTTCATTTTAGTAATTACTTATTACACATTTATATGGGGAACTTTAAAAATGGAATATGTAAAGTAAAAGGTAGGGTTAAACTTTCTACATGTTAGAATTATAATATTTCTTCGCTTTTTTAGCATTTTTATATTAATTTATCCATTCACCAATAATTATTTACTTATTAAAAAATTTAATATCTCCGATTGATGTTTGTTTGATTTCTCAAAAATATCAAATAATAAAACTTTTCAGAAACAACACGATAAATTATAAATTAAATAAAGGTGACTGATTGAAAGATAAATCATAAGATGATATAATATCATAAGATGATATAATTGTCATCTTCATTTTCATGATTAGTTTTTGTTACTACGTAATCTTGTATGTACGATAATATAGTGTTTTAGTTTTAATGACTAATAGTTTTGAAGTATAATTTTATAATTAACATAAAAGAGAACCCTAGACCCACCTACATGTCGCCACCACAAGAATTAATTTCCTTTTAAATCTATTTATTTGCAAAACTATCCTTTCTTTTTCATAAAAGATATGACTTTATGAAAAGTTGTGACTTTGATAAATAGTTGTGGCTTTTATCAAAAGTTGTGACATCTAAAAAAAATGTGACATTAATGAAGAGTTGTGACTTTTATGAAAAATTGTTACTATGATGAAAAGTTGCGACTTTAATGAAGAGTTGTGACTTTAATGAAGAGTGACGATTTTATGAAAGGTTGTGAAATTTCCAAAAGGTTGCAACTTTACCAAATAGTTGTAACCTTTCTGATAAGGCACAATAAACAGTCGTTCAAACTATCCTTTGTTGTCTATAAATAGAGAGATTCCCTCTCATTTAAAAACTACAAAAAATATTAAATATTCATGTACTTTGCTCCTTTTGAGTGACTTATTTACACTAATGTTTTATAAGTTGGTGAATAAATCATTTCATCCTAAGTGGATGTAATTCTTTAAACCTCTGGTGATTAGGGGGACATTGTGCATTCAGTGAACTCATATTTTTATTTCTATTTCATTTTATTTTACATATTATTGTATATTAATTACACTCATTAATTTATGTTTATAATATTAATTGTTCCTTTTGAATACATGTTTTAAACTCGGTTTCTCTGTTTCTGCAAAGTTATTGTCTCTGATTATATTGAATATATACGTGTATACTATGTATATTCATTATGCGAAAATAAATTGTTGTACTCAGTTCCAAGAATTCTCACTTATAATCTGTGCAACTAAAATGTTTTTTTTTATTACAAAAAGTCTTTGTATATATATTCTTATTTTCTTGTTTATTTTTCATTTAATGTTTATTAAAGAACCAACGACTCATTATTTTGTGAATATTATTCATTAGAGGTTCTTGAGTTATGCGGTAATGACAAATAATCAAATTCATGTTGAAAGATTCCTCAAATGATTCAAATGGATATGTTCGAAAACACTCTTAAGACCTAACTCTTAGCTCTACCTCAAATGTGAAATATGAATTCAAGGTTACGGTTAGTGGTAGAAAATATATCTTGATGTTTAGGATTTTTTTTTCAATATTTAAGCATGAGATATGGTTGAAAAATATCGTTTGGGGAGTAAGTCGGCGACGCGGAGATGATTTAAAATGTTTGCTCGAAATAATTTTTAAATAGTCGAGTCCGCGACGCTGAGAGAAAATTCACATGAAAGGGGAAAAACCCAACACAATGAAATATTACATACCTGAAGTAATCATCTTCTAGAAGAACTTGAAGGAGAATCCTGAAAGATGAACTTTTCCTTAGCGTTTCTTAATTTCCGTGAGCATAGAATTTTTGGATTGAATGAGAGGGTTTGATATCTAAAAACTGACTTTTTATATGTGTAGGGAAATTTTTTTTCCCTTCTAAGGGTTTTAAGGACTGAAATACCCCTAAATAATTAATTAAAACGATCTGGGAGCCGAGCCATTCCGGTGCTGCTTTCAGGCTTGCGCGCCAGTAAATCATTCATAACATTTTACTGAGAAAGCGGAATTGAACAAACTCGGTGGCGTTGAAAAGAGGACTAAAAAGGGCTTCAATAAAACATCTTATGGGCTCCTAAATCTTTCTGCGCTAAAAGTTATGGTCATTTCAAGTTGACCCAAAATTTAAGAAAACTTAGGAATGACTTGAATGGTTTTCTCTTTTGCTCTCCTTGGAACTTTAGATGTTATATGTAATGACCTTACCACTCACGAAATTTTCAATTCTTACAAAAATCTCACTAACTACGAAGGACGGTTCAAGTATTGGCTCACAAACTTTTTTCCTACGGTGTTACATTCATCATGACAAATCGGTCCTTCTTTTGGCAAGTGTTCTAGAACTTACAAAGGAGTTATCCATTCTTATTGCAAATTAGAAGGGAAATCAATTAGTAGAGAAAACTAGCGAAACAAACTTTGAAGCACTGGACTTGCTGAAAAACACAGGTGGTGAATTACATATCAAAAATTTTACTATAACCTAGTATCTGGTGACTAGCAAAGCTACGACATATGAGAATTGATGATTATTTTTTCTTTGAACTAAATGTGTTATAAGTGGATACAAAGTTAGAAAAACTGAGTTTACTAAATCATCTCAACATTTTCTATTAGGAAGACACGGAGGAATTATTCCCATGCACGATGAATTAGACACATTAAGAAGACCCCAAACAGTATTGCTTCATTAAAGTCAATCACACTTTACAGAATCCATCAACTTATAGATTTAGCCCTAGTGATTAAGTAATATGATGGGAGTCAACAAGCTTGGAGTAAGCGGTACAAGTGAGTTTGTGCGTGAAATGGGGTCCTTTTTTTAGGTCATGTTAGGTCCTTATTTCCATGCATTTGTCGTGAGAATATCAATTTCGTGAGAATAACCATTAAAAATTTGTATTTAATGACATATTTAAATTTACTCAAATCTTCACAGAATCTTCTTGCTACATTTTTTTGAAGTCACTAGCCCATAAAATAGTAAAAGGACACCATCTTTTTGATGTTACTATGCATGTTCTACTAGGTGAACCATGAAGAGCTACAATGATTAGTGTTGGAATTAATGCATTCACACCTTGATGTTTAGTACTTCAATATTGTCTCTTAGTTTTTCAAAAAGTCTTTAAGGATTCTCTAATACATGTATCTAGTAATTTGTGATACATTCATCTAGTTAATTTTGCAAAATTTTTTATTTTCTATTTTGAGTAGTATAAATAGTGATATACTTGATGATTGGAACCTTCTCAAGTGGACTTAAGTATCCTATATAATACTTTAGCATTCTCTAAAGATAATAGTCTTCTTCCATATTTTTGAGAAATTGGTATCAGAGCAGCTGACGTTTTTAATATAGGGTTAGGTGAATAATAAATATGGCATCCAAAACAAATGTTGGTATTGATTCTTCAATTATTTGTACTCCTTTTTTTTATGGAACTGACTTTTAATTACATGAATATAAGAATGAACACATTTGAAAGCTGAAGGTTTGTGGATTATTGTTGCAAATGGCTTTGAAGAGCCATACAACGATGGTGAACATACATCAGCAGAGATGAAAAATCTTGAGGCTAAGAATTGTCAAGATACAAAAGCCTTGTGAAAAATTCAGATTCAAGAGCATATTATCCAAAAAAAATGATACTTGTGGTATTGCAATAGAAGTTTGGGATTCTCTTGAATCTAAGGTGTATGGTAATGAAAAGGTACACACTATAAATCTTAAAACTCTTAGAAGAGAGTTTAAAGATTTGAAGATGATAGAATCTGGAAAAAAAATTGCATAAGAGTCATGAATATTGTAAATGAAATGATAAATCATGGTGATACAATTTCCGATCATCAAAATATGGAAACGATTCTATTAGGTTACAAAAAAAATATGAGTACATTGTTTCTATCACTGAGGAGACAAAAGAAATTTCAAAGGTGGATACCAGATTTGTTTCTTAAATTGATTTCTTCAACGATGAGTATGCTTTGTATTCCATTCGCTATGGGATTCGACCTACAGTCTTCGTTGGGTTATCACGGAATATGATCACTTTCTATTTCAATTGGTTTTGGAGAGTAATTTGAGTGTTGTCTGAAACCTATAACGTCATCCGTTTCAAAATCATTTGATATGAAAGATATGGGTTAAGAAGACTATATATTATGTATTAATATTCAAGGAGAGCATTCCAAGATTATTTTGAGTTAATCTCAAGAAAATTATATATAGAAAATATTGGAACACTTTCGAATGAATAGTTACAAATTCATGGATACTTCTGTAGACAAGGGGTGAAACTTTAAGCCCACGAAATTGTCTAAAGAGTGATAAAAAAAGGAAAACATGTCCCAAGTTTCACATTATAGTGTTATCGGGAGTTTGATGTATACTATGATGTCTACTCACCCAAACATTTGACATGTTGTAAGTATGGTTAGAAAGTATGAAACTAATCCTGATAGAGATCATTGGAAAGTAACAAACATAATAGTGTTATATCTAATGGAAACTGCATATCAGTCACTATGTTATAGTGGATCTAATTTATTCATAAGAGGTTAGACATATGTTGATTGAACTAGTGACCGGTGTTATAGAAAATCAACCCTTGTTATGATTTATTTACTTAATGCTGGTGCTATTTCATGAAAATGTATGAACACAACTTGCACAACTCTTTAAATCGTGGAATCTGAATTTGTGGCATGTGTTTCTAGTATAAGAAGTTGTTTTGTTATGATTTTAGTTACTTGTGGGTTTTTCTATTTATGAGTTTGTCTTCTGCTGAGTATTGAGCTTGGTCAAGGGTTTCCCTAGAAACCAATAGTGGTTCTCTAGTACCAGTCATGTGCAGGGTGTAGGCTCGGGGCGTGAAAAACATGGTATTAGAGCATAAAGTTCAAGAGTTCTAGGTGTCTATGAATTCGTGCATGTAGATTCTTAGTTATCAGTGTGAAAAAAGACACATCAATAATTAAGAAGTTGCGACATTTAGGTACTATCTCACTTCTTTTATACTTTTCTCATGTCATAGAGTTCAAATCTATAAAAGTTTCTTTGCTATCCGTACTTGCGCATATCTTTTCAGATCATACCTCCAAGAAAAACTATATGAGGTCATCCTGCTAGGAAGAATGTTGATCCTAAGGATAAAGGGGTCCCAAAGAAACAAGAAATGCAACCCCATAGAGAGGTCATTAATTCATAAGTCTTGGATGCTATCCGGTTGTTGGATCAAGTCTTGACTAACAAAGCTGGACAAAAAAGAGAGAATCAAAAGTATAAGGCTAATACATCTAGGATCCATGAGTTCTTGAGAAAGAGCCTTTCATTTTTCACCGGTTCAAGTGTCATTAAGGATTCGAAAAACTATGTTGAGAAGTTCTAGAAATAGTTTGAGGTGATGATGTTGCAAATATTGAATGTGTGGAACAAGCTGCATACCAATCGAATGGTGTTGATAGAGTCTAGTACGAACAATAAAAGAAGAGTAGAGTTGAGGGTGCCCCAATTGTGAGCTGGGCTGTGTTCGAAGTGGCCTTCTTGGGGTTTTTATTTCCTTGTGAGCTGAGTGAGGAAAAGGCAAGAGAATTCCATAATTTTAAGTAGGAATCCATAAGTGTGCAGGGGTATAGTGTCAAGTTTACTCAACTGTCCCATTATGCTCAGGAGACAGTTGGTGATATGAGGAGCATAATGAGCTTGTTTGTGTGTGTGTGGTCTCGGTTGTCAAGCAAAAGGGTAAAGATTTAATGATGATATGGGACATTGATTGTCATGACCAAGACCGTCATGATGGGACCCACACTATAACTCGGTGGGAAAACCACTACTGGAAACCAACCAAAACAATAAACCTAAAAACTAAGACATTTAAGTTACAGAAGCAAGTAAAATACTAAGTTAAGTTCCATTAGTAATTAAAGATCTTAATAACTAACTAACAATGCGGAAGATAAACCTAGAATCTGAAA
Source organism: Solanum habrochaites (assembly GCA_027704765.1). NCBI lineage: Eukaryota > Viridiplantae > Streptophyta > Magnoliopsida > Solanales > Solanaceae > Solanum > Solanum habrochaites. Next base: position 31,330,296 of record JAKWJA010002498.1, on the reverse strand, counting down.
GTCAATGTACAAAATCTAGAAATAAGAACCAAATCTAACAAGAATTTCTAGTGAACTATCTAACTAACTGAAAGAAGGTCTAGCTCAGAAAAATGTGGACATAGACTAAAGAGAATTCCATGGCTGCCCGAACGATATGGCTCACCCTTGAAATCAAAGCGATCACTGTAACAGTCACTTGAAGATGCCATGTACTCAACAAATATAAGATCAAGTGTTGAATCAATACTTAACTATTGTGTACTAGTAAGATCACGCAACTATCCCACTAGTTTAACATGAAAAAGGAATTGAAACATTATAGAACATACATAAATATCAACATATTAAATCCTATCATAAGAATAAACATCATAATTCACATGCTACATCACATAGTTGGTGCTCTCATGGAACCCAAAGTTAAACTGTTAGCATGTCGGAACATGGCAATCAGATCCAATTTTCAAGCCAAATCATGGCGATCGATCCCAGTTATCATACTAGAATATGGCAATCCATTCCAAGTTAGTATTCCAGAACGTGACAGCCGATTCCAATCACACATCACAATCATCAAGATCATGCATTCAAGTCATGATTTCATGGTAACGATATTATTATATCTTATTTCAATATCTATTATCAATATTGAAACATGCATACATATACAAGTATCACAACGAAGCAAAGAAAGTGTATATCACACAATCATAGAACAAAAACCATAACCTATCTTGAAATAAGCTTGAGACCCTAGACAACTTGATCCTTCCCTTTCTGGATTTGTTTAACTTGTTTGTGGTCTACAAACAACAATTGATCTATGGGAATCAATACAGAAACACTAAATTCCCAAAATACTAACAAACTATGAACCCTACTTCAAACCCATGACCCCAACTAGTCAATTTAGGGTCAATTCCACCATAGGATTCTTTAAGAAATTCATCCCCATAAATATTAATCCATTCTAAAATGTTCAACGGATCGAAAAATGAATTCTCGGAGTGAAAAGCTTAGCTTTTGCTTCATGAATGGTGGAAAATAAGTTGGTATACCCTAGGGGTTGTCTTTTAATTCAAAAAGTTGAAAAATACAAAATAAGGTCGTGTAAGGGTTTTATTTATGAATTAAAACCCATCATGCTGCTACAACGACACCCATCCAGTTGTAGCAGTGTTGTTGCAATGACACCAATCTTGATGTAAAGACACTTTGTGAACCACTGAGCTCCATCTGAAAAATTTCAAAAAACCTAATTCAATCTCGGCCTCATCCGCTACATCGGTACCCTCCCGTTGTAGCGGCGTCATTGCAGCGGAGAGAATCCCATAGAAGCAGCATGAAGCGAGGCAGTGAGCTCGTATGGGATTTTCAATTTCCGTCTTTCACAACATACTCTTAACCCACTACACGCACAAGGTACCCTTAACGCTATGGTAAATTCCCGGAGGTCTGTTTATCCAAATTCAATTCTATTAGGTCGTACAAATCCCTTAACAAGTTATCTAACCCATTATGTAATAAAATTCTTATTTACTCCACCCAATTGCTACTATATTTCCCTACACCTTGATGACTCCAATTTTCTCCAAATCTGGACAAGGTTAGGAAAATCCTAGTACTAAAAAAATATTTTTCCGGCCTCAAATTTTCCCCATTGGCAATTCTATAATGACGAAACCCAGTCTTTACAATAGATACAAATTAGCCCTCACTCATTCCCGAGTTATCAACTAAGGACAAGTAGGCAAGAAAAGTAACAAGGTAATACCCGATTCGACTAACAATTGCGGATACTTGACTCGTATATCCTTCTTGGTCTCCCAAGTAGCTTTATGAACGGGACGATGCTTCTATTCAACTTTCACAGACTTTATCTCTTTGGTCCTCAACTTTCAAACATCACTATTAACAATAGCATTCGGTTCCTCCTCATATTTGAGAAGCTTGTCTAGCACTATTGAGTCTCTCTTAATGATATATTCGCCATCACCATGATATCTTTTCAACATAGACAAATGAAATACAGGATGTACAAATTAAAAATGAGGAGGTAGCACCAGTCTATACGGCACCGGTCCTACACGCTCAAGAATCTCACAGGAACCAATATAGCAAGGACAAAACTTATCCCTTTTACAAAATCTCATCACTTTATGATCCACATACTTCTTTTGTCTACTCTATGCGTCTAGAAATTTTGATTGAATTCTCCTCACCTTATCTTGAGCGCCATTACTGCATCAACCACCAAAGGTTTTACATCTCCAGATACAAAAAATCCTATGGGTGATCTAAATCCTTTACCATATAACGCCTCAAATAGTGCAATATCAATGCTCGAGTGATAACTGTTATTATAGGATAACTCACTTCGCAGTAGGAACTTATACAATGCCTCTAAAGTAAATTACACAAGCTCTCAGCATGTCATTCAACACTTGTATAGTCCTTTCTGATTGTCCACCCGTCTGGGGATAGAAGGTTGTACTAAAAGTTACTTGTGTGCCAGATTCATCATGCAACTTCCTCCAAAACATTGGAAGCTAAAAAGGTACCACGATCTAAGATGATGTAAACGGGTACACCATGCATCCTAAGTATCTCCTTTACATAAATTCTAGCCAATTGCTTAGCGTTGTAACCCACTATTACTTGAATTAAATAGGTTGACTTAGTCAATCTGTCAACTACAACACAAAATCTATGCTATCATTTCCCACTTCAATTCCCGAATTGGCATCTTTTGAAGTAGCTCCCCAAGCCTTTGATGTTCATACTTCACTTGTTGACAATTTTGACACTTCTCCACAAACTTCTCAATATCTTGTCTCATACCTGACCAATAATAAAATCTCTTAAGATCTATATATATCTTGGTCACACCCGGATAAATAGAAGAGACCGAGCCATGAGCCTTTGCAATGGCCGTAGGATCAAATCATCAAATCTTGGAACACACATTTACACTTATAGTTGAGCACACCATCTGTATCTAGCGTACTTTCTTAATAATTGCCTATTGCAATCTTTGTTCTAATAAAATGTAAATCTCAATATTTAAATTACGTGGCCTTGATTTCCTCTATGAACATGGACTTAGCTTTAATGCTAGCTAACAACACATCTCTTTCAGAAATTCCCAACTGCACGAACTTAGACTTTAAGGCTTCAATTTCTTTGGCAAAATGTCGCTTGGTTCTACTCAAATAGATAAACTACGCATACTTATCACTTTTCAACATAAAAATCCTGCCAATACATTTGCCTTACGCGAGTGGTATTGAATAGTCACATCATAATCCTTGATTAATTCCATCAATCTTATCTTTCTCAAATTTAAATCCTTTTGGGTTAATGCATGCTGCAAACTACATTGATCAATAAATATCTTACACTTATCTCAAATCATGAGTGGTATAATTTTTCTCGTGCATCTTTAAATCACGTGAGACATAAGCTATGAAATTCTTATCCCACATAAAAACAACGCCCAATCTAGAATGTGTAGCATCACAATAAACAATAAAGTCCTTACCTTTAACCGTAATGCTAGAATGGGGCGGTGGTGAAAAGCATCTTATGCTATTGGAAGCTCTTCCCATATCTTTTAGTCCATTCAAATTGTATCTCCTTTTTGGTTAGATTGGTAATTGAAGAAAAATTCTTTAAAAAATGAAGATATTAACTAGCAAGTTCCACAAAACTCCTAACTTCTGTCACCGAACTAGGTCGTACTCAATTTTCAACCGCTTCAACCTTAAGATCTACCCTTAACCCTTATTTTCACACCACATGCCCCCAAAAATGCAACCGACTTCAACCAAAATTCACACTTGGAAAATTTTGCATATAACTTTTGTTTTCCAGGGATACCCTAAACAGTATGAATATAGTTAGCATGCTCTTCTTACTTTTCGAATACACCAAAATGTCATCAATGAAGATAATCACAAAGGATTCAAGAAATGGATTGAATACTTTATTCATAAGGCTTATGAAAGTGTCAGGCGCATTAGTTAACTCAAATGACATAACAAAAATATTTATAGAACCCATAATGACTATCGTATCGGGTATATCTTCAGACCGAATATAAAATTTATGATACACTGATATTTAATCAATCTTAGAGAAGACCATTGCACCTTGTAATTTGTCAAAAAACATAATCTATCCTAGGTAAGGGGTACCATTTCCGAATAGTGACCTTATTCTATTGCCAATAAGCTATGCACATCTTCGTGCTGCTATCCTTTTTCTTAACAAATAAATCTGAGGAACCTAATGGGAAGAATTGGAACAATAAAATCCTTATCAAGAAGCTCTTGGATTTGAGTCTTCAGCTCTTCAACTCCGCCAGAGCTATGCGATATGGATGGATAGAAATGGAGCACATACCAGGCTATAAGCCAATACAAAAATCTATGTCTCTATCCAGAGGCATGCCAGGAATATTATTTGGAAAAACTTCATCAAATTCAGAAACCAACGGAGTAGACCCAATGGATGGAGATTCTATCTAAAAATCCCTAACATGAGCCAAATAAGCTAAAAAAAACCATGCTCTACTAGTTTACTAGCCCAGATGGAGGACATAATCTTAGATTCATTAGCCTTGTACACCCCTTCCCGCTCTAATTTTTCCTTTCCCGGAATTTTTATATTCACATACTTAGTATTACAAATAAAAACAAAATAATTGAGAGACAACCATGTCATGCCTAAGATTATGTCGAAGCTTGCCATATCAAAAATCAACAAATTAGTCCAAGTGTAAAATCCCATAACAGAAATAGGGCTAGCACGATACACATGGGTGACTATGATTGAATCAACAACCGGGGTAGAAAAATGTAGATGGTCATCATGAATATAACATAACATCTCAAAATGAGAGGGGAATCTCACAGACATATAAGAATAGGTGGAACTCGAATCAAATAGTACATTATCCATTCCATCAAAGAAAAGAATATTACATGTGATTAGCGCATCAGATGCCCCTACCTTGTTCTTGCCCCTCTATCATTAAAACGGTCCACCTTTCTACCTACTTGTGAATTACATCTACCTCTGATATAATTTCCTTTACCTGCATGTCCACTCTCATTTCCCGCTCTTCCTGTTTGTGGACGTCTTGTACAATTATTACAATTTCCAGCGGGCACAATTGCTGAGAAGGTTGTTGTTGGGACTCAAGTGTACACGGTTGTGGGAAGTTCCTAGTCATATGTCCATGTTCCCCACAACGAAAGCAAGTGAGGGCCACCAAATGGTCTGATGCCCGCCACGTGCCCAACACATTGATCAACTGAAAAAGTTTTAAGAGTCCCAGAATAGTTACCGGTAGAGGCGGGCATAGCAGACTTAATTTTCTTGGTCGCGAGTGTAGGTCGACCGGATCCTCTAGCATAGGAGACTTAAAAATATCATGAATTTTTGGCCCTCTTATCCAACTCCTTATCTTGTCCGTCTCGCTTCACCCCCTCCACCTTCTTTGCATAATCAATCACTTCATTGAAGCTCCTTCCCGCAAAAGTCATGTGAACGGATAACACTTGTAGCTTAGAACCTAAACCTGTAATAAGCAACCGGATCCTCTCCTATTCAGTGGTAACTAATTGTGTAGCATATCTATAGAAAGCATGGAACTTGGATTCATAAGCAGCCACAAACATACTATGCTATTCTAATGCCATAAAATCATCCTTCTTGCGATCTCTCAAAGTCTTAGGAATATACATCTCTAAAAACAAGGCATGACATTGGGTAAAAGTATTTGGAGGTAATGTAGATGCTCTGTATTCCATATAATCTTTCCACCATTTCTTGGACTCACCTTGAAGTTGAAACGACACGAACTCAACCCCATGTTAGTGCATGATACCTAACTTATGCAACCTCTCATAACAATAAAATATGAACAAATAAGTATCCTCTGTCTCAGAACAAAAAAATACGGGGGTCTTAAGCTTTAAAAACATTGTCAAAATATCATGCTCATTATCGCTCATCACAGAACCCAACAGAGGACGGAAGGAAGTATCATTACACAGATTCCTCGCTTATGAAGTACACATAGACTTTTCGATTATGCAATAATCCATAAAATAGTCTTATTAATAGTCTCACATTGAACCATCTAAAGAGAATTACAACATTTGGGCATAGACCTAACAAGTACATTATGCCTTATATAGACTTACTTCAATAGTGTCAAATGATAAAGGAAAGAATAAGTGTCTATAGACATAAGCAACATCATGGCTAACAAAGAAGAATGGCAACATCAACGAGCTTGAGGACTTACCAATAACATGGGAAAAGTTCCAAGTCTTCCTTCAAAATGTCCCCCTATATTTCATTAGCTCGATCCTCATTCTTTGGGGAAAGGGAAAGAAATATGGGTTAGTACAAACCACATGTACTAAGTATGACTTCTATGCACAAAATCAATGCGTGAGAAAAGGAACAATTTAGTCAAAACCATGCTTAGTATAAAAAAACCTTACATGCACACATATGGAACATCATAAGTCAAGTCAACATGATATTAACCCAATATATAAGCAACCCAAACAACACTTGTGGAATGTCAATAAGAGAACCCCATAACCCTTTCCAAATCTAAGTATCACATAAAGTCACCCACTTCATACATAAAACTTAACTTCATATTTCACTATAAATTCTTTAGTCATAATATCATATATATCTTGACAATCATAATATATAACCAAAATAATAATGCCAGAACACTGCTAAGACCAACCCTTAGGATCCCCACATGTGTAATATATAAGTGAAGTCCTATAACCTCCATCACACTATGTGGAAACCTTCAATAAAACACTAACAAGAGTTCATACACTTAGTTTGTTCATCTACCTTTACATTAGGAAAAAAGTTCAATAATCGACATTAGACCATTTGATCTACATGGAATCCAGTGTTCTACTCTCACACCGAAAAGAGAGGGTTAATAGTTTCCTAAGGTGTAACCATTCATACACGGTTATGTAGGTGGACCAAGATAGAGTCCTATGTGGGAACATAGTTAAGGGTCAAGTAGATTGATACTAGAAAGCTTGACTTTTTAGACATAGAGGTTTCCATCTCATGAGACAATACATATATTGGGAATACGGACTTGCTAAACGTGAAGGAACCCATGTGGGAGGCCGGACTTACTACACATGAGACCTCCAACTCATTTACATTCCCCTTTGGTGCTAAACATTTATTCCCTTTCGTAATCATCTCATTTCTTCATACAAGTTCACATAGTATGTTTTAGACCCCTACGTAATCATATTATCATATTAGCTTATAGGTCATCATAAATGAGAACAATATTTTCCCTTTAGAAACCAATAACAAGTGAGTAAACTTTCCACTTAACACTTTATTATAATCATGAGAAACTACTTTCACTCATATAATCATATCATATCATGCATAGATACTTCATAGTTAATTCATATATATAGGGTTAAAGATGATGGATAGTTATCATCGACTACACAGCCACACATTCCACATCGGAGCATTACTATCGAAATAACTCATATTTCATAATTGAATTCTAGAAGAATCAATCAACATACCTCCTTGACCTTTTCATGAACCTTCATACTTCCATTACAAAGAATGTATAACCTTTGCATAAACAAGGTAAATTCAAGAAATACTAGATTGAAATTATCATTCTTCACAATATATATACTGATCATCTTCCACAATTAACATAGAACTTTCAAGATATTATGAGTTTAGGGATGAACAAGTGCTCAAGGGAAGATCTCATATATTATCACTAATTAGATAGTTAATCAACAATAAAAGATCATTATTTATCACAATTGAATAACAATTTAGTTTTGAAAAGAGAACCCATGTATAGATTGAAACCCTAGTCTTGGGATAGTTAGAAAAACAATAGCTGAAAGACCCTCTTGGGGAAAAGGATCACAAGAGTGAAAGAAACCATACCTTGAGGATGATTTTCCACGAATTTGAGATGGATTCCATGGTGAATTCTTCCTTCTTTTGGATCTAGAGTGTTCCTTAAATGGAGGTCTGAGTTTGGGGAGAGAGAAACTAGAGAGAATTTGGAGCTAAGTGTGTTTGGGGAATTGATGGGGTTTTAGGTTAGTTTATTTACTTAGGGTACTTATATTGTCCTTAATTAACTAATTATAACCGACCTAGATGCCTAATTAACTAATTAATCAATTCCCTAACCACCCTCACTTAATAAACTTTTTGGACAGTGAAATGGGGTTCCAAACGACGGAACCCCGTCTACGGCCCATAGACCGAACCACGAAGTCATACTGGTAGACTGTGGTTATGGTAAGAGATTCCCCTTTTTGGCCATTTTTGGAAAATAGCTAAGTCTTCACCAATGATATCGACGGGTCGTTGACATAGACGACTCGTCATTTTGTTCATCGACTGCCACTGTCCAAAGACAACTTCTAGGGTCAAATGCAAGGGTCCTCCTCAAGGACCCTTAAGGTGGTCCTTGGGGAGTCCCCAGATGTTTTGACCCTAAACACACTCCCCTACGTGTTTAACATATTTTTATCAATTTTGTTGTTATTCTAACTTTTAAAATCCCTTGAAACATACTATGGTATAATAGTTCCATTTTCACTAGTCTCCGCACGTCTTGGTCGTTTCTTGACATTTTGATTTTACTACTTCCTGAATAGTATTAATACCTTATTTGAGGTTTAGAAACACTATTTTAAGGCTTGTTAATATAGTAATGCTCTAGATAAGTCATGGAACTTCTGGATGTTACATTATCCCCCCCCCCTTAAGAACATTTGTCCCTGAATGACACCTAGAACTTTTTCTTGGAAAGGATAGACTTAACACTAGCAGCCCAACCAATAACAACATAAAATCACAATGAGTCACAACTTATAGGAGTACTTGACAACTCCATTCAACACATAAATATGACATTTAACATAGTAACTTAATTCATAATTAACAACACGTAAGAGCTCAACATTTCATAAAATATAATGAGGAACCACCTTATAAACATCAATATGAGATCAACATGAATATCGAAGAGTTAACGTGCTATTCTACTTCTCAAGACAACATCAAAACACTAAAATCTCAAGAAGGAAATTACACATATTTCATGTAAATGCATATTAACAAGAGATTATTTTTCATGCAAACTCCTTTTTTGACATAAACCTTTACCAAATCATGCACATACTTAAAACTAAGCCAAAATTATACTATTTATTAGTTTCTATTAGACACGTTTCGGTACATCAAGATCAACAAACCTAGGCTCTAATACAAACTTTTTCGTGACCCAGACCGTCAATATTGGTAGACCCACTAAAACTTGATGTGAGAACACAACTAGAAATCAACCGAAGCAATAATCTAAAAACAGACATTTAAGTTAGTAAGCAAGATAAATAAGTAAGCTAGGTTCCATTTCTAATTAAAAATCTAATAACTAACTAACAATGCGGAAGATAAACCTAGAATCTAAAAGTCAATGTATCAAAACTAGAAACGAGAACCAAATCTATTAAGAATATCTAGTGAACTATCGAATTTAATTCTGGCCTTCTTTTTCTACTTCCGCAAAATTAAATATTTGTGTGTTTTGCTTCTATTGAATGACTTATGACACCATTTTTTTTATGTATAAGTTGGTGAATAAAATATTTAAATCCCAGTGGATGTAATTTTTCAAACTCTGGTAAGGGTAATCATCTTTTTATGGGAAAATTGTGCATTTAGTAAATTAATTTTTTCCCTTTCTATTTCATTCTATTTTTACATATACCTGTATGTTTTTTTACACTCATTAATTTAAGCTTAGGATATCAATTGTTTCTTTTGAATACATTTTTTAAACTCATTTTTTATGTTTCTGCAAATTTATTGTCTCCGTTATATTGAACATATACACATATAGTATGTATATTCATTGTGCAAAAAAATTTATTGTACTAAGTTCTAAGAATTCTCATTTATAATAATGCAACTTAAATGTTTCTTTATATTACGAAAAGTCTTTGTATACATATTCTTATTTTCTTCTTCATTTTTCATTTAATTCTTATTAAAGAATCAATGATTGAATATTTTGTGAATAATTCATTTATTAGAGGTTCTTGATTTATGTGATAATGACAAATAACCAAATTCATGTTGAAATATTGCTAATATTTTTTTTAAAAAAACCTATATTCCATTGTTTTTAATTTATGGATATTAGTAAAAGATTAATTGCAAAGTCATTGCGATTATTATTTATAATCATGCAAAGCGCAGTAAAATTACCTAGTTTGTAGAAATTTGTAAAAGACTCCTCAAATGATTCGCATGGACTTTCCAAAATGTTTGAAAGAACTCGTCAGACCTAACTCTTAGCTCTACCTAGAATGAGAATTATGAAGTCAAGGTTATGATTTGTGGTAGCAAATATATCTTGATATTTAGGAGTGGCTTTAGATAGTTAAGCTTGAGAAACAATTTAAAAACACCGTTTGGGAGTATGTCCACGACGCGAAGATGGTTTAAAATGCTTGTTCGAAATAATTTCTGAAACAATGTAGTTCACGACGCAGAGAGAAAATTTACACACCGGAGGAACAGGACCGTGACATGGACCTGCTACATGTTCCTTGTCCGACTTTTTCTTCCTCATTTTCTAACCCCAATTGGCCTAGATTCTATTTTTTTTGCTAAATTTTTCTATAGATTTAGATACCCAATACATCTTCTCAAGGATCTAATAAGACACAACTGTAGAATCGATTCCATTTCATCAAGAAACATATCAATCTCTGCCCAATTCAAGAATGAAAGCAAATTCATGAGTATATAACAAGAACATCAATGTTTCAACTTTCAGAATGAATTTAAAGCTGAAATATAACATGATTGGCATGTGGGTGAAAAAACCAACATTATGGATTCTTACATACCTGAAGGAATCATTTTCTTGAAGCACTTGAAGGAAAATCTTGAAAGATGAACTTAGCCGTAGAGTTTCTTAATTATCGTGAGCATAGTATCTTTAGAGTGAATGAGAGGGTTTGATTTCTAAAAATTGATTTTTTACACGTTTATTTAGATTACATTCTAAGGGTTTTTAGGTCTACAATAATCCTAAAGAATTAATTAAAAAGAGCTGAGAGTCGAGCCATCGCAGAGCTGCTGCCAGGTTTGCACGTCGTTAGTAAATCACTCATAACTTTTTACTCAGAATCGGATTTGAGAAAACTCGGCAGCATTGGAAAGAGTACTAAATGGTATTCAATATAATATCTTATGGGGATCCTAAATCTTTATTTACTAAAAGTTATGGTCATTTAAAGTTGACAAAAAATATAATAAAACTTAGGAATGACTTGAATGCTTTTCTCTTTTGATCTCCTTGGAACATAAGGTTTTACCTCTAATGACCTTACCACTAAGAATTTTTAAGTTCCTTGCCAAAATCTCACTCTCTACTAAGGACGGTTCAAGTCTTAGCTAAAAAAAAATTATTTGGTGTTACATGATCATGACAACTTGTTCCTTCTTTTGGCAATTGTTGAAGTACTTACCAATTAAGGAGTTATCCATTATTGTTTGGAACTTATAAGATAAATCAATTAGTGGATAAAACTAGTGAATCAAACTTTGTAGCACTAGACTTGTTGAAAATCTAAGGTAGTGAATAACATATAAGACAGAATACTAAAACCTAATATTTTGCGATTGGCAAAGCTACGACATATTAGAACTGATTATTATTTTGTCTTTGAATTAAATGTGTTATAAGTGGACACAAAGTTAAAGAATTTGAGTATATCATATCAAACTTTTCTGTTTGGAAGACACAAAGGAATCATTTCCTATGCACAAGGAATTAGAAACATTACGGAGATCCCAAATAGTATTGCTTCATTAAATTCAATCACACTTAACAGAAGCCATCGACGTAGAACTGGTGATTAAGTAATATGTTGCATATATGTCGAAACAAGACAAGCTTTGGGTAAGCGTCTACAAGTGAGTTTCTGCATGAAAAGGGGTCCTTTTGTAGGTTATGTTAGGTCCTTATTTCCAAGCATATGTTGTGCATGTATCAACTTCGGGAGAATAATGATTAAAACTTTCCTTTTGTGAAATCTTTACATTTACTCAAATCTCCATAGAATCTTCTTGCTTCATTTACTACAGTCACTAGCCCATTAAATTGTAAGATGGACACCGTCTTTTTGATGTTACTACGAATATTTTGTTAGGTGACCATGGAGAACTACAATGACTAGATCTAATTCAAACACATGGTTACTACAATTTTAGTACAAAAAAAATTCAGGTTTGCAAAATCGAGGTGTGAAGATGATCGATGATATCAGAAAATTCACATACAAAATGCAAAAAAGGTTGTACCAAAAGAAATATACGAATTAAGAAAGAATGTGCTCGCTTCAGACCTTTCAAGAACAATCGTACAAGATGTTTTGGAAAATATGTGATCAAACAACTCGAGTTATCATAAGAACTTTCTATATTTGTTAAATACAAACAAAAGATGGGAGGATGCTAGATTTGTCTCTTAAATTGTTTCATTCAACGATGAAGATGTTTTGTTTTCATTTCTACTGAAAGATAAGAGTCATATGACTACAGTTGTTAAATTAACTTATGCTACGTAAAACCACATACTAGAAAAGCTAGCTGAGAGTTCCTTTCAATTACGCAGAAAAAGACATGAATAAATGTAGCCTTATTCTTGTGCTAATGCAAAATCTTTGGTCAGATTGACTGAAAGAGTTTTGACCCTATATTCTATTATTACAAATTCAGTTTTGACTCAAGTTAATACATCTTTGTTCAATTTAGAAATAATGTTCCTCTACTCATACATGCTCCGGTACCTTGTACTCTTATTTGCTAAGGATATATTATATATTTCACTCTATTCTACGTAATCCATCAGCTTAAAAGTTCCCATGTACGAGGAATTAGAAATATTATGGAGATCTCAAACAATATTGATTCATTAAAGCGACTCTCACCGCATATAGCTCGCACGAAGACTCAAAATTCCATCTCGAGACTTTTCTTCCACCTCTCCTCTACATCAACAAAAACATTCATCCTTGATTAAGGAATATGTTGCAGATATGATGGGAGAAGACAAGCTTGGGGTAATCTTCCACAAGTGAGTTTTTGCATGAAATGGGATCCTTATTTAAGTCATGTTAGGTCCTTATTTCCAGAAATCTGTTGTGAGTATATGAAGTTTGGCAGAATGACCATAAAAAAATTTCATTTGTAACATCTTTACATTAACTCACAATATCCATAGAATCTACTGCTGCATTTATTGTAGTCACTATCCTACAAAACAACAAAAATGGACACAATCTCTTTGATGTTATGTGAAGACGATCAATGATATCAACAAATTCAAGTAAAAATGCAGAAAAGGTTCCATCAATATCCAAACTATGAAAGAATGTGATTGCTTTAAGATCTTTGAAGAACGATACTACAAGATATTTTAGAGAACTGTGACCGAACAACTTGAGTTATCACAAGAACCTTCTATATTCGTTAATAGTGACAAAAGATTGGAGGAAACCAAATTTTTTTCTTCAATTGTTTCCTTCAACAATGAAGATGGTTTATGTTCATTTCTAAACAAATATTTAGGATATGAGTCATATGACTAGTGTTGTAAGTTTAACCTATGTTGCGAAAAAGTGCCGATAAAAAGTGCAAGCTAAGAGTTCCCCTCAACCAAACTTAGAAAGGAAGCATAAATGGCTTAAGAAGAGTGTTCTATGCTAAATGCATGTAGTTTTTCATAGGGTTATGCATATCTCTCTAAGGAACATTCCCACCAGTTAAGCATCCACAAACTCATCTTTCGATTATGAAGAAAAAAGTAAACAAAGACATGAATGAATTCACTCACAAAATTAGTTGTCTTAAGTTAATACATCTCTAGTCAATTTAGAAATCACACTCCTCTATTCAAACATTCCCTAATACTTTTTAATGTTATACTTAACTCTATTGTACGGAATCCATCAATATAAAGATTCAGCCTTGATGATTACGAGGGTCCTTAATTAGGTCATGTTAGGTCCTTATTTCCAAGAATTCTCTGTATGTACATCAATTTCTTTTCACACTAAGATCCATTGTAATGAGGAGCATATATAAGAAAGGTTGACAAAGAACATCAAAATTACTAACCATAATTATAGGGAATGGAGCACATTTAAAAAAAAGGGAATTGCGCACACAAAATGGGGAACTTCAATAATTCCAATTTCATAATAAGGTCTTCAGCTATTACAATTATATGAAAGAGTAATACTAAACCAAAGACTATGATAGCATAAATTTTATTTTTGGTCCTAAATTTTGGACCTTTCCACTAAGAGCCAACTTGAGAAAGCAATTTGAACACTAGAGTCGCAGATCTAGGATCCCAATAAATCCCAATTTCATCACCCTCGCCCAATTTGCGACCCTTGAACAATTCGATGGACCAAAGAGAAAAATCGTCATTGAACAACTTTTTGAACCAAACACTTCCACCTTCATACTTTTTAGGGATATTCTCCTCAGTTACATCCCACATGTCAACACACACCTTGCATCCATTCTCCAAACTTTTGGCCACGTCCAAAGTCCAGTAACGAAGGATGTACTCAAACATCTCAAAAAAGGGAATCATCAGCATTCCTACAACGATCTCATCATGGGTAAGCTTTTTCTTGATTTGCCATGGGTTTTGCATATCGATTCTTGGGGCAGGGTATAAGTCCCTTATCTCCACCAATTCTCGAGTCACCTGATATGGAGTGTTGTTGATTTTACAAGCTTCTTCTTCCGCTTTTGAGGGAAAGAAATGGTAAAAAAAAGTTTTTTTCAAGCTAAGCAAAGGCCTCTGATCAGACATTGAAGAAGGTGAGGATTAAAAGAGAGAGGCACAACACCTTATAAAGACATAATTAGGTTTCCTAATTCATTTTGAGCGGGAATCTAAAAAAGATATTACTTTTTAAAAATTTTAAACTTGTTTCTTAAGGGACATTAAGAGAAGACTATAAAATAGGATAATTATGTCATTTCACATTTAAAGTCTGCATAATAATTCCAAGATTTTTATCTTACCTAAAGTGTGGACAAAAATAAAAGTTTATCTAGTATTTATTGACGGTGTAGAATTTTTGATTAAATGTGAAAATATCCAACTTCTTGGTCCAAATTCGTGAATAATTTATACAACTGTTAACCAATCCTTTTTCAAATAGAAGTACATAAAAGCAGACAAAAACTTGAGAAAATATTTTTGTCCTCCAGACAAAAATTCATGCTTAATTTGTGAATCACGAACCTTAGAAAATAATTTAAAAATTTAGCTTTAATAAGATAAAAATATAGCCAAATTTCATCACCAACACCCAATCCGCAATCCTTGATTAATTTTTCAATGGATAGAGATTAGGAATCATTACTCAACTTTATCAAAGTATAATTTTTATCCTCATACTTCTTAAGATCATTCTTCTCTGTTATATACCTCAAGTCGATTTGCACCCCATTCCCATTCACCAAACTTCTTGCTAGCTTCAAATTCTAGTATGGAAGAAAGTATAAACATCGTAGAAGATGGAATTGACAAATTTTCAACAGTTTTGAGTTCTTACTGGGTAATATTGTCCATGATGTGTCTTGCGGTATTCATATTGAATATTAGAGTAGGGTCTATCTCTATTAACTATGTGTTGTCTTTGTAGGCTTCTTCTTTAGGGTTTGATGGCATGAAACCGAAGAGAGTATATATTTGCGGATCATTAATTTGATAAACATATATTTATGTCATTTTTTTCTTATTTTATATGGCTAATTTAAGCATATATATTGACTTTTATATCTTGTCCTTATCTAAAAAAAAATTAAAAAATATAACGCTTGAGAAATTATCCTCCATGATATAATGTTTGCTCATATATTTCTCAACCTTAGATACAACATAATAGGCTACTAGGGTACTGTCTGATGTTTGAAATAACTTACATAATTTTTTATCTTACTTGGACATTTCTCATACAATTATAATCTTTCTCAAAAGGGATCTTTAGACTGTTGGTTGAAAGGTACATACACCTATAAGCAATTATTTATTTTTAATGAAGGTCACTTATTAGAGAAAAGACTCAAATATGTCATTGAAATTCATAATATTACACATCGTTTCCATCCCCCAAATGTAGTGGCCTTTATTTTTCTCCCCATAAGAAAAGACTTAAAAGAATGATATTTTGTGTTAGTTGGGTTCCGAGAAAGGCCAAATGCCAATAGGTGTGATGTAAATAGTATACCCTAGTGCAAGCATTAGCGACTTCTTTCAAGCTCAAATCAATGATATATAGGTCATAGATATATAATTTTATGTTATTTAAATCTCTCCTCCCAATACCTCCCTATATATATATATATATATATATATATATATATATATTTGGTGTCACCAAAATCAAGGATTTCCTTTTAATTCATTTTTTCCCAAAATCTAGCATTCCCCTTTCATGAAATATTATGACTTTTAGAAACTTTGCGACTTTTATGATATGTTGGGAATTTTATAAAGAGTTGTGACTTTTATGAAGAATTTTGACTTTTCTGAAAAGGTATGTTCTTTATGAAAGATTGTGACATTTTCGATAAGGCATAGTAAAAATTTGTGGACGCTACCCTTGTTGTCTATAAATAGATAGATTTCCTCTCATTTTAAAACATCGAAGATTTTTAAGTACTTATTCTTCTTCACAATTAAATATTCATGTATTTGCTCCTCTTGAGTGGTTCAATACACCATAGTTTTTGTATCAATATATTGATGTATAAAAACATTCTATCTTGAGAGAATATATTCCTTAAACATCGGGTACTACAGAAAAATAAATTTCATAAGAGGACATTATGCATTCACCGAGCTCGTTTTTTTCTTTCTGCCTCGTTTTATTGTTGCATATCATGATATTTATTTTTACAGTCATTGTTTTATGCTTATGTTGTTTATTGATGTTTTTGAATACATGTTTTTTATTTAGGTTTCTCCAATGCTATTGTTATAACTATTTGTTAGTACATATTAAATAACAAACATTAATTGAGCATTCACACAAGTTTTATCTACGGAAGTTATTGGAGGTATAGTAAAAAATATTCTTGATAGATATATGCTACCATCTTTTGAAGACAAAATTCAAATTTGGTATGCAATTGTGATGACATAAAGAACTTAAAAACATTATCGCACCTTGAAGTGCGAAGTGAAGCAGAAAAAGAAGAAAAAATTAATAAACTTTTGATATGGGCTCAACGGTGTGTCGGTAGACCTATAGAGGTATTTGACTAGACTGGAGCCTTCAATCTCAAAGACATAGAAAACTACACAATGCATCAATTGCTAATATTCAATATGAATTATTGATATATTCTTATGTTTACTGCAAGTTGTAAATACTACAACTACTTTTTTGATGCAATAGATGTGTTTCTCTACACTGGGATTTCAATAGAAATGTCGTTTCAAATTGAAATTCATCATTATGGTATATTCATTTTTAAAAAAACAACCAAAGAAATTGAATAGTTTTTTGTAATATTTTTTCCTATGGAGTATATACAATTAGTTGAACTGTTTTCCAATATATTACATTCTCCCTTTAGTTTTTCATTTTAATTCTTACTTATGACACATTTTAATGGGATACTTTAAAATTGTATACGTAAAGTAAAAGGTACGGTTAAACTTTCTACATGTTAGAATTAGAATAGTTTTTTCACTTTTCAGCCTTTTAAAATGTAGAATCTCCTATTAATGTTGATTTGACTTCTCAAAAATATAAAAAAAGTAACACTTTCGGGAAGTAGCACTATAAATTATAAAATCAATATAAAGATGATTGATCGAAAGATAAATGATAAGATGACATATCTGCCATCTTCATTTACATTATTAATATTTTTTACTACGTAATCTTGTATGTACGATAATATAGTGTTTTAGTTTTAAAAATTAATAGTTTTGAAATATCATTTTATAAATTCCATAATATTAAATTGCACGTGAGGTGTTGGTGATTTTACTACAAAGAATATATATATATATATATATATATATATATATATATATATATATATATATATATATATATATATATATATATATATATATATATATATATATATATATATGTATGTATGCATAAAGATGGGGGGATACCATATTAGTTTCTTAAATTGATTACTCAATGATGAATACCATTCCCTATGGGATTCAACCCAAAATCTTCATTGGATTTTTACAAACTACAATCTCTCACTATTTTAATTGGATTTTTAAGAGTAATTTGAGCATTATCAGAAACCTTTAACACCAATGGCTTTCAAAATCATTTGAAATGAAAGATACGGGTTAAGCGGACTATACATTAGGTGTTAAGATCTAAAGAGACCATTCCAAGAATATTCTGAGTTTATATCGAGAAACTTATTTTAAAAATATTGTAACACTTTTGAATGAATAGTCAAAAATTCATGGAAACTTCTATAGGCAATGGGTGAAACTTCAAGCCTACGAAATGTGTCCAGACTAATAAAGAAAAGGAAGACAAGTCCTAAGTTTCATATTATAATGCAATCGAGATTCTGATGTATACTATCATGTCTATTGTAATATTTCGTAACTCGTAATATCCTAGAATAAGCTATGAAACTAAAATTATTTTTATCACTTTTTTGAAAGAATTGGAAAATTTTGGAAAATTTCCTAATGTTTAAGAAGTGAGTTTTTGTCATTTTCATATGCCCATAACATCTAACTCATGGTGTTTTAGAGGCAGTTCATTATATGTTTGAAAACCCCTTGGGAAGATCTTTCCAACGACACCAAGTTTGCACGATTTGAATATCTTATGAGGGAGATTAAACATGAGATCATGATACTTGAAGCCATAATCCAATTCAAGCAAAACTAATATCAAAGTCTGTCAAGTCTAAAAGTTAAGAACCAAGTCAAAGTAAGTTCCTAAAACTTTTCAAGAGTCTTTAACAAACATTTTAACTTTGTTTAAAGGCTCAAGTTACAAGTTGAGCAAAGAATAGTGAGTTGAATTAAAATTCTCAAAAGTATAAGGGACTTAAGAATTCCCTAAGAGTTAATTTTCAAGTTGAGAAAACAGCAAAGCGTTGAGTTCATTTCTTAAAAGTTATATAAGGACTAAGTATTCCCTTATAGTTACAAATGTATATCACATTTTGAGCAGTAAAGGAAACTAGACATCCAACAGAGCCTTTGGTTAGTTTTTAGTAAAGAGAAAACTATGATTTCCAACATAACTTTAAAAAGCTAAGTTTGAGAAATTACCTCAATCCATTTAGATTAAGAGTTGTGCGTGTCTAGAGCCTTTTTGTAGTAGTTTTAATATGGTTTTATGTTTGTTTTGCAGGAAATATGTCCATATTAAAAATGCAGAAGGTAGCTTAAAAAGAGTGTAGAAAGATGACCTACGAAGGCCATCGGCGGTCTGTAGGTGGTAACCATTGATTCGCAGTTCAGGCCGAGGGAGAAGATCAGGGAATTCTGACCAAGTATGGAACTACGAAATGAAATGACGGTCAATCGATCAATCGACGGATTGTACTGGTGAACCGTCGATCATTTCAGAGAAGGCTCCAGTACCTTATTTCTCAAGATTCTAAGTATGGAATGACGGAGGAGCATCCACGGACCGTATATGAGTCAACGGATTGTATCTAGGTCTGTCATTTGATTCAGAGTAGAGGTTGAGCTGATGAAGAAAAATAATTCTTAGTCTGGACTGACAGAGGCAGTCGACTGACAGTCATTCAATAGGGGTCGTCGATCAATGCCGTATTTTTGGACGAACTTTCCTTATTTCAATTTTATTTCATTTAGAACAACGTTTTCAGTAAATAGGGTATTAAAACATCGGTTTGGGGATGAAACATTACTAGTATTATTCTTCTTTTGTTTTGGAGATTATTTTTCGCAAACTTATGCAATCAATCAATTTTCGGATTAGGTTTGAAGTTTTATCTTGCAATTACAAGTTCAATTTCTGGGTTTACGCATATTGTTGAAGAAAGTTCATGATTTCTTCTTTAAAAGCTATTAATTTGTGATCTTGCTTGCATGGGTAACTAAATCCACAACTAGGCTTATGGGAAACATGGCTAATTAGCAGAATAAACCTAGCAAATAAGCAAGTCTCAAGTAGGTTCTTGCATTTATTGATAATAATTTCATTTAGAAGTCTTTTTAACAAGTGCACACGTTAGAAATAGCCTTGTTGCTACTTGCCGAACCGAGGAGGTAATAATAGGTAAAGAATTATCAACATAGATTTAGTGGGATACTATCTAATAGGCTAGTGTTGATTGTTTAGAAGTAATAACTAAGTCATACATCGATTATGATGTCTAATATGAGGTAATGGTAAGGGTTTGTAAATTGTATACACGGAGTCGGATCAAGGTGCGGGGTGAAATTCTCTAGATGTCGGACAAAGGATTTAGATATACATTACTTACCACTTTACATGCAAATCACTAGGGAAGAATTGCTATTGATAAGAATACGACATTTTGAACCTATGGGGAATTAATATACCCTAGTTAGTCTAACTACTTAATAAAATCTAAATTTTTACTTTTGCTTACTTGTTATCTTAGAAGTGTTAAAGAAACTTGTTTCACAACCCCCCCCCCCCACCCCTTCAATTAATTGTCTTCAGAAAAACCTTGGTACATTGAAATTAAGTCTATCCCATTTTCATAGTGTGATCGATCCCAACCTACTTGCTGGGTACTCTACTTGATTACAAACGCTTATACTTCTTTAGGGAGGCGTAATTTTAGCGTATCAAATTTTGGCGCCGCTGCTAGGAATCTGGCTTTTACTTTAGTTAGATTATTGAAATTTAGTCAACAATTTCCTGATTTTACTTTTTCATTTCTTTTTCTTTTTCGTGTCTAACTCTAGTGTATGACAAGTACATGGAGTCGAGGAGAAATACTCATTCCATTCAATAATGAATTTAACCATACATTGAGAACGATGGAAAATCAACCGAACCCAGCCAATCTAGGTGATAGGGCGATCCATCAACCTCCATTACCTATTGAGGCACACAATCAATTTAAGGTTGAAAATCAATTGGAGAATGTTTTGAGGATGCAGCCCCCAGCACAACGACCTCGGGATCACTATAGAGGAAACGTGAACATCACAGACTCTGATAGACCTCTTGTCCTACCTTCTCTACCTCAAGGGCACACATTCGTGGTGACAATTGGCTTGATGCAGATGCTCAATGCGAGGGGTTTGTTTTTAGGAATGCCATCGGAGGATCCATATGCTCACATAGCAAAACTGAGGTCTGTGTGCAAGAGTTGTCCGGGTAGTCTAGACTTGGATATGAATGTTATCGGGCTGCGAGTGTATCCTTTATCACTAATAGGAGATGCTGCGATATGTTTTGCTGAGCTACCCTTCAGCTCCATTTATACTTGGGATCAATTGAGAGATATGTTATTAGCAAGGTATTATCCAGTGTCCAAGAAGCTCAACCATAAAGATAAAGTGCACAACTTTGTAGCACTACCACGGGAGTCAGTGAGTAGCTCTTGGGTAAAATTTACTACATTTGTGAGAGGCTTCCCAAACCACCACATTGATGATGAGTCGTTGAAAGATTACTTATATCGAGGTCAAGATGATAACAATAAAACAGTGTTACATACTATAGAGGGGGATTCCTATGAAGAGTGTACATATGCTGCAATCGTAGAATAGTTAGAGAAGATATCTCGCAATAACAAGGCTTGGAGCACTAGAAAGTCGGACACTAGGAGAAGCACCTTTGCAGTGCAAGTTACAAACAACCCAACATCAGATGAGATGTGTGAAGAGTTTGCAAAGATGAGAACTGATCTAGGTTTGGTTTTGAAACATGTGAGTGGAGGTGTAGAGAAGGTAAATGTGGTGAAATGCTTGACTAAACCACCACCACCAGTATATGAGTACTATTATGAAGAAGATACCTATGAGTGAATGAGTAGACGGGGTTTTATCTACTAAACGCCTAAGGCTCCAATAAGGAGAATTTGGTGCCAAGGTCAAGGAAATCAAGGTCGGAACTATGGTAACTATAATTAAGAGGTTAAATATGTTGGAGATGGAAATTACAACCACGACAACAACTTCAACCAGGGTAACTATGGTACTAGGAATGATTTTGAGTGGGCCCTATATTACCCCGTAAAATCGGGAAGTTTCTCCTAGGGATGGCGGAGGTAGTATGGCGCGAGTTGAGGATATGATACAAAAGATGATGAGAGATAAAAAGTGATTTAGTTAACATTTTACAAAAGTTGGATACACATGCGGTTTTGATTAAGCATCTCGAGTTACATATGATTTAATTGTCTACTATTGTGAATCCACGCCAACGTGGCACACTTCCTAGAAATACTATCCAGAATCCTTAAAATGATAGTCATTACATGGAGGTCACTACTTGAGGGGGTAAGCAAACCATTGATCCACCTATGTCATCTGTGGTAGAAGATGATATGAAAAAAGAAAAAGAGGTTGTAGAAACTAGTGGAGAGTTGGTGAACAACATGGTGATAGAAGCAGAGGTGTCTCAGAAAGTGGTCCCATTCCTATACCTCCATCTCCATTCCCTCAGAGATTAGTGAAGAAGACTGAGGATGGTAAATATCGATGATTTGTCACTATGTTGAAACAATTTTCCATCAATATCCCTTTGATAGAAGCTTTGGAACAAATGCCCGATTATGCTAAGTTTATGAAAGATTTGGTGACAAAGAAGAGATCGGTGAGTTTTGAGGATGATGACAGAATGCGCCACTGTGTGCTATTGCTAGAAGGTCTCTTACGCAGAAAAAGGAAGATCCTGGATGTTTCACCATTCCATGTATAATCGGGTTACTACACTTTACTAAAGCACTATGTGATCTTGGAGCAAGCATAAACCTCATGCCTCTTTCCATTTACAAAAATTTAGGATTGCTGGCCCAAAGCCTACTATTATATGTTTACTTATGGTTGATCGAGTAGTGAAGAGGCCCATTTGTATACTCTGTGATGTACTTGTTAAAGTGGATTCATTTATATTTCCGGTTAATTTTGTGGTTCTTGATTGTGAGGTGATTTTGAGGTTCCCATTATTCTAGGCAGGTCATTCCTTGCCACTGGGCGTGAATTGGTTGATATAAAAATGGGGCTAATGAAGTTTAGGTTGAACAATAAAGAAGCAACTTTCAATATAGGTAGGTCCACGAAAAAGAGTTGCGAGCTCCGTACTGTATGTATTATATCCTATAGGTTTGAGAGTATATATGAGGTATAAATTAAAGAGCGAGTAGGCATCGAGGCACTAGCGGCAGTGATCATGAATTTGATAGTGATGGTATTGAAGATTATGATTCTTTCATGGCTTCACTTGAACAAAATGAATATCGGTCAAAACCAAAGAAATTGGAGTTAGATTTGAAGCATGCGAGTATCAATCCATGAAACCATCTATTGAGGAGGCTACAAAATTAGAGCTTAAGGTTCTACCACCTCATATGAGGTATGTATTCTTGGTTATAGATGACATTATGCCGGTGATAATTGCAGCGGATTTGAATAGGCAACAAGTAAAGTGTTAAGTGGAGGCTTTGAAGAGCTTGAAACGATTCATTGGTTGGACTATTACTGAAATTATTCGAGTTCCTCCTAGCATTAATTCATACAAAATTCAACTCATGCCCAATAACAAACCAATTAAGTATTGAGCACCAAAGAAGGTTGAATCCACCTATGCAAGAGGTAGTTAAAAAACAGATCATCAAGTGGTTGGATGCCGAAGTCATTTATACTATTACAGACAGTATTTGGGTGTGTCATGTTTAATGCGTGCCTAAAAAGGGTGGGATGGCAGTGGTGCCTAATGAGAGGAACGAGCTTGTTTCAATGTGGATAGTGACCGGATGTAGAGTTTGTATGGACTACTAGAAGTTGAATGCTTGGATTGAAAATGACCATTTCCCGATGCCCTTTATGGATCACATGTTAGATAGACTCACAGGTAAATAACTGTATTTCTTTGTCGATGGCTATTCGGGCTACAATCAAATCTCTATTGCCCTTGAGGATCAAGAAAATACCACTTTCACTTGCCCTGGTAGGACGTTTGCATTCAAAAGGATGTCGTTTGGGTTATGTAATGCACCGGCCACTTTTAAGTGATGTATGATGTCGATATTCTCCGATATGGTGGAGGACACTATTGAGGTGTTCATGGATGATTTTTCAATGGTTGGCGACTCCTTTTATAGGTGATTGAGAAATTTGGATGAGGTTCTCAAAAGGTGAGAGGATTGTTGGGAAAAATGTTACTTTATGGTGAAAGAAGGCATAGTGTTGGGCTATCGCATCTCAGAGAAGAGGATAGAGGTTGATCGAGCTTAAGTGGAGGTGATAGAGAGGCTTCCTCCACCCATTTCTTTAAAAGGTGTGAGAAGTTTTCTTGGACTTGCTGGTTTTTACCTAAGGTTTATTAAGGATATTTCAAAAATTGCACATCCTTTGTGCAAACTACTCGAGAAGGAATGTAAGTTCTATTTTGATGACTCATGTCTGAAGGAATTTGGAGAGTTGAATGAGAAGTTGGTGTCCGCGCCATTATTATTTCACCAAATTAGAGTGAGCCATTTGAGGTGATGAGTGATGTTAGTGGTGTTGCCCTTTGTGTGGTATTGGGTCGGAGAAGGGATAAAATCCTTCACACCATGTACTATTCGGGTAAGGCCCTAAATAAGGCTCAGAAGAACTACATGGTAGTTGAACAAGAGCTTCTTGCGGTGGTGTTTGCATTGAAAAAAATTTGCTCCTACTTGATTGGTACTAAGGTTAGAGTGCACACAAACCACTTCGCTTTGAGGTACTTGATAGCAAAGAAGGATTCAAAACCAAGGTTAATTAGATTGGCATTATTGCTGCAAGAGTTCGATTTTGAGGTGAAAGATAGAAAGGGGGACTAAGAGTCAAGTGGCCGACCATTTTTTCAGATTGGAGGATTGAAGCTATGCGAGAATTGGGCGAAGAGGCTGAAATTGATGATGCATTACCAGATGAACATGTATTCGTCGCTTCTTAGGATTTGATCCCATGATTCGCAGGCTTTGCGAACTACCTGGCAAGTGATGTAGTTCCGTCGGATTTATCCTTCCACCATAGGAAAAAGTTCATGCATTATATGAAAATTTTCTTTTTTGATTAGCCTTACTTATACCGAAATTGTATCGATGGGATTATTCGTCATTGTGTATTGGAGGTTGTGATGTTGAGTTTTTGGAGGCATGTCACTCCTATCCTATGGGTGGGCACCATAGTGGTATCCGGACTACGCATAAGATCTTACAGTGTGGGCACTATTGGACAACCATCCACCAAGATGCTCACAATTTTTCCAAGTCATGTGATCGGTGCCAACAAGATGGAGGAATTTTTAGGAGACATAAACTCCTCTTAAATCCTATTTTTGTGATTAAGTTGTTTGATGTATGGGGCATTGATTTTATGGGCTCGTTTGTGAGTTCTCATGGGATAAAATATATACTTCTGGCTGTCGACTATGTATCAAAATGGGTGGAAGAAATAGTGCTTCGTAACAAAGAAGGAAAGAGGGTCACTGCGTTCTTGAAAAAGAATATCTTCTCAGATTTCGCACATTTAGGGCCATTATAAGTCATGGTGGCTCTTACTTTTATAACATGTTGTTCAAAGGGCTATTGGATAAATATGAGATTCTGCATAATGTGGCTACTCCTTATCATCCACAGCCTAGAGGGAAAGTTGAGGTATCTAAACATCAAGCAAATTCTTGCAAAAATGTTGAATGCTAATAGAACGGATTGGTCAAGGAGGCTTGAGGATGCTCTTTGGGCCTACCAGACTGCATACAAGACTCCCATAGGTATGTCCCATACCAACTTATATATGGGAAAGCTTTTAACTTGCCGGTCGAGTTAGGGCACAAAGCCATATGGGCAGTGAAGAAACATAAGATAGACTCGAATGAAGTGGCAGAACAAAGACTAAATGGATTGAATGATCTTGATGAGTTACGCTTTAAATCCTATGAAAGTTCATCCATCTACAAAGATAAGATAAAGAAGTATCATGAACAAAGGATCGAAAAGAGAGAATTTTTGGTTGGTGATTTTGTGCTTCTATTCAACTCTAAGCTATGCTTGTTTCCGGGCAAACTCAAGTCAAAGTGGACAGGGTCATTTCTCATCACTCTAGTATTTTCACATGGAGAAGTTGAGGTGGAGAATAAGGAGGGCGCAAAGTTCACAGTCAACAAACAAAGTATTAAGATCTACCTAGGGAACGCGAAGAGTGTCCATGAAGTTGTTGAGACCTATCACCTTGATGAACTCTGATTAATCAAGGAGTCCGCGCCGTGCGGTGATGTTAAATCAAGCGCTTCTTGGGAGGAAACCAAAGTTGTATCATCTAGCCAACGATAGGTTTTATTTTCTTTGTAGAAATAGTCTTATATTCTTGTTTCATTTTTTTATATTATTTCATTCTTGCTTGTGTGATAGTGTTGGATAGAGATTGGTGTAGCGCCCATGTCTCAAAAGTTTCTAGAAAAACACAAAAAGAATGGTCTAATGGGTGTTACATTTGAATGGACCAAAACAAAAAAACAACTGCAGGAATGGGCTGGTGCATAGGTCTACGGACTCCATTGATGGTTCATCATTCAATCGACGGACCGTCAATGGTGTCTGTACATGTTAGGTCTCTTAAATTTTTTAAGTCTAGATGCAAATAATAGTCCTAGTCGATGGACTGTCGGGGTTTTGTAGGTACTAACTGCCAGTGATCCAACCCGGTGGATAATATTAAAGGACATAACGGTTCATATTCATTCCCACCTTCAAATTCTTTTAAAATCCCTTTCCAAAATTGTTTTTCTCCCTTTATTTATTTACTATAGCACAAACCATCATCCTTGTATATTCCATTTAATTCCCAAATCAAAATCGCTCAAATTCCCCAAACTCTCTCTTCCCAAATTCTCTTGTTTCTTCATTGTTTATTGGTCGGTTAAGAAGTTTGGGCATGTAGTCTCACACAACCAAACATCTCTGAATTCAAGGTATTTCAATTTCCTTTACACTTTGAATTCTCATTCATAGTTGTTGAATAGAAATTCGGATGTTGGTCTTGACATAGGGACTAAATTAATTAATATCACGTGCTAATAACTCAAGTATTACGTTTCTCAGAATGAAAAATGTTGTTGTGTCGCCTTATAACCCATCTAAAATATGGTTAGTGTTGTAGTTTTTTCTAATTCCGACTTAGGGTTTCGTACTGTGGCTGAATGTATTTGAAAATAAAACTCTAAGAATGACGAAATGGTCTTTCGGGTGTTAAAATGTCAGGTATAAACTTGAGTGGTCTAAAGTTGTAAAAAAAATTAGACCTTGTAAAATGTCCTAAAGTCTATCTCATACCAACAGTACGAGACCCCGTCGATGGATCGACGAGCCGTTGATGCGGTCCTTTGATTGGACCACCCTAAGATTGTTGAGGTCTGAAACGAAGGCAGTTCTGCACGTCCATCATTTCCTTCAGAGAATCTATTCTCACTAATTTTTAAATATATATTTTATGTGTTGGA
This sequence comes from Solanum habrochaites, assembly GCA_027704765.1. Taxonomy (NCBI): domain Eukaryota; kingdom Viridiplantae; phylum Streptophyta; class Magnoliopsida; order Solanales; family Solanaceae; genus Solanum; species Solanum habrochaites. The sequence continues at coordinate 31,302,490 of JAKWJA010002498.1, read as the reverse complement.
CGACGAAAGTGGACTACTGTCCATCGATTGATTGATACGCTGTTCTGCACGTTCGTCATTTCAATCTGAGAGGTCTGAAATTTTTTATTAATTTGAATAATTCAAAGTGTCAGATGATGGACCCTATCGATGGACCATCGATACTGCCCATCGACCTAACTCTAAAGAACTGAACTTTGTTGTTTACTTTCAAATTGTCTTCGCCCGAAGTTTTTCGAGTATGTAATGTTGCTGAAGTGACACTAGCAACTTCTCTACACATACAAATGGCTCCTAATAAGGATATATTCTTCTCAAAGGGCAAGTCCAAGTCAGTGTCCCCGTCTTGTCGGAAGGTTGTTATCTCCGACAATGAGCAAGATCTAGAATACGTTCCCTCGGGTTCCATAATCCTTAAACCAGCCGCACGAGTCACTAGGGGTACCCCCCGGAAGGTGGTTCCCAGTGTAGTCACTGCCTCCCAGTCTTATGAGGAGCGCATACTGACTGACCACCGACAAGGGCAGCCTCTATTTTTATAAAAGCATCAGGATCTAGATTATGTTCTATATGAGGGTCGACCCAATCTTCTGGGTCAAATGGGGCGACTACCTGATGTTCCGCCTCCTAGGGAGTCACTCGATCGGAGAGTCACGACCACCAAGCCTTGTCTGATGAGGATGATAACTCAGAGACTGCACCCACTCCCCAGCAGATGAGCCTGAACCCATGGCTAAAGAATCCATCCGGTGGTGCATTGATTGGAACCACCACGTATAGGAACACAAAATATTTAATGAGAAGGGGGTGATGTACCGGTTGGTGGAAATAGAGCGTCAAGTTCTTATGGGAAGTTTGCAAATGGTCCTCGAGGTGCAAAGATTGTTTAACCATACAAGTTATACTGATGGTGCGAAGTCTTGGTACCTACATTGAGAAGATATATAAGGTTATGCTTCCTTTGTGGCTACTCTCAGAGGATCTATTGACAGACAAGCGAAACCTGCCAAGCAATGCCCACTCACCTCTATACTAGTCAAAGGCTGCCAGGTTTACATCTCGGAGGCCACCCTTCATCGGCTCCTATAAGTCCCCACCACTGAAACACAATGGACCCTCGTGACTACAAAATTTGACTACAGGTGAGAGACTATCAAAGGTGGTGTGTTTCCGAGGACCACTGAGCAGAGAGAGACAATAAAGAAATGGCTGGCCTAACGTTTGGCGACTGATGGTGTGAGGGCCGATTGGGTGTTATACCCCTGAGGGTTGATTAAGAAGGCCACCCTAACCTTTGCAGCCAAGTTCTTCTAGTTGTTGGTCTAACACCGCCTATCACCGACAAATGTTGATAATGTTATTACATGGTATAGGGAGATATTGGTAGAACCTCTAGTGGCGGGGTTGGAGATATATTTTGCTAAGGTGCTGATCACGGTGATCTACGAGAGGGCTTTCAAGAATTCTACTACTCACCCCTTTGCTTGTCTCATTTTCCACTTATGAAGGGATGTCGCAGTGCCAATCAGGCACTGTGATACACTATGTATTACTGTGGGGACTGTTGATATAGGTCTCACCAAGTATAAGGCCAATGTAAAGGAACCTTAAAGAGGGCACAAAGTTGAGATGCATCCGTTGAGTGAGAACATGGCGGACATTGTGGAGTTATCCCAAGGGGATAACCCCACTACTTCAGAGCCTGATGACACCACCCTGGCTGATTCCTCCCATGCCACTAGTCGAGACCCCAGCTCATCCCGGTCCATGCCCCACTCTGCAGTACTGGTCCCCCTAGAACGCTCCAGATATTAGAGGCCTAGATGGCCACCGTTCTTCGCCACATACAACCTTGGATGCAGAAATCCATTTATGATGTTGAGGACGCCAGAAGACTAAGCAGAAAAATTTGATGGTTCACCAGCACCTTAACGTCTTGGAGTTGAGGGTGCTAGCACGACCAACCTTCACTATACAACTCACTACTCTTCAAGATGCGGTGGATAATTAACAAGCGGATATGGACGCCATTTTAGAGATAAGGGGGATTGATCAAGAGAGTGTGCCTATCGATCTAGCAAAAGACACAGTGGTTGAAGATTTATTCAAGCCTTCTATTGAGGCGCAGTCTGAGCCACGTGGTCATGCAAAGAGGCTCTGTTCTAGCCTCACCACTGATGCAAAAGTAATGTCTGTGCGAGGAATAAATAAAAGACGAACCTTGAGGCTGCTAGGAGGGATTCTTTGGTAGATGAGAAGGCCCTCCATATTAGGGCATGAGAGATGGTTGTTGGGGAATCTAGTTCCATGACAGTGAACGGTGAGAGGAGCACCATTGATGGTGAGGATATTGATGAGGGAACCACTGAGGGTGACCCACGACTGATGTTACAGGTTCCGTGAAACTGGACCCGCCCACTTATTGAGAGATCGTGGGCCCTATGCGCATCAGGTTAGCTTCACCTACCACCCTATACTTATGTTTTTTATGCATTAGGGAAAATGGCATGCTCTTTTTGTTGGTGTGTGTGAATGGAAAGTGAGTGTTAGGGGGAATTCTGAGTAGCCCAACTCACAATCATATCTTGGGGTTTTCTTGCCTTTGTTCCGTTTCCCCAAAAGACTGGTTAATTTTTTAATTGTACAAAGTATAAAAGCATGAAATATGAAGTATGATGGCTGAAATTAAATTATATCCCGTCCTTGAAAGTGCTTGCATGAATAGGTGAAAGTGAGTAAAATGTGTTGGCTCTAAGCATGACATAGATAGGCACCCACAGTATGACCCTCAACTAACACCTAAATTGGGAAATCTGACAGTCAGATAGTGTAATGAGGTGTCAAGAGAGTGTGAGGACTTTTTAGTGTTCAACAGTTGGTACCTAGCTAAAACTTTCCATGTTAGTCCTACAAAGGGGATATGTGTTAGAAGACTATGAAAGGATCATAGGCCCTTGTTCGAATAAGCAAACATCTAGATTAAAATAATGTTAACCAAAAGAAATTTTTATCCATGTTGATCAAAATCTATTGAGCATATAATAGACCTATTTTTTTATTACTAACTCACCTTCCCAGGATTAATGTTTTGGCCCTGGTCCTTCCTTCGTCATGTGCACCTCGACTTAGGCCAAAAGCCTATGTTGAAGGTGGCTAATGCAGAAAATGACATCATCTTTACCTCGACCCAACCTCGGGAATTGTGTACCTTAACTCATGGAAAATCCATGAGTTGAGGGTGGCTATTATGAGTGAGAACCCAAAAATGGGTATGAAAAGAGTTGAATGTTGAAAAGAAAAGAGAAAGTGAGTGAAAGATGTTACTCGGTGAATATAACAATTGAATGAAAAGGAAGATAAAAGCAAAAGAAAATAAAGAAAAGAGTTTGAAGAGAAAAAATTGACAAATAAATAAAAGTCATATCCAAAAAAAGGGAGCAAGGAAAATATGAAAAACAAAGAAAGTAGGGCATAAAAGTCAATGAAAAGAGGTAGGAGGCTTAGCGGAAATATCAAGGATGACAAAAAGTCACTAAATATCTACCAAAATCTACCACACTTGACTCTAAGCCAACGTTACAAGCCAAGAAATTCATACCATGATCCTAGAGTCTAGTGTGGTGAACCTAAGCAGAGAATATAAGGGCAAGCCTATGACGACAGTAATAGATATATTTGATCTTGTTTATGAGAGTGATTTTTGAACAAAGATCCTTTTACCCAAACTTAAAATCACTGTGCAAAAAATAAGGATTTCTTTTGAAGTGAGGACACTAGTTGCGGTGTCCGAATGTTGGTATATTGGTTAGAGGCAAAACAGTAGAAGTGTCAGTGCATGGTGAGTTTGTGTCATAGTGTGGTCCACATGAGTTAGCTTGTAGAACCTGAGAGAGTAAGCATGCACTATAACAAAGAAAGAGTTGGGATTCATGATCGGTTGATTGCAAAGTCTTAAAAGAGTATACTTTTGTATAAGTGTTGTTTTGAGTAATAATGTGTCGCTTGAAGACAAACAACAATTTTTTATTGAGGGTGTTAATGTTTCGTGGTTTAATAGTGTCTTCAATGAATTTAGCTTCAGATTTGTCTGTGTCTAGATCCTTTTTGTAGTAGTTTTAACATGTTTTTATGTTTGTTTTTCAAGAAAGATGTCCATACTAAAAATGTAGAAGGCACCTGGAAAAGAGTGAAGAAAGATGACCCACGAAGGCCATCGACGGCCCATCTTTCAATCGACGGTCCATCGGTGGTAACTGTCGATGTGTAGTTTAGGATGAGGGAGATGATCAAGGAATTATGACCAAGTGTGGAAACATAAACTCAAATGTTTGACAGGCCGTACTGGTTAACCGTCGATCAATTATGAGAAGCTCCCAATAACTGATTTATCAAGATTCTATGTCTGGACTGACAAAGGCAATTGTCGCGGTCGATTGGGTCGTCGATCAGTGTCGCATTTTGAAAAAACTTTCCTTATTTCAATTTCTTTTAGATTAGGACAATGTTTTCTATAAATTGGGGATTAAAATCACGTTTTTGAGGTGGGACATTATTAGTATTATTCTACTTTTGCTTGGAGATTGGTTTTTGCAAACTTTAGCAATCAATCAATTTCCGTATTTGGATTGAAGCTTTATCTTGGAATTTCAAGTTGATTTTGAGGGTTTACGCATATTGTTGAAGTACATTAATGATTTCTTATTTAAATGCTATGAACTGTGATGTAGCTTGCATGGGTAACTAAATCCACAACTAGGGTTGTGGGAACCATGAGTAAGTAACAAAGTTTACCTAGTAAATAAGCATTTCTCAAATAGGTTCTTGCATGTATGGATAATTCTTTCGTTTAGAAGTCTTTTTAACAAATGCACGTGTTAGAATTGTCCTTGTTGCTGCTTGTCGAACCAAGGAGGTAGTAATAAGAAAAGAATTATCAACATAGATTTAGTGGGATACAATCTAATAGGATAGTGTCAATTGGTGCAAAATAATAACTAAGTCATACATCGATTATGATGTCTAATATGAGCTAAAGGTAATGGTTAGTAACTTATACACACGTAGCCGAACCAAGGTGCGGTCTGAAATTTTCTAGATGTCGGACCACTTAGAGAAACATAACTTACCACTTTGCATGCAAAAAACTATGAAAGAATTGTTATTTCTAGGAATATGATGGTTTGAACCTACGGGGAACACATATACCCTATTTAGTATCTTAACTTGATAAAAACTATACTTTTACTTTTGCTTACTTATTAACTTAAAGGTGTTAACAAAACGTTTTTCACAACCCCCCCCCCCTTTAATAACTTGTCTTCGGAAAAACCTTGGCTAAATAGACATAATCATACATTGAAGTTAAGTCTAAATCATTTTTCTCATGGGATCAACCCGAACCTACTAATTGGTTTCTCTCCTTGATTACAACCACTTATACTTCTTTAGGAAGGTGTAATTTGAGTGTATCAAGCACTGATATAGGGACGCAAGTTCATATTAACTCATGACCCCATAAACCTTGTAGCCAACATGGAAAGATGAAGGGTTATACTTTTTTGATGATTCCTTAGTGCTTTTAAGCATAAACTAGTGGATCCACTTATTAGTTAAGTTTCAAAGATTTATATATATCGCATGTGTTTTAATTGCCTTATATATACACATTGAGTAGAGGAGAGTCAAAGTACGTTGATCTTATTTTTTTCAGCATTTAAGTTGTCGTGTAGCATTCCAACTCACATACTCGTACATTCAATGTATTGATGTTAGTTTACCTGCATCGTCTTCGAATGCAGAAGAAGGTAATTAAGATCAGTATGATCCAATGCCTCGTTGATCTAGTTGAGTATTCGTAGTCAGTGGTGAGACTACTTGCATTCTAAAGGACACTTTTATTTGACTTCTAGTACTTAATATAAACGATGTTGTGGGGTCTGCCCTTAATTTCATCATATAATTGTGGAGGCTTTGTAGATAGTCAGATAATCTTTTTAGAGTCTCTTATTTCTGTATTTAAGATTTCCTTGTTATGAGACTTAAGTGCCTGTTTGTCCAACTTATTATTTCGTTAAGTTATATCATGAGACTGTGTATTTGAGTTAAGTCTTCCATTGAGTTAAGTAAGCCAAGCAAAGGGTTCGCTTAAGACCTGCAATGGTCATTAGGTGCAAACCACGTCTAGGGTGTAGACTTGGGGCTGGATATCTACTCACCCAGACATTTTCTATGGCGTAAGTTTGGTCGGCAAGCATCAATCCAAGCATGAGAGATATCATCTGAAGTAACAAATAGAATATTATTAAATCTAAAGGAAAGTGCATATCAATTACTATGTTATAGTGGATCTAATTTATTCATAAGAGGTTTTATCTAAGCTGATTAGACTCTTAACCGGTATTACAGAAAATAAATATGTGGTATGATTAATTAATTAATTGTTGTGCTATTTCATGTAAATGTAAGAAAAAACTTGCACAACTCTTTAAACCATGGAATCCAAATTTGTGGCATGTGGTCTCTAGTACAAGAAGTTGTTTTGTTATGAGTTGAGTTAATTTTAGGTTCTTATATTTATGAGTATGTCTTCTGTTGAGTATTGAGTAAGGCCAAGGGTTCCCTTGGGAACCAACAATGGTTCTCGAGTGTCAGTCGCGTCCAGGGTGTAGGCTCGGGGCATGACAAACTTGGTATCAGAGCACATAGTTCAAGAGTCCTACGTGTATATGAAATCATGTCTATAGTGTCTTAGTTATCAATTTGAAACATGCCACATCTATAATTACGAGGTTGCTACATTTATGAACTATCTCACTTCTTCCATACTTATTTCAAGTGATAGAGTTCAACTCTATAAAAGTTTCTTTCTTATTCGTACATGTGCGTATCTTTTAAGATCATGCCTCCAAGAAAAACTATTTGAGGTCATCCATTTAGGAAGAATGGTTATCCTTAGGAACACGGGGTCTCCAACAAACAAGAAGAGAAACCCCATGGAGAGGTCACTACTTCTTAATTTTGGATGTTATCAGATGTTGACTCAAGTATTGACCAACAAAGATGGACAAAAAAAAGTGAATCGAAAGTATATGGCTAATACATTTAGGATCCATAAGTTCTTACACAAGAACCCTCCAGATTTCATTGGTTCAAGTGTAATTAAGAATATGGAAATATATGTGGATGAGTTGCAGAAAGAAATTGAGGTGAGCATGTTTAAGATGCTGAAGGTGTGGAACTAGATACATACCAACTTAAGGGTGTTTCTAGATTCTAATACGAACAATGGAAGAAGAGTGGAGTTGAGGGTGCACCAATTGTGATATGGGTTGTGTTTGAAGTGGCCTTCTTGGGTTTATTTTTCTCGTGAGCTGAGGGAGGCAAAGGTAAGACAATTCCTTAACTTGAAGTAGGAATCCATAAGTGTGCATGAGTATAGTGTCAAGGTCGCTCAACTGTCCCATTATGCTCAGGAGATGGTTTGTGATATGAGCAGCAAGATGAGCTTGTTTGTGTGTGGGTTCTCGTTTGTCAAGCAAAAAGGTAAAAATGCAATGATGATAGGGGACAATGAGTATCATGACTACCATGCCCCGAGCTACCCCCAAGACGCGAATACGGAACCTAGGACCACAAATTATCCCAATCTAATCTTTTCGGCATGATCATGAGCATACTACAGATAAGAAAGTGTTGCGGAAGCTAAATCATAATTAAATCTGAAAAGATGGGGAAAATCGCAAAAACATAAACTAAATGACTAAAGAATGAAATGAAACTCATGACTGTTGTCCTTGGAGAATGAGGACTCACCACTGAATTTGTTGAACTTGAGATTGAGAATCGATTTATGCATGATCTAGATGTTGAGAACCTGAACCTACATCACGAGAAGATGTAGTGCACGTATGCTTCAGCACTTGAAAGGTACTGAGCATGTAGGATAGAGTAAAGCTGAAATAAAACATAACGGAACAAGCATAACCGTAATTATAATAATCTGACATGATAAATTGAATTCTAAGATAACTACATGCAATGACCAACTTATAACATCCTGAAACTTAATACTGAATATACTGATAAATGGTCAATGCAGAGAGTCTGAATGATCATTAGGAGCTACTAATAACCGACAATAAAACATCATGAACTAAATGTGGAGTCTGATGTATACGCCCATCGAGAGGACCCAATATACCTTGCTAGAGGTATAAAGGCATGTTGGCGTGATCACTAAACTAATTGCCCACAGAGGGGACTTACAACCTACTTGGCTAGTAGTTTTGGGGCTATTGTGTATGCCAAACCCTAGTCCAACCCGGTATTATGCTACTCCCATGAATTTTGTAAATTTACTGATTATGTCTAAGTTTCTATATATACTAGATAGCTCAAAACAGAACATGCAAACTAAGAATACAACAATTAATCTGGTAATTATTCATTTATAACTGAGGCATGTATATCTGAAGTGTCTGAAATATCTGACCTAGCATGCGTAATTCGAGAAATAAAGAAATACAAAGCTAGGGTTCTGAAATTCATGCAATAAATTGAATAATAACATGATAATCTTATTTGGAACATCAAAGCTAATAAATTCATGAAGTTCTCTTGAAGTTCTAGAAACCCTACGTTTAATCATGACAAGAGAATCAAGAATCTGACTGAAAAATAGAGACCCAATGGGTGAAAGGAACCCACTAGTGACATCCCACATACGTGGTGATGAGATCTACGGAAAAATACTTAAGTCCATGGATGGAACTGTTGGACACTTGTTTCATTCTTGAACTAGGGTTCTTGAGCTTTTTCTCCTTTCTTGCTTCTAGTTTTCTAACTTTTGATTTAATGATTTGACTTAGATATGTTTTAATTATATTTCTAGGCTTAAACTACTAAAATATAATGATTTAGCGTCAAAACGATGTAACTTACGGTTTAAACGGAGTGGGAAAGGTCCAAAAGACCACTGGAAAGGTTGTTGTCAGACCAAACGATGGCCAGGACTGACGATCTGTCGTCTGCCCGACACCCTATCGTTGGGTCTGTCGTTAGGGCTTTTTTGACATACCTTTACTAAAATGGCCATAACCTTTCACTCGGTGATCTGATTTTTGAAAGGTCGGTGGAAATGGAAAGATAATTCAATTATATATATGTGGGTAAGTAATGAGACACCTAATTCATTTTTTTCTAAGATTTATGACCATTTGAAGTTGACCCAACCGCATTTCCCCTTAACTGTCTGTAAATTTTCCACCTACAGACCGTGCTAGTCATTCATAACTCTTGTCAGAGAGTGGGTGAAGGGAGTCTTGATTGACAATCACGAACTATGGACCGTCGTCTGACCTACGGACCGTAAGTCCGTTTGTCGTCCAAGACTTAACCAATTTTTTTGGGTTGAATTTTTTTTTGGGAGTTTTTGATCCCATCGATGGTTGTGCAGGATGGACCGTGGTTCAGGCTACGGTCCGTCGATGCCACCGTTGGTAGCACCTGCAGATTTTTCTGAAAAACTAATTTTTGATCTATTTTGGCTACGGGGCTTTACAATGTCCCAGACCGTCGTAATTGGCACCCACACTACAACTCGGTAGGAGAACCAGTACTAGAAACCAACCAAATAAATAAATCTAAAAACTAAGACATTTAAGTTACGGAAGCAAGTTAAATAAGTAAGTTAAGTTCCATACTAGTTAAAGATCTAATAACTAACTAACTAACGATGCGCAAGATAAACCTAGAATCTAAAAGTAAATGCACCAAAACTGAAAGCCAGAAGCAAATCTAACAATAATTTCTAGTGAACTATGTAACTAACTAAAAAAGGCCTAGGTTTGAAAAATGTGGACATAGAATAAAGAGAATTCCATGGCAACACAATTGATGTGGCTCTCTTTTGAACCCGAAGCGATCACTGACTCCTAAGTGAGGTTTGTTAACAGTCATGTGAAGATTTTATATACTCAACAACAATAAGAGAAAGTGATGACTCGGTACACAACCACTGTGTATTGTTAGGATCACACAGTTATCCCACTAGTTTAACATAAAGAAGCAATGACAACATTATAACACATGCATAAATATCAAAATACTAAATACTATGATAAGAATAAACATTACAATTCACATGCTACACCTTAAGTTGGTCCTCTCATGGAATATAAGTCAAAGTATTAACATGATGAAACGTGGCAATCCAATCAAATTTTCATGACAGCACATGGCAACCAATCCCAGTTAGCATGCCAGAACGTGGCAATCTGATCCAAGTTAGTGTAACAGAATGTTGCAGCCGATCCCAATCACACATCACAATAAGACATAAAGATCAACATTCAAGTCATGATTTCATGTATCCATATTCATATATGTCATTTCAACATCTATGATCAATATTGCAACATGCATATGTATACAAGTATCACAACGATGAAAAGCAAGTGTATATCAAACAATCACAAAATCACAACCATTACCTAACATAAAATAAGCTTCAAACCCCAGACAACTTGATCTTTCCTTTTCCAAATTCATTCCAATTGTTCTTGGTCTAGAAATAACAATTTCTACATGAGAATCAATAAACAAAAACTAAATTCTTGGATACGAACAAACTATGAATCCTAGTTCAAACCCATAACCCCAACTGGTCACTTTAGGTTGATTCCACCAAAGGATTCTTCAAGAAATTCTTCCCCATAAATATTGACGCATTCTAAAATGTTATACGGATCGTAAAACGAATTCATGGAGTAAAAAGCGTACCTCTAGATTGAAGAATGGTGAAACGAGTTTGAATATCCTAGGGGTCGTCTCTTAACCCAAAAATTCAAAAAATACAAAATAAGGTCGTCTAAGGGTCTAATTTACAATTTTAAAACCCATAAACCCCCTATAGTGGCACCTATCCCACTGAAGCGTCATCACTTTAGTGGCACCAATCCTGCCCAGCAGCACTTTTTTAATTAATGAGCTCCATCTTGAAAAATCCCTAAAATCCTATCATTGAATTCTGCCTCATCCCCTGTAGTGGTTTCCCTCCCGCTGCAGTGGCATTGCTGCAGCGGCAAGAATCTCACTGCAACAGATGAAGTGAGTTAGTGTGTTTTTTGGGATTTTCAATTTTAACCTTTAACAACATACTCTTAATCCACAACGCTCAGATAGTACCCTTAACGCTACGGTTGATTCCCAAAGGTCTATTTATCCAAATTCAATTATGTAAAGTCAGACCGATCTATTAACGAGTTATCTAACAAATTATATAATCAAATTACTATTTAATCAAACCGACTACTACAATATTTCCCTACAACTTGATGACTCTAATTTCCTAAGAATCTGGATAAGGTTGAGAAAATACTAGTACTACGAAAAAGTTGTTCGAAACCCAATTTAACCCATTAACATTTTTATAACAATAAAACCCGGTCGTTACATGGACGTGGAAAGGTTGATGATCCATGTGCAACATTTTGAGGAAGATAAGATGAGATATAGAGAAGAGTTCTGAAAACAAAAGGCAAAGACAATAGGAAATGAGTTCGAATAACAAAAGAACAATTTGAATCGGTCATCTTTCCAAGAAAATCAAACAGGACCCACTTTATCATCTTCTATTGCACCTGTACCAAGGAATTGAGTTGAGTTTAACAATATGAATTATCCAAACTTTAGAGTTCAAACTACACAATCTCAAGGCATGTGACACAAGGAGGTAATTAGCTAGACTATTGCATGTGTAACTTTGGTAGGAACCACCGAAGAGCGTGTTATAAACATTCCACTTATTTATTCAAGTTAGAGTCACTTCATGAGATATTTCCTTAAGAAAAGGCGATGGAGTGGTAATAGGGCAAATAAATCCCAATTTATCTAGAGGATCCACCATATAGAGTTGAACCTAAAGGAGCTACTTCAGGTGCAAGCGGAGGAACAAAATGTCTGTATGCTATTACTAGTCACCAAGAACAAGGGAATTCACTTAATATTGTAACTCGTATGAGCAAAGTAATTTTTTTTAACTTTTATTGATTTCTTGATTAAGGTGTGAGTCTATCATTTGTGACTCGATACATTGCTATGAATTTTGATATTCTTCCTGAGGAACTTCTTGAGCCCTTCAACGTCTCCACACCTATTAGTGAGTCTATTCTAGTTGGTACAGTTTGTTGTGATTGTAACATTTCTATCAACTCCAAGAACACTATGGGTGACTTAATCAAGTCAGATATGGTAGACTTTGATGTTATTCTAGGTATGGATTGGCTTCACGCTTGTTATACATTAGTTGATTGTAAAACATGAGTAGTTTAGTTCATGTTTCTTATTAGATAGTTATTGAATGGAGGAATAATTCATTACTGCTTAGGGTCATTTTATTTTGTAACTTAAGGCCAAAAAGTAAGCTTTCAAAGAGTGTGCCTATCACTTAGTACGAGTTAATGACTCAAGTGTTGAGAAACCACTTATTCAGTCAGTTCATTTTGTGAGTGAGTTTTAGAGGTATCTCCGAATTATCTTCGTAAAATCTCTCTTTAGAGAGAAATAGACTTCGACATAGATACTTTTCCTAATACTCGACCTATTTCTGTTTCGCCATACAGAATGGTTTTTGTTGAGTTAAAAGATTTAAATGAGCAGTTTAAATACCTTTTTGATAAAGGTCTCATTCAACCAAGTATCTCATCTTTGGGCGCTCCATACTTATTTGTGAGGAAGAAAAATTGTTATTTTAGGATGTGTATTAACTACCTCAAATTGAACAAGGTTACTATAAAGAATAAGTATCCCCTTAAAGAGATTTGATAATCTTTCTATCAACTTTAGGTTGCCACTTGATTCTCTAATATAGAACTCAGATTGGTCTATCATCAATTGAGAGTAAGAGAAAGTAACATTTCAAAGACATTATTCATGACCCGCTATGGTCATTATGAGTTTCTAGTCATGTCTTCGGATTTGACTAATGCTCCTATAGAGTTCATGAATCTTATGAACAAAGTGTTTAAGACTTATCTAGATATTTTTTCTTATCATGTTTATTGATGGAATTTTATTTATTTGAATAATAATAAGGATCATTCTATTCATCTCAAAATAGTTCTGCAAACTCTCAGAGATCCAGAGTTGTATGCCAAATTTTCCATGTCTGATTTTGGTCTTTAGTATGTAGCATTCTAACTTGTGAGAAAATCATTGAAGAATTGAAAACACGATTGACTACTGCCCAGTGTTGACCTTGCGGAGGTTACACAAGGCTTTGTTGTGTATTATTGTGCGTCTAGAGTTGGATTGAGTTGTGTATTAGTGCAGAATGTCAAGGTTATAACTTATGCCTCCAATGTACTTAAGATTCATGAGAGGAATCAGCCAACTTTTTATCTAGAGTTGGCTGATCTTGTGTTTACTTTTAAAATATGGCATCACTATATCTATCATGTTCATTGATTTCAAGAGTCTCATGTATGCATTCGGTTACAAAAAAACTTTATCTTGCACAAAGGAGGTGGTTGGAGTTACTCAAGGATTATGACATGAGTATCCTCTATCACCCTCGTAAGGCTAATGTTGTTTTTTATGACATGAGTAGGTTATGGATGGGCATTACTTCCCATGTTGAGAAAGTCAAGGTTAGCAAAAGATGTTCACAAACTTGCACGATTAAGAGTCTAGTTAATAGATTGCAATGAAGGATGAGTACTGGTGATAAATGTAGATTAATCATCACTAGTGTTCTAAGTGTAAGAGAAACAAAAACAAGACCCTATTTTGATCAAATTGAAGGCAAATGTTCATAAGCATAAAATGATGGCTTTTGAACAAGGGGGAGATGATGTCTTGAGGTATCAAGGTAGGTCGTGAGTACGAAATGTGGATGAACTTCAATAGAGGATCATGGGTGAATATTATAGATCTATATACTCTATCCATCCGGGTTTCACAAAGATATATTATTACTTGAGATAAGTCTATTGTGGATTAGTATGAAGAATTGTATTGCAAAGTTCGTTGATAAGTGCCCGAATTTCCAACAAGTAAAGGTAGAGCTCTACAGGCCCGATGGCATGGATCAAAATATAGATCTTCCAAAATGGAAGTGGGAGATGATCAATATGAATTTCATTACTTTTTTTTCCGAGGTCTCGTATGCAACATGATTCAATTTTTGTGATTGTAGATTGGATGACTAAATCAACCCTTTTCTTTTTGGTAAAGAAAAGTTATTAAGTAGAACATTATACCAGATTATATATTCAAGAGGTAGTCAGACTTAATGGAATTTCGGTGTCCATCATTTCAGATAGAGGTGCACAATTCACCATATAATTCTCGAAGTCTTTCCAGAAAGTTTTGGGTTCAAAGATGATTTTTTACTGCTTTCCATCCTGAGACTGATGGTCATGCAGATCATACAATTCATACTTTAGAGGATATGTTGAGTACTTGAGTGATATATTTTCAAAGTAATTGGGATGATCACTTACCTTTCACTAAGTTTTCATACAACAACAGTTATCACTCTAGCATCCAGATGGATTCTTGTGATGCTCTTTATAAGAGAAGATATAGATCTCCTATTGGATGTTTTTAAGTTTGTGAAGCTGGGTTAATAGGTAAAAACTTGGTTCATCAAGATATTGATAAAATGAAGATCATTCAATATAGGTTGAGGACAAAGCAAAGTCATTCGAAATCATATAATGATGTTAGGAGAAGAGACTTAGAGTTTTAAGTGGATGTTTGGGTGTACTTGAAAGTTTCACCAATGAAGGGTGTTATGAGCTTTGGAAAGAAGGGGAAACTTAGTTATAAGTATACTTTTCCTTATTGGATATCAAATAGGATTTGTAATGTAGCCTACCATTTGGCGCTACCGTCAGTAGCAGCCGACCATCCGATATTCCACTTTTCAATGTTAAGGAAATGCACGGGAAATCCTTCACTAATTACACCTACTAAAAAATTGTTGTTAAATACAACCAATCTTATGAAGAATTACCATTGAGATACTTTATTGCCAGATCACAAGTTGAGAACCAAAGAGGTTGCATCAGTCAAGGTCTTATGGAGGAAATAGTTGGTTGAGGAAGCTACTTGGGAGGCTGAGGAGGACATGAAGAAGATATACCTGCATCTCTTTTTTTAAGGAGAAATTCCAAACATAGGTAATGATTTTTTTAAAACAATTTCTTAATTGATATACTATTTTGTGTTAAATTGCATATTGGGTGTTTGACTTGGGTATTAGATGTTGCCACCCTTAGTATACTTAGAGTGATCTCATTTAAGGATGAATGTTCCCACGGGGAAGGTATTGTAACATATCAGTCTTATGAAGAGCTAAATTTAGAAAGAACTAACTTGAAATAAGCTAATTTAATATTTTTTCAAGTTAAACATAAGTTGTAAGTTTTGGGCCAACTTCAATCAACCATAACTTTCAGTAAAAAATTAGTTAGGTGGCCCATAAGATATCAAATCAAATGCCTTTGAATCATCTTCCCAATTACATCGAGTTTGATAAATACAAGTTTTGATGAGGGAGATATGCCCATTTGAAATTAGACTATGAAGATACGAAAATTTACCAAAATTAATGAGATGTGTCTTTGTCGTTTTCTTACCCCATTACCTTTAAACGTTTTTGTAAATATTTCAGGGGTCTAAACTAACTTAGATCACTTCTCATAATACAAAATTACGCTTAGGGTTTTGAGAGGAGTTCAAGAGGAGAAAACAAGGAGAATTTTAAAAATTCTTCAAGATTTCTTGGGAATCGAGGAATTGTTTCGCCAAATTAAGGTATGTAAGGTTCCCTAGTGATTCGTTTCTTCTCCCTTACACCAATCATGTAATCTTTTACCCATGAACTCATTCTTATAGTTGAATTGCTAATTTGTTGAAGGGTTCTTAAATTTAATTATTAGTGGAGTGTTGTTTTATGTTCTTGAGTCGAGGTTTTGCAAATGAGGTTACTAAATTGATAGTTCTTGTGTAGGTTTCACTTAAATGATTCAGGTTTATAAGAATTCGAAAGTTTTGACGTTGGGTATGAGTTGAATCAATTTTGGGGGAGGAAGAATAGACCAGGAAAAAATTAGCGCCTAGGTCCGCATCACGGAGATGCTTCGAATAGTAGTCCCCAAATAATTTCCTCCCTTTCTATGTCGAGGAGAGAACATGTACTCAACTTTTTCAAAAGTAATTTCACTTCATATAAGTCTTGAATTCATAATTTAATTTGAAGATATAGTTAAGCATCGTGTTTGAGAAAGTGTTTCGAGTCATTTTGAGAAGTGTTTTGGAAACTTTTAAAACATGTTTTAAGACTTAAGTACTTGAGTATGAGGATGAGAGTTGAGTTTTTTCATTTTACAAAATGAATATATGGGTTATAAGTATTTCCAAGAGTAAATATTTTTACATTTAAAATGAGAGGAAATGTCACGCCCCGAGGCTACCCCTGGATGCAGACACAAAACCTCGGGTTACGAGTGACCCAAAGCAAACCCTGCTGGCATAATCATGAGCATACTAAACATAAATGGAAAAAATTAAAACTATGTGAAAGCTAAATCATATGAAAGTCTAGTATGATGGGGAATACCCATACATACGGTATAAATGTAAAAAAAAGTGTGAGTCTTCATACACGTGAGAAAACAAACTCTATGACTAATGTTGAAACTAACTATATCTTATATAAAGCCTCTACTTACTAAAAATATTGGGGCATGCCCAAACTACATCTAGAAAAAATGAAACTAAAGCTAAAAGCAAGAAAAAATAAATATGTCACTAGTACTCGAATAATGAGGAATCACCACAGATGTTGGTGAACTGAAGATGAGGAACCGATCTATGTGTAAGGTGACTACTTAGGACCTGATTCTACATCGTGAGAAGATGTAGCGTAGAGTATGCGTCAATACTTGAAAGATACTAAGCATGCAGGATATAGTAAAACTAAACAACAACATAACTCATTAAAATAATATATTTGAACAATGACATGAGATAGGCATGATACAACTGAGAATACTCCACATAAAATACTGAATACAATGACCAAGCTTATAACATGTTGAAATTGAATATGAAACTATACTGATAACATGGCAAAATGCAATATAGTCTGATTGAATTGTAGAAGATCTACTATTAACTAACATAAAATCACATGAGCTACATGTGGAGTCCAATCTATACGCCTCATTGAGAGGACACAATATACCCAGGAAAAGGTATAGAGGTATGTTGGCGTTATCACTAAAATCTTGCCCACAGAGAGGACTTACAACCTATAGGGCATGTAGTCTAGGAGTTAAGGGTGTTGGACCCTGATCCACTCGTTATTAAGATTCCCGTATGATTAATTAATTTGACACATTATAACTTAAATACCATAGTACTGGATAGTTCAAAATACTAACATGCAAATCTAAGAATTCAACATTAATATACTAATAATGACATATTCGAAACTGAGGCATGTCTCTATGAAAGTATCTAAATTATTTATAATAACTTACCTAGAAAGTGTAATTAATTAAGTAAAGAACTATATAGCTAGGGTTCTTAATTATGAAGGGATTTATACTAAAACATGCTAAAAGTCATGATAAACTGATTTGGGACATTAAGAAAGTAATTCACAATAATCTACTATAGTTCTAGAAATTATAGGTCTAGTTGATGACAACGGAATCAACGATCTGACTGAAATTTAGGGACTTAATGGGTGAAAAGAACCCATTACTGAAATCCCACATGCCTTAAAACCAAATTCATGAAGAAATATTTTGATTTTGAGGCTGAAACTGATAGAACCTTGATGCATTCTTGCGCTAGGATTGCTCGCCTCTTTTTCCTCTTTTACATTATAATTTTTGTATGTTTTGATAAATGATTTTATTTAGGTAAGTTCTAGTTATGTTTCTAGGCTAAAACTCATCAAAACCACATAGTATATGGGTTAAACGGCGTACTTTTTGTGTCGAACCAATACAAGGAAAAACTGAAATAACCCCACTTAAAAATCTTATGGGTCCATGACCACTTTCATGGACCGTGGGACCAGTCTTGGTTCTTGACCAGGAGCAAGGTGTTCTAAAATCTGGTCCATGATCCACTATTTTGGACAGTATGGAGGACCACAAACTATGAAGATCCCCCCGGTCCTCACTTTTGTTGAGGTCTAAAGGCTCTGGTTTAGGGTCTACTAATTAGGCTACACAAACGCCCCATTACCACTCTTCTGGACCACATACCATTTAGATCCCTATGGTCCATACTTTGGCGAGGTTTGCCTGAAGGATAGTCTTTGGGGGCCTACTTTTCACCCCTACGGATGCCACCACATTCCGTCGTCAAGACAAAAACCTGTAAAGGGTCTAGTGGTCTGACGCTTGGTCCTGCTGCAGTTTACTCCAGACTGCGGGCAAGTCAACGGACCATGGACCCTATCACGGTTTGTGAACCCTTTCGTGGTTCACTGTTTCAGGCAAGTTTTTTGCAATTTATTTCTAGGTCCGGTCTCTGAGGAGATACAATATTTCCCCCTTAGGAATATTTGTCCTCAAATGAAGGCTAATCTAGTTGAAATGGAGGGAAAGAGCTGCAAATGCTATCACTAAACACTGGGAGATGATTTGAGTATATTTCAAATTGAGCTATGTTACAACATATAAATATGCCGGAAATGCAAGTACAAACTAAAAGAGCGTGATACTAAGACTGAATTTATGAATGAATGACTGAAAATATGAAGAGGAACTATTACCTCAAGCTGAAATGAAATTGGAAGGAAAGAGGTGAGGACACTTTGCCTTCATGGCTTCTTTGCTTCACAAGTATCTCTCTCAATGGAATGACTCTTCCACAAAACCTTGACTCAATCGACTTCTTTGTTTCTTAACTTTCAAACAAAACGATCAAGAATCTCAACCGGTACCTTTTCATAAGAGATACAATCCTTCACAACTACACTTTCTAAAGATACGATAGACTCTACGTCACCCACACACTTCTTCAACAACGAAATGTGAAAAAATAAATGCACTGTTGCTAGTTCTTTTTTCATCCTTAACTCAGAAGCAACTTTACCAAACTTTTTAAAGATCTTGTAAGGCCTACATATCTAGAATGAGTTTCCCTTTCTTATCAAATATGACCAATCCCTTCATAGGTGACACTTTCACAAAGATCTAATCATCAACTTGGGACTCTAGTTCTCTTCTCATTACATCTGCATTGGATTTCTGGCAACTCTGGTTGTCTTAAGTCTATATCTGATGAGTTGCACGTTCTCCATATCATCATTAGGTGAATCTGGCCTTATAAAGGATGTTTCACCTACTTCAAGCCAACAAACACGAGACCTATATCTACACCCATACAGTTCCTCATAAGGGGCCATCTGAATACTATAATGGTAACTATTATTGTAGGCAAACTATATAAGAGGAAGGTGAGTCTTCCAGCTACCATTTAAAACGATCACACAATCTCTCATATCTCTTCGAAGGTATGAATCGTACGCTCTGCCTAACCATCTCTCTACAGATGAAATGTTGTATTAAAATTAACCCGAGTAACAAAAACTCTTCTGAAATGATTTCCGGAAATGAGAGGTAAACTGAGGACATTTATCTAAGTAGACAAATAAAACCTATGCAACCTCACAGTATCATTAATGTAAAGCTTGGTTTAGTCCTCCACCGAACCTGTAGTCTTACCTACTAGAAATCTCACAGACTAAGTAACTCTATCAACAATCACCTAAATGTAGTCATGTTGTCTACAAGTACGTGGTAAACCTGTAATGAAGTCCATGTTATCACTTCCCACTTCCTAGTAGGAATTTCGATCACTTTCGTAATACCTCTTGGTTAACAATGATCTACCTTGACTTGCTGACAATTGAGACACTTACCCTAAAATTCTGATATATCCCTTTTCATACCACAAGGTGTTGGGTTATATAGTTTTCGTTTGGGTTTTTGGTATCTTTCACTTTGGGGTTTAGGTTTAAAAATTTTTGTATCTTATGTATATTTTCTATATACATTCTTGTGATATGGTTATATGTTTGTTTTTGTGAATCTAGGCTGGCTTTGTAAGTATTTATCTGTGGGGGTACGAATATGTCTTTTTGGGTATTTTGTGGAGTATATGGTTTAGAAAATAATTTGTTCATGTTTGTATTTGTATATTTTACCTTATCTTCCTCCTTTTTTGTAGATGGTCCTGCGGTAGATGTACTTCCTGCTGTAGCTGAGCTTCCTGCAGATGTATATAATTTTTTGTTTTGGGTTTTTAGGTGTTTCCCATCGTCACCTTCTAGCTCCGCATTTTTTAAGTCATGTTGCTGACTTAGTTCCGCATATTTTAAGTCATGCTGCTGACTGTTAACTGTTTCTTTCAGTATCTGTACTTCATTTTCTATTTTTTCCATCTTTTGACATAATATTGTCATTGTAGCTAATATCTTCTCCATTGTATCTTTCTCTGGAGAGATAGTCTGCAATAAAATTCTTGTCAGTTTTGATTATCTCAATTGTAAATGTAAAATTTAATATATTTAATACCAATCTTCTTATTTCTTTTGTTGTAACTGAGTCTTGTACCTTTTTAGTTATCCACCATTTTACTTGTGTATTATCTGTTCTTACAATAAATTTATTGTAAACAATATATGGTTCAAATGCTAATAAACATTTATATAATGCAAATAATTATTTTCTATTTATTTCCAATTTTATTTGTGCATCTGCATAAGATCCTGAATAGTATCTGCAATGGTGTTCTATTTTTTCTTTTTCATATTTATATTTTAAAACTCCTCCATAACTATGATCACTTGAATATGTTTCAACAATATAAGTAAATGATCTATTTTCATCAGGAAAATATAGTTTTGGTAATTTTTTACATAAACTCTTAATATGTCTTATATGTTCTTTATCTTTATTGTTGAAATGATATTCAACATCTTTTTTAAGTTTTTTATGTAATGGTTTTAAATGTTCTGCTAATTTTGGTATATATTCTCTTACTTGATTTACTAATCCTAGAAAAGATTGTAATTTCTTTTTTGTATCTATATTTTCATCAAGGGTTATTATTTTTTGTACTATATGAGTTTGCATTTTTATTCCATTTTTATCTATTTGTATTCCTAGAAATTCTATCTGTGGTTTCATAATTTCTGCTTTCTTTTTAATTAAGCTTAAACCTGAGTGTTTAATTATATGTATAAATTTTTCTAATAATCTAATATGTTCATCTTGTGTTTTTGAATATAATAATATATCATCTATATAAACAATGCAATTTTCTAATTGATTAAAATAATTGTCCATAAAATGTTGGTATCTACCTGGTGCATTTTTATATCCAAATGGTAGAACATTTCATTCATAAAATCCTTGTGGTACAGTAAATGTTGTTAGCTGTTTAGATTCTTCTTCTAATTTTAAGTGATAAAATCCTGATTTACAATCAAATTTACTGAAATAGTTATATCCTTGTATCTGTCTTATTTTTAGTATCTTATTTGGTATTGGGTAATTATATGTTTTAGTTTTAGCATTTAGATTGCGATAATCTATGACCATTCTGCTTTTACCTCTTTTTTGTTCACTATGTTTATTAACTATAAATGCTGGACTTGTATGTTTGCTATTACTTTCTTGTATATAATTATTCTCCAATAGTTCATCTATGTGTATTTTGAATTCTTTTAAATCATCAAAATTATATTTTAATGGTTTTTGTGTTATTATGCTATTTTCATCTATTAGTTCAATTTTTACTTTCATCTTATGTTTTTCCCATCCTTGTAATGGATTCTCATTATATAGTAATTCTAGTTGTTCGTTAATTATTTTAACTTTATCTATTGTAAATATTATAATTTCTAATTGTGTTATTTGATTTTTACTTATGTTTTTCATTTCCTGATTTATTTTTTCACTTCCTTTTATCCATGCTATAGGTTTACGTTGTTTGTTATTTACTCTTTTTGCTCTTATTTTATTTCCACATGGTGTAGTAAACTACCAATGTGTTTTTGTTATAATATGTGGAGAAAATCTTTCTAGAAATGGCATTCCTAATAACATATCTTTTGTTTTAAATTCAAAATTATACATTTCTTCTATTGTTAGTATTTTATCCCATATTTGTATTTTTATATTTTTTGCTTTATATGTAATCATACTTCCTTCATTATTAAATCATGTTACCACCATAAGTGTTTTTAATTTTTCCCATTTATCTTTTGGTAAACAATTATATTTACATATATTCGTTTCTGCTCCTGTATCTATCATAGGGTTATAATATCTGTTGTGGTATCCTTCTACAATAATTTTTGCAAGTATATATATTTTCATTATTCATTTTGTTCTTTTGATAATTATCTTCTTATTTAGGTAAGTTATTGTTAATTGTTCATTTTCTATATTATATGGTTTAACTTTTTCTAACCATTTTATTCCTAAGGTAATATTTTGGTTTCCTTGGTAGATTTTAAATGGTATTATCAAGGGTATTCCTCCTATAATTATTTCTTTTTCTATTATCTCTTCGCTTGTGTTTACTATTTCACTGGTAATTCGGGGCATAAATGTCTTGTTTCTATAATTTCTGTTTTTAATACTAATTCTCTTATTATATAATTCTCTTCTTGTCCTGTATTTATCAAAATTTTATATCTTCTTTGGTCCATATTCCCTGTTATAAAGTAATGGTATGGTGTTATTTCTTCTTTATCTAATAAATTTTGTGAGATTTCATAATTTCTTTTAGATGTACTCATTCTTGATGATAAATGAGTATACATGTTTCTGTAGATTTTGCATATCGGATTTGTTTTCCATAGCTTTATTTTGCTAACTAGCTCTTATACCAATTTTAGTGGAAGCGGAATTAAGAGTGAGAGATAGATGTATAGGAAAGGGGATGATTTTATTATGAGGGAGAGCCCTCTATTTAGTATTGTAAAGTATGTCATCCATAAATAAATTAAAGGCCATTATTATGTAAAGTTTTTTGTTGTTTTGCGTCGGCCGATAGATATAAGGCCAAGTGTAAAGAGTGTATTGTAAAGTATGTCGGCCATAAATAAACTAAAGGCCATTATTATGTAAAGTTTTTTGTTGTTTTGCGTCGGCCGAAAGATATAAGGCCAAGTGTAAAGTATGTTGTAGGCCACTTCTTTTGGCCAAAGTTGTAAGTTACTTATATAAATAGAGGGCTTCCCCTCATAATAAAAGGAATCCCTTTCCTCTACATCTCTTTCTCAAATATTTGAGAACTAGAGAAAGTGAATATTTAGAATATATTACAAACAACGCTAATGAAATACAAAAATTAGATCTACTTAAAAAAGAATATTATGAAAAAATATTTTACTCTTAAAACTATGAAAAATAATCAAACATCAAATAAAGTAACTACTATAACAAAAACTAATAATTTTTTTCTATTTATTTCCCATTTTATTTGTGCCTCTGCATAAGATCCTGAATAGTATCTGCAATCGTGTTCTATTTTTTCTTTTTCATATTTATATTTTAAAACTCCTCCATAACTATGATCACTTGAATCTGTTTTAACAATATAAGCAAATGATCTATTTTCATCAGGAAAATATAGTTTTGGTAATTTTTTACATAAACTCTTAATATGTCTTACATGTTCTTTATCTTTATTGTCGAAATAATATTCAACATCTTTTTTATGTTTTTTATGTAATGGTTTTAAATGTTCTGCTAATTTTGGTATATATTCTCTTACTTGATTTACTAATCCTAGAAAAGATTGTAATTTCTTTTTTGCATCTATATTTTCATCAAGGGTGATTATTTTTTGTACTATATGAGTTTGCATTTTTATTAATTCCTTAAGCTCATATGGATCCATTCTGTAGAAAGGGATCGAGAGGTTTTGGGTATCTAGAAGGATATTAATTCCAAAGTCAATTTCCCCTTCAGGAGGTACTCCGAAGAGATCTTCTGGAAAATCATTGACCACTTGAATTGAATTAAGAGTTGGGGAATTGTAGATTTAATCCTTAACCCAATCTAGATAAAAGAGATACCCCTTCGAAGTCATCTTTCTAGCCTCAAGGTAAGAAATTAATTGACCCATAGGCTCTAAGCTACTACCTTTCCATTTTAGGATTGGATCATCCAGAAACTGAAAACGAACAATTCTAATCCTACAATCGGCTGAGGTATAACAAGAATGTAACCAATCCTTACCTAGAATAATATCAAAGTCTACCATTTCTTACTCTACAAGATCTGTTGATTTGACTATATGAGAGACTGTGATAGGGCAATTTTTGTACACCCGTCTAGCTATGACTCGTTTATGGACTGGAGTAGAGAATAAGAAGGGTTCTTAGAGAGCTTTTGGACTAACAATGAATTGGACTGTTATATAAAGAGTTACAAAGGAAAGAGTATCCCCTAGATCTACCAATGCATAAACATCATGGTGAAAGACTCATAACATACCAATGACTACACCAGGAGAATCTTCACGAGCCTGAAGAGCATAGAACCTGATTTTGTACTGACCACCACCTCTACAATATGTGTTACCCTTTTGAGACGGGTGAGCTACTGGTGTTGCTTAAGTTGTGGACTATGCTCTTCCATTGTTACCTCCCTAGCCCTGTCTAGAAGAACAATCTTTCAACGTGTGATCAGAATGACCACACCCAAAGCATCCTTCTTTCCTAAAAGACATTCACCTGGATGGTTCTTAAAACACTTTGGACAAGTTGGGTAGATTCTAATGGCTAAAATACTCCCTTGAGACTTAGAGACTGATGCTCTACCTTTCTGATCATTTTGAAACTTGGAGGATGGAACATTAATTGATGAAGGTTCTGGAGTTGAAGACTTCTGCTGACCCTTCGAGCGTTTTCCACCACCCAATTTCTATCCACTTTTGTCACACCCCAACCCTAGGTGAGGCGGACAAGTACAATATGAACACATGTTTTACAAGTGATCTATGATGAGAAAGTAAACTACGATGTAGATAGATTTACTGATGAGAAGATTTATATACAACACATGTTGACTAGCTGAACCAATACATGTGACAAGTGAAACTATGAATACAAATTATAGCTTTACAATGTCTACAAATCCTCTAATAGAATTCATGACGATACCACTATGGAAATACGCATCGTAAAAACTCGGCAAAGCCCCGAATCAACCTGGAGCTCACCAATAACTGTTGAGTATAATGTGCTTATGTTGGAGAGATATACTAGTTGAGTACTTGTACCTGCATCATGGAATGAAACATCCCCAATAAGGGACGTCACTACAAAAAAATATACTCAATATGTAAGGCATAATACAAAATCATTGTTCCCGGCCCTGACCTTTTAATTCTCCTTAGGTTGTTCCCTAAGTTTATCACCCTCGGCTTGCTGAGCATTAGTCATGATACTAAAGATGTTCATGTCTCTGAAGGAACATAGAATTCCTACTCTTTGTTTTAACTAGATCGGATACCCCATACATGAATTTGTTCATTTGATCGATTTAATCAGCAACCATGTGAGGAGTATTCTCGGATAGTTGGGTGAACTTGATATCATACTCTTGGGCTGTCATGGAACGCTACCTCAAATTCATAAGCTCCTGATATTTTGTATTCCTTAACTCTCTTAGGAAGAACCTATCTAGAAAGGTCTCACAAGTTTTCGGATCCTCACCCATCTTTGATCCTAAGAACTCAGGCGGATTCATCCGAACAAAATTCGAAACTCTAGATGCAGTTAACCCAATATTAGCATTTTCCAGAACTAGATCCTGTAGGTTGTTCTAGTCGCTCACACTGTGATCCAACAACTGGATAGCATATTGAAATTCAGGATTCGGAACTTCTTGATCTAGAACCTTGAGGAGTTGCATTCATATTCCTTGTGTTAGCTCTACGGGAAGGCATGATCTGAAAAAGCATAATGAAGGATAAGCATGAGGAATTAGATCATACCTTGCGAACAATAAGATTAGAATAGAATTCAAGTTTTACTTAAACATTTTGCAGCCTCCTTCTCATCAATTGGTGTGCAATTCACACCCATGAAAAAGACTCTACTTAGTTCGGCTTTTCAGACATCCTAGGACTCTTGAACCTATGGATGTGGTACCAAGTTTATCACACCTCAAGGCTACCCCCTGGACGTGGACACGGGACCTAGAGTCACGATTGAAATCAAGCTAACCTGATTAGCATAATCATGAGCATACTAAAGATAAATGGAAATAATTAAAATTTTGTAGACACTAAATCATATGAAAGTCCTTTTTAGTACACTTTTTCGCAACAAGCCTAGCCTTAAAAGTTTTCACTTTTCCATCCACACCTCTCTTTGTCTTAAAGATCCACTTACAACCAATAGGTTTTACATCCATAGGTGGTTCTATAAGATTCCATACTTGATTAGATTACATAGACTCCATTTTAGATTTCATAGCAACAATCTACGTTTCAACATCTTTATCATGTACTGCTTTGGCGTAATTCAATGGTTCTGCATTGGGCTCTTTGGGGATTCTATCATATGATTATACCAAGAGCGTAAACCTTTAAGTCTTTCTAATAACTCTCCCACTACGACGAACAACCACTACATGATTTCTCCTTCTTGAACTAAATCTTGAATATCCTGAACATCTTCAAAATTTTCCTCGACAGACGAAGGCTGCTAGAAATTGCTCCCACTAGTTTGAGGTAGTGAAATATCTTAAGTTTGCTCTAGGGCAACCTCCTGCGCAGCCTGGGGTGAAATTTCTTGCCTATTGACATGTCTCCCACGACGTGGTCGTAAAAGAATCTCAACAACTTTTTGTGGTATTTCTTTTGTTGATGTATTACTTATTATTATTTTTTATGATTCCTGTAACACAAGCTTACTTCTAGGAACATAGTCCATTAAGTAGTCCTGTTCTAGATACTTGACATTTGTTAAGACAACAACCTTTTGTTCCATAGAAAAATAAAACAAACCTACTTTAGTGCCTTTGGATATCCAATAAAAATGCATACTTCTGTTCTAGATTCCAATTTATCTTTTTTTCCTTTTAGCACATTAGCTTGACAACCCCAAACTCGAATATTACGTAGGGCAGCTTTCGTCGATTCAACAATTCGGATGGGGTTAAAGGTACAAATTTCAAAGGAAACAAATTCAGGATATAATTCGCAATTTCTAAGGCATATCCCCAAAAGCTAAAAGGCAAATCATAATAACTTAACATTGATCTAACCATTTCCATAAGAGTTATCTTTCTACATTCTGCAGCACCATTTTGTTGAGGTGTTCTTGGGGAAGAATATTGAGAATTAATTCCTGACTCTGATAATTGCTTAATTAATTCTATAGAAATGTATTCACCACCACGATCATATCATAATGTTTGGATATGTTTACCAAGTCGCTTTTCCGTTTCAATCTTAAATTCTTTCAATTTCCCAAAGCATTCAGATTTACAGCGCAACAAATAAATGTATCAATATTTGTAGTAATAAATTGTGAAAGTCACAAAATACTCAAAACCACCTCTTGCTTGTATATTCATAGGGCCAAAAAAATCAGAATGAATTAATTCTTACTTATTACTGGCTCTATTTCCTTTATAAGGGAAAGATCTCTTTGTCACTTTACCTTCTCAACAT
Source organism: Solanum habrochaites (assembly GCA_027704765.1). Lineage (NCBI taxonomy): Eukaryota > Viridiplantae > Streptophyta > Magnoliopsida > Solanales > Solanaceae > Solanum > Solanum habrochaites. The sequence continues at coordinate 31,274,776 of JAKWJA010002498.1, read as the reverse complement.
GATTCATATGTTGGTAATGCCTTCACTTTAAATGAACTCAAAGATCTATCTGTAACCAACCGTGAAATCCTATTTGTATTGATATGACATAGACATAAGTGACATAAATAAGTTGGACTCAATTGAGAAATACATTTTCTTTTATTCGAAACAACAATGTTATTTAGTACAGTTTATCAAAGAAGATTATGGAAAATTTCAAACACAAATAAATCATGTATTTTGGAAGCAGTAAGGATAAAAAGGTTGTTATACTTAATAACAGCAGAGTTATTCGCAAAGTAAATATCATAACCATCATCCATTAGTGTAGAAACAGACAATAACTTCCTTCTTATAGAAGAAAGTAATATAAAACATTATTCAAAATTAAAAGTCCGGAACTACTAAATGAAAATGAAATTATTTCAGTAACAAAGAATTGTGTCGGCTCCCCATTCGCTTGAAAAACACGAACTTCATCCTTATTTAGCCGTCGCTTTTCCTGAAACCCTTTCAAGGAAGTGCAGATATGATCAGTGGCTCCCAAATCTATAGCCTGTAATTGGGTAGAAACAGCCGCTAAACAGGTTTCAACGACATTTAAAAAAGAGTTACCTATGTTTTTCATCTTAGCCTTAAAGCCGGGGCATTGCTTTTTGTAATGTCCAGGCTGCTGACAATAAAAGCACTTGACTTTCGGCTTAGCCACACAACCCTTAGAACCTTCACGTGTCACGGCCTTGCGACCCTTTTTCTTTTTTTTTGGAATTTTTCTTGTTTTGATGAGGATGGCCCAGCCTTGTCAACTGGGAATGTCGCATGAGCTTGCTGCTTGATTATACTTTGCCTCTTGCAGCTCATTCAACAATTCCGCTAAAGACAAGTACATCTTAATCATATTATTGTTTAAGAGAAACTATTGAAAACTATCCGGCAAAGTCTGAAGGATCATCTCAACTTGAGATTCCTTATCAATCTCAGCACCAAGTATCTCCAACTCATTCAATTAACTTATCAACTTTAGCATATGTTCTATGATAAGAAAATCCCTCATCCATTTTTGTGGTCAAAAGGGCATTCATGGTAGTCTACTTTGTAGCACGATTCTTCTCCCCAAACATCTTCTTAAGGGATGTGAACATATCGTAAGCAGATGTCATAGACTGATGTTGATGTTGCAAGACATTTTCCATTGAGGCAAGAATGTACCATCTTGCAATCTCATCAGCCTTAACCTATTTGTCATATGCTTGGACTTCCTCATCAGTAGGATCTGCTGGTTCGATAAAATATTCCTAAACCAATGCAAATTTATAACCCTCAAAAGTTAGGACAATATCTAAATTTCGTTTCCAATCAACATAGTTCTGTCCCCCAAGTTTATTTTGATTCAAGAGAGGACGGGGGATCGAAGTGAGGCATAGTTAATCTAAGAGAGATAAAATAGATCATTAAGTATACATTCTATATTATTAAAAAAACACATCAACAGTAATATAATCATGCTTATAAATTGTTAGATTCGATATGGAAACTATACTATTCAAGAAAATATATGAGCATATTTAAATATAGTATCAGTTAAGCAAAACAAGTCCAACATAGTTAAGAGAGAATTTTGTTAAGTATAACATGGTATATATGCATATCGATTATGTATCTTTTTCATTGATTCCACATGGTAGTTGGAAAGTTTTAAACAAGTCATCAAAACAAAATACATACCAAAACATTATCAAAATATACAAGTTTATCCTATGGCGAAGAGGACCTAAGTCAAACATATAAACTCATATATTTATTGTAAAATACATTTATAAGTGTTAGGGATGAACCCTTACACAACTAGATTACTAAAAACAATTATTCAAAAACAAAATCTTTAATTTTTCTAGAAACAGAGAAATGGCCAATAACCCATCAAAACGACTCAAAATTGCCAAAAAGCCCCTCGATCACGGCCAAGCTATGAGTATTGCTCACTGGGACATTACCAATTAATCAGCAAAATTTTAGGCCAATGAGAGTTCATTAGAAAATTTAGAGTTCCCAGGCCAATGGCATGCTGTCCACGCAGGCACAAACACACAGGCATCTGCGTAGGCCAAGCCACGCAGTGGGCTTGTCGCAAATACCATCAGGACAGGACATTGTCTTGTCATGCCTCTAGGCCAGCCTACACCAATACAAAGCCAAGGCAGGCCATAGTAGCATGTTGAGTCCATCCCATAAATTTTTTGTCAACTTTGCTATCCAATTGCTACGAGTAATTATTAAAAAGGAATACTAATTAAAGTTGAACATAAATAATTTAGTGGTGGATAAATTGGTAAAATTTGCAACCCTTTTTTAACTTGGCTATATTTACCTATGTCATTAGTGAGATAGGTATGGTTTTCTCCTTCTCTAAATATAGCATTTTTTCTCATTTGTCGAACACACTAAGTTAGAGAGAAAATCCATTTTGATACCAAAGTGATGTATTCCATAAAATATACAATAAAAATAGTCTATGAAGAAAAATAGAGTGAGAGAGATATTTTAGTAACGTGGAAATCAAAATAGTTTTTTCCTTTTGAGTGTGTAGTAGTCACTTTGAGTATTGTATTCATGACTACACTGTGTAAAATTCGTTATTATAATTATATCACTTGCTCCACTTAGCCCGCGGTTTTTTCCTTATTTAAAAGGGTTTTCACGTAATATTCTTTGTGTCATGATTTTTCCATTTTATTCCATCACTTTTACCATATATATTTTTGTGTTTGTCCGCGTTTTTCCAACAAAATGTATCAGAGACAAGATTTTATCTTAGTATGCTCTGTATTTGCAGCACCGTATGAACTTCCACATCAGAAAAGATTTACTTTGATTTGCGATAACTATATTTTCGGAAAAAACAATAAAAACTAACACAAGTAGAATGGTAACTTTGATGATGGAAACAATGTACTTACACCATTTGGCATGCATCATTTCATGATTTAGATACAGGTAACCAGGGTAATCAACAAGTTCTTTGTTGATACAACTTGCAGTCCCAGAGTTGTTTGGTGAGACTTCTTGCTTTTGTAGAATGCCTCATTCATTTGTATTTTTTCATTTTTTTAAAGATGATCGAAGGTCTTTTGCCGACATCCCGGCTTCATTCAGTAGTAGTTGAGGAGTCTTTCCATTTTCATTTTGTTAGTATTCAATACTTGAACAATACTCTACTCAATGTGACTTGTTAGATATCCTAGGACCCTTTCTAAAACTTTATGCTCTAAATACCAAGTTTGTCAGTATTTAAAGTACACCCTAGATGTGACATGACGCATAAGACCTCAAGAAGCCTTACAAAGTAAACTTGGCATACATACAACACAATATAATAGAAAATATAATAAATTAAGCAATAGATCTTATATCATACAAAATTTGACATAAAAGTGAAAGTCTACAGTTATCCTTGATAAGCCAATATAACACATGAAAACAAGTGATATGGCCGTAACTCATACACCATATATAACACCTTAAAGTAAATTACACCAAAATTAAGTAAAGTCTTCTTGGTGTTTCCCTCCAAGTATGATGAATCAACAATCTAAAGCAATAGGTAGCAATCCATATCTAACCGTGAGCCGATGGAGAAGAAGTGTCTAACCCTACATTATTATACAATATAGTTACAAGTATGCATTAGTACATTCCATGCACTAAGTAAGAGGAATATGCATAAAAATGTCGAACATGATAATAAGGGGACATAAAGAAAAACATGATATGCATGACCAAGATAAAACGTAGTAAATCATGAACATTGTCAGTAGTGCATCTTAAAATTATATGGAAAGCTTCTTAAAAATTTAGCCAGCAACTTAGTTCATTTTTTGAGATATTTACTTGCAACCGACATGGACCATATGATCAATAACGTGGAATCCAGTGTCTTGCTCCCACACTAAAAAATCCACTTAAAATTCTAGCTTAGGTGGATCCACTGGTTATGTTTTTGTAAGAGAAAACTTAAGAGGGTGCAAAAAGATTGATATCACAAACCCGACCATTGAGAGCCTCCAACTCAATGTCCTCTCAGTGCAATGCAACATATAGATAGATGGATGGATATATGGGTGGGTGGGTGGGTTGGGTGGGTCGCAAGGTAGGTAGGTAGGCAGGTGGGTAGATAGGTAGATAGGTGGATGGGTCGGTGGGTGGGTGGGTGGGTGGATAGGTAGGTAGGTAGGTAGATAGATAGATAGATAGATAGATAGATAGATAGATAGATAGGTAGATAGATAGATACGTAGATAGCTAGATAGATGGATGGATGGATAGATAGATAGATAGATAGATCGATAGATCGATAGATCGATAGATAGACAGACAAACAGACAGATGGATGGATTGATAGATGGATGGATGGATGGATAGATGGATAGATAGATAGATGGATAGATACAATGGATGGATGGATAGATTAATTGATAGATACATAGATAGACAGAGAGACCATTAGATAGAGACACAGAGATACAGAGAGACAGAGAGATAGATAGAGAGACAGATAGACAGATAGACAGATAGGAGATACATACATAGAGAGAGAGAGAGACGACAGAGAGATACATAGATAGATAGAGAGAGAGAGAGAGAGACAAAGATACAGACAGACAGAGAGAGAGAGACAGAGGGACAGATAGATAGATAGATAGATAGATAGATAGATAGATAGATAGATAGATAGATAGATAGATAGATAGATAGATGCTTGGTGCTTAACTATTGAATATAACTTAATTTATTAATATCATTTGTAAAATCCACTATCCCACTCATTACTAATTAAACCCCACCGAATTAATAAAGGAAAAATTGTAATAATGAAAAACTAATAAATCAAATTAAATGCTATAACCACACTTTGATTTAATTGTGTCCTGTAGCGAACTGTTTGTCAGTCACCTCTTTCCCTTAAACTATCGCTCTCCACTCTCCATCTCTCGCTCGTTCCCTCTCACATTTATACAAACACAAGTGTATAAAATGTGTTTCTGTTTGTATAAAAAATAAAAAATTATATATATACATATATTTTTTGTTCCCCTCTCTCCCCTCTTCAAGATCTCGCTCGCTACCTTCTTCTCTATCGCTTATACAAACAAAAATGAAATATATAAATTGCGTTTATGTTTGTATAAAGCGAGAGAAAATTGTATATACACTTGCAAATACATATATCTTTGTTCTATACACTTATAATTATACAATACAAATATTTCCCTCCCCAATTTTCTTTTGTCTTTCTCTCTTTCTCGTTTTATGCATACACAAATTATACAATTGATATGTATACACTTTTGTTTGTATATGTATAGCGAATTATACCATTGATTTTTTTGTATATGTGTAATTAATTATACATATTTATGTTTGTTATGGAGGGCAATTTTACAAACTTTATTATAGCATACAAATATGAATTTTGTGTTTGCTATATGTGAAGTTGTTCAGTACTAAACCAAATATAATATCAAAATCGCCCTTAATACTACTAAAACACGAACAAATTACCTGAAAATGACATAAAAAATTATCCAAGTCCGAATTGTAGCCCCAATTATATTTAGCTTGAGTTGCTTATTTATGAGGACACATTCAATAGGATTCTCTTTCAAGCTTGAATTTGATATTTATGATTAAAAGTAAAGAAGAAGTACATTATGAATTAATTCATGCATTTTTTTCTAATATAATTTAATAAATATTCATTATTTTAAAAAAAAATAAACTTTAACATATTATTTTTTAAAAAAGATTATATATTAAGTAACATCATATAATTGAGACATAGTCATGCTTTTAAGTTTATCGGTAATTTTTATTTAGACACTTGAATTATAATATGTTTTGGTTGAAGAGTTGAATATATGATGATGTACTTCTATAGAAATTTTCGCCTCAAATTTTTAGAAACACTAATTGGCAGTAGCTTTTTTGTTGTTGTATTAGTAATGAGGTGTGTTTATTAACTGGGTGGAATTTAATTAGTAATGGATGGGTACTGAATTAGTTTATAAATTATATTAATAAGTTAAATTATAACAAAAAGTTGATCCCCATGTATTAGAAAAATATTTAAATAGTTTAAATTTGAAACTGTTAAATAAGTGGTCAATTTTAAACTCAAATATAGATGACAAAAGAATATTTTGGAGCCAATATATGGATGCTAAATATATTTTGAAGTCAATATGTAGATGGAGAATAGTCTTTTACTATTTCTAATACTTCAAAGGTATATTAAGTCATTTTACCTATATTTTATTACTTGTACTGTAGAAGAGGGTACAATGAGGCACTACTTGGTCAACATGTCGGCTTGACAGTTAGGGATAGTTTTGTAACTTATAGTTTTGTAATTTATAGTTTTTTCTTTTTCAATTTTTTGTCTTTTATCACTTAATATATATTAAGAATTATGTAAAAAATTATTATTAAAAAATCATAATAATTAATATCTTCAAAATATTTAAAAATATATAAAAAGATTTCTTTAACTCTCAAAATTTCATCTATACAATATATAAAATATATTATAAATCACAATAATTAATAATTTAAATATTAAAAAGAATTTATAAAAAAAATTGATTTACTTTTCAAACTTCATTTGTATCATATAAATCAACAAAAAAAGAGAAATATATATTATGTAAAAAATATAAAAAATCACTATAAATCACAATAATTAACAACTTAAAAAATCTCTCTATATATACACATAAAAAATAAAAATATTAATTGAATATAATATATAAAAACATGTAAAGAAATTGGTTGACTTCAAATTTCACATATATCATATCAATAAATTAAAATAAAAAGAGATATATTTTAACTCGTGCTGACATGCAATCCTTATCTAGTTTAATTATAAGTGTTTAAAAGAAATTGAAACCTCATCAAGGAGGTGAGGACAACAAAATATAAGCAGATCTCATTTTTGTCATCGAACCAAAAGCTTACACTATTATAGAGTTCTCAATAAATATTGGGGGTAAATTTAAGTGTTTTTTATATATATATTTCATGAATGAGTCAAAGTTTAAGAATTTTATAATTAGAGAAGGATAAAGACATATATAAACTATCCATTTCTTTTGGTTTTAAACCTAAACTACTCACTCATTAGTTTGAGAAACACACATTTCTCTTTTATTAAACTCTCATTGTTCTCTCTTTTATTAAAAAAATTATCACATCACAATTCACGTGGATAAAATATTACACTTTGATAAAAATAAAATAAATTATTAGTGTTAGTTAAAGATAAGGGATAATGCACAAGTACTCCCTCAACATACGTCTGAAATTCCAGAGACAGACTTATACTGTACTGAGAACCTATTATCCCCTTGAACTTATTTTATAAATAATTTTCTACCCCTTTTCGTCCTACATGGCATTATCTTGTGGGTCCAGCATGCGTTGACATTTTTAAACAAACTCGTGCCACGTAAGTCGAAAAGGGATAGAAAATTATTTACAAAATAAGTTTAGGAGGGTAATAGAACTTTAGTATAGAATAAGTGTGTCTTTGTGATTTTAGGCATAGATTGACGGGATACTTATGCATTTTTCCTAAAGATAAAGATTAAATTGTTATCATTCCCCCAAAAAATTTACTAAATATAAATGTAAAATATTTTTTTTATCTAATTCTACCATTTCCTCTCATCGCTTCCCCCCACCCCAAACCCCAACTATTTAGTTTTTTTAATAAAAAAAAATACTTCATCTGCCTCCCTCCCTCCCTCCAAATAATAATTTATATATTATTTATCTTTTAAAGAAATATCATGTTTCTTCTCCAATTATGAGAGTATACTTCTGTTATATATAAAGTAATATTCGTTATGTTTTTATTTTTACTTGTCACATTTTGACTTGTCATATCATTAATAAAATAATTATTAGTATGAGTATTTAAGTACACCAACTCTATTTATTAACATGTAAGATTATAACTTTAAAATGATTTGGAGAATAGTATTTAATATTAAGAATAAAATATTTTTAAAAAAACTATTTTTTTATTATATATTAAAAATGATGAGTAAAAATAAAAATTTATATTAATAATTGACAAATAAAAATGAACAGAAATAATAATTATGAAGGGTATACTCGTATGAGATGAAGAGTCGCATTAATTTTCCCTAATAAAATTTCAACGAGAATTATTGTCTTCTTATGCTAACCGAGAAAATAGTCAATGTCACCTAAGCTATTCTTTATAATTGTCCTATTGCACCCTAAAGTACTTTAAACGAAATAAATAACAGCTTAAGTGTTAACTAGTCATAAATAACATGAAAGAAAAAAAATCATTATATTTCTGCTATAATTAAATAATCTTTTATGAATGATAACGAAAAAGTAATCGACGAAAAAAGGTTAATTTATTGGCAAACTCTTTCAAACCCGTCAACTCACAAGATTTTGAAAGCTTTGTACGTTAATGGAGTTACCAATTTTTTGGCTCAAATCTTTACTCCAAATTCTAAATTAATTAACAAGTAATGTGTAGATTCAATGTACCAAAATCACATTAAAAATTTTTGCAGATTTGTTCAAATCGATGAACACAATGAAGAACAAAGGTTTAATTTTTTCTTCTTCAAATTTTCAGAAATTAATAAAGCCAAGAAATAGTTGAAGGATATGACAGAAATATTATAATAACCTATAATCTGAAGGATCAATTTCTATGTATATATCAATTACAAATTTTAAATGAAAAAAGAAAAGAAAAAAATATAATAAAAATTAAAGTAGGAACTATAAATATAAAGAAATAAAAATCATTATATATATCTCATAGGAGAGCTAGAAGTGTGTGTATGTCACTGCATATTAAGAATGTGGGTATCTAGCTTTAGGGTGTTATTTATTCCCTTAATCTATTGTTGGTCTTCTAAAGTTGATACCAATTTTCATTTAGATACTTTAGCTTGACTTTGTTCATTTTAGACTCACCTTATGTCATTTCTTATGTTATTTTGACACGTTTTGCTGCTGTAGTAAAGTGAGTGTGATACAATCATTGATGGCGCGTGTGAGATTTAGCCTATTTTATTTTATTTGTCTCTCCTTCTTCCTCACTTTCAACTAGTACATCTTACATTTATTTTCTCTCAAAAAAATTTTGTGAAAATCCATCCAAGACTTCTTTCAAACCTTCTATTATTTGTGTTGGAAAAACATAATGTTAATATTATTGAACACAATACACACTTGACCTCACCAGTTGATGGCAAGACAAATTTTGCATATAAAAAGACTCGAAATAATACTGATTGCTCAGCAAAACAACTATAAGAATGTAACTCCTTTTTTAAAAAAAAAAGAATGAAGAATAAAAATTAAATATAAAAACAATCTACAATATAATCATGATTTTAATATATTCACATCGCCATTATAACTTCTCAAATTTCATATATACAATTCTAAACACCAAATCAAATGAAGAAATAGGAGAAAGGTATGGTGAAGAAGACAATGAAATCAAGTGCATATTACGAAAAAATCATGAAAATGGAGGAATATGGCGGAGAAGATAACTATATAGGGTGGAAATGGACAAAAAGAAAATGAAAAGGGAGAAATCTGAAGAAAATGATTGTCTTGTAGTGAGAAATTTTTTATGAAGAAGATGATCAGGGTGGGAGGGGGTGGATGGGAGAATAGGTGTGGGAGGGGAAATCTACAAAACAATTTATTTTTAATTGGTCAAAACCCTTTCTATTTGATTGTTAATTTTTTTCTTTAATTTATTTCATGTATTTTTAATGACATGACTTTAAAATGAGATGGCATGACATATTTGTCATTTAATCCATGAGGATATGTTTGGTCAACATGCATGTACGACTAACAGAAAAATGTTAAAAAAAGTATCAAAATAATATAACAGGGCATGACATGAAGTCACTAATATGAAAAAAGTCTAGTTAAGATGTTTAAGTAAAAATTATTGTAGTAATTCAAGCACATTTCAAAGATCCTGTGAAATATAAGTTTGTAGTTAAAAGTTCGATAATAGGATGAAAAGGGGAAGAGGGGGGCATTTGGTCTTTTTTTTTTCTTTTCAAAGATAGTCTTACACACTATGCTTTAGATTAAAATATATCTCTCCTTGAGTCTTTATATTAAATCGAGGCTTAATCTATTGGTGACCCCCTAAAATTGGTATAATAGTTTATTTAAACATTGTAACTGGACAATGTTTATTCAAGTATTATTTATCTAAAATGAATGTCTAAAATGAACATCGTCCAGTTAAAATTTATCTCTACCAGAGTGTTTATATTAAATCAAATGTAATGGTATATTGATGCGCATAAGGGAAGCAGGGAACAACAACAAAGAAAAGAAGCAGAAGTAAACATATATATACAAAACAAAACAAACCTACATGACGTTAATTAGAAAAGGAGTACGAGGCTTTTACAAATAGAAAATATATACTAATAATGTTTGAATACAGGATGTTTAGTCCATGACAAAATAGGGGAGATCGACAACTCTGAACGTTGGGAGCTCATCCAATCTCCGAACCCTAAAATTTGTTCTGCACATGATCCATATTTATGACAAGATCGTAGTATGATCTGCAAGGTGCAGAAGTTTAGTATAAATACAAACAAGCAATACTTAGTAGACATAGGTGAATGAGCTCCAAATAATATGCAAGTATAAATAACAAGTAAGTAGAAGTACAACACAAGTACCCAACGAAGAGATATCACATGATAGTACAGGTAAACAATGTTGCAGGAATATATTACATTGAGTAAGAGACTGAGACAAGAAAACATACCTGAAGGTTCTAGCCTAACAACCTAATCACGACAATGCCCTATACTACAATTGCCATCTAACCAAAGATAAGCTTACAGTAAACATCGTGACCAAAAATTACACTATTTTGAGAATCTGACACGTATGATCCGTTGACCTTTTTGAAGAGTTTGAGTAACATAACGATAATATCACGACAAAATGGAATTATACATACAAAGTCATTAGATTAGAGAATGTTTTCTTGAATTTGACTCTCTCTCTCTCTCTCTCTCTCTCTCTCTCTATATATATATATATATATATATATATATATATATATATATATAAAACTAAAACTGAAATAAAATCTTAGTCAAAAGTTGAGTTTACGAAAGTACCCCTTACCTATTTATTTATTTTCTTAAAAATATTTTTAAAAATTATTTTTTTGATTTAAAATCAACTATATAACTACACCTCTTTCATTTACAATACCTATATTAATTAATCTTGTGCCTTGTCATCATCATAACTCTTATTTTTAATGATCTCTATTATTTATATGTCTTTTCAAGTTCCTAACCTAAATAATTATTATTAAATATCTTAAATTCAATAGAAAATAGGTGTAATATTTCTTATTTAAAACTAAATGAATTGAAGCTTAATACATTCATATTCTTTTTTAAAAAGTATTTGTGTATCTATTGTTATATATATGTTATTTGTGTTATACATTTGTTACTATTAGTTTTTAAAATAATGAAATTTATACCCGTTTTTAATAATGAAATTTATACCCGTTTTTAATAATGAAATTTATACCCTTTCATTTATAATTATTATTTTTGTTATTTTCTTGAAATATTCACCTCCATATCTTATATTTAGTAACCTATTCAATTGTTACTCTCCGGATCTATAACTCTCACAATTTTTATGTTCATAACCTCCAAATATTAACTAATTCAAAATTTAAGATATCTTTTGATATACCTCTAGCTTTATCTATATAAATTCGTTTTTTTCATGTGATCTCTACTCAAGGTTATCATTTTCATTTTATAGTTGAATTACTGAAATGCTTATATCAGTATTATAGTATTTTGATTCATACTTTAGTTTATCAAGATGAAGAACGCTATATGGAAGAAGGAGCCAACAAGAATTGAAAAATTCTTTACGAATTCTGTATTCTTTTTTTATCAATATCGTTATGATTATAGTCCTATGTAGAATGTGTACATTATATTTTTCCTTTTTTATATTTTTTTTGTATTTTCTCCCTATTAAACTTTTAAAATTTATATTTTTATTTGAGCTCAAATTAGTCATTTGTTATTGAAAGTTCGCTAACTAATAACAAAATTTAAAATTCATAGTTAGATATTTAGAAGAAAATAATTTTAAATATCAAAATACACCTCATTTGGTATTTTTTTGTCATATTATAAAAAGATTATTTGTAATATTGTATTTTATTATTCTCTACATATACATTTTTCATAAATACTAACAAGTCTATAAATATTTACATAAATTACATATGTAAAGCACGTGTCCAAGAAATAGTTGTTCATTATTTCAGCCCGACGACATAGTATTATTCTATGTAAATTACTAGGCAATATAACAGGCTTGAAAATTTTCTTCTTTACAAAGCTGGCATAATTTTGATGCGGATTAAAATTAAAGAGAATGTTTTTTTTTCTAAAGTTAACTTTATATTATTAATGTTAAATAGAGAGATTTCTCTTTTTGCTGCAATATTTATTTTCTTTTCCATATATATAGTGCACATTTTTTGTGAAGACTGTAGTCCTATATATATATCCTTTCCTATATAGAAGTGGGAGTTTATAGGGACTAACAAAGCAATACGATTTGTACAACAAGCTAACAAATATGTACTTTACTCTTATTTATTAGTTTGATCTATCTATTGACACGTGTAGTACAACAGTACTTTTTAGTGACACGTGGATTCCACCTTCTTTATTCCATTGATTTCCAGTAGCTTCCATTTCTTCTTTCTTACAATGCTAAACAATGGAAGAAACACTAATCTTTCGATTTCCACGGCTCTGATAAAATTGAACAAGAAGGCTGGTGTTCAAGATTAAATCGATCATTTAGAACTCCAGTTTATTCATCTTTTCTTGGTTGTCACAGATATGGTCTTTTCTTCGTCTCTTCTCCCCTTTGGAGGTGAAATTTTTTCCCACCAAATCATCTATGTTCTAATTTTGATATCATGTTGTTGGATTAAAGTAAATGGTGCTACAGAATGTAGTTTTATAAGACCATTTTTACTTTTCCTTGTAAAAATACTTAACCTAATCTTATTTGAGGATTTCTAGATGTAAAATCATGAATTAGTTTTATATTGCTTATTTGATTTTGATTTTTACTGCGGCTAATAAATGACCACTATAGAAAATATGCCAAAGAAATTGCCAATAACACGATTCAAGTGATACGAATTAATGATATTGATTCAATTAGGACACTTAATCAAGAAAAAAAAGATCCAAACATATCAAGCCGGACTTTTGTATTTTCACCAAACTATTAAGAATCTGACTTTTGCAAATTAGAGATTATATTATTTTTACTTCTTAAAAAATTGATGATAGACGGATTTTTTGTGTTTTCTGTTTGTACTAGCATGTTATTGGCCTTCATGTTTAGAGGTCAGGTTTCCTATGCACGTCACTTATTTGATGAAATTTCCTTTAAACTCTGAAGGAATATAAAAAAAATTAATTTCAAATATATATAACACGTTCTTCACATAGAACTACTTCCAACCAACGTAGTTAACAAGTCAGGTGAAACCCCAGAAGTTTAAGGTAATAATCTGTTGAAGACGACTTTTTCTTTGTGGATACTACCTTGTACACTCATGTAGTATTATTATTTTTACACTTCTCTCTAAATTCTAAGGTGAAGAGTCTCTCAAAACTTGGTGTGGGGCAATAATAGATTTTTAAATTACATTTCACGAACTGATTTCACTGACTTCTTTATTATGAATTTGAGTTTGTTTCATCCTTATCCATCTTCCACTTTAATTTACATTTTGTCTAGATGTACACTTCCTCAGTGCATAGAGATCCTGTAATTTGATCCATATGACAGATGAAAAGAATTAAAAAGAAAACTCGATAGAACTATTGACAAAGTCTAGATTATCAAAAGTGAAAAGTGATCTACACTATAGCTTCCACCATTCCATCTCTTATTATTGCTTTGATTTTAGTGCTTAAATAAGTGTATTTGTTTTCCAACATAGGGGGTAATAAGTGTTTTTTCCTGTAGTATGGATATAGAGAATTTTTTTCTCTTTACTATTCAAGACTTCATTTGGAGAAAGAGCCTCAAGTCAAAATAATCTCACTGTTTCTATACCTTATCTCAAGTTACCCCTTAGTGCAGGTATGGAGCACTTTGTCAAAAATCGTTCATTTATGAAGAAGTCATATTTCTTGAAAGCACACAGAACACATACAAGAAGAGTTCGAGTGTGAAAGCATTTACTTATGTACTTGCTAAACACTTAAGTAGCAAATAATGTATTTGATCTTTTTAGTTTGACAATTGAGACTTCATTCACGTTGAGCAGTAGAATCTCAATATTTTTTAATAAATTTTAATTTCTGAGGAGGCTCTGCATAACTTATGTACTTGCTCGCATTTGGATTGTCCTTATACTATTATCGTATAAATAAGAAAGAAAAACCATGTTTTCTTAGTGAGTTGAAGTAGACTTGCCCTAGGTGTGAATAAGTTGAGATTATTCATTTGTATGCTTATTTATGACTATAATTACTTATAAAATTCTCTTTTTAGTGTAAATTTGCAGATGATAAGAGTTAAGAAAATCTTTTAAGGCTTATCAAAATTCTCTCAATTTTGCTTCTAAATTCTACATCTATACTCTGTACCCTTAGCCTAATTATCAAAACTAATTTGGAAACTATAGTTGGCTAATATCACTAACGTTCTATACTGAGTTTGAATTCTTCCTTTTATTCTTGTTGACGATTTTAAAATATATTGTTCTTCCTCTTTATATATGCATGTATATAAGTTTCAAGACGAGTGATGGACAGACATGTCTCCTTTTTCCAGGTTCATTGTAGTAAGTATATTATTTCTTTGACGTGGAAGCTGGGTAAATGTTGTCAACATGTGCTCCTGTGTTTTTCTTTTATTCGAAATTTGGATAAATATTGTTTATGATTCTCCCTGTTTTGGGTGTCTCTTTTTTCATTAGGATATATATTTTCCCATTTTGTTTCAGAATAATTTCTTTGGTCCCTTTTATTTTAGGTTCTCATACTTCTACACTTCTATACATACTTTATCAAGCAATGAATGTAACCAGTCAACTTCTATTTTTTCATAGTATTTGACAAGTTTGTTATAAAATGTCATAGATGAAATCTTGATAAAATTGTGCTTGACAATGTATCAAAGAAAGAACAAAGAAGCTCTGGAAATTCAAGAAATCATATAACAAATAAGGTGCTCTTTTGAGATTGCCAAATGTATTATTGAAACCATTTAACAAGTATGAGGGCTTGCTAATAGAATTCAAAGCTTAAACTAATGTTGACAAATGTAGTAGCTGCTAACATACTATATATTTACAATGGTAGGTTCATGAGCCTATTAATTGTGTTTAATGAAGTTAACTGATTTGTAGCTGATAGATTATTTGTATGAGTACATAGGAGAGAACAACGAATGTAATTTAGAGGAAACCACCCATTATGCTTCTTCCATTGAAAAAAATATAATTTTTCCTTGATAAATATCCTCTTGAAGTGAAGCGAAGACATTTGAAGGAAAAGGACTTGAGGGTACTTCTAGGGAGTCGTTAGTTCATTGAGGTTTCTCCTATGATTATTATTTTGGATTTTACCTGTCATAAGATAGTTTTTACCATTGTGTGGTGATTTCGTTTGTCAATGGAGTTTAAAGTGCCTCTTTAAATAAATAATTGGTTGACGTTTGCCCCACTTTCGAGAGATAACATAAGCTCATCTTTTGTTGTCAAGGTGCATTCTGCAAAGAAGTGAAAACTAAAGCTAATGTGGTGGTTGTTGTCTATAGAGTTGTTTGTGGGGACTAAAGCACTTCTCTGTCGGCAAGTGCAATTTTCCCTACACGAACAATCCACAAGGAGCCAATTAAAGCAGGAGCATCTCACATGATGACATAATACATTCTGCAGGTAAGTTACCCGATGTGCATAAAATAATTTTAACTGCAACAACAAATAAAAGTGAAAAAAAATACTAACAGTAGCAGTCGGACTAACATATAGAGAATTTGAAAAGTGCTTATAATTGTGAGTGCTCTTTTTCATTACTAAAAATATTAGGATATAAAAGTTGAAAATAATTTTATATTACTATATCGACTCTTTAATAGATAAAGTGAATCACTTAAGGGTGATCTCTGAATGTTTTCTTTCGCAATCAGGTACTTTTTTTAATTACATTTTGTACCTTACAACGTTAGACATTTTCCTCAATATAAAGTGACAGAACTTACTTTTTTTGAGCTTGAACTTCAGGTATGATTTCTATTGTATCTATTTTTCTTTTCTTTAATTTATTTATTTTCTTATACTTTTTAAGTCATAGATATGATTTATAATGGTTTGATATCATCTTAGAGCTTTATGATATGTCAAACTGACTAAAGAAAGGAATTGTGCATGGCATGAGTGAGACTATATTTCAAGCAGTTCGGTCAAAAAATCTGCGAGGGAGTTTAACTACTTCGTTGAATTTTATCATAGAATTATGTATCATGATGCCTTTGAGTAAAAAAAAAAGATAGGGAGGAATTCAAATTCTCATTAAATGAATCCTTATCCATTCACAAGATTTTCATGAGCTGTGTACTGAGATGTTTGCTCTACTTAAAGATGAAAGAGAACACCATTTACCTAAAAAAGGAAACTCTTTAAGCATCAACATTAGGCTTATATATAACTTCTCTATAGAAGGAGAAAAGCAAAGGAACTTCATAGTAGTACTACAACACCAAGCTTAATGCTTAATTGATGAACTTCATAGTAGTTTGTCTATATATTGCCTTAATTGTGGCCAATATGACTGTCTTAATGATGATTTTTTCTCAGCTAATGACTCTGATTAACATTGTAGCGCTACACTATGAATTCAAATCTTGGAACATACTCATAGAAGATGTTGAACTAGAGTCTGATGCACAAACTTATGAACAACCTTTGTTGATGTTATACCTTACCACAATTGACTAGGAGCAAATGGACTTGTCAAGCGTTTTGAACGACATATTGCAGCTGTGTTTGTATCATCGACTTTACCCTGGCGTATATTTTGAATTGTTATTTTATGCACTTCTTTAGAAGTAGTTCAACTCTCTTACCTCAGTTTAAGATCATATGATTAGATGAGCCATTTTTTAGGCATTCATGCTGTTATTTTGTTTTAATTATAATTTAAGGATGTATATATTATTTATGAGTGTGTTATCTTGTGTAAACTAAGCAACACACTTTTGTATCAGTATAGCCAATGACACTTACTGTTGTGTATCATCAAACATTTACAACTCTAAAAATGTAAAATAAATGTTGGGCCCGTGCTCAGCACGGGCTATGCCCCTCTAGTATATTAATAAGTCGTAGTTGTGTGTCTATGTTCAAAATTTATTTCCTCACTTATTTTGCTATTATGGTCATTTTTCATATTTCTTCTCAACTCTCAATTACATTAACCATTAAAAAGGTGGGTCACTGGGTTCAATTCTTCATTATCGTGATTGGTTCGCAGATTCTTTTCCAATTAAATTTGGATGAACCCATCGATGGTGGCCTCAACAAGATAGATTGGGGGCCTAAAGCCAAATCTTAAAGAGAGGGTCCTAAATTTCTTTTTAGTTTTTTTTTTTAAAAAAAATTATCATGTACAAACCTATCTAAAATCTATTTTTCTTGCCTTTTTGGATGTGAAGTCATTAATTGTTGTTTCCTAAACGATTTGTCTTAGTAATTCCTTTTCAATTGATGATATAACTAATGCATTCAATGTCACATTGTTGATCTTAGATAAGATTTTATCAGTATTAGTTTCGAAAAACTTCTTTCGGCCGAGGCAATAGTTAGAAGAATTGTTAAAACTATTCTATAATCAATATATATATTAGGAAAAGAATCAAGTCTTTTTTATTTGATTGAGTATTTCCAAATCATTATCTTCTACTTGTATTATTTCTCTTAATAATAACTAAAACGAGAATATATATTTACTTACTAACTAATAACATCAACAATAATAAAAGTTAAAGAAAAATTATAAAATAAAGTTAGAATAATAAAACCTGGATTACAAATTTAATAGGTTGACATAATAATGTTGAAATAGTGTTGTGCTCCTTCAATAAAATAGATGCTTGTTGCACTTCTTCAGATTTTGAAGAAGACACTCAAAAACAAATTTTGTTCTTTTTTTAACTTGTAAGCAACAATAAATCATTTTTTTAACAAAGGAGTTCAATATTGAGAATAAAAATAATAAAATAGAGAATAAAAAGATAAATATAAGGTAAATAATAATATAATGTCAATTTTTTAGGAGATGACTAAGGAAACACAATTTTCCACTTAAGGAAAGCAGTTAAAAAATGTTTCATTCCCTTAAAAAAGTGGGGAAAACTTACCGCTATTATGTTTTTTTTTGTAGTTCTTACATGTTTTTTTTTTTAAAAAAAATTAAATTACATTTAACTTTGAATAATATGCATAAGTATTTTTTGGGGTCCCCAAAAAATATGGAGCCCCAAGCGATGACTATAATGGCCTAGTAGTTGTACCTATCATAGAAAATTCTACTGGGGTCATAGGTTGGAAATAATAGCATTGACTTGACTTTTGGAAAATGTGAAGTCTAAGATGTTTGACCTACGAAGACTTGATGAAATTTAAAACTTGGACTTGTGTTCCACAGTTTGGACCTACAGTGATTCTACAGACTTGGACCTACAGATTGGAGGTTATTACGAGTTGACTATTTGGAGGTGAAATTAGTTACAGATTAGAGGGGATTGTTGAGGGATTGTGTGGGCTTTATGTGTGTAACCTATTCACACACACACACACACACTTATTCATGTGGTACCTCTATATGGCTTCTATTTGCATTTATATTTGGAAAAACTACTTATATACACAACTTTACTTACCTTATTCTCCATTTTCCCTATATTTTTAAAATATTACATAAATCCCTTATCTCTCTCAATTCTTAAAACTTTCAGATACGTAAGACTCTTCAACAAAACTCATGTTTATATTCCCCTTTTCACTCTTGTGTTTTTTCCCTAAATTCACTCCAGATTTTTTAGTAGTTACAATTTTCAAATTAATTTGATTTTCGAAAGGATTCTCTCTCTCAAGTCAATCAATTTCAAACATCCGAATAGGTATTGTTTTGTCTTCACCATTGTTTTCTTCTTCCATTTTTTTCAATTTTTTTTGATACATCTAGGTCAGACCCCTTCATTCCGTATTGAGGTTACTCAACTAACACTACAAGAAACAGGATTATTGTGGAAATATTAAGCGGCGAACCTATTTGTTGCTACAAAAGTTATTTATCCAGTGGCGACATATGAAGGCGTCACAATAGATAAACATTAAATGGCGAGTTATGTTAATTTGCCGCTACTAGTCGTTACTAATTCGCAATTATTAGTTCCCGATAATACCAAAATTTTGGCTCCATATTCTTCAGTGGCATCATCTAGTTTGTCCTATCTAAATGAATTTTGTGGCGACATTGCTGCACCTAATAAATCAATTTAATATAGCATACATAAAAAGTTAAAAAGAAAACAAATGAAAATATCTGATAAAAAATTACACCCAGCTCTTTCGCTTCATTAGCTCAAGTTTTCTTTTTAATAACACATCTTCTCAAATTTCTGCTTCATTTCTCTCCATTCAGTCAACTTTTCTTAGAAATTCTTCAAATTGTTACTCTCAAATCTGTTAAAACACTTCTAATTGCACAGAATGTGAACTATTTTAGGTAAGTGCTCAAATTTCTTTCAGATGGTTTTTTCCCCAATCTTACTTCTATGTCTTTAGCACATTCATAAATTTCTAGTAGATTGAAGTGTTTCGAAAGTTTAAGGGAAAAGGTTCTAAAAAAGCTACAGAAATATAAAGTTTCTGGAAGGTTCGATGTTTTATAATCACTGCAAGATTTTGATGTTTTCAATGTTTTGAAACGGCTCAAAAGCTTGTAAGGTGCCACTCATGTTAACGTCTACTTATTTTTCATATTTTGTCGATTCTGAATCTTTACTTTGCTTTTTATCTATCTCTTTCTCTGAGTTTATTGAAGATTTTTTTTGAAATTCAAGATTTTAGATGTTGTTAAGTAATTGTATGTTCATATTGATGCAGAAAAATGTACATAAATTGTTGTTTTAAAAGAAAATTCTAGTTCTAAGTGTGTTGTTATTATATCAATAGAACTTGATTTGTGTATATATATATGGTAATATGTCTGAAACCTACTAAAAAGTTGTAATTTTTTGCTAGTCATTAAAGCTTGTTTGTGATTTGGTTTACTGAAGTTCTTGAAGTGTTATTATTTCAGTTGAAGTGTTAGGTTTGTTGTATATATACGTATGCATAGCTCTTGATCTTATTGGATTAGATTAACTGAAGTTAAATACATATATAGATGACTTAAGAGTATGAATTCATGGTCGGCTAAATCTGCTTGTATGTAACTTTAGTAAATGCCCTTGAAATGAAGTTCTAATGGTTTTGTTATTTCTGGAATGTCGAGTTTGGTGTAAAATTACCTTTTGTCAAGGATTTCAAACTCATTTTAAGATATCCTCTTACTTTTAGTTAAAATAGAGCCTTCAGCCTGATTAAAACTTGGGATTTGTATCACAAGAGCTGCTGCAGCCGCTTTTGCGGAACAAAGGCTCGATCCTACGAAGAAGTGGTTGCACATGCGATGGTGACCAGGTCACCAAGCCTCGACCCTGTGAGTCAAGGCTGCAACAACAAACTCACCTATGTATCCAAATTCTGCTCCTATATAGTCAGTCAGCACATTCATTCTCGCATGGGTGACCCATTTTGTACTTTGCCATAGCGACAATAACAACAATCAAGTCACTAGTGCGTTCTTATTTATTTAGTGGATTGGAGAGAGATTTCCTTGACAATTTCTTGTGGGATTTTGTTCATTAAGTGGAGAGTATCTTGGGCACATCATAAACGTTGTTTTTCACTCTCCTAAATCCACTAGACCTCATTTAGATTCAAATTCTTGATATTTATGTTGCATTTTTTACTTTTACCTACTTACTTTCTTTTAATATGCTCACAGCTTAGGTTTCTTTTTTGTTTTGTTGAATTTTTCAGGTAATTTTCCGATCAATTTTAGCCGGATTATGATCTACAGCTTTCTAGCAAACTTTGATATTTGTGTATTCTTTGATTTTCAACATGAGGTACGCAAGATCACTACTCATTTAATTTTTAATTCTAGTCATAGCCTCCTCATTATTGATATTTTCAACTTTATTTATCCAAATTTCTCTGTCCACACATGATCTCGCAATTTTCTGTTCTAGTTGTTTTTTTCTTTTACACTAAATTATGATATATGGGCATTACTGAAATATATTTCTTGTACGCAATTCATGATTTTTATGGACACTTTTCACGGAAAATAAGCTCCTTTTTAATATAAATTGGTACTTTGAATTGTTGTTTATTCTTTTGGATCTTCCTTTTTGTGCAGTAAGAGTCGAACAGATTCCCAGATGGGTCCTCAATTGATCTTTCCCTTTTGTGTTTCTAACTTTGTTAAGTTTATCATTACGAAAAATTGAATTAATTAATTAATTGCTTTTTTTCTTGAAAGTAGGAATGGATAAAAGTTGGTTAAATATTAGGAATAGAGTTGATCAAAGGTATAGAGATGGAGTGGAAGGTTTTCTTAATTGGGCATTCAGTAAACCCGGGGTGAACACTATGATTCGATGTCCTTGTAAAGGATGTATGAACACAGTGTTCAAGCTAAAAATTGATGAAAGAGAAGACTTATTAAAAAAGGGCTTCTGGTATTCTTATAAAGTGCGGGACTTGCATGGAGAAGTGTTAGCTAGAGTTAAAAAATATACTGTCACACGTAGAGATGAAGTAGAAGATTATAGCAGTGAAGATGATGAAATTACTTAAATGATTCAAGATGCTTGTGCCATAAATATGTGGAGAATAATATAAATTCTTCAGAGGGTAATGAAGAGCCAAATATCATTGCAACAAAGTTCTACAAATTGTTAAAAGATGCTCAGAAAGAACTTTATCCTGGTTGCACAAAAGTCTCAAAGTTGTCTTTATTGTTAAATTACCTCACATGAAGTGTCTTACTCATTGGATCAACAAATTTATGGATGAGTTATTAACCTTCTTTAAAGACGTTCTTCCTGATGGGTCATTTGTGCCCATCTCTTTCTATGAAGCAAAGAAAGTTCTTCGTGACCTAGGCTTGTACCAAAATAGATGAATTTCAGAATGATTGTATCTTATATTGGCGCGATTATGCCAATGGCCAATCATGTCCTAAGTGTGGTAAGTCTAGATAGAAGTCATAGGAACACAAAGGCAAGAAACTAAATCATAAGGTATTTCGTCATTTTCCTATCAAACCATGGCTTAAAAGACTTTACATGGCAAAAGGAGACATAAAAGAAAATAAGGTGGCACAAGGAAGAAAATATTGATGATGCTCTCATGTGACATCCCTCAAACTCAATAGAGTGGAAATCTTTCAATGAGCATTATCCTACTTTTTCGGATGAATTAAGAAATGTCCGATAAAGTTTAGCAAGCGACGGATTCCAACCTTATGGAAATATGAGTACCAATCATAGCATTTGTCCTGTCATTCTAGTTAAATATAATTTTCCACCATGGGATTGCATGAAAAGTTTATATTTCATGATGACACTTCTTATTCCAGGTTCTAAATTTCCTTGCAATGATATTGATTTATACTTACAACCATTGATTAAAGAGTTGAAAGAATTGTAGGATGGGGTGGAGACTTGACGATTAATGACTTTCTTGCATATGGAGACCTTTCTGGATGGCCAACAAAAGGAAATCTTGCATGACCTTGTTTCCTTAAAGATAGACAATCGATTTCCTTACATAACAAGTTGTGTTTTATGGGTCATCGCCACTTTCTTCCCACAAATCATCATTTGAGTAGAAATAGGTTGTTATTTGATGGGAAAGTGGAATTGGGTGTCGCACCTAGCCCTTTAACATGAGATGAAGCTCTTATACAGTTAAAAAATTCAGCCAATGTTAGTTTTGGTCAAGGACAAAAGATAAAGTGTAATGTTTCTACCAATGCTTATAGCTGGAGGAAGAAAAGTATCTTCTTCCAATTGCCTTATTGGAAGAGTCTTAGGTTAAGACATAACCTTGATGTAATACATATAGAAAGAAAAGTGCCTGATAAAATTTTATCAATTGTGATGAGTAACAAAAGACACATTGAAAAGTAGATATGATTTGGTGGACCTTGGTATTAGGCAAGGGTTGCATCCAATTTGCGATGGGGATAATATTTTGTTACCAGTAGCATGCTATGCACTGTCCCCTCATGAGAAGTTCAAGCTATGTGAATTCTTAGCTTATTTGAAGGTTTCAGATACCTTTTCATCAAATATTTCAAGTTGTGTTAATGTACTTGAGAAATTGATACATGGGTTGAAGTCTCATGATCATCATGTATTATTGCAAGACATTCTACCAGTTGCTATATGTGGTTTATTGCCTAAGGAAGTGTGTGAACCAATTATAGCCTTAGGCAAAATTTTCAAGAATCTATACTCTAAGTGCTTGACCATTGAAGATATTGATATCCTTGAGGCTGAAATTCCTATCATATTGTGTAAACTTCAAATGATTTTTCCTCCAGCATTTTTTGATGTCATGATTCATTTGCCGATACACTTGGCCAAAAAGGAAAAACTTGGTGGACAATTTGAATATCGGGATATGTACTCTATTGAGAGGTAACATATCCTTCTGTAATTTCGAAGACAATATGTTTAAAATGTCATATTTTGTACTTATATTAATGGCATGTCTAATTATAGGTATAGCGACCACTTAAATCATATATTCACAATCCTAGTCATCCAGAAGGTGCACTTGTTGAATGTCATGACGCAAATGAGGAATTACATTTTTCTCACATTATTTTAAGCTATCTCAACTAAGTTCAATAAATAAGAAAGAAATGATGATGGATTTGAATCAAAAGGTGAGATGTCTATCTTTAAAAAAAGTTGGCAACCAAAGGGGTCTTCTGATGGAAAGAAACTACCCCACGATGAATTCAACCGAACAATTATGTATATTCTTCAAAATTGTGAAGAGGTTTCACCATTCATGGAGTAAGTCGATTATTAATTAAGATTTAATTTCACAATAAGATAATTTAATTAACCATAACTAACACAAATGTAGGGAATACATGAGAGAGATTGAAATACAAGGTTCAACGATACCTCATGGAATTATGGATAGTGATTTTATTGATTGGTTTCATACACGTGTAAGTATTACGAACAACACTTAATTAAATATTATTTTTGACATCAAAGTATGAACTAATCTTTTTTTTGTCGATATTTGTACTAGCTTCACAAGGACGCACAATTGATGAGCTCATAATCTTAGATGTAGGTCCAAAACCATTGGTGCATCGATATTCAATATTTATGGTGAATGGATTTAGGTTCCAAACAAAAGATCTTGTGTGAAAAACACTGAACAGTGCAGTTCTTCTGAGAGGAGATGATTCAGACTCTAATAAGGAATATTATGGTGTATTAGATGACATTTACGAGTTACACTACATTGGAAATAGAAAAGTTCATCTATTCAAGTATCACTATTGGGATATTGGCTCGCCTAGGAAGAGGATATAAGATTGACAAATATGATTTAACAAGTGTGAATACTCATTCTGCCTTAAATACAATGAGTCATTTGTGGTGGCATATCAGTCTAAACAAGTCTTCTATTTGTCCCAATGACCATGAAGCTGATATTCATGTGTCTTTACACAGGGATGAAGTTGAACCACAAATCATTTTACGTACCAATGATCTGGAAAATGAGGAAGATAATTTCATTAAAGACAATCATACAATTGTATGTGGGAGTGAAGAAACCGAAGAAGAGTTACTAGACAATAATGATGGAGAAGACAATGATGAATACTTTTGAAGATTGAGAAACAAAGACTACTGAAACAGATGTTTAACTCTTGTTTTGATAAGTTCTCGAGATTTTTTTCTTATTGGGCTGACATGAAATTAATTCATGACGTTTGTATCTTTAAATTTGTAAATAGAATCAGCATTTTAAGTAGAATCAACGTTTTACATTTCAATCAATGAAACACAATACTTGTTAGTAAAGTGTCCCACATTTTTTACTTGTTTAATATAGTACTCTACTTTATGAATCGATATTTTCCTTGGCAGGTAGATATATTAAGCTTCAATTTCTGATTTTGATACTTCTCTTTTTATATCTAATGTTCTAGGAAATGAAAGGAATCGGTCGAGGACATGGACGGCGTAAAGGTAATAGTGGAAGTGATGGTGCAGGAGGTGGACGTTAAAATTTCCAAGAACGTGAACATTTTGGTACTACATCTCAGCCACCAATACAACAAATAAGAGTTGCTGAAGTATCATTGGAGACAGGACACGCACCTAACCCAAGTCAACGACATCTACAGGCGAAACAAATATCAAGTGATCCTCTCCAAAGAACATCTCTAGGGACACAATCATCATGAAATCTAGAAGAAAGTACTCGTCCCTCCCTAGAGGTTGAAATTTGTACAGGTTATTTCACGTACCACCCTAGTAGATAGACTCAATTTCTTAGTATCAAGAAACTTCAGCACATGATGGGTGAAGTTGGTTCAACATAGTTGACGGCAAAATGTTGATTTTGATTCTCATGTGATAGTTATTCGTTTTGTAAGTATATTAGGTGCAGTAATACGAGTGAATATCAATTTTTACCAGGAATATAGAACTAATTATTGTTTCATTCTTATTTACTTGTGTAACCATGTTACAACGATGAATTCTAGCAGAAAACAAAGTTTGTTAAATGTTCTTATCTATATAACAATTGAGTGTGGTTTGCTTTGTTAACTTTGTAACAGAATTTCAAAAGACTCAAAACCATTTATGATAATAATTTGGGGTACTGAGTTTATACTGGTGAAGTAACTATGAAAACTAGTATACATTATGATAATTTATTATATGAATATTCACTAATACGTGTCTTTTACTGATAATTTATTCTTTACAGTTTCTCGCATCAATAGAAAGAGAGGAAGAGGGTAATATAAACCTAAAACTGTTGATATTAAAACTACATATGGAAGAAATATCAGTGTAATCAATTTAGATGATATTGATAGAGTTGTGGGTTCTGAAGCTAGAGATATTCTTAATTACTCTGGCTTGATCGTGAGGAGCAGTATCTCGTTTCAAGATGGAAATTGGCAGAATATTGTTTCAAAACATGGAGAAGCAATGTGGTATAAGGTCAAGGTAATAAACCACTTTTAAAGTTGTATTTCTTTTGTATTACTTGAATTATCAAATTTAAATTACAATTTGATCAGGACAAATTTAAATTAATCGTCCTGAGGATGTTGAGTTGGAGGACTGGAAATACTTAATTAAGAATTTTGACAGTGAGAAATTCAAGGTAATTTAATTAATAAACAGAGTTATTTAATTTAGACAATACTTAGTGTGGTAGAATGCTAGTTTTCTCTTTGAATAAATATTTTCTGATTTGTTGTCTTATGGAAGGTTATCAATGAAAGAAACAAAAAAATAGAGAAAACAAAGCATTCTTGTGGTACAAGATCATTTGCAGCAGTAGACGAATCTACGCTGAAAATACATTTTCTCCTATTACTACACATACGTGTTCTTGTGTATTTTCCTTGTATTGAATTATATTGTAGAGAGATTCACTATCAGGAGAAAAAGACATATCAAATTAAGTCTAGGAGATCAAACACACACGTAAAAGTGCTAGCAGAGAACGTGTATGGTTGGATCCACAATCCCAACTGATTCATGTAATTTTCGAAAATCATTCCCTTACTATCTTATTTATATGAGATCCTGGGGTTCATCTCGTCCTCTTCCAAATGTCGTTGTTGGTAGACTTGATATGACAATGTATTGATAAGATTTTTATTATGCATTCAATGGACTACCCACAAACATAGCAACAATCTGATACATTATCAATATGTTGAGAAGGAGAAGGACAAGCATATCATATGGGGTTTTCTCGATTTTTTCTTATTCGTCTTTTTGATATATATGAATTCATATCTTTAATGTATCAAGTTATTTTTATTTTCTTAAATTAATGTATAATGCATTCCTTTTAACATTACGATACAATACATTTTCATCATGCTCAATATATTGTGTACAAATTGTATAATCTACCATGTATCCAATGTTGTTATGTATCTATAGTGTTAAATTTTAGACTTATTTAAATTTGAAGGTTATTTGCTTGTACGCATTAACCAATAAATACACTTTACATAATTTCTATAGATAAAGCATCGTGTATCAAATTAATTGATATGTACATGATACAAAATATAATATCATATTCAACAATTTTCAAACTTTATTACATGTATCATATACATATCAACTCACTATTGTGTTATGTATCACACAAAAATTTTTATTGGAAACAATTACATGTATAATATATCTTTTTATAAAATACAATATTTCTCAAACAAAATAAGATACATAAACAGTAATGTATCATGCACTAATTTTTTCGCATGATACATAAATTAAATTTATACTGAACATATAAAAATATATCTAATACATAACAACTATCACAATTTACACATTAATGTATCGATCTCAAACCTAAAATCTTATGGACAACACTTACATATTTAATAAATATAGTAGAAATACAATCAATTTAAACAAGATACATAAATAATAATGTATTGATAAATTTATTCATCTCAAAAACACAGATAAAAAAAGATTACACAACATTATAAAAGATATGGTTGATCCATCAAAACTATGTATCTCTTCATCCTTTTTTTCTATTGTACCAATACGTAGCTGATACATTGAAAATTTAGTCTCTTGTTTCTTCACATCAACAATTTATCAAATCTTCAAATTTTTTTCTCAATTCATCAATCTCTAACTCACCTGCAATGACTGATTTGAGATTCACAAAAACAATATTTTAACCAACAACAATTCCATCATTAATGTATTGTTCATACCTCACCTCACTTTCTCATATTGTGGAATGTATCAACAAGATCGATAGGTTTATGTTGTATTAGTACAATTCGATAAGTTTAAAAGATTCTTCATTTCTCCATATTTATTGTATCAATAATTCCTTCTTCAACTTCGCTTTGTCATTAAATTTGGTAACTGAAACACTTGATTTATTCTTCATCTGCCACAAAAAATGACCCTATTTTAGTGTCTAATTCCATAAGCAGCAGTATCTTCATCTCTTTCTCCAAGAACTAGATTTACAAAATTGTTTCTTGAAAATAGATTCAACCAATTTTCTAAAACCACCAAAAGAAGCATCCGTCTCTTTGTTATGCTTTGAACATTTTTTTTTCTCGATGACAATTTCAAATTGATGATTTGAAATCATGAATCATATGTCCAATCATCAATAATGGCGAATTTGAGATTCAAGATTTCAAATTGATAGAGAAGATGAAAATTTAATTTTTTAATTTTGTGAAGTTGTACAGATTGGAATGAGTTGCTATCATTTAGTTATGCATAATTTGTGGAAAAGAAAATCAAATCTGTCTTATTTGTGATGGAAAAAAAATCAATTTCACGTTAATATTCCATATTAAGCGCAATAGACAAGTTTTATAATGTATCACAATTAATCTATCCAAATAAAACTTATGTATCGGGATGACTGATATTTTAAGGGATTTAAGTAAAATAGAAAAAGTAGGAATAAGATGTAATTACACTATGGGATTTATGTAAGTTATCTTTTTCTCTTTTTTCTTATTTAAATTAATTTATTCTATTGGAAAAGTAAATTACTTATTTTATGACAATAAACATTTTTTTTATTAATGGAGGAACATTTACGATAAAAACTCTTCACATTTTTTTTTATTTATTTGCCTCACTTCTAATCATAAAATGACAATATTTTTTTTATATTTAAAGTATTTATATTTAAAGTATTTTTTCCTTTATTATTTA
Organism: Solanum habrochaites; assembly: GCA_027704765.1. Lineage (NCBI taxonomy): Eukaryota > Viridiplantae > Streptophyta > Magnoliopsida > Solanales > Solanaceae > Solanum > Solanum habrochaites. Next base: position 31,245,529 of record JAKWJA010002498.1, on the reverse strand, counting down.
ATATATTCACAAAGATTTATTACCCATAATTTACACCTCTTTTAATTTTACTTTTAATAATTTTAATGACTCCCATATTTTTTATGTTCATAACCTCTGAACTTAAATTTGCATGTTTATGATTTTTTTGATATTCCTCTATTTTGCCTAAAACAATTATATGTAGCTTCATGAAGATTCTCTAACAAAAAGAAGTACATGAAGGTAAGAATATTTCGTTCTCAATTCTTTATTTTTTTTTTTCAGTTCCTATCACTAGAAAAAAAATCTCAAATTTCCAATAGAATTTACTAACAACTTAAGTTGGTTAGTATTTTACTAACAAATTACCAATATATTTCTAACAGAATTATATTGTAAAACTTAACAACGAAACTCTAACAGATTACCAACCAAAATCTCACTATCTAAGATGTTAGTTGGTAAATACTGCGGAAAAAAGTAGCGCCAAATTTAGCAACATTCTATCAATGGATTACCAACTGAAATATTACTAATGCACACCTTTTGTTGGTAATATTACCAATGAAGTATATACTGGCTGATAAATATGATAAAAAAATTATTTATAGAACTAATAGTTTCAGAGAACGTGCTTCGCATATGTGTTTCATGTAAATTTTCATAGATACGTTAGAATGACTAAAATTTCATAAAAATATATATGTAAATTGTAATGAATAATAAAATGCAACAATCACAAAATAAGAATAAATACATACAATAATAAAACATTCATAAAAAACTAAATTAAGAAGTCTAAAAGAGAAAACAAAAGACAAAAAGAAAAAGATTTAAGAAAAAATACAATGCCTGCGTTATTCTTATAAGACTAATGTATATAGAGATGAAAAATAAGTACAAAATTAGTACATAACTCTTTGAGTTCTTATAACCTCCTTCTAAATCATATCAAAGTTCAAGAATCTTCTTCATTTACTTTAACTATAGAAATAAAATAATAGACGAATAATCTTGGTAAGGGTTTCATGAGATGAATAAGTTTAATTTATATAATAGAATTGAAGGAATATCAAAAGATATCTTAAAGTTTTAGTTTAAATATTTGGAGGTTATGAATATGAAAAGATGAGAGTTATGGATATTGATAGATAGAATATATAATTACTTAATTATGTTGGGGTTATTGTGTAATTACTTATAGTCTACAACTATATATATTGTACAAGACTCTAATTATTGGTTAACATTATTTATAATAATAATATTCTATCATGGTATCAGAGCAAGGGTTTATTTATCCCAAACCCTAGCTGCCGCCCCTAGTCGTCTCTCTTCAACGATTATCTCACCATGGTGAAGACCACAGATCCTCTAGATGATCTCCCCACGGGGTTGAAGCTTTTTATAAAAAAATCTCCATTCTCTTACTCCGGAAAAATTAAATGATTCAAATTTTCCATCCTGGTTCACTACCGCGTCTGCAAATCTCTCCGCCCATCGACTCATGGAGTATGTTGATGGAACCATGGATGTTCCACCCGCCACACTCACCGTCACAGTCGATGATTCACCTAGAGAAGCGGCAGCAGCGGCAGCCACCGCTTTCACACTCAACCCGGACTACGAAAAATGGTCCGTTGTTGATGCCCAATTACGGGCGTGTCTTCTAGCAATTATCAGCCCGTCAGTTCAGAATCATCTTCATGGACTCACTTCCGCCGCAACCATATGGAATCATCTTCAACTTCGGTATAACTCACTATCTCGCACTCATATATTTCAATTAAATGAACAACTTCATGGTACTTAGAAGGGTAGTGACTCTATGCAAAAGTATCTTGATTCTGTTGTTACGGTTGTCGCTGCTCTGAATCGTGCTAAATCTGGAATTCCAGATCAAGACGTGATCTTATGTGTTCTTCGTGGTCTGTCGTCCGAATATGCATCTATTAAACAAAATATCAGGACGAATATTGCACATGTGACGTTTGCTGAAGTGTCGTCCTGGTTACTCACCGAAGAATTGAACGTACAGATGGAACAAAAGTTAAAGGTTAGGGAAGCCGGTGGATTAGCCGAACCACACACCGCCCTCTATGCTCAATCCTGGCAGTCAGCCGGCTATAGAGGCGGTCGTGGACGAGGGTTCAATCGCGGCAGAGGCGGAACCCCTGGTCGTGGCAGCTCTGCAGGTGGTCGCGGGGGGTCTGTCGTCAGCACTCAACAGCGAGGCGGCTTCTCCGGTGGTCGAGGAGGGTCTGCTGGTCGTGGCAGTGGACCTCCTCGCAGCTCCATCATCTGCCAAATTTGTGGCAAATACAATCATGCTGCGTGGGAATGCTGGCATAGGTTTGATAACACTTATTCTGGACCGTCTACGTCGTCACCTCAAGCGTTTTATGCTGCAAACTCTGCTGAATCAAATGGTAACTGGTTCTTAGACACAGGTGCTAATGCCCATGTAACGCCGGACTTGTCTCGTCTCTACTCCTATACTCCATACTCTGGCAATGACAGTGTTACTAGTGCAGGTGGCCATCCTCTCCCTATTGCTCATGTGGGCTCAGGTAAAATACCTACCTCTTCTGGCATTTTTCACCTTGGTAACCTTCTTCATGTACCATCCCTTAAATCTCATCTTCTATCTGTTTATCGTTTCACCAAAGATAATAATTGTACCCTACTCTTTAACTCCAATGAATTTCAGATTCTGGACAACACCACCCACCGAGTGAGGTACAGAGGCCACTGTGAGCAAGGTCTTTACATGCTACCTTCAAATTATCAAGTGTCTGCGTCTATCGAGTCGTCTCCAACAGCTTGCTCTGCCGTTCTCACTCCTCAAGATTGGCATCGTCGCTTGGGGCATCCTTCTGTCGAAGTCAATAAACAGTTACTTTCTCTTTTTGGTTTCAATAAAGTGTCCAATGTAAAGTCCTGTGAGTCATGTTCTGTGTCCAAGTCACACAAACTACCATTTTCTTTATCATATAATGCAGCACTATTTCCTTTTCAACTTATTCATTCTGATGTTTGGGGCCCTACGACGGTCCCATCTTTTGGTGGTTTTCGGTATTACATTAGCTTTATTGATGACTTTACCAAATTTTCCTGGTTGTATCCCTTAAAACAAAAATCTGAGGCGTTTGGAGCTTTCAAAAGTTTTCAGTTCATGGTTCAGAATCAGTTTGGCACTACCATCAAATTGTTCCGAACTGACAATGGCCGTGAATATGTCAACAATCAGTTTGCAAACTTTCTCCAGCGTCTTGGCATCCTCCACCAAAAAACGTGTCCTTATACCCCTGAACAGAACGGGGTGGCAGAACGCAATAACCGTCACCTCATCGAAACTGTCATTACTCTTCTCCACACATCTTGCTTACCAGTAACTTTCTGGGTTGAGGCGCTTGCCACAGCAAATTTTTTAATTAATCGTCTTCCAAAGAAATCTCTTGGTCATATCTCTCCACATGAAAAATTATACAACATTGCTCCAGACTACTCCATTCTCCGTGTTTTCGGGTGTCTTGCCTATCCCCATTTGCGTCATGAAGTGAATCATAAGTTACAACCTCGATCGAAACCGTGCGTCTTTGTTGGCTATGAACCCCTTACCAAAGGTTATCGATGCTTTGATCCCACCACCAAGCGTATATATGTGACCCGTCATGTTAAGTTCCATGAAACCGAGTTTCCCTACCACAAGTCTTTATCCCAGCAGTCCCCGTCCTCACTGTCCTACTTTGGAGTTCTTCCTCTTTTTCCTACACAGCCCTCGGCAGCAACTCGCCATGCTCACACGCCTCAGTCTTCACCAATGCTGCCAGCCATCACACTCGATCAACACTCGACACCCGCCACTTCTACTCAGCCAACAACGCACACACCACACCCACACATTACACCAATACCGTTCCCGTCGACACAGCCGTCGTCAACACCAACCAGCCCACAGCCGACGTCGACAACCAGCCCTACAGCCATACCAGAAACAGCACACACCCAAATCCCGGCTCCTCATCATCCCATGACTACCCGTGCCAAGAGTGGCATCTTCAAACCAAAAACTTACTCCTCTACCATTCCCTATGATGCCCAGCCACTCACTGAGCCCACAACATACAAACAGGCTGCTCAAAATAAACACTGGTGCACTGCTATGGATGCTGAGTTTGAGGCGTTACAGAGACAAAATACTTGGGTGTTAGTTCCTCCTCCTTCGAACCGGTTCCCCATTGGCTGTAAGTGGATTTATCGCATCAAACGCAACTCAGATGACACTGTGGCTAGATACAAAGCTCGCCTGGTTGCAAAGGGATATGATCAAGCTTATGGGCTGGACTACTCCGAAACGTTCAGTCCAGTGGTTAAACAACAGACAATCCGCCTTGTATTGTCTCTAGCTATGCATCATCAGTGGTCACTCCATCAGCTGGACGTTTCTAACGCCTTTTTACATGGTGAACTAGAGGAGGAAATCTACATGCAGCAACCTCCTGGATATATTGATCAACGGTACCCTACTCATGTATGTAAGTTGGTAAAATCTCTCTATGGCTTAAAGCAAGCTCCACGAGCATGGTACCTACGTCTCTCATCCTTTCTTGCGACACAAGGCTTCACTACCACTACTAATGACACAAGTCTTTTTGTCAAACATTCAGCCACAGGAATTCTCATACTACTCCTCTATGTTGATGATATTGTTGTCAGTGGTTCCTCCCCTACCCTCATTCATGATTTTATAAACTGTATGCATCATGAATTTCAGATGAAGGATCTTGGCTCTCTCAAATATTTTCTCGGGTTGGAAGTTGACCGCACCAGTGATCGGCTTCTCTTACACCAGACTAAATATGCAGGGGAACTAATCCATCGAGCAGGAGTGGAATCATGCACCACCGCACCTACGCCAATCAGCCCCAGCCAGTCGACTAACGGTGCAGACGTGCCGTTCCACAACCCACGTTTGTTTCGCAGTTTGGTCGGTGGTTTGCAATATTTAACTGTTACCCGTCCAGATATCCAGTTCGCAGTCAACTACGTGGCTCAGAAAATGCACAGTCCGACGGAGCAAGACTTTCACACTCTCAAACGCATTCTTCGGTACGTCAAAGGCACAATTTCGTGTGGTCTTACTTTTTCCAGAGGAGACCTTCGTCTTCGCGGCTACTCCGATTCTGACTGGGCTAATGATCCATCGGACAACCGCTCAACAACAGGTTATCTCATCTTCTTTGGACCAAATTTGATCTCATGGAACACACAAAAACAGGGACGGGTATCAAAATCCTCCACGGAGGCTGAATATCGCGCTCTAACCGCTGCAGCCTCGGAAGTCATGTGGCTCACCTACCTTCTAGCCGATCTTCATGTTTCAACACCGTCACCAAGCTTGTATTGCGACAACAAATCTGCGATCTGTCTGACAAAGAATCCTGTCTTCCACAAGCGCATGAAGCATGTGGGCAAGGACTGTCATTTTGTGCGTGAACAGGTAATTGATGGAGCCATGACAGCTGAGTATGTTTCCACCGAGGACCAGCTAGCGGATTTTCTCACAAAACTGTTACCATCAGATATTAATAGTATAAAAGTTGAATAAGTAAATAGAAAATAATATTAAATAAATGAAGAACAGGAAAAAGAAAGGAAAAGGGTCTAAAATAAAACATTCATGAAAAACTAAATTAAGAAGTCTAATAGAGAAAACAAAAGACAAAAAGAAAAAGATTTAAGAAAAAATACAATGTCTGTGTTATTCTTATAAGACTAATGTATATATAGATGAAAAATAAGTACAAAATTAGTACATAACTCTTTGAGTTCTTATAACCTCCTTCCATATCATATCAAAGTTCAAGAATCTTCTTCATCTACTTTAACTATAGAATAAAAATAATAGACGAATAATCTTGATAAGGGTTTCATGAGATGAAGAAGTTTAATTATATAATAGAATTGAAGGATATCAAAAGATATCTTAAAGTTTTAGTTTAAATATTTGGAAGTTATGAATATAAAAAGATGAGAGTTATGGATATTAAGAGTATAAAAGTTGAATAAGTAAATAGAAAATAATATTAAATAAATGAAGAACAAGAAAAAGAAAGGAAAAGAGCCTAAAATATCTTTGAAGTATTGAAATGGTACAAAACTATTAATCATCCACCTATTGGCTCCAAAATACCCTTCTGATTCACCTATTGGATCCAAAATACCCTTGTCATCCATCTTTGGGTTTTAAATTAACCACTTATTTAACGGTTTTAATTTAAACTATATAAATATTTTTTTAATATGTGGCGCTCAAGTATTTGTTATAATTTAACTTATCGATATAATGTATAAGTCAATCCATTATCCATCCATTACTAATTATACCCCACCCAATTAATAAACCCGCCCCATTACTAATGCTACAACATGGAAATCTACTGCCAATGAGTGTTTCTAAAAATTTGCGGCGAAAATGTCTATAGAAGTACATTATCATACATTCAAGTCCTCAATCAAAACATATTATAATTCAAATTCTTAAATAAAATTAATGATAAACTTAAAAGTCTGTCTATGTTCATGTTAATTATTCCTTTGTCTCAGTTATGCGGTGTTACTTAATAGATAAAATATTTAAAAATAATATATTCAAGTTTAAATATTTAAAATAAATAATAAATTTTTAATTATATTAACAGAAGTAAATGAATTAATTAATTAGGGATCTACTACTTCTTTACCTTTAATCATAAATTTTGAAGTCAAGCTTAAAAGAGAATCCTATTAGAAGTAGCCTCCTAAATAAGCGGCTCAAGCTAAATTTAATTTAGGCTTCAACTTGAACTCGAATAATATTGGATGTCATTTTTAAAAGTCTGTAATTTCGTCGTATTTTAGTAGTGTTTAGGGCGATTTTGATATTAGAATCATGTTATTAATTGGGTGGGGTTTAATTATTAATAGGTGGGTAGTCGATTGGTTTATAAATGATAATAATAAATTGAATTATATCCAATAGTTGAGCACCAAGTATTTAAAAAATTATTTAAATAGTTTAAATTTAAAATCGTTAAATAAGTGGTCAATTGTGAACGTAAAGGTGGATGTCAAGGGTACTTTGGAGCCAATAGGTGAATGATAAGGGCATTTTGAAGCCAATATGTGGATAAAGGGTAGTTTTATACCATTTTCAATACTTCAAAGGTATTTTAGGTCATTTTTTGGAAAAAAAATTAAAGTTAGAAAACAATGTAGAAAGAAGTACAGTACATATCACGTAATTAAGCATCAATGAATTTAAATATTGTGAAGCTAGAGTCATTCTTTAATAATAATTAAGAGGACATTATCAATGTGTGTGTCTCCATTTTGCAGGCTTTCACCCTTTAAATTATTAAATATCGATATTTATTGTAAAGGATAGTATTTTATCCACATAATTATATTATTTATGAGAGGAGTTAAGGAAAAAATTATGAGAAGAGGAAAAAACATCGCAATTTAGGTAGAGATTTTTTTTTAAAAAAAATTATAATATCATATACATATAGATTATAGATGATAAATATTAATAAATTAGACATTTAATAAGAAAATAATCTTAATAAGTCTAAAAGTCATTAACAATTTAGTTAAACTTATATAATCAAACATTTAAATATTGTATAACAATTTAATATATAGAAGGGGTAAAACAGTAATTCAGCTTTGAATTTTTCTTGTTCATATTTTTAGTAATATATGATATAATATGATATGATTAACATATAACCAATGAATTACTAACCAAATATTTACCAACGACAAGATTATGTTGCTAAATTTACCAACAAAATATAAATGTATTGGTACATTAGTAACGAAATGTAATTTGTTGGTAAACTTCCAACCAATATTCAATTAGTTGGAAATTTTGCCGACGAATAAAGATTGTAGTTAATAAATTACTAACATCATTAAAATAGTTGGTAATATACCAATTGATCAATAATCAATTGGTAAAATTTACCAACATATCAATTATTAGTTAGTAATGTTGCATATGAATGTTTAGTTTAATAATAACTATTATCAACTGTGATAAAATTTATTGGTAAATTATTAATTACTACTCCCTCTGTCTCAATTTATGTGACTTACTTTCCTTTTAGTCATTTCAAAAAAGAATTGTACATTTCCATATTAAGTAACAATTAAAATATAAAATGTCTATATTAATCTTAATGAGTCACACAAATTTTTATCATTCATTTTGGACCACAAGTTTTAAAAGTCTTCATTTCTTTCTAAAACACCATGCCGAGTCAAACTACCTCAAATAAAATGGAACGGATGGAATAACTTATATTCGAATAATTGGTAAATTCACCAACTAAAGTTGATTTTTTTGGTAAATTATCGTCTAGTGTTGATGCTCTCATATTCAGTGTCGTTAGGCGATTTAAATTTTAAATTTTTGCGAGAACTTTACTATGGTTAATATTTTTTGTAAACGTGCTCAAATTTGAACTTTGTCAGTGTCACTAGCTTCGAAAACTCATTTCTGAATAACAGGAAGGTTGATTCAAGTTTTGAGGCTTCTGTTTTTTGTTTGTGCCGTTAGGTGTTTTAAATCTTATATTTTGATCAAAATTTGACTTTGATCAATATTTTAGGATGGTTTATTCATTTGAGGCTTTCTTTATTAGTGTGTGCTTAGGTGTTTTAACTTATAAATTTTTGCAGAACTTTAACTTCAGTCAATATATTTGATAAACGTGCTCATATGAGAATTTCGTTAGTGCAGTTAAATGCGTAAGGTCACTTTTTATATAATAAGATAGAGGGTTCAGATTTTAAGACTTGCATTTTTAGTTTGTCATTAAACATTTTAACTTTTAAGTATTGCCCAAAATATCACTTTTAGTTAATATTTTTCGTAATATTGCTCGAATTGAAATTTTGTCACCGCGGTTAGCCATATAAGTTCATTTTTAGTCTCATACGATGGTTGGTTCTGGTTTTTAGACTTTTATTTTCAGTTTGTGTTGTTAAGCGTTTTAACTTTTATCTTTTGGCTAAAAAATGAATTAGGTCAATTTTTTTTGAAAAACATGCTCAAATTTAAATTTCGTCAACAGAGTTAGCTCTGGAAGGTCATTTTTCTAATAATAGGATGGTTGGTTTGGATTTTTTTGGCGTTTTAACTTTTGACTTTTGGTCAAAATTTGACTTTGCTTAACATTTTTTGTAAACGTGCTCTTATGAGAATTATATCAGCGCGATTAGTTTTGGAAGGTCATTTATATATCTAATAGGATGGTTTGTTCAGGTTTTGAGGCTTTCATTTTCAGTTCGTGCTCTTAGGCGTTTTAATTTTTTTGTCAAAAATTTATATTTGGTCAATGTTTTTGGTAAACATGCTCAAATTAAATTTTTTTATATAATGATATGTGTCATATTGAGATTAATTTAACTTGTTATCACAGATTTTTGCATTGTTTCATTCAAATATGATTTATAAATTGATATTAATATTTTTGAATTTACATTCGTGCTCTTAAATTTTAAATGCAATAAATTAATAAATATTTTATAATTGAATAATCATTCATTTAATAATATTTTTAACATATTGTCAATCAATCACTAACCTAACATTGAAGTTGAATGATATATTACCAACAAAAACTAACAATTAATTAGTAATTTTTTTTTTTAAATAATCATACTAACGTATTTAAAATTTATTACCAACAAGAGTTGTGGTGGAGTGGTAAGAACTCCTTCATTCTTAACCAAGAGCTCTCAGGTTCGATTCTCCTTGGGTGCGGAGTTGCCATTGTTAGCGAGTGAAGAAAAAATTTATAAAGTCCTTTTCAATTTGTTAGTAAAGGTACTAACGATAAACTAACAATAAATTAGTTGATTGTAACGACCTGTTTAGTCGTTTTGAGCAGTAGAGTTTATTCTGGTAATAACTGTCTGAGTCGACGGATCCCACGACGGACCGTCATCGTCACGACGGACCGTCAAGGGTGTCCCGTTCCAAAACACTTAGACTTTGGAAAATTGGGTACTGAGATTGACTCTCTGAACGTCACGACGGAATGGCAGGACGGAACGTCGTGGGCATGACGGACCGTCACAGACCCTTTAGTGAAATTTAGTCTCTGAGCTTTGTGACGAAAGCAGCAGGACGGACCGTCGCAGGCACTACGGGCCGTCACAGGCTGCGTGACCCTGACTGGGTCGGATTTCTGTTAAATGTTTTAAGAGGCGTTTTGGAATATTCCTGCTTATAATTATAAAGTTAGTGGTTTAATGTTAATAATTCAATTATTTGGGGGTTAAAGGAGACAACCTTGGAATAAATAGTGGGTTACTTTTACCATCTTTTATACTTAATTATATGATTATTAGGGTAAAGGAAAAAGGGTTTTGAATAAGAAAAATAGAAAGAACAGAGAGAGAAGGGAAAAACGAACGAGAGAAAGAGAAGAACGAAGAGAAAAGCGAAGATTTTGAGGAGTAGCTTGCGTGATCACGAATTCTTCGGTGGAGGTAGGTTATGGTTTATGCTATTCGTAGTAAACTCTTAATAGCGAATGATATGTGTTGGGTAGTAATGTAAAGTCTCTTATATGCTTAATTGTGTGCATGCATGATGTGATTATATATAATTGTGATGAATTAAGCATGATGAGGATGTTGAATCTAAAACCTTGAAACCTCTTTGTTAATGATGATGTCTTGGCATAAAAGAAGACTTGATGAACTAAAAGAATGAGGTTAATGGATCGGGTGTCACGAACCGACACGTAGTATTAGGGGATCGGGTGTCACGTTCCGACACCAGGATAGTAGTGGATCGGGTGTCACGTTCCGACACCAGGATAGTAGTGGATCGGGTGTCACGTTCCGACACCAGGATAGTAGTGGATCGGGTGTCACGTTCCGACATCAGGATAGTAGTGGATCGGGTGTCACGAACCGACACGTAGTAGTAGTGGATCGGGTGTCACGTTCCGACACCAGGATAGTAGTAGAGAATCGGAGTGTCACGTTCGGACACCAGGATAGTAAAAAGAATGAAGCTTGAATTTATGCTAATATACTCTAAATTGAAGAACCTAGTTCTTAAGTGAGTACGGTGTGGAGGCTTGAGTCCTCATAGATGCGTTTGGTGTTGTTGTAAATGATTCTTATACTTGTTGCTATCACCTGTTAAGCATTTGGTTGGTTTTATGTTATTATATGATGTATATGGTTTTCTATTTTCAGTTGGCCGATGATACCTACTCAGTACTTGTGCCTTGTACTGACCCCTACTTGTATTTGTTTTCCTTTGTTAATTGTGGAGTGCAGCAAACGTGCCATCGTCTTCAACTCAACCGCAACTCTAGCCAGTCTTCATCACGTCAGATCTCAGGGTGAGCTAACGCTTCTAGCTTGGACTGGATCTTCTTCTTCATGTCTTGATGCCTTGAAGTTCCGGCATGGACTAGCTGTTTATTTATTTTAGCTTCCTAGATATTCTTAGATTTAGTAAATTGAGGATAGATGTTCTTGTGGTGATGACTTCCAGATTTAGGGGATGATGAGTATTAAATTTTAGAAGTTATTAATTGATTTCGTTAATGAGTTTTAAGTCTTCCGCATTATTTTATGTTTATTATGGTTAGAATGTTGGGGTTAGATTGGTTGGTTCGCTCACATAGTAGAGTAAATGTGGGTGCCACCCGCGGCTCGTTTTGGGTCGTGACATTGATGAATTTACAAACGAAAATTTCAGGGCCATGTTTCAACATTTTGTAACATCTTTAGGTGTATATCAACTGATATCAAAAAATAAAATTCGGTTGGTAATATTCATCAACGAGTGTTTTAGCAACAAATTAATATAAGTTGGCATTTGGTGGTAATTCAATTTACCAACCAATTTGATCAATTTACCCACCAATTTATTGGTTGGTAATTGGGGTTCCTTTTGTAGTGTATATTTTGCCTCTATAAATTCATATTTAGGTTCATGAAGATTCACATTCAAGATTATCATTTCTATTCTTCAATATATTTGTTTGTGAATTAACTAATATATAACAAAAAAGAAGTACACGAAGGATATTATTTATTCTCAAGTATTTCTTTTAATTTTATGTACTTGGACATTTTTTAAACATTTTATTTATTTATCATTCACCAAACAAGTATGAAAAAAAATATTTTTGCAATTATGAATATTTTGTTGTCAAAATAGAATTGTTATTTTCAATTGTCAGTTTTTTTGGGATATAATCTTGTTTGATTATAATATTTATTAGATTTGAAGAGATAATTATTATTTAGTATTGTGAGTTCTATTGAAAAACAATATATACATATATACAACATATAGTTTATATTTCTTTCTTTCTTTTGATATTATTATATTTAAATTTGTATATGATATTTTATTTATTCATATAATTTTATTTTATTTAATTAGTAGTATATGATGAGAAGTTTGACATATGAAATAAAATATGGTGACATATGTACTTGCAAGGGAAGATGGTAGAAGGGAAAAAATGAAGCATAACTTAAGATTATTTTTGCTAGATTTATTTTTACTTTGACTTGTATTAGTAACTGAGCTACTTTGCTAGAAGCTTTTAAATTTTGGTTTGTATAAATTAATTTAGCTACATCTATTGTTGATGTTTATTATTTGGTCCTTTACTATTCTACCTTTTTTTTATGAAGCACAATAAATATAATTATAACATTTCAACAACATAAAAAAAATCATGATGATTAGGAGTTTCAGTTTTATCATACTTACAAAAAAGTAATTGAAACATAAAATATTGTTTTCATAATGCCATTTTTTGGCGTATGTACTAATATGTTTTCATCGCTAATTTTTTGTTTGAAATGTATTTGTAATTTTATGCAGACACCAATTATTGTATTTTATTCAAATTTTTTTTATCTTCACCCCTTATTTCCAATTATTTATTTTACAAATAAAAATAATGCGTGATTATTAATGCATTTAATGTCTAATAAAATTATTCATTTGAATTATTTATTACTCATGTCTTTTCATCTTACTGGTAAGTTCTGATCTTAAATATTATTCTTAAACCTTTTCAGAATTTTTATTAGTATAACTTACATAAATACCATAGGTAAAACCTAAATTACATCTTATCCCTATTCTTTTTTATTTTTCAAAAATCCCTTAAAATATTAGTCATCTGAATACACAATTGGTTACCAGATACATTATAAATGTGGTTGTTGCACTTAAAAAGAAAAATGAAACAAAAAATCAGATTAAAATCTCATAATTTATGCTATTCAGTTCATATTTACTGTGTCAATCAGAATCAAAAATCCGAAAATAACAAATCAATTCAAGATTCAAAATCACATTCCATCTTTATCTTTGTTTCAACGAAGAAACTTTCAAGTAGGATTCAAACTTTTGTTGAAAATTTGACAAGATACATAATGAATATTTTAATTTTTTACTGACGAATCTCGAAGGAAAATAAATCGAAGATCGTAGCTTTTGAGTTCTTCGAATTCTACACAAATCTCACTATGATTGACAATCTGGTCTTGGTTTCTTTGCCAACTTTATTGATATCTTTATTTTTGTGATGGTGATTGCTTACCGTTGTGTAATGGCAGATCTCAAATTTGAAGACTGTTAAAAGTTGTTATTTTATGATTAGCTTGCGTAGAAATAATTATGTTTATTTGTCATAACTTTGATTCGAGTTAAAAGATCTAATAAAAAAAAGTATGCAACACATATTCATGTGCTTTAATCATTTTTTTTTTCATTCATGAATTTGTATATTGATCGATAATTCATGATACATTACTTGTTATAACTTGATACATTAAAACTATGACATTTATGGTATGGATTTGCAGATCTGTGAGTTAATGTGTTATGTTAACATAAAGTATCAGATACATATGCTTATTTTTTTTATTTTTTGAATTTGTATATTCATTTACTCCTCCGTTTAAAAAAATGATATCCTTTCCTTTTTAGCATTTTTGAAAAGAATGATCTCTTTCTTTTTTGGTAAAATTTTAATTTTAACGTTCCACGCTGCATGTTTAAGGCCACAAGATTAAAGAGCAATTTTGTACATTTGACATAACTTTAATTTAGGACCACAAGATCCAAAAGTCTTCTTTATTTTCTTAAACTTTCTGTCAAGTCGAACCGAGTCATTCTTTTTTAAATGGAGGGAGTATAAATCACGATACATTACTGATTAAACTTGAGTCAACTTCTTGTTTGATGCGTATGTAATGGATTTTTATAGATATGAGTTAGTGTATTGTTATTATAACGTATTAGATACATATGAATTACTTTTTTTTATGTATCAATATATTATTTTATCAATATATGAAGGTATGTATGAATATATAAACTAATGTGCATCTGGAGATAGTTGTCATTAGGTTGTTGTGTTGAGTTGATTGATATGTTATGTATATTTAACTTCAAGTGTGCGCAGGTTGTGGATGTCGTGGACAAGAATGTTACTACTGAAGAACCTATACTTTCTTTCTTAAAGAAAATTGACAAACTCTTTTTTGAGAATATTTTTATGTTCCTCATACATTATTTGAGATTATGGATTTTGAGTTTTTTGCTTTTTCGACTATTACCTTGATAAAACATTACAATTTACTATTAGCTGGTGAAATTATGATACAATAAATTGAAATACTATGATTTTCAACCTTGTTTTCATTTTTTAACACATTATGTTTCACATACCTTTTCTAAAAATATTGTATCATTGACTATTTGATAATAATTACTGGAGATTGCGTTTGTGGTGATTGTGCCACTTAATATGGTTCAAATACATTTTTATATAATGTATCATAATCTAGTTGAAAATGATATATCTAATACAATAAGATTGTGAAAAAATATATAGTATGTAAAATGATATAAAATGTATCTTTAAATGTATCAATAAGTAAAAATCATTTTATCAATTCGATACATGAATAAATTAGGAACTAATTACAATTAATTTCAGTGTATCAACATAAATCAATACGCAAATAACTAGAACAAATTTATCAAGTAAATGCATAAGTGAATAAACAATCAAGTATAAATTACATTGCATTAATTAGGTGTTAAAATGTATCAGTAACTAACTAAAACTAATGAGAGGAAATAATATTGTGTTTATGCATTTGTTAATCTAATACTTAATTTTATTCAAATTTTGTATCAGTTTATAAAACACAAATGTGTAGGTCAATTCATACGGTAGATAACAACTAATGATATTGAAATTGAAGTCAAAATAAATAATTTTTTAGAGAAACATTCTAAAATTTGAGTGCGGGTATCTTAAAATAATAAAAACAAAAACTCTAAAACAAGTGTATAAGAACTCATAGATAATCACTATTCAATATTAATCAAATCGTTTTAAGTTGTTGCCTTGAATTGAATCTTACGTCTTAGTTGATACTTAATGATAACAAATAGTAACTGATACTCAATATCAAGTGATGTTGTATACAATCTGACATTTATTTGAATATGATACAAGATGTAAGATCATATATTTATTAAGTGTTATTTAAGAATCATATGTTCAACTATTCTAGATTATGTTACATTGTTATGCATATTATATCCCATCATTATGATTTGAACATTAATCTAGCCTTTGATACATTAATCATAATATATCAATAAAATAGATAAAAATTTAGAATTTTCTGTAAAAGCTGTAGATTTAAAACAAGATACATTATAATATTATACTATATAATTAACAATAATGTATCAAATATATAGAAACTAACAACAAGGGAAGACATAAATTTAAAACAAACAAATAGATACTAAATAAACAGATATATTTGAATATTCTGATATAAATGTATATGCCGAATACATTAATACAAACATATATCAACGAATAAATACATTTGATACTTCGATACAAGAAGTACAATAACGAACTGATATACTTAAACATATTGATACAAATATCTTATAACGAAAAAATACACAAAAAATTCACCAGAAAGAATAATAATACATTCTGATATTAAAAATTCGTAAAAAATACAAAAACAAGTTGAAACACTCACTCCCCATCAACAAGTCTATTAGAAACTCATTTCATCTGGAAAAAAATAAAATACACGTCCATCTTTAAAATATTGTGGTAAAACAAGATGATGGAGGAAGAAGAGATTGAAAACAACAATGGTTGAAGAGGAACCATGACAAGTTTAACTAAAAAAAATACAAATAAAAAGAGTTACTTAATTGTGAGAAATTCTAAATCGTTGGAGATTCACATTAAGAATCAAAATCCATTTGAAAAAGTTACTAAATGAAATGAGTCTGATCCATATGTATCAAGAACAAAAATTGAACAATTTTTTTTAAGAAGAAGATAACGATGGAGAAGACATTCCCTACCTATTCAGATGTTTGAAATAGATTGACCGGAGAGAGAATTTTTTTGAAAATCAAATTGATTTGAAATTGTAACTGCTAAGAATGTGGAATGAATGTTGGGAGAGAAAAAAGGAGTGAAAAGAGGAGTGGTAAACGTGGGTTTTGCCAATGGATTTCACGTATCTGAAACTTTTAGGAATTGAAAGAAAAAAGGAATTTGTGAAATATTTTTAAAAGGCAGGGATAGATGGAGAATAATGTAAGTTAATGTGTGTATACAAGCAATTTTTTCTTTTTATAAATATTTTGCTGGTGTTTAAAAAATTATAAAAGTAAATGTAATAATAATGACACAATAAAATATTCAAAAGTTAATTTATGAAATCAGGACTTGTATAGAAAATTAGTGATCCTACAAAAGATAGAGGAAATTAAAATATATAAAATATTATTTAATGTAATACAATATATTGTTATTTCAAAATATCACCTCTTATTCTATTTACTTCACTAAGATGAATATTTTATTCTACTATATATGTATGAGTAGTTACACTTAAAAGATGCAAACATATATATATATATATATATATATATATATATATATATATATATATATATACACACGTATCATGTCGCAGATAAAAGAAGTATCAATATTATCTTATATAAATGATACTAACCTAAACATAGATATTACATATTATTATTTTATATTTCACATAATCTCAAAAGCGCCAACAGTTTCAGTTAGAGCTTCACCAGGCATATGTACAACTCATATTTGGGCACTGGAATAGAGAGATCCTAGGTTATGTAACTTTAATCTATTTAAAAGATCTTGTTTTTGGATATACAATGTTGATTTAGATATGATTTTTTTCCCTCTAAACTAATTCCAAAGTAACTATTGACTTATCAAGTGAGGACATGTCTAAAACTACAAACTAGTGAAGAGAAGTTGAAACACTTTGTACAATAATTATAAAAGAACTTGGAGATTAAAGCATAATTAAATGAAAGGCGGATGTAATTGATTAAGGTAGTTGGAATTCTGAAAAGTGTAATAGAACTTGTAATACCATATTCAAATTTTGAAATCTATGCTCTATTATTTCATTAAAACGTGAGGGTTAGATATATTTTAGATGTCCATGATATAATTTAATTAATTATTGAGCATAATTTAACATATCAAATACGATAATTTATAATTTGTTCAAATTGTAAGCTGAACAAAATTCAATATTTTTGTAAGAGAAAAAGTGGTAATCTTTAAAAAACTTAATATTATCTTGTTAAATCTCTTACACCATATTAATGTTTTATCTATGTATAATTCATCTATAAGTTGTTATAATTCTTTCAGTATAGTTACAGTTAATATAGTAATTTATTTGGAATTTCAAAGGTTTCCTTTAAGTTCCACTTCTATTAATATTAAAAGAATGTTTAAATTATGAACAGTTTATCGATAAATTAAACTTGTGAAGTTTTGTAGTGTAGTATGTGAAGCCCCAAGATGGTAAAATGTATTCTTTCCAAGTAACTACTATTTGTTATAATTGACATCATTTCAAATTTAGTAAGATTTTATTAAATATGACATTGACTTTTAATATTCATATTTTACTGGATTCACTTGAGAAGTGATAAAAAACTTATGCTCATTAATTTGTCACTATTTAATTTTAAGTTTGGGGTTTAATTTAGTAATTCAAATTTTATTGCCATAAGCTTGTAGAAATTTAGTTTTATTTAGGGGGTAATTTAGTCGGTCAATTTAAAGGGTATTATGGTAAACAACTTTAAATTATGAGGCTTCCCAATTTAAACTATATTCATTCACAGATAGTGTTTGAATACAGGTGTTGCCTATATAATCCGTGCTAATTAATACACCTTTCGTCTCTATTTAGTTGTTCACTTTAGATATGACACGCATATTAAAACGATAATAATTAGCATAATAAAGTTACAATTTTACCCTTATTGATTATGATTCCAAAATCAGTTACTCATTAAAGTCATTATTAAATAGAACTTTTCAAGAAGTTTAAATGAGAATATAATAGGAATTTTTTTTTTTACCTTTTTTGATTTGTCAAAATGGAAAAGTAAATAAGGACATCTAAAAGAAAAAATATGAACAAATAAATAACAATGGAAGGAATATAAAATAGGATTCAAATAGAAAAAAGTTGTAGGGAGAAAATCATTACTAACATAATCTTTTCAAATTCAAGTAAAAGAGTCTGCAAAAGAATAAAATGAATACCTTTTTCACACTAACACTAGATGGTATTGGTAGTTAAACTTTTTACATCAACAATAAGATACAATTTTAATCCATATTTATAGGAAGTAACAAAGGTTACAATAATTTAGAGTCTGCATTGTTAGAACTTTCATCTACGATTTCTTCCTTATTTTTTATGTAACATGTAACTCAAACAATTGTACTTTCATTACAAGAAAAAGCAGACATTAAAACCAAACTATCGACGAATTCCCACTAGGTTTGATCAAAATATTGGTCCGATTTTGTGTTCAGCAAAGATAAAAACAAATTTAGCAGAATAAATGAAAGAAAATAAAAAAATAAATATTTAAAAAAGTTTAATGTGCTAAATAACATTGATGAGGCTACTAAGATAAAAAGACAAATAAAAACTCATACACATGCATAACTTTTCTCATTCTCTAGATACGAGGTTGATTAACACATTATTTGGTTAATTATTATTTGAAAGGTATTTTTAGTCTCATTATTTTCAAGTTATTTGAATATGAATGTTGCTAGATGGGTATGGCCCATGCTAGAGCATGGGCCCAACACTATCAAATTAAATTGTTGTTCTAACTAAAGAGTAAGCAATTCCACTACAATTTCTCATCAATAATTTACATACATTTTATCGAATTGAAATTTTCATGTAAATCATATCCTCTACCAATGTTGCTCATTCTAGAAAATGTCGATATAATGAGTGAAAGAATTTCAATAAAGAAAAGCAGATGATTAATGAAGAAGCATCAACATCTAAATAGTTCGATTGAACCATCACCAAATATTGTTATAAACGTAAAACCCCTAAACATATAAGGTTTATTTGTATCTTCAGATACAACTCAAACATGGTCTAATTCAATATTTAAAGTAAGCCGGAGCTAGATGCCTAAGTTTAGTAGTCGATCCTCTGCATCCCAATAACTACGACGTGGAAGATCTGGATATTGAGGAATATGATAAAAGTATTGATAAGAGTTGAATTAGTTAGTTAGTTAAAGTTCAATTAGTTAGTTAACTAGTTAGTTGTTAGTTGTTAGTTGTTAATTGTTAAGCTTAGTTTGTTAGCCAGCTGTCCTTTTATGATTGGTGCATTAACATTGTTAGTTAGCTAATTGATTGTATATATACATGAGTAGTTTGTACATTGTAGAGTAGAATATACATTGTAAAACACATGAAGATGAAATTCTCTCAATAATATTCTTCTTCTTCTTCTTCTTCTTCTTCTTCTTCAATCTTCCATTGTAATTGCCCTGCATCAACAAATTGATATGGTATCAGAGCTGGAGTACAATCTCTGAGTAATTTTAGCTCATTTTGATCTCTGGATCTGTAGATCGGGAGAGGTAAAAATGGCAGGCAAAATCGATCACACACATCCTCTGTATTTGTCTTCTTCTGATGTCACAGGTGCAGTTCAAATTGGGATTCAACTTGCAGGGATGGAGAATTACACTTTGTGGAGCAGGGCAATGGAGTTAACATTGCTAACAAAGAATAAATTGGGATTTATTGATGGCAGCATCAAACGTGAAGATTACACAGTTGATTCTGAGAAGAAACAGTGGGATCGATGTAATGCAATGGTGCTTTCATGGCTTATGAACAATGTGAGCAAGGAATTGATGAGTGGAATACTATTTCGCTCTAATGCATCACTGGTTTGGAGTGATTTGAAGGAGCGATTTGACAAAGTGAATATGTCTAGGATATTTCACTTACACAAGTCGATTGTTACACATATTCAAGGTACTTCTCCAGTCTCAGTATACTATTCCAAGTTGAAAGATCTGTGGGATGAATTTGATTCAATTGTTCCTCCTCCATCTTGTAATTGTGAAAGATCTAAAGAATATGTTGATAGCATGCTTAGACAGAAGCTTCTACAGTTTTTGATGGGCTTGAATGACAATTATAGTCATGCTCGAAGCCAAATTCTCATGATGAATACACCTCCTACTGTTAATCAATGTTATGCTATGATAATTCAAGATGAAAGTCAGAGAGAGTTAAGTGGAGATCACTATAATTTAGGGGGGCAAATGGATCCTACAGCTTTGTTCACTAGTAGATCTGGAGGGAACAATTTTAGTGGTCAGAATAATCGAAGTAGTAATGTGAAGCTTAACAAACAGAGAAGTGGATATTTGTATTGTGACCATTGTGATATGAAAGGCCACAATAGAGCTGATTGTAACAAGCTGAAGTACTGTATTCACTGTCACAAACATGGACATCTAAAGGAATCTTGCTATCAGTTAATAGGCTATCCTACCAATTATAAGGGGAAGAGACAAGCAAATATTATGACAACAGACTACAATCCTCAATTTAACAATCCAGGTAGCTCAACTAATGGTAATGTTGCAGATCAGATGCAGCAGTTTAAGAGTGGTGGTTCACATCAGATGTCACAACAATATGAAAGTAATCCAAGTTCAAGTGGTTCAGGAGCTGTTTTATCTCAACATTTTACACCTGATCAATACCAACAAGTTTTGCAGATGCTGAACATGTCATTGATTCATGAGGGAAATACAGTATCTACCAATAGTAGTGCAAATACAATAGGTATATTTGCAGGACATTCTCAGTTTACTCCTTCAACTTATAGTATTCTTGATTGGATTGTTGATAGTGGGGCAACTGATCATATGGTGAGAACTAAAGACTTGCTAACTCATGGATCAACAGTAAAGAATTCAGGAAATGTTCAGCTTCCAAATGGTGATTCAACTAAAGTCACACATTCAGGCTTCTCTCAACTACAAGGAGGTGAAGTAGTTAAGAATGTTTTATATGTGCCAGAACTTACCTTCAATCTTCTTTCAGTGGCTAAACTTACTAGGCAATTGAATTGTTGTGCAATTTTCTATCCTGATTTCTTTCTCCTTCAGGATCTCTTCACTGGGAAAGTGAAGGAGATTGGTGAAGAAAAAGGTGGTCTGTACATCTTAAAGTCATCACAACTGAAAGACACTGGACAGCATAGAAGTTTTGTTGCAGTGAAGAATTCTGATGAAGGTGAAGTTTGGCATAAGAGGCTAGGTCACATTCCTATGAGTGTTCTCAGGAAGATAGACATATTTGCTCATAAAAGGGATTTTCAGTTGAAATGTTGCAATATTTGTCCATTAGCTAGACAAATCAGACTACCATTTCCTAATAGCAGTACTAGAAGTACACAATGTTTTGATTTAGTTCACATGGATGTATGGGGACCTTACAAGATTACAACTCATAATAAAATGAAGTTCTTTCTTACTTTGGTTGATGATCACTCTAGATGGACATGGATATATATCATGCATCTCAAGTCTGATGTCTCTACCATATTGAAACAATTCCTTGCTATGGTTAAGACTCAATTCAATGTTCAAGTTAAAATCTTTAGATCAGATAATGGTGGAGAGTTTTTTAATGCTCAAGTGAGTGAACTGTTTGAATCTCAAGGAATTATACATCAGAGTTCTTGTCCATATACACCCCAACAAAATGGTGTAGTGGAAAGAAAACATAGACACATAATGGAGACAGCAAGAGCTATTAGATTTCAAGGCAATATTCCAATCAGGTTTTGGGGAGAATGTGTTTTAGCTGCTGTTCATATCATCAATAGAATTCCATCCACTGTGTTACTTAATAAGTCTCCTTTCGAAATGATGTTTGGTAAACCTCCAGAATTGTCTTACATGAAGATTATTGGATGTTTGTGTTATGCAACTACACTGTTGAGATCTGATAAATTTGGTCCTAGAGCCATCAAATCAGTACTTATGGGTTATGGTACCACACAGAAGGGATATAAACTCTATGATCTACAAAATAAAGTCTTCTTTATCAGTAGAGATGTGGTTTTTAATGAATCTATCTTTCCTTTTCAAACTCAGTGTTTTGATGACATACAAGACAGTGTATCATCCATTGAATCTTCAGATTTGCCAGCCAGATTTGATGATCTTGAGGATTATCATCAACAGGATCAACCAACCATAGCTGATCCCATTGATAATGTTGACAATACATTTGAGGATCATCATCAGCAGGATCAATCAACTATGGATAATTCACTTTTGAGCTCCAACAGACGACAATCAACAAGAACTTCTAGGCCTCCTCTTTGGCAAAAGGATTTTGTTACCACATTCAAGTCTAGATCAAGGTCCAATTGTTTGTACTCTCTGAAAAATAATATTGATTACAGGAATTTGTCTTCCTCTTATCAATGTTGCATTGCTAATCTTTCAGTTGACACTGAGCCTAAGTTCTATCATCAAGCTGCCAAAGATAAGAGGTGGGTAGCAGCCATGAAAGAAGAGATACAAGCATTGGAAGAGAATAAGACCTGGGAGGTAGTAACTTTACCTATTGGCAAAAAGGCCATAGGTTGCAAATGGGTGTACAAGATTAAGTACAAGGAAAATGGTGAAGTTGAAAGATTCAAAGCCCGACTTGTAGCCAAAGGATACAGCCAGCAAGAAGGTTTAGATTACCAGGAGACATTTTCTCCAGTTGTTAAAATGGTTACAGTTAGAACAGTGCTCACCTTAGCTGTATCTAAGGGATGGGATGTACAACAGATGGATGTTTATAATGCATTCTTGCAAGGTGACTTGGTAGAAGAAGTCTATATGCAGATACCTCAAGGATTCTCTCATTTGCATGCTGAGGATCAACCTGTGTGTAAGTTACTTAAGTCATTGTATGGACTTAAGCAAGCTTCACGACAGTGGAATGTGAAATTAACTCAAGCACTGTTAGTTGCTGGATTTCAGCAAAGCCATTTGGATTACTCTTTATTGATCAAGAAGTTTGATGAAGGCATTGTGATTGTTTTGGTTTATGTGGATGATTTGTTAGTCACTGGCAGTAACATCACACTAATCAATGACACCAAACAAGTCTTAAAGGATAACTTCAAAATCAAAGATCTAGGATCATTGAGGTATTTCCTAGGGATAGAGTTTGCCAGAAACAGGGAAGGAATTCTCATGCACCAAAGAAAGTATGCATTGGAGATTATTTCAGATTTGGGTTTAGGTGGATCTAAACCTATTGCCACACCTGTTGAGATGAATGGAAAGCTCACTACTGCAGTCTTTGACAAGCATGTAGGAGTTACATCTGATCCTGTATTATCAGATATTGGTGAGTATCAAAGATTGGTTGGGAGATTGATCTACTTAACCATTCCTAGACCTGACTTGTCCTATGCTGTTCAAAACTTAAGCCAATTCATGAATGCTCCTAAGCAATCTCATATGAATGCTGCTATTAGAGTTGTCAGATACATTAAACAACAACCTGGCCTAGGTATTCTGTTATCTGCTCAGGATTCTGGTTCCTTACAGGCTTTTTGTGATGCTGATTGGGGATCATGCCCTGATACTAGGAGATCCATTACTGGATATATGGTTACATTTGGAGAATCCTTACTTTCTTGGAAGTCTAAGAAGCAATCTACAGTATCCAGGAGTTCTGCTGAAGCAGAATATAGAAGCATGGCTTCTACTGTTGCTGAAGTTACATGGTTAATTGGTCTCTTTCGTGAATTAGACATACCTATTGTCTTGCCTATTGTTGTACATAGTGACAGTACTGCTGCTATTCAGATTGCTTCTAACCCTGTTTTCCATGAGAGGACCAAACATATTGACATTGATTGTCATTTTATTAGAGAAAAGGTTCAAAGAGGTTACATATCCATTCAACACCTGGCCACTACTGAACAACCTGCTGATGTATTCACTAAAGAACTTGGTCGATTGCAACATGAATATTTGGTTTCCAAGCTCGGAATGAAGGACATCTTCATATCTCCTAGCTTGAAGGGGGGTATTGAGGAATATGATAAAAGTATTGATAAGAGTTGAATTAGTTAGTTAGTTAAAGTTCAATTAGTTAGTTAACTAGTTAGTTGTTAGTTGTTAATTGTTAAGCTTAGTTTGTTAGCCAGCTGTCCTTTTATGATTGGTGCATTAACATTGTTAGTTAGCTAATTGATTGTATATATACATGAGTAGTTTGTACATTGTAGAGTAGAATATACATTGTAAAACACATGAAGATGAAATTCTCTCAATAATATTCTTCTTCTTCTTCTTCTTCTTCTTCTTCTTCTTCTTCTTCTTCTTCTTCTTCTTCTTCTTCTTCTTCTTCTTCTTCTTCTTCTTCTTCTTCAATCTTCCATTGTAATTGCCCTGCATCAACAAATTGATACTGGAGGTACCTTGAAAATCAAGCGTATGCATATCAACTAATTAATAAACTTGGACTTGAATAACTGAAAAATATATATTGTGAATTACCAGTAAACTGATGAACAAAAATTATATTGAAGTACAAAAAACATATACGCATATAAGACCTTCAAATATCCATTTATAAAAAAAAATAAAAAATTACACATTTAGTTTTCTTTGTATCTCTCAACACCTTTTTTATTTTAATGGAGGACCTCTAATGCATTTTGGCGGGCTAGATGTTGGCATAACTATTGTCTTTTATCTCTGTACTACTAACAACCAAAATCACTATTTCACATGATTAAAGTTTTAAATATTTTCACGTTATCACATTTCATAATGGTGTAATCTCATAACAATGTCTTCCTTCTCAATGCTCAGTAAGAGAAGCGTAGGAGATAACAAATACTTCAAAAATCACCTCTAGCGAGGACAAGATAACTGTAGAATACTAATTTTTTTCTTCCTTCTTTTTCTTATACTAATTGCCACTAATTACTTTTACAAAAATAACATTAAAATATTTCATTTAAACTTCAATTCATCGGCTCTGGATTATGAATTTGAACTAAAGAATTATTCATCCCATGAAAAAAATATGCTCCCAAGGTTTCTGATTATAATGACTTTGTTACATGCAATGTAATATATGTTGGACAAAATGATAATCACACCCAGGATAATGTTCAAACTAAATACCAATAGAAAGAGAGTAACAATGACACCAAAAATTAAAATGGGTAAATATGATATCCGAATAAGTAATACAATAATATTGATAAAAAATATGGTAGTGTCAAAACACTATTACTCAACATTCTTTTATTTCTTACAACACACAATAATATTACTTGCACACTATTTTCTCACAAACTAAGAAGTAGTTTGTGGATTACTCTCTCTACTCTCTAATGCTTCTCTATTTTGGTGTGTCTTCAAGTGTTCAATGACTACTCTATTTATAGAGTTTTTTGAAGACTTGATTACATCATTAATAATGGAATATGGTAGCAAATTTTCACAACAAAATTGGCTGCCAAACTCTACCAAACTTTGACTACCTACTACCTCAAATGCGGTTACCAATTTTCACATTGGCGGCTACCAATTTTCACATTTGTGGATAGTAATTTCAACAAGTATGACTGCCAAATTAATTGTTGCCCAGATTTTATTTCCACAAATCTCTCCCTTAATTTTTTTTCTTCTTTACTCCAATGCTTGATCTCAATCTCTTAAAATCTTCAAACTTGAGAGGCTTTGTAAAGATATCCACAACTTGATCATGAGATTTCACATACATGAGCTCTACCTCTTTCTTGGCAATGCATTCTTGGATAAAGTGATACCTTGTATCTACGAGCTTGCTTCGATTATGATACACTAGATTCTTTGCTAGTGCTTGCGCAAATTTCTTATCAACACAAATCATTGTGTCTTCAATTTGTGGAAAATTGAGTTCCTTCAACAATCTTCTCAACCAAATAGCATGACACGTACATGATGTCGCTGCCACACATTCAGCTTCACAAGTCGAGAGAATAACAATTTATTATTTCTTTGAACTCTAATAAATAACAAAATTACCCAAGAAAAACATAAAAATCCGTATGTTGTTTTTCTATCATCAACATCTCCCACGTAATCACTTTTATAATATCCCACAAGATTAAAATCAACAGAAGAAGAATAAAATAGCCCAAGGTTGATTGTACCTTTTAGGTAGCGAAAAATTCTTTTAGTGACCTTCAAGTTAGTGGAGGTAGGAGCATCCATGAAGCGACTTACTACTCCAACTGCAAAGAGTATATCTGGTCTCCTACACGTCAAGTATCTCAGACTTCCAACCAGACTTTTGAACAAAGTGGAATCCACTTTTTCTGCATCGTCAAACTTTGACAATTTTTTTCCACTTTCCATTGGGGTATTCACAGGGTTCCAATCAAACATGTTGAACTTCTTCGAAATCTCCTTGGTATATCTTTCTTGATATATGAAGATGCCTACAGGAAGTTAATGCTCTAAGAGAGATTGGAGAAAGGTAAATTTTCATGTCCTTGGTCCAAAATCTCTTAGCAAACTCGAGGGTTCCTTCCTCCATTTGCATCAGTTCTAGGCCCAAGTAATACGACATGAGCCCTATGTCCGTCATCTCAAACTCAAGGGACATAACTTTCTTGAAAGCTTCAAATAAAACTGGGTTGTTACCCTTTAGAATAATATCATCAACATAAAGACAAACAAGCAGAACATCTCCATTAGTATGAACTTTAATATCAAAGCACATTCATAGAGACAACGAGTAAAAACATTATCTTGAAATTATTTGTCAGTGCAACTGCTCCAAGATCGTGGAGCATGCTTCAACCCATATAAGGCTTTCTTCAACCTGAACACCTTATCTTCATGATTTTTAACGACAAAACCCAATGGTTTCTCAACATAGACTTCTTCTTCAAGATATCCATTCAAGAATGCCGATTTTACATCTAGTTGATGGATCCTCCACTTCATTTGCGCCAGTAAAGAGATCAATAGACGGATTGTCTTCATCCAAGCAACAGGCTCATAAACTTCCTCATAGACGATATCATGCCTTTGTTTGTAGCCTTTAGCCACAAGTTATGGCTTATATCTTTCTACTTCTCTATGGGAATTTTCCTTCGTCTTGTATTCCCATTTGACTACAATTGCTTGATG
Source organism: Solanum habrochaites (assembly GCA_027704765.1). Taxonomy (NCBI): domain Eukaryota; kingdom Viridiplantae; phylum Streptophyta; class Magnoliopsida; order Solanales; family Solanaceae; genus Solanum; species Solanum habrochaites. The sequence goes on along the minus strand of JAKWJA010002498.1, from coordinate 31,217,883 downwards.
GTCCTTGGGAAGAGTTGTTAACTCCCAAGTGTTGTTCTTTTCTATTGATTGGATGTCATTCTCCATGGCTTGTCTCCAGCTTTTGTCAGTAACAGCTTCATCAAAATTCATTGGTTCACTATCAGCAAAGAGAAAACACAAAAATTCAAAATTAGCAATTTCTTCTGTGTCATCATATAGTTCTTGAGTGCTCCTCATTCTATGTGGTCTTTCACTTGAACTCTCTTGAGAAAATGGAGATGCAACATTTGCTGATGAAGGAGGCGGGGTTGGTCTCCTGTTCTTCTTCATCTTCAACATATGGAAGAAAATCATATGTTTTTTCTTCCGAAGCCTCCCAGTTCCATGATGCTTCTTCATCAAATTCAACATCACTACTCACCACCACCTTGTTATTGCTTGGATTGTACAATTTGTAGCCTTTTGAAATTGCATCATACCCAACAAACACATACTTGACACTCCGATCGTCAAGCTTAGCTCTCCCTTGATGTGGAACATGAGCATAGGATATGCTCCCAAAGATTCTCAAGTTCTTAACACTTAGTTTTCTTTTTCTCAATGCTTCTTGAGGTGTTTGATCTAGTACATTTCTTGTTGGAGACCTGTTGCTGAAATAAATTGCACAAGAAATAGCCTCGGCCCAAAATTCTTTTTGTAGATCTTTAGCTTTAAACATGCATCTATACATATTAAGAATTGTTCTATTCTTTCTTTCTGCAACTCCATTTTGTTGGAGTGAGTAAGGTACCATTAGAAGGCGCCGAATTTCATGAGATTGACAAAAGTCATTAAATTCTTTTGAAGTGAATTTGCCTCCTCTATCGGAACTTAATGCTTGTATTTCATAGCCACTTTCTTTTTCTACAAGTGTTTTGAAATTGTTGAAGGCTTACTTACAAAAACTTCAAATTTTTTCTTCAACAAGTATACCCAAGTCTTTCTACTGAAATCATCAATAAAGAGCAAGAAATATTTTCTTTTACCAAAAGTTTGTGGATCGAATGGACCACACGCATCGGTGTGTACAAGTTTAAGTGGCTTACTTGTTCTTGATGTAGTCTCCTATGGAAAACTCCTCCTTGCATGATTTCCAAGAAGACAAGCTTCACACAATTGATTTTGATGGTTGATTGACAGTATCCCATCAACCATGTTCTTGTCTCCCATTGATTTGAGTGCTTCAAAGTTCAAGTTCCCAAGTCTCATATGCCAACACCATGAGTCATCTTGCACATTAGCCTTCAAACACTTTGCATCGATAGTTTGAAGATTCAAAGAAAAGATCCTATTCTTTGCCATATGAACTTTAACAATTAAGTTGTTATTTGAATCTCTAAGCCAAAGATGCATATTTTTCATACTAATATAATATCCTTTTTAAGGAAGTTGACCCAAACTCAAAATATTACTTTTCAATTTTGGCACATATTAAACATTAGCCATCAATTTAAGACCACCATCTTTATAGGATATCATAATCATACATATCCCTTCAATTTGAATCTTTGATGTATCTCCAAAAGACACATTACCTTTCACGGTCTTCTTTATATCCACAAATATATCTTTGTAGCCACACATATGATTGCTTTCTCCATTGTCAAGATACCATAGGTTGCAATTATCTTTATCTTCTTCTTTGAGTGTAAATAACAATGTTGACTCATTTTTATCTTTGTTGTTGTCAACAAGATTAACTTTCTCTTCAACATTACTACGACATTCTAAGAGTAATGTCCAATTTTATGACAGTTATAACACTCAATTTTAGATTCGGCGTAGCTCATTTCATTTTTTATCTTGATAGGCTCCACGTCCTCTACCTCATCGTCGACCACGACCACGACCTCTGAATGACTGGTGACATTTATATTCATTGTTTAAATGATTGGTATAACTTCTTCCTCGACCTTTATGACCTCCACGGCCTCTCCATTGTCCATTTCCTTTGTAACTTTTCTCATTTTCAAATCCTTTGAAGGATGCATGGGTTGTAAGAAGTTTCTCTAGTGGATCTTCTTTTCTCCTTTTCATTTTCTCTTCATGGGCTAGTAAAGAACCTTCCAATTGTTCTACCGTCATAGAGTCTAAATCTTTAGACTCCTTAATAGCACTCACCACATAATCAAATTTAGTTGTTAAAGAAAAAATGATCTTTTCTACCGCGCGCACATCATCGGATTTCTCCCTGTATCTTCTTAGTTGATTTACAACAACCATCAATCTTGAACAGAAATCCGAAATGGATTCGAATTCTTTCATTTTTAAAACTTCAAAATTAACCCTTAGAGTTTGAAGTTTTATCCTCTTTACTTAATCAATTCCTTGGAGAGAATTTTGTAAAATTTTCCACCCTTCTTTTGAGGTGGTTGCATCACCCACCTTCTCAAACATGCCATCATCCAAACATTGATGGATAAGAGTGAGAGCTTGTTGATCTTTCTTTCTTGTCTTTAACAAGACCTCTTTTTCATTTGAGGGAAAAGTTTCCTCATTTTTGGGTTTTGTATACCCTTTGTGTATAATATCCCAAACATCTTGAGAGCCAAGAATAACTTTCATTTGTAGACACCATTTTTCATAATTTTCTCTTGTGAGACGGGGGTATTGAAAGGACAACGGCCTATTATTTGTCATGGATCGGATACCACTTTGTTGGAAAAAATGATAATCACACCCAGGATAATGTCCAAACTAAATACCAACAGGAATAGAGTAACAATGACACCAAATATTAAAATGGGTAAATATGATACCCAAAAAAGTAATTCAATAATATTGATGAAAAAACTTGGTAGTATCAAAAGAATACTACCCAACACTCTTTTATTTCTTACAACTCATAATAATATAACTTGCACACTATTTTATCACAACTAAAAAGTAGTTTGTGGATTACTCTCTCTACTCTCTATTACTTCTCTATTTTGGTGCGTCTTCAAGTATTCAATGACTACTCTATTTATAGAGTTTTTTGAAGACTTGATTATATTATTAATGACATAATGTGGTAGCTAATTTCCTCAACAAAATGGCTGCCAAACTCTACCAAACATTGACTACCTATATCCACAAATGCTGCTACCAATTTTCACATTGGTGGCTATCAATTTTCACATTTGTGGATAGTAATTTCAACAAGTATGACTGCCAAATTAATTGTTGCCAAAATTTTATTTCCACAATAAATAACTATAAAGAAAGTGTAGTGCAGATAAGAATTTCTTAAAATATAAGAGAGGATGCACTTATTAAAGAGTCATAAATATTTTAATTCTCAGTTAAACCAAAAATGACAAAATTGATAATTCTTGTTTTCATTGATTCTCTCTTCTTTTAAGATTTGGGATTGAAAAAAAAATCGATTTTAGAATATAATTTATTTTCAACAACTATTTTACCAAGTTTCATAGTACTAACAGTAGAACATGGTCCAGTACTAACAAAACCATGCATATATGTTTAGTTTCATCCAAATGGACATTGGAATTCATACAACAAAGGCAAAAAAAAATAAAAATACAAATAATGAAAATGACACTATCTCATAAATCATACAACACTATATGCAAAGCATTTGAAATAACAGCTTTTCATAATTATCAAGTGTCGGAATAAAATGAAGAATCAAATCCTAATATATGTTAATATCCACAAAAATCGACTAATTTCATTTAGTTAGAGTGAAGAATTAATTAAGGTAGTCTAACAAAAAGAAGCATACTTACTTGTAAATCGGTCACTGAGGCAACAAAAACCTTAATTAAGTAGGCACACATTTTCTGTAGTTCATCCTCCGTAGTATCAAATTATTGATCATGATCCTGATACTGAGTGAGACTGATCATTAATCTAAGAACCTAGTAATGTTTTGTTTTCAGTAACTATGAAATCCAAAATAACAAAGACACATAAAAACAGTCAGAAAGTAAGGAAAGATGAAAAGTCTCAGTTGCATTATATTTCAAGGGTCAAGTTTATCGACTCAAAAGACAAGGAAACAAACAAATATTAAGTTTTTTTGACCAATTTGCACAAAAAAAGACTGAAACAATGAAATAAATGCATTTCCATTTTCCTTACTCCTTATCCAATGCCGCAACAAAGTGCTCAGTCCTGCTCAAACGCACCAAAGCCAAAATCAACTTTTGGCTTTTAACAAATTCAATTACAATACTAAGAAAGATACACTAAAAATCCATTGCGTCTTATCAACTAAAACCATGAAGTACAAATATCAAACTCAACATAACCACAAAACATTTAGCAAATAATAATAATAAATGATAGAATATGTGCCTTCACTTAACAAGTAATGGACCAGGTCCTTTACTTCACTTCAGAAAAATACCAGAAAGTTAAATGCAGTAAAATCAACACAATGATTTTACGTGGAAACCTCCTTGCTTAAGGGAGTAAAACCACGACCTGTCTCACAGGATTTTCAATCGTTTTCACTAATCTTCAAAAGCAAAAGCGAAACACGATTACACCAAACGTAAGAAAGAGTTATCAATCTTACCGTTAAGCAATAGTCCTCTATTGCTCAACAAGCCTAAGTAGAAAAACAATCTACCCACTAAGCTATCCCACCTGGACAACTTAGACTTCTAACACAACACACCAATTCCTTTATAGATTTAGGAGTGGTTTACAATTTAAGAACAAGAGAATAAATTCCTAAACAACTAGACGAAAAGCTCCAGATGTTGCTGTTGTCCTTGGAATAATTCTGCCTTTGCTTTGTGTAGCCTTTGCAAGAGTTCTTGAAAAGTTTTTATCAAGTTGCAAAAACCACACAAAGTGTTTAGGAAAGTGCCTTTTATATGGGCAAGTCACTTTCCTAAACTTCTTTGCCATTGGCTGGAAGAGTCACACTTTCTGACGCCATCGGGAGGTGTGCACCTACTTTCTGTACCGTCTCCAGCTGGCAATCGACTGGCTCGTCATCATGAGAGCCTGGTACCTCTACTAGGTCCCTGGGTTTGTTTCATCTGCAATACTCAAATAAGAAACTCTATCAGGTCCTTCTGTTGAGTTGAGCAGTGTTCTTCCTTGAAGATGGCCTTCTGTTCAAGCTTGTGAATTTTCAGAGAAAATCCAAGTTTAATTTGCCAAGTCTTGAATTTGTGTTTGTTGGAAAGAGATAATATAAATTCCCACAAATACGTTGAAGTCATCCCATTGGCTGAAGGCCTGCTTTTGGAAAAGCTGTGCACCTACCGCATCAGAGATGACAGCTTTTCTGACAGCTGTCTTTTCGTCCTTTTCACGTCGCAGTCTTGCGGGTACCAGGTCCCTTGCTTGCGGGAACCAGGTCCCTTGCAAACTTCTATATAAGTTCTTGAAAAGGCTTGCTGGCTGACTTCCTTCTTTGGATGAATGAATATAATATGGTGTTTGTCATGCTAAAAGTATCAAACATAAAGAGTTATTATCCGTTGGACAAACACCCTCCTCCATTCTGATTGGTGTAGTACACTGACGCCTTAACAACCTCTGACGTGACAGCTTTACAGCTGTAACCAATTATTTATCTGATGGAGGAAACTCTGTCTGGTACCAGGTCCCTGCATTCGCGAGATACTGAAACATACAATCTCGTCCGCTCTTCTTATTGGTGTAGGATACTACACTTTTTACCTACCACCTGACATGACAGCTTTTATGACTGTACCCCATTTGTATCTGAACGAGAGCACTCTGCCAGGAACCAGGTCCCCGCATTTGTGAGGATCATCAAAACACCTAGAATATAACATTTTCCCCCTTTTTGATGATAGCACACAAATATACCTCTCACTGAGTTTATCATTCATCTTATTGTCAGCAGTTCCAATAACAAGGATTTGGTTCCTTGTTAGATCGATAAGTTTGTTAAATCATCAAAACTTCATATCAAGTTCGAGCTATCATCTTAACTCAGCTTCGAACTAACATTTTCCCCCTTTTTGATGATAACATACTTATTCACCAGTTCCCCCTATAAAAAAGAATTCTTAGGGTAACTTGAGTTTCATCATCTCGAAGTTTGTCAACTCATCAAAATATCAACATAGCATTTTCCTCCTTTTTGATGATGACATACTTATTCATCAGTTCCCCCTATCAAAAAGAATTCTTGGGGTAACTGCAGTTTAATCATCCCTAAAGTTTGCCGAATCATCAAAACATCAACATATCATCTTCCCCCTTTTTGATGATGACAAACATCTTCTTCCCCCTATCGACAGGACCAGGTCCTCGTCAGGTAGCAAACATTTATTCCCCCTATCAGCATGACCATATCTCTTCAAGTAGATACCATTGATTCCTCCTATCGATGTGAGCATGTCTTCCTCAAGCAGTTATAACACTATTGATCTCATACCTTACCTTAACAACTTTCCCCCTTTTGACATCATAAAAAAGGGTTAAAGCAGTAAACCAAGTTGACAAAAATATAGTTCTTGCAAATTCATGGCCACTTGGGCAACACAGAGCATGAGCAAAAAGGCATAAAGTAATGAGACAAGTCAGTAGAAACAAGACATTTAACATCCATAAACAAAAGATCAGTCATCAAAGCATTGCATGTATGATTACAGATGAAAATCAGAACAATGCCCAAGAGATAAATGAGGACTGACATAGAGAGGTAGGAAGAGAAAGGATGATTTAGAGGCAAGGGATTGAAAGAATAGAATTAGTAGAGCATATCCTTAGCATAAGATTTCAAAAATCTTCTCTTAGCGTACAACATGATGTGCAACCCAACCTCTATGTTTAACCTTCAGGGCTGCCAATTTTTATTATTAATTTTTTTTTTGTTGGCACCAGGTCCCTCTGATAGTGTTGTTTCAGAAGCTGGACTTTTAAACAACACATTTCAGAGTTCCAGTTAACACGAGCAACTGTCATAGCTTCCAACACCAGCCTGAGTTTTTCATAACAGAAAGATTGGTAACACAAACAACTCAAGGCCTCCGAGATGAATTGATCAACAATTGAGGAACCAAAAAGATTTTCTTTCCTTTGTTTTTTTTTTTTTTTTTTTTTTACACCTTCCTCTTCAGAAAACTTTGAGTTCTCAGAATATCAACTTCTCCTTTTTTGAGCATCATCTTTTCCACTTCTTCATTTTTCATGGAGGACCAGATCCCTCTTCACACTTAAAACATTTTCATCAAAGAATTCTCCAGCAAGAATCAAGGGGTTAACAATTTGAAGTGTGTTTGAAAAGAAGAGAAAAGAAAATTTTGAAGCACCTTGATATTTGGAAGACAACTCAATTTTTCTGGGGAAATATAAAGAAACATGGAATATAAAGAAAGAGAAAATAAGGTATCATTTTGGCATTCAAAAGATGAGACAACAGTCAGATTCCTGAAGGACAGACAAGTGGCATTTTCAATGGTTCTCATGCATAATTCAAACTGCAATGTTAAGATTGCTAACCTTCGAGAAAGGATCAGGTCCCTCTCTGTAGTTTGAATGTCATTGCCTAGATCTATCCTGACCTCCCTTTTTTCTTCATCCCCTTTTCCATGTGTGTATACCTACAAAAGGTATGAAACTGAATTTGCTAAAACATACATAACTGAAAAACAAGGATACCTGCTCCCTTTTCATAGTCATTCAAAGAGTTGATTGCTTCAGGTAGGATCCATTCAAGAAGGTTTTAGCATTTCCATCATCATCTTGATTAATTCAGCCAGATTTTTATGAGCTTCAAGATGTTTCCTTTTAATTCCACATGAGTGAAAGATCAGCGCATAACATAATCCACTCTTGAGGTACTCAATCTATCATCTTGATACTTAGCATAATCAGCAACACCATGTACTACAAATCAAAAAGTCTCCCGATGGACAGAATAGGACCAGGTCCTCTATCTTCTTCAGATGACTTAAGATTTTCTCAGCAGCCTTCAAAATATTTTCCTTTGTACATGAGTAGAGTCTTTGAACCCGATTGATCAGCATGTTCTTCTTCATCAAGAGTGACATCATTTTCTGGGGAGTTTGATGTACTCTGGCTGGAATTCTGAGTAGTACCAGGTACCTCATTACACTTTTCAACCTCATCAGCCTCTTCAGGTAGACTATGATTTTGATCATCAAAGTCATTTTTCAACTGTTGTTCTGCATCAGCTTCACTTCCTTCAATTTTCTGTGAATTGAACAGCTTGAACACATCATCTTCATCATTTGATCCATTGCTTTTTAAGTTTCCATCTTCATAAAAAACAACACGAATGCTTTCTTCAATGCACTGAGTTCTCTTGTTGGATTTAACACTTCTTCATCACTTCTAGGATCAAATTTTCCCAGATCATCCTTTCAGTTGTTCAGCACAAAATCTACACCCAAAATGTACCCCTTCTTTCCATCACCAAAAGAGACACCTCCTTCCTGAAGTGTCTTGAGTGAGAGGAAATTTTTGATGTCACCAGTCATATGTTTAGAGCATCCACTGTTCATATACCAACATTGACTGCTGCTCCTCTCACTCACTTGCAACAAGAATTACTTGTTAAGCTTGGGAACCCATTTCAACTTGAGTTCCCAGTAGGCAGACAAAGGAGTGATTAGATTGTATCTAGTCCAATATGGCAGATTTTGAAGCTTTCTAACAAAGGACATAGGAGCAGGGACAGATTTTTTCTTTGAAAATCTGTGAGTTGGTGCATGCCTTGAAGGACCAGGTCTCTTTTTTGGTAAATTTTGCCTTTCAGCATAATTAGAGAGCCTTTCACGAGAATTTTTCAAGCTAGCACACTCTCCCTTTAAATGTCCATTCTTACCACAATGAAGACATAGCAGATTGTCAGACACAAACACATACTTACTATGAGGATTATAAGGAGGAGTGATGTTCAAACTTCCTAGCCCTTTCTTATTGAAATTGCTCTGAGTTGTTGCATTTGACAATAACTTTGAGGATTTTGTCCACTTAAGAGATTTTTCAAGATCTTCCTTAAGTTTGACAATATCCTTTTCCAATTTGTTGCTCTTCTCCAGAGACAATCCCAGCCTTTTCTCAGAATTTTTTAATTTTTCTTGAATTTCAACTTGTAAACCATTTGACATTCCATTTAGCTTTTCAGCTTCTTCAGTTATCTGATTCAACTGGTTTTTAAGTTCAGAATTAGCAGACTCTAGAGACGCCATTCTTGACATTTTTTCTTCAAGTTTAACTTTGTTTTCAGTTAAACTGTCAAGTTCAACATTCATGGTGTCTCTTTCAGATGTTAACTCAATTACAGAATCAATCATGACTTTAGCCAACGTTCTCAATTTTTTAAGAGAATAATTATCCACGTCATTTTTCATGTCAAGAAGAGTTACCTTGTCATCCTCTTCTTCATTCTCTGTGTGAGCCATGAGAGCAAACATTTCATTGAAAACAGTTTCCTCCTCATGTACAGCTACCATGGACACATCATTTGATTCATCAGGGTCTTCTGATTCACTTGAAGAATCACCCCACGCAGCAAGAGCCTTTTTGACCACCAAGTCTGCAGCAGCTTTTCGATCTCTCTTTCCGAGTACCAGGTCCCTTCTCTTCTCTTTGTCACTTCTTGGCTTTTGATGTTCCTTGTTTTCATTCTTGAGCAGAGGACACTCTCTGATAAAGTGCCCAACATTTCCACACTTGTAGCATGTATCACCTTGAGTAGCATTTCGAGGATCATTTGTTCCTCTTTTAAAAACTTTGTTCTTTTTAACAATTTTTTGAAACCTGTTGATGAGATAAGCCATATCATCATCGCTGGAATCTTCATCTGATTTGTACTTCAGCTTCAATGACTTATCCTTTTTGACTTCCTTCTTTTTGAAGTTCTCATACCTTGAGGTAATCATGTCAATCTTTGATTCCTTGACTTGTTCAGTTCCTTCATGAGCAGTCTTCAAACAGTCCCAAATCTCCTTAGCAGACTCACAAGCTGACACTCTGTTGAACTCATCAGGTCCTATCCCACAGACAAGAAAAGTTTTAGCTTTGTAGCCCTTTTCAATCTTTTTCCTATCAGCTTCGTCGTATTTCTGTCTAGGCTTTGGAACAAGATTGGTTTTCTCTCCATCCTTCTCTTCCATCATCGGAATAAACGGTCCATCCAGTACAATATCCCATAACTCGCTGTCTTCAGCCATGAGGTAATCATGCATTCTAACTTTCCACCAACTATAGAAATGTCCATTGAAGCGGGGAGGTCTTGTTGACGACTGACCTTCTTCGAGGTTAAGTGGAGCAGCCATTCTAGAACAATATCACTTCCTTGGTGTTAACCAAATAGGAAGTGCCTGCTTTGATACCACTTGATAGAATATGTGCCTTCACTTAACAAGTAATGGACCAGGTCCTTTACTTCACTTCAGAAAAATACCAGAAAGTTAAATGCAGTAAAATCAACACAATGATTTTACGTGGAAACCTCCTTGCTTAAGGGAGTAAAACCACGACCTGTCTCACAGGATTTTCAATCGTTTTCACTAATCTTCAAAAGCAAAAGCGAAACACGATTACACCAAACGTAAGAAAGAGTTATCAATCTTACCGTTAAGCAATAGTCCTCTATTGCTCAACAAGCCTAAGTAGAAAAACAATCTACCCACTAAGCTATCCCACCTGGACAACTTAGACTTCTAACACAACACACCAATTCCTTTATAGATTTAGGAGTGGTTTACAATTTAAGAACAAGAGAATAAATTCCTAAACAACTAGACGAAAAGCTCCAGATGTTGCTGTTGTCCTTGGAATAATTCTGCCTTTGCTTTGTGTAGCCTTTGCAAGAGTTCTTGAAAAGTTTTTATCAAGTTGCAAAAACCACACAAAGTGTTTAGGAAAGTGCCTTTTATATGGGCAAGTCACTTTCCTAAACTTCTTTGCCATTGGCTGGAAGAGTCACACTTTCTGACGCCATTGGGAGGTGTGCACCTACTTTCTGTACCGTCTCCAGCTGGCAATCGACTGGCTCGTCATCATGAGAGCCTGGTACCTATACTAGGTCCCTGGGTTTGTTTCATCTGCAATACTCAAATAAGAAACTCTATCAGGTCCTTCTGTTGAGTTGAGCAGTGTTCTTCCTTGAAGATGGCCTTCTGTTCAAGCTTGTGAATTTTCAGAGAAAATCCAAGTTTAATTTGCCAAGTCTTGAATTTGTGTTTGTTGGAAAGAGATAATATAAATTCCCACAAATACGTTGAAGTCATCCCATTGGCTGAAGGCCTGCTTTTGGAAAAGCTGTGCACCTACCGCATCAGAGATGACAGCTTTTCTGACAGCTGTCTTTTCGTCCTTTTCACGTCGCAGTCTTGCGGGTACCAGGTCCCTTGCTTGCGGGAACCAGGTCCCTTGCAAACTTCTATATAAGTTCTTGAAAAGGCTTGCTGGCTGACTTCCTTCTTTGGATGAATGAATATAATATGGTGTTTGTCATGCTAAAAGTATCAAACATAAAGAGTTATTATCCGTTGGACAAACACCCTCCTCCATTCTGATTGGTGTAGTACACTGACGCCTTAACAACCTCTGACGTGACAGCTTTACAGCTGTAACCAATTATTTATCTGATGGAGGAAACTCTGTCTGGTACCAGGTCCCTGCATTCGCGAGATACTGAAACATACAATCTCGTCCGCTCTTCTTATTGGTGTAGGATACTACACTTTTCACCTACCACCTGACATGACAGCTTTTATGACTGTACCCCATTTGTATCTGAACGAGAGCACTCTGCCAGGAACCAGGTCCCCGCATTTGTGAGGATCATCAAAACACCTAGAATATAACAATAAATAAACTCTCTCAAGTAGCTATGTTAGCTATCACATTGATAGGCTTGTAAAGGGGATAAATTCAGGATGTATAATTTGTTTTTTTTAGGGATATGATACAACTATCCCTAGATTATGACAAAATTTCAGAGACACATTAATTAATAAGGTCTTAAAACCCTCTCGATCCATTTTTTAAATTATTGTGTATACTTTTTGGCTGACGTGGTACCCAAACATCTTCCACATGTCTCAACTATGTGGAGTCATGCAGTGTGCCACCACAAGGTTTAAAAAAAATACAACAAAAATGAGTTCGAGTCCTTAGTTTAGTTAAAATGTGTTTTAGAAATTTTGGTCATATTATACTTGTCCCTTGTCCCATGTCCCTTTTGTTATGCTATACTAGATGTGTCAAGAGGCACATGGATAACTATAGATGATAGAATGTATGCCTCCACTAACAATTACATATATATCCCTTTGAAGGTTTCGTGAGATATTTTATTCACGCTAAATAAGAAAGATTAAAAATACAGTAAAATATACCTGGTAGAAAGGCTGGATAATTTTTATCCACCATTACACAATGCAATCTATTAGCTAGAATTCTCTCTTGGTCACAAGCTCAATCAATTGAGCTTGCTGACTTGTATTCATGACATGTCCATTTCTCATTATTATTATATTTAGAGCAGGTAGTTGGGTAGCACAAGTCCCAACAGAAGTTGTTTATAAAAGCGTATTGTGACGTCCTGCCACAATTTCAGCTTGATTCCACGTCCGGATAGGGGCAGAACGTTCTAGAGTTGTGCGGAGGACTCTAGGACCTTTTGGAAGTCTCAAGAAGGCTAGGGAAGGTCCCAAAGTATTGTAGAATTCTCTAGAAAGGGGACCAAAGTGTAAATATCTTAGGGACTTGTCAAGTAAATATTAATTGCACTTTAGTGCTTGGAAGTAGTATAAATATAAGTGCTTCTCATTTGCAAAGGCACCAAGCAAGTTGTAAAGCATTCTCCAATTATAATATAAAGCCTTCTTCAAAATCTCTCTTTTGTTCTCTCTAAGTCCTTTTCAAGCATTCTCTTAATTTCGATGTCTTAAAGGGCTTCTAGAGCTTACAAGAACTTGAAAGATTAGTGAGTAAGTTATCGAGGGCTGCACGAAACATTAGCATATAATCTAAGTCCATGACAACGTGGTATCAGAGCCAGGTTTGATACTAAGGGAATGGCTAACAAAGGAGACGTAAATGGCGCTAGCACCACTAGTGTCCGTATGGATGGTGGAAAGAAGAACCGAAACGGGAAAAAACATCAAAACGGTAATGAGGAGGTGATGAGGAGATGAAAAAGGAAGCGGGAGCTAAAAAAGAAGATTGCCCCGCGACCAATTCCGTGTTGAATAGGATTAGGGAATACCAAAGTCACGTCCAAGATGGACGGGGCGGAGGGAAACCTAACGATTGTTCCAATCGAGAAGGGGGGAAGACAGGAGTACTCTAATAGCAACTAATAACATTCTTACTCAATTATATTCTTGTGCCAATAGGGAGTACCAAGGCATCTGCAATCCTTGAAGGCAGTTTTAAAAATAATAATCTTGAAGAAAGGAGAGTTTGAGTTTTTCGATCACATGTTTTCTCAATGTAGTTTAAAATTACTTTCTATATAATTTTTCATCAATGACAAAATAATTAAGTGTCTCAATTTCAAGATTGTAGGTTTACCCACTTAATGCAATAAATATAAATATGTTAGCCACTTGAAAATATAAAACATTACTTTATTATTTTGACTAGTGTAGCAACATACATTTGCCTAACTATGACTATTTTTGCATCTTTATCATACTTTGTTTCGATAATCCCCTTTGTCTTTTAACTCTCCTTCAATTTTGATAGTTTCAATCCCAATGATGAGAATATAACATATGAAGCAGATGCTTATTCAGAAAACACTGTAATTCAGCTCACCAAAAATAGTTCAGAGTTCATCAAAGGCCGAGCTACATATTCTAAAACAATCTATCTTTGGGACAAGGGCTCTACGAATGTCAAAGATTTCTCAACGATTTCTCCTTCAGAACCAATTCTCAGGGTAGAAACCTATATGCTGATGGTCTTACCTTTTTCCTCGCCCCTGCAGGTTCAGTAATTCACGATAAACACTTTGTTTTAGGAGAGGGACTTGGCCTTGCATGTGTTGATCAACAATATTTATCAAAAAATCACCATTTTGTTGCTGTCGAATTTTACATCTTTACCAACTATTATGATCCACACAGTTATCATGTGGGTATCAATATAAACTCCATGCAATCTGTTGGTAATGTGACCTGGTTTAGTGGCTCTCCCAATGGTACGAGAATTGATGCCTCGATTACTTATGGCAACATAACAAATCTAGACGTATAAGACCCAGAAAGGCCCCATACAATCCATTGAACATTATTCATACACGAAAATAAAAATTTTAAGAGGTTTAAAAGATTAAATCAAATCACAGAGTTTCATAAAACGAAATGGAAAATTAACAAGGTCACAAAGCCATCTAGTACATAAGAAGTTCTTGGGACGTAGCCAGTGCTGAGTTAATACTATAGTTGAATTAATCCTAACTATTTTAATTAAGTCTAATGCAAAGATATAACAATAATATGTTTCAAAGAGAAATCATATATGTTCCAAAAGACAAACATGGGGTTTCCGTAAAAGTGAAGTAATGACCCTTAATGTTAGTTTCTCTATATGAAAAATAAATAAATTATCTATTTGAAACTCCTCCTCTTGAAATATTTATATAAGCATTACATTTTGTGAGCATAAGAAAAAATCAACAAAAAACAAAAAGCAAAATTAAGAGAAAAAGATGTTCCTCCTTCCAAGTCTTAAGCTTATTATTAGAATATTTTTGGGCAATTGGCTTGGGCAGTCTGCAAACTTTAAGCCGCGAGCGCACGTGTTTGAGAGTAACTGTTGAACCTTAGGGTACTACAATTTGAACCGGAGTCGGGCGGAAATCACTTTCAAGGCAGTGGCTTGCCATGACATAATGTTTGTGATAAGTTATTTCTTACTTTATGATTCCAATCTGATTTCAACATTGTAGTATTCCAAAAATTTGAAAAAGATTTTACTAACATACAAAATTGATAAATGGCTATTTTATTGAACAAAACTTTTTCTTATTTGTCAAAATTTGAGCCTTTGGATAAAAATAATTTTAAACGATGGTCACAAATTTTAATTTTCTTTGAACAATTAGAAGTTGATTATGTTTTATCTAAAGAACATTATATGAATGGTTCTAACACCACTACTTATTCTAGTAATGTTATGATTTTTGATGATGTTGTTAATAAGAAGTTTGAAAAGGATAATAGAACTGTGAGAGGCATTTGCTAAATCACATGACTAAATTCTTTATTTGATTTATTTGTTACTATAAATTTGCTAAAGAAATATCGGATAGTTTAGAAAAGAAATATGGTGTTGATGATGCAGGAAAGAAAAAATATATCGTCGGACAATGGATTAAATTCCAAATGGTTGATAATAAGCCAATAATGGAACAAGTTCATGATTATAGGAACTTGAATGCTGATGTTCTCAATGAGGACATGAAGATGTGTGAGATATTTCAGGTTAATATTCTGTTTGAAAAATTCCCACCATCCTGGAATGATAATAGAAATCAATTGAAATATAAGAAAAAAAATTTAATTCTCCAAGAACTTATTAGTCACATGAGGACTGAAGAGGTGAACCGTCTCAAAGATAAGATGGAAGAACTTTCTCTTAATTCTTCTAAAGCAAATCTTGTTGAATCTTCTGGCACTTTTGTGAAAGACATGTTCAAAGGCAAACAGAAGAAAGTCTCGAAAAAAGAACATATGATGAAAGAAAATCAATTCAACAAGTCAGAGAGTTAAATTCAAAATTTAAGGGCCCTTGTTTTGTTTGTGGAAAAGTTGGTCACATGGCTGCCAAAAGAAAAAGGAAGGACTCAAAGTAGGAAGGACAAAGTGATGTCCAAGCCAATCTTGCTGAGGGTAATGAAGTGATTGCTTCTATAGTCGTTGAGGCAAATTTGGTGGCAAATAAAAAATACTGGGTGCTAGACACAGGCGCCTCAAGGTTCTATTTCGTGGAAGTTTTCCAAACAGACTTGTTTAGAACATTCTACCATGGAAGATGAATTCATTGCTCTCGAGTTGGCAGGGAGAGAAGCTGAGTGGCTGAGAAATCTTTTGGCGGATATGCCATTATAGGGAAGACAAGCATCACGAGGCTCTCTTCACTGTGACTCACAAGTAGCAATTGGAATTGCCAAAAATAGTGTGTACAATGAAAAAAATAGACATATTCGTATAAGACATGGGGTATTTAAACAATTATTGAAGTTGTGTGTTATTTCCTTATAATATGTAAGGTCCAAAAGAAATTTAGTGGATCCTATAACCAAGTACTTGACAAGGAAAATAATCCTTGAAACGTCGAGGGGGATGGGGCTAAATACCATTGATTGAGGTAATGTGATGGACCTGTTAGGCCTCAATATACACCACATTTTCTATCCCTATAGCGTGAGATAATGTTTTATAAGGTTGAGATTATCTTGCTCTTGATGATTCTATAGCCATAAGGTGGTCTATTTGATATAGACTTGATGGAATAACCTACGTGTGTGTAAAGGTGTTGTCACCTTTTATGAAAAACTTGGGTCGTCTTTCTAGAGCACTCATAAGACTCAAGGTGTGTATGCATGACCATAAAAGCACTTTGTTCGTATCGCGGAGGTTGCTTAAAATTTAAGGACATAGTATGTAATATGGGGTATCAATTTATATATACTCAATTCAAGAGTACTTCACTTTGTGTATACTAAGTTGTTGCCTCATATCGTTACGTGTCAATTCAAATTTAAATATATTGACACTTTAGTACACGTTCCTTCCTTTTGTCCAAAAGTCAACTGTTACTCTTTATCTTTGCATTGGTGTGGGATTGTTGAGTTAAAACTATAGTTGAGTTAATCCTAACTATGTTGATTAAGTCTAATGCAACGATATAACAACAATACGTTTCAAAAGAGAAAATATATTCGTTCCAAAAGACAAACAAGAGGTTTCTGTATCAGTGAAGTAATGACCTTTAATATCATTAATCTTGACAAACCGTTTTTCCAAATAAAAAGAATAACTCTTCTATTTGAAACTCCTCCTCTTGAAATATCTATATAAGCATGCCATTTTGTGAGCATAAGAAAAAAAAAACAACAAAAACCAAAAAAGAAAAAGAAGAGAAAAAGTTGTTCCTCCTTTCTTTTCTTAAGCTTATTCTTAGAATATTTTTGGACAATTGGTTTTGGGAAATCTCTAAACATTCATCCACGAGGGCACGTGTTTCAGAGTAACTGCGGAACCTTGGGGAGCAACCAGCTACTATGATTTGCACCAGAGTCGGATCGAAATCGCTTTCAAGGAAGTGGCTTGCCATGACATAGTGTTTTTGACAAGTTATTTATTACTTTATAACTCCAATCTAATATCAATATTGTAGTATTTTTTCCCAACAGCCCGTACATCAAGTCCAAAGATGAATAGTATTGATAAAATGAATAAAAGTTTTGGTTCTCGGAACATGAAGACTCACCAATCTTCAAATCTCTCATACGGATCCCTTGTCGTGGGAGTGTGAACCTGGATCATCAGACCCTATATTTGGATCATAAATGTGGGAAAGAGTATGCTTTAGTACAAATCTTCTATAAGTATGAAATACATGCATAAAACATTTGAAAGCATGCTAAAAACGAACATTTTCATGAAATGTAATGACCAAAGTAAAACATGAATTAAAAGAGTGAGAAAACATAAATCATAAGGTAAACACGGCCATTGCAACTAACATATTTAAACATTCATAAGACACTTCAAGAAGTATCTTTAGTTCATTCTTGTGGGAGATTTACTTTTAACTGAAATGTCAGACCATGTGAGCTATTAACATAAAATCAGTGTCTATCCCACACTGAAAAGAGGTGTCCTACTTTCAGTGTCTATCCCACACGGAAAAGAGGTGTCCTACTTTCAAAGGTAAAACCATGAACTTCTAGATATTGTGGATCCACTAGATAATGTCTATCTAAGACAATCATCCCATGCAGCACGTAGGTATGGGGTATAGATATTGCTACTAGAAACTTGTCCTCTACTAATGTAACATCCTGTATCCAAAAACATACCTTAGTGCAGATTTTGAGATGTTGCAGGTGCGACTCACGGTCACCCCCCAAGGACCGTAAGTGAACCACGGTCTGTGCTGGTGTCCGTGGTTTGCGTCCGCAACTCCTCCCTAGAAGCCCCAGCAAAAATTGGCTAAGCATCTCTTCTCGCGAAAAGTTATTTGTACATCAAACGAATTCACGGTAGAAGAATTTTTTGGTCATGTGCTTCTTTAAAATTCATTAGTCATGGAACCATCAATAAAAACAGATACAGCTATCGAAACACAACCAGTAGAAATCAATCTAATCACTAATCTTGACTTATTTTTGCTTGAAGTATCTCTGGCACAGGTCTTGGTAGGGGTACATCTGGATGTTTTATGTTGTCATTATATTTGAAAGAAGAATTAAAATTCCAAGAATATATGGTATGTATTGGAGTGAAGTTTCCTGTTGCACCTGAGAAGACAAAAGTAACCCATTCTGGCAAATATTCCCTCAGATGAATATTGTAAGATAGGTTTTGCAGGATGGTGATTGTAGTATTCCCTTGTTTTTGAAAACCAGTGAAGACAACACTATGATTTTTTTCCGATTGAATTATAAGTAATCCAGGCATTAGTTTATGTATCATTGGGAATTCTACTAAACCAGTTCACAGTAGCTTAGTATTGCATGGAGTTGACATTGATACCTACATGATCACCCCGTGGATCATAATAGTTGGTATAGATATAAAACTCAACAACAACAAAATGGTGATTTCTCCATGAACATTGTTGATTAGAATTTGCAAGGCCAAGTCCCTCTTCTGCGGCAAAGAGTAGACCAGGAATTACTGAACCTTCTGGGGCGAGGAAAAAGGTAAGACCATCAACATAGTTATTTCTTCCCTATGAATTGATTCCAAAGGAGAAATGCATTGAGAAATCTGTGACATTTTCAGAGGTGTTGTCATAAAGATTTAGTGTTCTAGAATATGTAGCACGACCTATGCTGAGGTTTACACCGTTTTTAGTGAGTTTAATTACACCGTTTTCTGAATAAGCATCTGCTTCATAGGTTATATTCTGATTATTGGGATTAAAACTATCAAAATTGAAGGAGGGTGAAGTGAAAAAGGGGATTATCAAAACAAAGTATGATAAAGATGTAAAAACTACCATAGTTAAACAAATGTATGTTGCTACAGTAGTCAAAAAAATGAAGTAATGTTTTTTATATTTTCAAGCGGCAAAAAGGTCCTTCTATTTTCTATATTCTTATTTTCAAGGAAACAACGAATATACTTTATTTCCTCCTATTAGATATGTGCAAGACAAATCAATTCTTTCCTTGCTTGGCTGATCTTCTTTTTCTTGATTTGATTTCTCCTAAAGACGATCCTAGAATGCTGGACGTGATTGCTTCTTTAATTTGTCCCTTGACTTAAGCTTATTGTCCTTCTCGTTTAATTTTAAGGATTCTCTTCCTTTTGTGTCTCTCTCTGATTATTTGCAAGTAACAATATTTGATGTGATTGACCAAATTTTTGCTTCCCTTCTTAGCTGGATTTTGCCCGTAGTTAGTCTTGATTTCTGCAATATACTGAAATCCATCATTTCGGGAATAGGTTATTTGTTTATATCTTGTTCGTTTCCTGCATCAAGTGACTGGTTAGTGTATGCATTTGTCATTATTGAAATATTTTATCATAAGAGGTTAACAATGTGATTTGAGCATCCTGAATCAACAATCCGATAAACAAGTCAATTTTCTTGGATATTAAAGCTGTGAAGGCTAGATCCTCGTTTTTGATAGTGAAGAAAGCTTCAGCATCCCATTCCTTTTCAACCTTGGAAATGGCAGCATTACATGTCCATAATTTTTTCCCTTGACCTGCAACTTTTCACCATATGTCCCTTGTTGCCACAATTGTAGCACTTCCCTTCAAACTTTTTTTCCACAATGATTCTTCAAACCACTCCTTCCACGAGTGCTCTCTTTACCTTGGCGACCTTCCAACTCATCATCGTTCTTCTTAGATCCACTGGGACCATGCTGCTTGAAATTTCAGCTTCCTTTATTGACATAGAGTGAAGCTTCATCATCAGTGAATCTTCTCCCATTTGCTTGGCCAAAGATTCCTGTCCAACTAGAATGTTCTTCAATTCTACAAGTGAAGGTTGAATTTTCCATCCTTGTATAGAAGCAATGAAGCCTCTATATTCGCTTCATCCTTGTCTCTCCAATTGGAGCTTGTGGATCTAACATCAAATATCTCTACATAACATCTTTACCTTATGAAAGTATTGTGCAATTGTCATGTTTCGTTGTGCTATGAAAAGTAATTCACTCTATAAGAGTTGGAGGCTCGTGTCATTTTTTCTATTAAAATAACTTGGTGAATGTATCTCAAGCCTGCTTTGGGGTAGTTGTATCTTATATATGCTCAAGCACATCCTCTTCAGTCTTTGATTTCCTGCTTTTATCTTCCACTTCCACAACATGGTGTTTGCATCTTCTACTTCTAGTTGTGTCACCTCACTGCCATTGACAACCTCCCACAATTATTCTTGCCCTTGCATATAAAAAATATACAAGTTGATCATGTACTATAGTTGCTGTTTTTAAGATTTTTCATTCTGCCGACAGCCTGTAGGTCCGTCATATCATCGACATCACAAATCTCAATAGAAAGAAAAACTATAGTAAGTGATTTTCACAGAACAACCTCTCGCTGATACCAAATGAAGAGCTGACAAAATAATAAGTTCAATACAAAGTATTGTAGCGAAAAAGTCAGATAAGTAGTGTGCAGAGAAAATGATAGATATATTTTATTCCATCGGTTAATGGTCTTATAAATACTTACAAAAACTCTCTGCAACACATAAATAAGAAAACTATCAGGTACTCAAGAAATATAAACCTAACAACTTAAAGCTAAAAAATAGTTGTAGCACAGACTGGGTCAAATTAAAAACCAAGGCTGATGTTATACAATTTTAGCAAGAACTTCTTTCAAATTTATTGTTCATGGAACCATCAATAATATCATCCTCTTCATCTTCGCTGGCCTTTCTCTTTCTCCAAAATGCAAACAATATCAAAACAGATACTGCTATTGAAAGACAACCAACAGAAAACAATCCAATCACTAGTCTTGACTTAATTTTTCTTCAAGTATACTTTGGCACAGGGCTTGGTAGGGGTGTATCTGAATCCGTTATGTTGTCATTATAGTATAAAGAAGAATAAATTCCAAGAATATATGGTATGTATTGCAGAGAAGATTCCTGTTGCACCTGAGAAGCAAAAAGTGACCCACTCTGGCAAATATGCCTTCAGATAAAGATTGTAAGACAGGTTCTGCAGGATAGTGACTATGAATTCCCTTGTGGTTGGAAACCAATAAAAACAACACTAAGATTTTTCTAGATTGAATTATAAGTAATCCAGGCATCAGTTCTCGTACCATCGGGAGTGCCACTAAAAAAGGTCACATTAGCAACAGATTGCATGGAGTTGATATCGATACCCACATGATCACCCCGTGGATCATAAGTGTTCCAAAAGATGTCAAATTCGACAATAACAAAATGGTGATTTTTTTATGAATATATTTGATCAACACTTGCAAGGACAAGTCCCTCTCCTGCAGAAAAGTGTTTATCAGGAATTACTGAACTTGTAGGGGAGAGGAAAAAGGTTAGACCATCAGCATATAATTTTCTGCCCTGAGAATTGATTCTAAAGGAGAAATGCGTTGAGAAATGTGTGGCATTCCCAGAGGCCTTGTCCCAAAGATAGAGTGTTTTAGAGTATGTAGCTCGGCCTATGCTTAACCCTGAATCATTTTCGGTGAGCTGAATTACACCGTTTTTTGAATAAGCATCTGCTTCATATGTGATATTCTCATCATTGGGATTGAAACTATCAAAATGGAAGGAGAGTGAAGTGACAAAGGGGATGTGTCAAAACAAAGAAAGATAAAGATGCAAAAACAGCCATAGTTAGGCAAATGTTGCTACACTAGTCAAAATAATAAGGTAATGTTTTATATTTTCAAGTGTCTAAAAAGTCGTTATATTTTCTATATCCTTATTTTCGAGGAAGAAACAAGTACACTTTATTTCCTCTCCTTCTCTCATGCTAATTAATTGCCTCAGCTAGTCCGTTTAGTCCAAATTTTTCTTTTTCAGAAATAAAGTATCGTGGAAAGGGCTAAACAATGGACCCACCTTGTCTGTTTACTCCATCCAAAAATTGATCAATCATCTCACCCTTTGGTTAAACCCTGTTTCAATAATATTTTCTAAGAACCTTAAATATAAATTTTAATAAATTAATGAAGTTACTTATATTCTTTTGGTTATATACTATAATAGGGAACATAGCCGTGCTTCGTGCGAGTATTAAAATATGTGTGTTAGAATTATTTTTCTCTCCGATTAGTTATATCTCAACTATATCATATTGTTTGATTTTATCATTATTTCTTAATTTTATTGTAGGGAGAAAGGAAAAAAAATCGCTCAATTTTGTTTAATAGTTGGTTTTACCTTCAAGTATATTATCCAGTCATTCATATCAGCCATCATCTATAAACTTGCGATATGTACTCTTCAATTTGATCGAAAATCGTAAATCAAATGAAATTACTCATTTTAAAAAAGATACTCCTTCTGTCCCTATTTACTTGTACATATTTCCTTTTATATCTGTCCCTATTTACTTATCTATTTTAAAAAATCAAGAAATGACAACAATATTTTTCCTAATATGCCCTTATTTAATTCTAGAAAATTTATAGTACTATTAAGTTGTAAATATACTTTTTTGAAACCAGAAAATACATTTATTAAACTTAGGAAGTTGCATAATCTTTTAAGTTAAAAGGTAAAATTGTAACTAACCTAATTATAATCATTGGTGCCTTAATATGTGTGTCACTTGTAAAGTGGACAACTAAATAGGGATAGAAGAAATATAATTCATCATCCAAGCTTTACTTATGTCCAACCTCTGACTATCTAAACTTAAACAAATAAAATTCAATTCATCTACGTTTATCTTGTAATGAGCAGTAATTATAGCCATGACCGTACTCGAACATAATGCAAATTAATTATATTTTAATATTTAAATCAAAGAAAATGGTGAATATAATGGAGCATGTAAGCATTCTTTTATTTTCTATTAAAATGGAATATAAAAGGATGTGCTATTTCATTAATGTGTAATATTAAAAGGTAATAGACTAATTTATTAGATTAGAAGTAATACCAAATATGTGAGTCCATAACCTAAATGGTGAAAAACATTAATAAAAATTTCAAAATAGTACATAATTTTTTTTTAAAACCAAGACGGCCAAATCGTTTACAAAGTAGCGATTTTATGCGGCGGAGTTAAGCAAAATCGCTGCTATAGCAACGATTTGTACAATTTGTTTTTTTTTTAAAGAAAACTTTTACAACAAATCGCTGCCTTTGTAAGCGATTTTGCCGTTCACGTTAAAAATTTGTAAATCATTTTTAATTTTTTAAGTAAATCGCTACCAAGGTAGCGATTTATCAATTATTTTTTAAAATTTTTAAGTAAATCGCTGCTAGAACAATGATTTACTGATTTTTTTTATTTTTAAGTAAATTGCTGCCTGCGCAGTGACTTGCAATATTTTTTATTTTTTATTTTAAATTTTTAAGTAAATCGCTATCAGTGCAGCGATTTACTGCTACTTTTTGCATCTCAACTTGATCATTTTGATTTATGCTTTAGTACTTGTAAAAATATAAAAGTTGATAAGAAAGGCTTAGTGGGATAAAGAAAGTGGAGGAATTGGATAGTTATATATAGGATTAGCAAACTGAGAAAGACATAAAAGTAGCCCAACATGCTTAACAATTATTCATTACTAACTTCATTATCATAGCTAACGATAAGCATATGTGGGCTCAAAAAAGGATAAAATGTAATTAAGACTTGTAATTTATTAAAAAAATATCGTAAAGCATTGTACTGACAGTGATTTACTTAAAAATAAAATAAAATTCATAAATCACTACCTTGACATCGATTTACTTCAAAAATTTAAAAGAATTTTAAAAAAATTAATGTAAAATTGCTGCCTTTGCAGCGATTTATTAAAAAAGTTGATCCTTGGAAGTAATTTGTTGAATATTTTTTTGTAAAGCAATGAACAAATCGCTGTTATGCGGGCAAAATCACTACTTCGTAAGCGATTTTACCGTTTTGTTTTTTTAAAAAAATTCATATATCATTTTGAAATTTTTGTTAACTCCGGACTCCCAAATACGTTACTGCTATTTCTTAAAATTGAGGATTAATTATAAAATAGGTAAAATAAAGTCTTTCATATGGTAAATTGTGACTACTTGTTAACAAATCACACAAATGTGAATATTCATTTTTCTTTACACCTTTTCATTATTTTTTTTATTGCAATAAAAAAAATTAAAATGAAGAAAACAATCAAATAAAGAAGAAAAGAAAAAAGAAAATGTAAGATTGATAATTTATAATATTATACCAATTTTTTAGAAAGAAATCAAATTTAACAAAAAAAGAAACTTTCTATAGTTCTTTCAATATCCTAAATGTCAATTTTTTTTTTCTATTGGACAACTTTTATTATTAATTTAATTAATTTTACTTTGAAATATTGAAATAACATAAAATAATAAGTAATGAAAAATATATGGCAATTTATAGATATGAGCTACAATCCAGTTTTTTTTCTTTTCTAAAATCTCTTTTTTCGTATTTATTTGTTGGTATGAATTGTGAGAAACATTTGATAAAATTATTACAATTGATAATTGCCTTTTTCAATTTCCATCCCTCCATATTCTAAAATTAATCATCATTTTTAATTTTTTCATTCTTCTCTTTTCATTAATGTAAAATGTCATTTTAATTGTTTATTATTAAATTAAATAGTCAATGGTACGGTGCCATTAGAGTATGTCGAAAAAATAAATTTAAAAAGATAAATATGAATAGTAGCCCCACATATATATATATATATATATAAATGTAAGATGATATTAATGCGTTTCTAAATTTTGTAAAATATTTTTCTTATCAAATTTGAAAAGGCTTTTACCTTTAATTATGATTATACTATTTATCTTTTTAAATTTAAATAAGACATATAACTATTACTTGACGAAATAGAAAGAAATGATAACAAATTGAGAAATTAGAACCATTCAAATATATTTACACAATAATCAATATTTTTAGAAAAGAAATGTCAAAAGTTGACATATTAAACAGAAAAATTGAACAAAAAAACATAAGAAAAAGGGAAGACATGGGACATATTAAGGAGGTCACATTTTATTTTTTATGTTAATGACTACTCAAGGTTGTAAAGGTAATGGAGATGTTTGAATACCATTTTTCAAAACGACGGACATTACAATATCAGCAATTTAGTACTCAGCTACCTTTACAATGATGAAAGAAATAATTGTGTATATCAGTGAAAGAAAGCAACAAAGGGAACTGAAATTTTCTCACAGTTTATTGATCAACATGAAGGCTCTCTTATAGAGCTGTACACAAACTGAAATAGCTAAAAAATAGGCTAACAAATATCATGTTAACAGACCACTAAAAAGCTGTAACTTCAAGCTAAAAATCAGGATACATATTGACTCCATTTAAATTACTTTTATTTGACTAAATCAAAAAAATACTGGAAAACAAATTTCTAACAATCACTCCCTTAAACTGAATGCTTTCAGTTTAATTGAAATAGTTACAAACACCAAGCAACTTCCTGAGTTTCTGGAATGTGCATAATTTCAAAGGCTTTGTCATTATATCAGCAATTTGATTCTCACTCTTACAGTAGAGAACTTCAATGACTTCATCTTTTGTGAGATCCCTTAAGAAATGAAACCTAACATCTATGTGTTTGCTCCTGCCATGAAACACGGGATTTTTGGAGAGTTTGATCGTTGATGTGTTGTCACAATAAATTGCAGTTGGTCCTCTTTGCTTGAACTGCAACTCCTCAAGTATCCTTCTGAACCATATAGCTTGACAGGCACAAGTTGTAGCAGCTACAAATTCTGCCTCAGTGGTTGATAAAGTGACAATAGATTGCTTTTTAGAAGACCAAGCAACAGCTCCAGAACCCAACATGAACACATATCCCGAAGTACTTTTTCTGTCATCTTTGTCTCGGGCATAATCACTATCAGTAAAACCCAACAAATCTGATTTGTTTCCTCTCTTGTAAAACACTCCGCAATCAATTGTTCCCTGCACGTAACGGAGAATTCATTTGGCAGCTGCAAGATGAATCTCCTGAGGGCATTCCATATACCTACTAACAAGGCTGACAGAATACATTATGTCAGGTCTAGTAGTAGTCAAATACATCGGACTTCCCACGATTTGTTTGAACACTCTTCTGTCCACTTTCCTCCCTTCTTCTGGATATTTCACAAGTTGAAGACCAGCTTCAGTTGGAGTTTCAGCAAGATTACAGTTCTTCATTCCAAACCTGTCAAGGATTTCTCGAGCATACCTTCTTTGAGTAATAAAAAATACCAGCAGCAGATTGCACCACTTCAATGCCAAGAAAATAGTGCATCATTCCAAGATCAGACATATCAAATTCAAGCATCATGGATTGCTTCAATTTTTCAAACATAGCAGCATCATTTCCAGTATATATCAAGTCGTCTACATATAAGGACACAACAAGCATCTTTCCTCCTTCAACTTTAACAAACAGAGTATGCTCATATGGGCATTTAGAAAAACCTTCCTTCAAAAAATAGGCTTCAATGCGACTATACCAAGCTCGTGGGGCTTGTTTAAGTCAGTATAAAGCCTTTTTTAGCTGATACACTTTGAATTCATCTCCAACTTTAACATAACCAGGAGGTTGTTCAACAAATACCTGTTCTTTCAAGTCTCCGTGCAAGAAAGCCGACTTGACATCCAACTGGAAAATGGGCCACGAATTTTGTGCTGCCAATGCAATCAATAATCTGATTGTATCATGTCTTGCTACTGGAGCGAACACTTCTTCATAATCTACACCAAATTCTTGCTCGTAACCTTTTGCCACCAAGCGAGCTTTATACTTGTCCACCTCACCATTTTCTTTCAACTTGGTCTTAAAAATCCACTTCACATCGATTGTTTTCTGACCTTTCGGAAGCTCAGTCAGCTTCCATGTGTTATTTCTTTCAATAGCTGCAAGCTCTTCATCATAGCTTTTCTCCATTTTGATTGCTTTACTGCTTCTTCAAAGGTTACAGGATCACAATCTGCAAAAAGAGCAAAATGAACAGCTGGGTCCTCAGATTGACCAATTCCCGTTACTTCATAATCATCCATCCATATTGGTCTTTTTCTGCTTCTTGGTTCTCTTGCAACTGCCGTTGAGACTTGAGTCACTACTTGTTCATCTTGAGCAGTGATTGGTTGCTGCACTACCACAGTATTATGTTGATTTTCAGCTTCATCTTGCCCATCAAAGTCTGCTAGAATTTGTCATTGAGAACCAGATTCACTCCATGTCCAGAAATTTTCTTCGTCGAATATTACGTCTCGATTAATGACAATTTTCTTGGTGATAGGATTATATAGTTTGTAAGCTTTAGAACAATCACTAACACCAAGGAAAATGCATTTCTCACCTTTGTCATCAAGCTTCGTTCTTGTTTGATCTAGAATGCGGGCATAACAAATGCACCCGAAAATTCTGAAATGATCAACATTAGGCTTTCGACCGTTCCAAGCTTCCTCCGGTGTCATATTTTGAACAGATAATGTAGGACTTCTATTCAAAATATGAATTCTCCAGTTAACAGCTTCAGGCCAGAAATCTTTTGGAACACTGCTTCTTGTCAAGAGACTGCGCACCATATTCATTATAGTATGATTTTTGCGCTCACAGACACCATTTTGTTGGGGCGTATAGGCTGCTGTCAGTTGCCTTTTAATGCCATTGCTTTCACAAAAATTTGCAAATTCTTGTGAATTGTATTCCCCGCCTCGATCTATGCGAAGTACGTTGATTTGGCTTCCTGCTTCTTTCTCCACCATAATTTTAAAGCTTTTGAAAGCTTCAAAAGCATCAGATTTGGCCTGCAAAAAATAGACCCATGTCTTCCGACTAAAATCATCAATGAAGGTAATTCTGTATCTTTTACCTCCATTTGAAGATGGATTAATTGGGCCGCAAAGATCAGAATGCACCAGCTCCAACACATTTTTGGCTCTCCATGATTTTCCCTTAGGAAATTGATTACTTTGCTGCTTGCCAACTGCACATTCCTCACATACTTGAGAAGGAGCTGCAATTTGAGGGAGGCCACTGACCATATTCTTTCGTTGCAAAGTGCTTAAGCCACCAAAGCTCAAGTGGCCATAACGAAAATGCCATAACCACGATGTATCTGTTACGTTAGCCGAGAAGCAGGAAGATCTCGAACTCTGCAACTGAAGTGGAAACATACGATTTGTTGTCATTCTAACTTGAGCAATCAAACCCAGCCTTGAATCTTCAATTCGACATAATCCATTTTTAATGGATATCTCATAACCCTTTTCTTGTAGTTGACCAATACTAAGTAAATTGGTCTTTAAATCTGGAACATAAAACACATTAGAAATTGTGTGAAAAGAGTTATCTTTGTCATGTAAAGTGACATTGCCTTTTCCCATGACAGATACAACAGAGTTATCATCGAACTTGACGGTATTGCGGAAGTCTTCATCCAATTTAGAAAATGCCTTCTTGTCTCCGCACATGTGGTTGCTACACCCGGTGTCCAAATACCACAGATTTTGTCGAGTTTCTTCACTTGCATAACACACCATCAAGAGAGAAACTTCTTCTTCCTTCTCTGCAAAGTTAGATACTTCTGCACTCTGTCTATTTAAATTTGTTCGACATTCTGATTGGTAATGACCATACCTATGGCAGCGATAGCACTCAACATTTGTTTTGTCTATTGACTTTGGTTTCTGAGTTGTTGAGTCATGTCCTCCACGTCTCCTTCCTCTGTGTTGAAACTGATCATCATTCTGCTGATGGTACTGTTGATTACCTCGACTGTAGCTTCCTCTCCCCCTACTCCGACCTCGGCCTCTTCCTCGAGCTCCACTTGTTTTAGAAGGATTATCTGTGGTTGCTTTCAGCGCGTTCTCTTCTTTGTCCTGCTGGATGATTTTCTGCTCATTAAACTAACAAAGAACTTTGCAATTCATCAATGGAGAGTTCATCAATATCCTTCGATTCTTCGATAGAGCAGACAACAAAATTAAATTTCGGTGTCATTGATCGAAGGATTTTCTCAACAATTTTGACATCCTGCATTTGCTCTCCATGGATTCTCATCTTGCTTGCAATTGCCATAGTTCTTGAAAAGAAATCTGCAACTGCCTCTCCTGACTTCATACGCAAAGTCTCAAATTCAGTTCGGAGTCCTTGGAGTTGTACCCTTTTTGCCTTAACATTGCCTTGATACTTCTTCTTCATGGAGTCCCAAATTTTTTTTGAGGTTTCTTTGCAAAGAATAGTCTCCAAAATGGAACGATCGATAGCTTGAAACAGATAATTTTTAGCCTTAAGATCTTTCAATTTTAAGACTTCAAATTCTGTAATCTGAGCTTCCGTAGCTCCTGTTGCTGGTTCTGCTACTCCAGATTCAACAACATTCCAATACTCCTTGGACCTTAAGAAGTTTTCCATGAGCATGCTCCAATGGTCATAGTGACCATCGAAGCGCGGAATAGCTGGTTGTACGAAGTTGTCTGAGGAAGTCATTGAACGCTAGCTGATGCTATTTATGTAACTCCAGCTCTGATACCACTGATGAAAGAAATAATTGTGTATATCAGTGAAAGAAAGCAACAAAGGGAACTGAAATTTTCTCACAGTTTATTGATCAACATGAAGGCTCTCTTATAGAGCTGTACACAAACTGAAATAGCTAAAAAATAGGCTAACAAATATCATGTTAACAGACCACTAAAAAGCTGTAACTTCAAGCTAAAAATCAGGATACATATTGACTCCATTTAAACTACTTTTATTTGACTAAATCAAACAAATACTGGAAAACAAATTTCTAACATACAATACTAAAATATTATGTATTTTGTAAAGGGGAAAAATAATCTACACAATAAATCAACATATTTTTCACGATAAAACTAATATGTTACATTCACACAGTTGCAAAGCCTTCTAAACAAACATGAAAAGATGAGGTGTATTGGGAGAGACTGTTACTCTCTTAATTCAACATCTTGCGAAATCTTGATACGAAAAAAATCCTTAGTAGGAAGTGCTCCTTCCATATGGAACCTTGCTTGTTGTGAATTCATGTATAATAAGACTGCAATGTGGACGCCAAATACAGTGTAAAATACCGAAAAATATATAAATTATAAGAACATATGTAAATTTGCATGACAACCAAAGTTAATGTTGGTGTCACCTTCACAACATTCCATTATAATTGATATAATTTCCATAGGAAGATCTTGTCAAATTCTTTTGAACTTCCTGCCAAATTAAACAGATATAAAGTTAGGCATCTTTTTCATAGCTATTAAAATATTATCATCAAATCAAATCCAAATAAATTTATAAAGAGAATGAAAAGATTAATGGAAAATTACGATATAAAATTAGACATCTTTTTTATTAACTATTAAAATAGTATTAGCAAATCATCAAATTAAATTTTAAAAAATTTATAAAGAGAATGAAAAGATTAAAGAAAAATCAAATAGTAAAGTGCCAATTTATAGGACTTTAATATTTTCAAGGTTGAAAAGCATTAATTCATAATTCAAAATTGTAAACATTGTCACCAATTATTGTAAGCTTAATTTAAAGAAACGGTTAAGAGCTATTAATCCAAATTAAAAATTAGAATTTAAACGTTCTCTTTCTCAAAATTTAAATAATTAAAACTCATTATTTAAGGAAATGGTTAAGAGCTACTAATAGTTCTCTTTATCAAGATTTAATTAATTAAAATTCATTAATTATTATAGCCTTAAATTGAGGAAATTAAACAATATCTAATTAAAATAATTTTATATCTGAAAAAAGGAAAAGAATCCTCCAAAATCTGAGAATATAAATAAATAGGCTTCCTGATCATTGAGGTATGCCACATCAGCAGGCTGAACAAAAAAAGGAAAAAGAATCCTCCGAAATTTGAGAAAATAAATAAATAGGCCTCCTGATCATTGAGGTATGTCACATCAGCAGGCTGAACATCAAGCTTTATATTAATACGTAGATGTTTTGACATAAAATAAACTAAAATATTTACATTTATTGTTTTAAGTGTGTAAACATATTGATGATAAATTATATAGAAAGTAATTTTAAACTATGTTGAGAAAACATGTGATGTGAAAACTCAAAAGTTTCCTTTCTTCTAGATTATTATTTTTAATACTGCCTTCACGGGTTGCTGTTGCTTTGGGTATTCCCTGTCGGCACAGGAATCTAATTTTGTGAAAGAATTTATTATGTTGCTATTAGAGGATGTAGAATTTTTTCTTTTAGGGATATTATATAACTATCCCATAGATTATGATAAAATTTTAAAGACACATTAATTAAACTAAGGTCTTATTATCCTTTCGATCCATTTTTAAATAATTTTGCATACTTTTTTGCTTACGTGATATCCAAATATCTCACACACCTCAACTATGTGGAGTCATAGAGTGTGCCACTCCATCAATTAAGCTTGTTGACTTCTATTTAGGTCATGTCTATTTATCTTTCCCACTCCATGATATTCTAAGGTATTCAATTCTTTCAGAGCTAGTTTCACACTCTTAAGTTTAAATCACAACCCATACATTGTACCAGTATTATGTCTTTGTTTCCAGATCCTTTGTACTTTCCTCTGGAACTTCTCATGCTTCACTAGATGATTTAAAAACTTTAATGGATTATGTCTTCTATCTTCATGCTGTGTCAAGTAACACATAGAGGTGAGTGATCTGAGCATTCTGGGTCTATTATCTGTACTTCCAATGGTTGAATAAATACTAGCCATCTAGCTTTCACTAGTGCCCAATCAAACCTACCATTTACCCTCAGAAGTGTCATGCGTGTATCTCAGAAAAAAAGAGTCAAAGTACT
This sequence comes from Solanum habrochaites, assembly GCA_027704765.1. Taxonomy (NCBI): domain Eukaryota; kingdom Viridiplantae; phylum Streptophyta; class Magnoliopsida; order Solanales; family Solanaceae; genus Solanum; species Solanum habrochaites. The sequence goes on along the minus strand of JAKWJA010002498.1, from coordinate 31,185,730 downwards.
TAGTTTTAGCTTCATAGGTTTTGGAACCAACGATCTTATCCTCAACTCTATGGATAACCTTATAATCTCTCATGGAAACCCATGGCTCATGATGTCCCAGATCAATATTCCCCTGCTTTCTCTATAGTCTCCTTATATCCTCAATGGTATGCAAACCATATACTACATAATAGAAAAACTTGAAATTCAGATATATTGATCATCAATTTCGACTGGTTCACAATCTATGACTTGAGGTTCCCATATTATCACGATCCAAGGTAGACATTAGGTGTAACATGGCATATAAGACCCCAAAAACCTCATACAATCCACTGAGCACTCTTCATACACGGAAATAGGAATTATAAGAGATATGAAAGAGTAAATCAAATCACAGAGTTTGATAAGACGAAATGGAAAATTAACAAAGTCTCAAATCCATCTATTACATAAGAAATGCTTTGGACATAACCCGTACATCAGCTCCAAAACTGAAAAGTAAGTACGAAATGAATAAAAGCCTGGTCCTGGGAACATGAGGATTCACCAATCTTCAAATCTCTAATAAAGATCCCTAGCTGTGGAGTGCGAACCTAGAGCGTCGGACCCTACATTTGGATCATAAATGTAGGGAAGAGTATGCATTAGTACTAAGATGGAATAAGTATGAAAGACATGCATAAAACATTTTAAAGCATGCTAAAAATGGACATTTTCATGAAATACAATGACCAAACTAAAACATGAATTAAAAGAGTGAGAAAACAAAAATCATAAGTTAAACATGGTCATTGCAAATAACATATTTTGAACTTTCATGAGACACTTCAAGAAGTAACTTAAATTCATTATTGTGGCAGACTTACCTTTATCTAACATGTGAGACCATGTGACCTATTAACATGGAATTTGATTTCTACCCCACACCGAAAAGAGGTGTCCTACTTACCAAGGTAAGACCATGAACTTCTAGCTATTGTAGTTGTAACACTCCGAAAGTCTAAGATGTGTTCTAGATCCTGACATGAGTGTCTAAAGGCCTAAATGATGAATATAAAACATTTAGGAAGCTTTGGAGTTAAAATGTCAAGGAACGTCCATGACGTCTAGTGAACTTACTACTTGGGCTAGTGGGGTGTCTTTATGGGTTGAAAAAATTGTCTAAGGGCTTTTTTTTTTAAATCTTGGTGAGATTATGAAGGTAGATATAAGTGCCAAAGAAGTTCTTAAGGATGCCTACTAATAAATAATTACGAAAAATGAGAAGTTCTTCCAACTATTAGTAATAACTACTATAAATATAATATCACTCTCAACTTGACTTAGCATTAACTATACATAAGAAACAAAACCATTTAACATACTATTTTAATTACTATAATTCATACTTGTAAACAAATTAAATAAGGTGGATTTAAATAACTTTTTGAGTTGTAAAATTTCTTTTCGAGTGTCTTGTTGTTCTAAAAAGGAATCAATCTAGATAAAATAGAAAAATTCCAGACTACACATTGTATAGTTGTATAGAGACTAATAAAGGTACTAAAGAAGCATGATAAAGGTGATATAAAAAATATGTTAGGAGAAAGGATATACACAAAAACCTATTTAAAATATTGACAGGTCATCATTGAGAAATTTTTATCACTGAACTATTTAATGGTGTTTCATTTTTATTTTGCAGAGGAAAGTACAAAGGATCTGGAAACAAAGACATAATACTGGTACAATGTATGGGTTGTGATTTAAACTTAAGAGTGTGAAACAAGAAATGTGTGTGCTCTAATATATACCAAGTCAATCTCGTTTGCAACTACAATCGCGAACATATATTTTTTTATTGGACTATTTTAACCGATTGTATATGTTGACTTAAGTAACAATCTTTCTGTATTATAGTTTAGTGGGATGTATGCACAATATAACTTAAAAGATGAAAAGATATTTAACTTGTTACCTATAAAAAGAGACCAAATAATCAAATTAATATAATAAATCTTCTTTTAATATGTCGAAAATTAGCTCCCATTGATATCATTGTTGCAGTGATGTTACTTGTCTATTCAAAAGATCAAGTCCAACACAAAAAGTTTAAAATGAAATATTAATGAATTTATAATAGTCAAAATTTCCTGTGGAATTAGTCGAGCCGTACAAAAGCTATCCGGATACCAAGATTAAAAAAAATTCAGAATTTGGAAGCAATGTGAATACTCAAAACCTATAGTACCTTAAGTATTTGCTTTAGTTTCGCTAGCAGTGGAGAGTCATTATAGCTACAATCTGCGAGGTAACGTACCACATACATGCCATCCGTAATGTATCTCACTCAAAATCTGTTCAAATTCTAGCTACAGACATGTCTTTAAGAACAGAACAGAGTATTTTTGTAACGAACCAAAATTTTCATTTTACTAATACTCAAGTAATCTGATAGCTTAAACACAACAGCAACTACAGAATTACAATGAAAAATATTTTGAAATAACAAGTAACTAAAGAAAAAATAAGAATGAGGATGACAGACGAGTACAATACTCGAAGTGACTACTATACACTCAAAAGGAACAAAAATCTTTTGGTTTCCACCTTACTAAAATATCGCGCACACTCCATTTTTTTTCACAGACTATTTTCTTATATAGTCTATAGAATACCTCACTTTGCTCTCCAAATGATTTTTCTCTCTAACTTGGTGTGTTCTACAAATGAGCAAGATGCTATATTTATAGGATAAAATCATGCATATGTCACTAATGACATAGTTAAGAATACCAAAGTCAAAAAGGGTTGCAAATCTTACCAATTTGCGAACCATCAAATCATTTATTTTCAATTGTAATTACTATTTCTTTTTAGCAATTACTTGTATCAATTGAATAACAAAAGTTGACCAAAAATTTATGGGATAGACTCAACACATTTCCCCCTCCAGTCCCATTCACTGGAAGGAGGTATCTTCATCTTCTTTACAGAGAGCTCATACCTACAAGTTCTTTGCATATATTGAACTTGTCTTTCGGTATCGTCTTGGTTAGCATATCTACATGATTTTCACTTGTATGGATATTTTTGATGCAAAATGATTAACTCTCCACTTCCTCACGAATCCACTTCACGGGTTTTCAATGTTCTTTTCCTGGATTTTCGAGAAATCTGTCTAGTGCATACCATTGCATACATTAGACTTACGACGACGAAGGAATATTGAACTTTGTCCATGATCTCTTTTTCCTCCCTAGTTGTAGGACACAACTTCTTGCTCAACTTCATATGACCAGCAAGAGGTGTACTAACAGGCTGAACATTCTTCATATTAAAGCGCTCCAGTACATGTTCAATGTACTTCTTCTGTGACAAATAAATCAACCTTTCATCTCTTAGACGAGTAATTCTCATGCCCAAAATTTGTTTGGCATGACCCATGTCTTTCATAGAAAAATTCTTACACAACTCTATCTTCAGCTTGTCAATCTTGGATGTATTCTTGCCCACAATCAACATATCATCCACATACAACAAGAGGATGGTAAAATCATTGTCAGAAATTTTTTGTACAAGTACTCAATGATCTGAAGAAGTCTTCTTATAGCCTTGCTTCCAGATAACAAATTCAAACTTCTTGTACGACTTTCTTGGAGCTTGTTTTTAGGACATAAAGACTCCTTTTGAGTTAGCGCACAAAATTTTCTTTACCTTCTACTTTGAAGCCCTCAGGTTGTTTCATATAAATCTCTTATTCTAGGTCACCGTGAAGAAAAGTCATCTTCACATCCATTGACTCAATCTCTAAATTAAGATTAGCATCCAAACCTAGTTTGCGAATAGAAGATATTTTCATAATAGGAGAAAATATTTTCTCGAGCAGAGACTTCATCTCATCTTGCATGGCTTTAATCCATTGATCCTTGTGCTCACATTCCATGAAACCCTCATAACATTTAGGTTCTCCCCCATCAGTGAGTAAGACATACTCATTGGGTGAATAACGGGAGGAAGGAAATCATTGTCTTATGAACTTCCAAAGCGAAATATTTGACTCGTCCACAACTTCATGAGCAACAGGATCATCAACCACAATATCATTGTTATTATAAACATTAACGTATCGATTTAATACATGATTCTGGTCGTCACCATGATTATCAAACCCAACAACATCATGCACACTTGTGTGAGGAACTTTATCATGATGGACTATATTATCAAAAATTGAAGATTCTAGCTTCTCCACTTTGTCAATATCTTCAATTGTTTGATTCTCTATGAAAATAATATCACAGTTTCTCATAAGTTTCTTTTCAATTGGATCATATAGCCTGTAACAGAATTCATCAAGGCCATATCCAATGAAGATGGACTGCCATGTCTTGGCATCTAACTTTGACTTCTCATCTTTTGGCACATGTACAAAAGCTTTGCACCCAAACACTCCTAAACGGTCATAGGAAATATATCACTTTGCAAAGAAACAACAGGAGATAGATTAATAAGATGTGAAGCGGTCAATAAAGCCTCACCCTAAAATTAGTTTAGATACTTTGCTTAAAAAAGAAAAAATCTAACTCTTTCCATCAAGGTCTTGTTCATTCTCTCAGCAAAACAATTAAGATGAGGAGTCTTGGGAGGAGTCTATTACCTCGATGCTTGTAGTACTCGTCAAATGGTCCACAATATTCACCATCATTATCAGTACGATACATTTCAGTTTTTTCCAGTTTCTCTTTCAACTGAAGCCTGAAACTGTTTCAAGACACCTAACACTGGTCTTTAGTCTTCAAGACATAGACCCAAAGTTTTCTCGAGCAATCATCAATGAAAGTGACAAAGTAGAGTGCACCACCGAATGTCTTTGTCTTCATTGGACCACATAATCAGAGTGCACCAACTCAAGAAACACTGTCTTTCTCGAAGGAGGGTAGGACTTAAAGGAAACTGTATTTTTCTTACCAGTCAAGCAGTGCTCACACTTATCTGATTTAGCACTTTTGAAATTTGACAAAAATTTCTTCTTGTCTAGAACATTGAGTCCTTTTTTGGTGATGTGACTAAGTCTCTTCTGCCATAACATTGAAGGGATATCGCTGACAACTGCATTCACCGTATCAACACAAGCAGAGGCTATAGTCCAGTATTGACCATGACGTTTTTTATCACGAGCCACAACCAAGGAACCCTTCATGATTATCCATTTTCCATCACCTTTAGTACTAATATATCCTTCATCATTTAAAACACCAATAGAAATTAGGTGCAGACGAACATCAGGAGCATGTTTTACATTGTTCAAAACTAGTTTAGTTCCAGCACTAGTTTTCAAACAAATTTTACCACTACTAATCACCCTAGAAATAGTCTCATTACCCATACTCAAGGTTCAAAAATCACCAGGAGTATAGGAAGAGAAAAAATCCTTCCTTGATGTCACCTAAGATGCGACACTAGTGTCTACAACTCAGCTTGAATCATCACAAGCAATATTTATCATATCCGCGTCAAGGTCAGTAACTAGATCTTCGGTGGTAATGGTGGCTAGGCAATTTTCATTGCCATCTTCTTTAGTTTCCTCTTTGTTTTTATTCTCTCTCTTCAACTTCCTGCATAACTTCTTTATGTGACCTTTCATGCCACAATGATAACACTCAATAACCTTAAATCTCCCTATGGATTTTCTCCTATTTTGTTCTAACCACGAGTTTTGTTTCTTCCCTAGGGGACAGTTATCAGGACATCCGAGAAAGAAGAACCTTGAGTTTTTCTTCTCATCTCTTCGTTCAAGACACTACTCTTGGAGAAATCCATAGAGATCACACCATCTAGAGAAGAATTTGACAATGAAGTTCTAAATGTTTCCCAAGAATCTGGTAGGAAATAAAGTAGAAGCATGCTTTGAATCTCTTCATCAAATTTGATGCCCATAGCTTATAATTGGATCATGATCCCCTGAAAATTATTCATATGGCCTGTCATCCAGAACCATCATGATACTTTAAACTCAACATATGTTTTATTAAGAACATTTTGGTGTTTCCAGTCTTCCGAGCATACAAACTTTCACGATGCTCCCATAAGTTGCAAGCATGTGTCTCCCCAAAAATATGGTTCAACATATTATCGTCAACCCATTACCTAATAAATCCACAAACCTATTTGTGCAACAAATTCCACTCTTCATCTGTTTTATTATCAGCTTTACGAATGATAAAAACTGCTTTGTAAAAGTTCTTGACATAAAGCAGATCTTATATTTTCCCCTTTCAAATGACATAATTAACACCATTCAAAGTAACCATTCAACTTATGCTGGGTTCCATCATTTTTCTAAAAAATATAGTTATCACAAATTAAAGTAAATCTTTTTTGATGTGGAAGTTCAGACTCTGCTGCAACCATAGAGCATACTCAGATATAATCTTGGCTCTGATACCAATTTGTTGGGAAAACACGGACAAGAACAAAAATATATATGGTAGAAACAATGGAAATAAATGGGAAAATAATGATATGAAGAATTTTACGTGGAAACCCTTCTAAATAAGAAAAAAATAACGGGCCAAGAGGAGCAACTGGTATCACTATAGTAAGAAATTTTATACTGTGTAGTCACGAATATAATACTCAAAATGACTACTATATACTCCAAAGGAACAACAATCATTTAGTTTCCACGTTACTAAAATATCGCTCACACTCTATTTTTCTTCACAAACTGTTTTTCTTATATAGTCTATGAAACACTCACTTTGCTCTCAAAATGGTTTTTCTATCTAACTTGGTGTGTTCTATAAATGAGCAAGAATGCTATATTTAGAGAAGGAGAAAACCATGCCTATGTCATTACTGACATAAGTAAATATAGGAAAGTAAAAAAGGGTTGCAAATCTTACCAATTTTCCAACCAACGAATCATTTATTTTACTCTAATTACTATCCTTTTTAACAAAAACTTGTAACAATGGAATAGCAAAAGTTGACCAAAAATTTATGGGATGGACTCAACACATTACACAATCTTCTTTACCAATGGAATTAATAAATAACACAAAGACCAAAAGCTGGACATTGCAATTGAAAGATTGAATGCAAAACAATTTATTTATAAAACAATATCAACGCGTGTACAGAAGCGTTGCAGAAGGCGAAGATGCTGCTGAAGCTTCTGTGTTATTTGAAGAACCAGTATGGTCTCTACTGCCTGAAGAGTGTACTTCAGATATCCGAGGACCATTGGAGTGCTATGGGGATGCAAATGAAGTAGTTGGTCCATATTTTGACGTACTGCAATATGTCGGTACAGGCATGGATAGAGGGAGTGTGGGAAATGGAGCTTCAAAATTAAGCACCTGAATTGCTTGCCTTATAAAAGGCCTTCAATTGTTATCTGGATGAGCACATTATAAACCAATAATTAGTAAGTGCTCCACCTCCTCATTGAACTCTTATAAGATTCTAAGATAAACTGCTTCACTAAGATTTCCCATCCCGTAAAGTCTCCAAACCCAATCAACAATATTTACTTGATGCTCCTCAACTTTAGGTTCAATAGGCTTCCTTCCATAAGCTATTTCTAATGCGATAACACAAAAACTATAGATGTTTGTTTACTTGCTATCTTTGCCAGTGGTGACACATTCAGGAGCCATGTAACCAATCATGCCTGCCAAAACTGTTGTTTCAGATCCCTTATCATGGTCAACTAGCCTAGCTAAACCAAAAATCCCCAAGTTTGGCATTGAAATTGGAATCCAACATAGTATAGGAGTTGTTCCCATTCTTCATGTAGATAAAACAATGTTGAGGCCAAGCCTTGAGCAATCTTGAATCTTATTGACCATGTTGAATGGCTTTATCCCTTGAAAAGATGGTAATATAAGACTCCATTAGGCATAAGCTCATAGAGAAGTAGCAGTTCTCTTTTTTGATGGCACCAACCGTTGAGTTGCACCAAATGTTTTTATCTTAACCGACTGATAATCCTAACTTCTGATTCATACTCTTTTATTTCTTGCTTTGACTCCCTTGAAATCCTCTTAATAGCAATATAGCAGTTGGATTCCTTTAAATATCCTTTATAAACATATCCAAACCCACCCTGGTCAAGCATCTCCTCCCGCAAAAAGTTATTTGTACATCAACCAACTCACTATACAAAAACTTCTTTGGTCCTATGATTCTTTCAAATTCATTAGTCATGGAACCATCAATAATATCATAAATTATCTTCATCTTCTCTCACCTTCCTCTTTCTCAGAAAATGAAAACAATATAAAAATTAATAGTGTTATTGAAACACAACAACCATAAATCAATCCAACAACTAGTCTTGACTCATTTTTTCTTGAAGTATCCTCAGGCACATGGCTTGGTAGGGGTACATATGGATTTAGCACATATCTTAGGGGTACATCTGGATTTACCACAGAGCTTGGTAGTGGTACATCTAGATTTAGCACAGGTCTTGGGAGGGGTGTACATGTTACGTCTAGGTTCTACCTTGGGTCATGATAATATAGGACCCTCAAGTCACGGATTGTGAATTAGTGGAAATTGATGAACAATATATCACTCGGATATGAGAATCAAATCTCTGAATTTCATGTTTATATTTTATGTAATATATGGTTTGCATACCATTGAGGATAGAAGGAGACTATGGAGAAGATGAGAAATATTGATCTAGGACATCATGGGTATGGTTGACTACGCGAGATTATAAGGTTTACCATAGAGTTGAGGATAAAATGGTTTGTTCTATAACCTATGAAGCTAAGACTAAGGACATCAAATCTTTTTTTATAGATACAGGCATGAAAATTCTAAGGGTAAATGGTAGGGATTTTACCAAATATAGTAGGTTTGGTTGCGCACTAGTGAAATGTTAGATGGCTTCTATTTATGCAACCATTGGAAGTATAGGTAATGAACCCAGAATGCTCAGATCACTCACATCTGTGTGTTACTTTGAGAATGGATGAAGATATAAGACATAAGCCTTTAATGTTTTTAAATCATATAGTGAAGCATGAAAAGTTCCAGAGGATAGTATAAAGAATTTGGCAACAAAGGCATAACACTTGTACAATGTATGAGGTGTGGTAGAAACTAAAGAGTGTGAAACAAGCTCTAAAAGAATTGAATACCTTTGAATATCATGGAGTGGGAAAGAGTAAGAATGTACAAACAATATTTACATGACTTGCAAATTACTATGAGGAAGAATAGATTATCATTAAGGAATTGAAAAAAGGTTAAGGATAATTTAGAAAAATGGCTAAATATTGAAGAAAGTATAGTAAAACAAATGTCAAGAGTGCAATGACTACATGCTAGTTTGAAAAGTGGAATAGCCTAGAACAAGATCACAAGATTAACTACTTCTACTGTGAGGATTGAAAACAATAACACTTATATTGTGGAAGAGATAATATTGTCAAGGACTTGGAGTATTTGCTACAGTTTCGTGCAGCCCTCGACAACTTACTCATTAATCTTTCAAGGTCTTGTAAGCTCAAGGAAAACTATAAGACTTGGAACACTAAGAGAATGCTTGAAAAGGACTTAGAGAGAACAAAAGAGAGCTTTTGAAGAAGGCTTTGTAATATGTTTGGAGAATGCGTTACAACTTTCTTGGTGCCTTTGCAAATGAGGGGCACTTCTATTCATACTACTTCCTAAGGAATAAAATTCAATTAGTATTTACTTGATAAGTTCCTAGGATATTTCAACTTTGGTCCCCTTTCTATTGAATTCTACAATGCTTTGGGACCTCCCCTAGCCTTCTTGAGACTTCCAAAAGGTTCTAGAGTCTTCCGCACAACTCTAGAATGTTGTTTCCCTATTTGGACATGGAATCAGGATTGAATTGTGGAGGGACGTCATGCATCACGTCCTTTTTTTCTTCAAGTACATTATCTATGACCAGTGGCAAGGACTCCAAAGTACCATTGTTTTCTTCTGAACTTGCAATGGAAGCCAGAAACGTAGGTTCTCCTTTATTTAGGCCCTTCACAATCTGCATGGCCGATAAGTAGGCATGTCCTTCTTTTTCGGCACCTTGACTAGAGGTACCATGCATGACCCTTCCCGCTCAATGACCATGAACATTGGAGGTAGGGGTCGATCATTGTGTGGCAGCGCTGGAACAAATCTTGCTGGAGAATGATATCAAATATATCTAGAGGAGTGATGGTAAAGTTAGTCGTTCCTTCCCACTTTCTCAACACGATGCTTACTCCTTGGGCGACCCCACACACGGGAGTCAGTGGGGCGTTAACAGTCTTGACGCAGATGTTTCTTGGCACATAGTTCAGCCTTAACCTCTCTGTGGACGTCTTGTTCATGATGTTTTCTTCGGCCCCAGAGTCTACCATGGGACGAGCTGGTCGTCCATTTATGGAGATGTCTACATACTGCGGCTTCTTTGTCTGCTGGGCTATCGCGCTGAATAGTCTCACCATGCCTTATTGGGTCGTGCTCGCGTCCTGCCCTTGCTCTTGTGTATCCTTCTCCTTCCTTTCTCATAGGATGGCACCATGGTTCTTCATGTCGGGGCACCTGGCATAGTCGTATGGTCCACCACATATGTAGTAGCCATATCCTTTGTTGGTCTGCGCCCGCTTCTCTGTGTAATTCTAGATCATGAACCGCTTGCTATCCATCTTGTAGGGGTCATGATACATGGGGTATTCATGGTTCTCCTTCCCTTGGCCACGATCTCCCCCACCTTTGGCATGACTACTTCTTGCAACCCTGCCCTTCGCCTTGTCATGCCGTTCATACTTGAAGTCCGCCAAGGACTCAGCTTGTGTGATGGCTTCATCTATGGTCTTGACCTGTCGCCTTTCAAGCACTGTCTTGACCGAATTCTGCAGTCTGTCCATGAACTGGAACAACATGTCCTCGTCTATGAGGTTGGGAATTTGAAGCGTTAGAGTTGTGAACTCTTTCACGTATGCCCGAATGATTCCCGGTTGCTTCAATTCTCGGAAATTGCGCTTAACCTTATACATGACGTTGTTAGGGAAGAAGACTTTCTTGAATTATTCGTTGAATTCCTTCCACGTGTTGATGGTGCACGTCCCCTTTACAATCTCGGTCTCTTTGTGCCTCCACCATAGCATAGCCAACTGGGACAGTTACCACACGATAGTGTTGATCTTATTCTCGTCGGTTTTCACCCGACTACACTTGAAGTAATTCTCCAAGTGCCATAGAAATTTTCCAATCTATTGAGATTCAGGGACGCCCTTGAATATGGGTGTCTTGTGAGACTTGACCCTAGCCTCCCTATCACGGTCGGGTAATGTAGATCCTCCAACCTCCACGCTTTCCTTGAGTGTTTTCACTTCGGCCATCAACATATCGATCATGCTAAACGCGTCCATAATTCGACACTCCAAGAAAGTGATGATCTCCTTCATCTAGAAATAAGCCCGCTGGCGATCCTCCAACTCTTTATGGATGTTCTCGGTCTCCTCAAGGATGAAGTCCTCAAGGGTCTTGAACTTGTCGCCGGCCACATTCATGCACCGACAAAATATCTCCATAGCCTGCCTTTCCACTTCCAGCCTTGCGACCCATTCTTCTCCAGCTGTGATATCTATTGCGTCTTCGCCCAATTAATCGTCACTTGATTCAGTAGTCGAGGGCGGATAAGATGTTTGTGCATCGCTAGGTGTGGGATCAGGCTTTAGGAAGAAGCAACGTCTCCAAGATTTTCACTCAAGTTTTCGGGATAAAGCTTCATTAAGGGTATGGGTTCCTCGCTCTTGGGTTTCCTTTCCCCAAGAGGTTCTCAAAGTTGAATTTCAATTGACCAGATTCTTAGGGCTTTTCTCTACAAATGATTTTTCTTCTAAAGTCGAAATTGATGATTGATTATGTTGAATTATGATTACCTATGACTGATATTACGTATATTGTTGTGTAATTGATGATAATTGTTGGAATTTCGTATAAATCATATCTTTCCTCAATTTTTCTATGTCTTGGTTCTTATGTGTAAATTATGAATATGTTGATTGTTGTAACCATCTTATTCAATCTATGGGATTCCTAGGGACTTGTAAGGTTAATATTAGACCTAGTTCTTGAAGAATTCATGAATAACCCTTCTCCCACAAACCCATGGTTATGAACTGAAGTTTATTGGGATGAGATGATACAATTGTCTTAATAGTGTATAGATTACTATTGTATAATGTTGCTACACCTATTGTTGGGTGGAATTGATTGGTTGATGGTAAAGCCATGGATGATGTCTTATAAAGGATATTGGGTAAGCCTTGTGATCTCAATTCAATACTTCGATTATGATTACTTGTGATTAAGTGACTATGTTTCATTGAAGTATATCTTATATCAAGATTGATAATTTTTGTATGACATTGAATTGAAATGTCTTGACTATGGTTTGTGAGATGTTAGCTAAGATGTAAATGTTATAAGGATGGTGATAACTTACCAATGTGTCTTATCATGATGTGATATGTAAATGTGCTAACCTCACATGTATGAATTATAATGAAAGGAAAATACTCATGTAATTCTTATTGAGATATAATGTGATGATTATATGAGGAATAGAGACTTTGATCTGAACTAAGTGTTGATAATAATGGATGACTTAAAGACATTTCAAAAGGGACTTTAGCTTAGCACCGAGAGAACTTTACAATGGGAGGTGTTTACTTTCTATAGAGGAAGATTCACCCTATATATAGTTCCACATGAGGTGTTGACTCCCCTATGAGGGATGCTTATCTTTTGGATTCTCATGAGATGAGGCTCCAGTGCTAAATGGCGTGTAGAGATTTCATACATATCTCCTAGTTCCGTAACTATGTTTCCCCCATAGGAAGACTAGCTAGTGAATCTACCTAGAAAGCTACATTTATGTTTTGTTCTACTTTGGCCGGTAGACTACCTTCCATCTGTGTAAGGTTTTACAACACCGGATTCCACACCTAGATCTTGTAGTCTATGTCATTTAAGTCAAGTGTTACCATAAGGTAAAATGAAGTAATAAATGAACTCTAAATAGGATGACTTAAGAGGTTTAGTTTAGTCTAGGTAGGGGTATGAGACTCTACCTATACATTGCACTAGTTATCCTCGAGGGGAGTCTTAGGAGGATGTTCTTATGTATGAATATGCTTATAAATGTAAATGGTATGTATATGATGATATTACATGTTGATGGCACCATATGATGTTGAATTCACTTATAAATATATGTTTGGTCTCTATTGCTTAAGTATGATGTTATGTACTCTTCATGATATGATATGTTAAGTTGGACATTGGTTATGGTTCTTGTAGGGTTTACTTTATTAAGTAAGGTTATGGGGATTTGCTTAGTCATTTCACTAGTGGACTTTAGAAGGTTTCATGAGTAATTGTATTGCTTTGGTTATAATGCATGTGATGAACTCTTATACATGCTTGTTGATGTTATAACTTGATGATGGAGTTGTGTTGATTATAAGCTCAAGTATGGTGGTGTGCATGTGTTACTTGATTAGACTTAAGTTTGTTGGTCCTTGAATATGCATAAGGCTTTTCAAAGTAAAATAGAACGCTTTAATGAAATGTCCCCTTTAGCATGATTTTAATGATGTGTATGTGCATATGGTCTCATACTTAGTACATGTGATGTGCTAACCCCATTTTCTCCCTTTTCCCAAACATTTTAGTTTCTTGTCGTTGAAGGGATTTTTAGATGACTTTAAAGGAACACTTGGAATTCTCACTCTCCAAGTTGGGCAGGTCCTCACTTTCTGAGGGCAATGCAACTATCAAGCTATTGATGTTGTCCTAGTAATAAGACTTCTAGTTCTTCCCTTTTCATTTGTGTACTAAAGATTGTATATCCTATATGTGCCTTTATTGTATTGATGTATGGGCTATGCCCAATTGTTATACTCTTGTTTAGATGGCTATGATATGAGACATCCGTTTAAGATTATATATATATGTGTGTGTGTGTGTGTGTGTGTGTCCTAATCCTACAAAATCAAAAGATCACATCCCGAAAGCTTTAATGTATCTGAAGAGGCACATAGTGCATTATTACTTTATAAATGGTAACTATTGAGATCACATGAACTTCATTATACATTCACATATACAATAACATGATAATACTCCAATTCACCATATAATGACTTCAAGGCCATGATCGCAATACACTTATAAGTAAATACATCCACCATAAGTGGATCACATATCAATCTAACGAAATTCTATATCAATTCAATATTAACAATGACATTAGGTTAAACTTATCCTTTTCGAAAGCCACAATCACCATTCCTCAATTCTCCAACAATTCACAATAGATAAGTATAGATAATAATAGAAATCCACTATGAAATTCAATTTAAGCATAGTTCCATCAACATTTAATCATACACAATAAATCCACTTTGTCATGCCCCAAACTAGAGAAGGCATGGCTGGCACTCAACACCTTATGCAATCGAGTTAGACACTAAAACATATCGACTAAAATATGAACCTAGAAGGTTGTTCTGCATTACATCTAAAATACTACGACTGCACCCTTAAGGTCATCACCTGAAGAACAAATCATATAGACAAAGATAGAAAATCCAAAAAATAATGAAGTACTAGCTCGACGACGTGGCCAAAATTGAGGACAGACACACATATGGACATATCTTTGCATGCCATGCCTATGTGGCTAGAAACTTTTAGATGCATAAAGAAACCCCGAATATTATGTGCACAATAGCCACTAAGAGTGACATAAGCATTGTTGGACAAGTCCCCGACTATACCAAAACTATACAACAAAATTAAACATCCTCTTGTTTAATTATAAAAATAAGTAAAGATTTGTTTAGAGTAGCCACTTAATTTTTAAAGAAAAATCAAGAATTAATCTCAAAGGATAAAAATAGTAAATCGATTGAAAATATTTAAGGGGGTTCAGGAGTTCTTATTGGCACTTCGAAAAGGGTTTTAATGAACATTAAATGCCCGCTAATACGCGGTTATCCAGTAATTAATTTATTTGGCTAAAATAATTTGAACTTTATTTGAATTGGAAAAATAAAACTACTTTTTATTCCATTTTTTAAAAGAGGGAAAAGGGAAACATTAACCTACTATCTATGTGAGATATTAATTTGCAAAATTTTATTATCTTTTAAGTCCAATTCAGAGATGATCGATTTAGTTATGTTGGTAAACAAAGCGGCGTATTGCGGGGATTTGAATTTGTTTGACCTAAATACAAATGAAGAGTACCAACAACCAAATAGACACCAAAAGTAAAGAGGGAAAGAGAGTTGGGCCCAAATTTTTAATTTCTGTTCGCCTGAACCAGTATTTGGGCTCATTTCATTTTGGAACTTGTGCACAATTCTTGCCAACTTTGTTCCTATCCTAAATTCTAAGAACAATAATAATAAATAAAGTGACAAGGGTTTAGGCCCAAAATAACAAAATACAACTCAAAATAAAGGGATGGAGGGTTTTGGGCCCAATTATGCTCAAAATCTCATAGGACAATCTTTTGGGGACAGGTTCGTCAATTTCTAGCTTGGAAATGGGTCTGACTTGAAATAAGGAAATTTAGGCCTTCGTGGCCCACTGAAAATGCAAAGCGAGAACTTAGGAATTTATATAGAATTCGGGAAGATTTCACATAAATCATAGAAAAATAAATTAACATATTAGCATGATGTGAAAGTTCTCTCAACGAAAATTAACATCAATGTAAAACACATAATTACATAACCCAAATAATATTATAATGTAATGACACATGTAATATTATGAACTATGCTCCCTTTTAGAAAAGGTTTAACAACCTATATATATTCCTTCAAGAGGGTCAACAATTTAAATAATTCATTGCAAATATTAAGGACCAAACCCACATTAGTCGGAACATTTCACGTGAAAAAAAGAAAGAAAATAAAAACAATGCAGTTCAAACTAATACACATGAGAAACACCCAGACTCGTTCCTTACTAAATAGAGGCGACACCTGCAATTACATGGAGAGAAGATCACGAACATTCAAAACAACTCAACAGCATAACAGGGGAAACATGATAACCGTTATAATTCAAGTGACATTGACCCAAAGGCTAACTAATTACCATGAGAAAATAATCATACATCAGCAACTTATATTAATTAATTGTCTACTAAGCTAATTGTTCATCCCATTAAAAAAAAAAAGGACCCAAGACTCACCCTAATATATAGAACAAGTGAATCAAAACATTTATACTATTTACAATTTTTTAGGTTAGAAATTGTATCAGAGTTGATACAATATAAATCTAAATTTCCGTTAAAAAAAAACAAGATACCTATGATAAGCTACGAGTTTGAACCAACCCTATGACTTTGACAAAATAGAAAGACATAAACATGGATGATAGAGTTAATTTTGTCTTAATGGGACACAAACAACGAAAAAGAGATTATATTAGAAAAGTAAGACGACAAATGGGCGAAAAAAGCAGAGAATCGAAACACTCCAAATGAGAACGAAGAAATCACATCCAAACAACTATAACAAACTTAACCACTAACCTAGGCCTCTTGACTATTTGAAATATGGTGACAACTCGTAGCAAAAAAAAGGATTGAAGACAACACAAGATATAGATAATGACGAACATTTAAGAAAGCCAGGAGGGGGAAAATAACAAAGCAAACTCGATAGAGAAGCAGGGAAACGACAACATTAAATACACATCAGCAAAATTTAGAATCAATACTTGTATCAGATCAAAAAAATGCTCAAGAACATAAGGATAACTTATTAGAGCTACCAAAAACACTAAACCGCAATCAACAGCTACATAAGCACAGAGTTACGACCTTTCTATGCAGTAAACTACATGAGAAAGATGAAGGGAATATCGGATATGGTGTTACCTTTTTTGGGGAAGCGAACAGGAACATCAACAACAACAAGCAGGGAAGAGCTCTTCCACCACACAAACTCGAAGCCCGAGCAACACACCAAAGAAATCTAAACAAAACCCGAATAATGATCGTTCGGGAACCTTTGAACTAGAATGTTAATTTCTTACAAATATAAAATCAAGTATACCATATCTTCTATAAACTACACTTTGGTGAGTAAACCTTGGCTATCCCACGAACAGAAAAAATGTATACTAGGTATGATTCTTTTCGACTCACTGTGTCCTTGTCTCTTATATAAGAGTGCGTCTTCTATATTTTTCTTATATTTATTTTTCCTACTTTTTTCCTGTTTTTCCTTTCTATTTTCCAACTCTCTCTCTCTCTAGGCTAACTCCAACCTCCAAAAATAAAGACAAAAACACCCTTAAATAGATAAAGAATATAGTTCATTTAGGGGGCGAATCAGAAAAAAATTCGGGCATGAACCATCCATTTCGAATTTGAATTCCAAGAATCTTTCACCATTAAAGGGAAACGCCTTTTCTGAAATTTTCAACCCATTCCGGAAGAGGAGAGGGAGACCGAGGGATGGGATTGATTTGAATGTCCTTGGAGAGCAACGTGGCTCCATCTCAAGGGCACAAGGACGGATCCACAACTGCTTTTGATGCCCTTTGCTGCTGCAAATGGAAAGGGACGTTGATGAAGACGACCAAAAAAATCATACTTCTGTTGCTATTGCTTTTCCGTGTACTCCATCGTTTGGAATCGAGACGCCGTGAGTGATCTATTGTCAAGATTGTATCCATACGCGTCGCTCTGTTAATGTTTGAGAACGTTGGAATCGTTTTGCATGCATTAGACTTCTTAAAAATGTTGTTGTCCTCCGTTGTTGCTTCACTCGATCAAGTTGTTTACGCTACTGGGTTTCTATTTCTTAAGAAGAGAGAGTGGGTCGGGTCTAAGTGGAATTGGTCTGGGGATGGTGGGTTGGGTCACTAAAGTGGTAACTAGAGGAGAAATTGGGAATTTGGCTGATGGAGATTGCTGGAAAAATGCAGATACATGGCCCAAAAATTTGTTTTGAAATTGTAGCTCACTAAAACTTGATTTCTCCAAATTGAGTTTGATTAGAAAATTCAGCTAGAATTTAAACAAGATGAATTAATATAATTAATGTAGGAGCTTCTCAATCTTAACAAAAATAAAATAACATCGCACAATAACCCAATTACTTATTTTTTTTAAGAAAAAATTTAATCATAATTTAAACTAAACTAATTTAGTGAAATATTGAAAATAAAATCTTTTTGAAATAATTTTTAAATATTTATGAGATATACCAATTATATATATAAACTATATGAAATATATTTACTAATTATATAGTATAACTATCAGCTAAGATCACTTAAAATAACTTTGAGAAGTATTTGAAATTTATACAACTAATTACTCTAAATTGTTTTGGTAACTAAGAAGCTCATGAATCAACTCCTATCGGGGAGGGAAAAAATTGAGTGTCAAAAACTATCCCTCATTTTACTAGGATTGATTCAAGAAATTCAAGGAAAATGAAATTGACTAATTTAATTGTGACAGACCACATCTTCATCTTTTTGAAGAGGGACTTGTTACGGACTTTAAGAATTATGGCCGAACACAGAAATTGGATTTCCTATATATCTCAGGATATATGAGAATTCAGGACATTTGTAGTTCGATAAGGTTGATTTAATGCATGATTCTCAAAGAAGTCGAAAGTTATCCCAATATGGAATTTTGATGAAATCAAGATGCTTGAGAATAAGACTTATGACAGAATATTGGAGTACAACTGAGTTTTCAATATTGAGCCCGCCTACATATCCTTAAACCTAGGGAATCAGGCTGCTTGTAGTTCGACACAATCGGTTGAAAAAGAAATCTATTATATTGGAAAACCTTTCGCTCAGGACAAATGACAAAGTAAGTCGAGTATAAAAAGGAGGCAAAAATTTCTGGATGTGGAATTGAAACTGAAAGACCCAAAGAAAACCACATGCCTTCTGATAGGGCTGTGGTTTAATTATCGTTGAAGTCGCTCCTCTACTAGCGTCTAAAGAGTTTGACACTCCTCTTTGGACTATGTCTAGTTCGCTTCTAAGAAAAAGTTCCACTTTGTAGTGCATCTTTTTTTATGTCGTCCGCACCTATAGTTTGTTTTTGAGAATTCATCCTTTCAGATGCTCTCGACACAGATCAAGACAAAACTCATGAGCATAAAAATGTAATTCAAATGAGAGATAATGTCTTTTACTGTATTGAAAATTAATTGCTCTGCTTGAACATTTGACGTCAACTCAATTGGGTTTGATGTAAAGCAAATAAAGCTTGTATGTCATATTTGAAATATAATCTTCAATGCACTCCTCCTTGTAAAAGTAATAAAAAGGATAATGTGATATATTGATAATTCTCTTGATGTCGTTGTTGATGGTTTTTTTTACATTGTCTTTTCGTGATGGATAAATCTTTCTCTGACGATACATAACTCCTTCTCTCGCGATGCCTGAGCTATTTCCCGCAATACGTGAATCACTTTTCCGTAATGCCTGATTCCTTTCACTTGCTATGTATGTCTCCTTCTCTTGCTATGCATGAATCCTTCCTCTCGCGATGCATTACTCTGTCTCTCGCTATGCATGATTCTTTATATTGCGATGAATGATTATTTCTCTTGCAATGCATGATTATTTCTTTTGCAATGCATGAATCTGTTTCCCACGAAGCATGACAATTTTCTGCAATGCATGAATCTCTTCTTGTGATGTATGGACCTCTTTCCTCGCAATGCATCACTTCTTTCCCTTGATGTGACATTTTACCGTAATCCATGAATATCTTCTTCTGATGTATGAACATCTTTCCTTGCAATGCATGAATTCTTTCCCGCGATGCATGATTTTATTCTCTTTCCCGCGATCCATGACATCTTCTCTTATTGTGCATGACTTCCTTCTCTTGCTATGCATGGTGACTTTCTCTTGGTGTCATCACTAGTACCGAACAGAGATAATGCTTCATAGAACATAGTGATCTTTTGGGTACTTTCTGGATGGTGATATCATCTTAACTGATAATACATCATGTCAATCGAAAATACAAATAAAATGACCCTCCGGTTAGTGATATTATTATGTCTGATAATATGGTGCAGGTAACGTCCTTCGGGTATCCTTAATTAATGGAGAACAGTAAAATGTATTTCGTTTGTTCCATCTCTTAACATAGTTTCACGTTCATTATGGATTTCATGTCGTGGGAATTTAATGGAATAATGTTATTCATATTCCCAAATCTTTGATATAAGCAACATAAAATATTTCCTGCACCCAGAGAAAAATTGTCAATCTTGGGGAGCTCTTCGGCCTTTTGACTCCTCTGTATCCATTGACTGGAGAAATATGTTAATCTTGAGATAAACATATAGACCTGCATCCACAGAAAAATTGTTAGTTTTAAAATGAATTGATCTGTGTCGATCTCCTTACTTGTATACTCTTTGTCTTGCTATCTCCAGTTGATTTCTCTAATCTGCCATCTCTTGATAGACAAGAAAAAATATTTTATGCTAAAAATAAATGAAAACATAAAGGAAAAGTTTTTAGAAAATAGATTTTCGAAGAGTAGTATTTGGAAAAGATCACCGGCAAGTGTCATGTCACATCAAGCTTAGCGAACTTCTTTGAGACTGATGCTTGGGGGGTCCATCTGATTATTTGCTGGAAAGTATTCAAAGGTGCTCTAGATTTTCGATGAACTCATGTTGAAATTTTGAGTCCATCCTCAAAATTTCTATCACAGTTAACTGTCTTGGCTTATCTTTAAATGTAGGTGAGCTAGTTGCGGAATTTTTCGAGTTCTTCTCAAAAATTCTATCCCAGTTGCGAATCTCAAAATAACTTCAGTCGTTACTTATTGAGGAAAAATTACTAGCAAACAAAATGATTACAAGGAAATGACAGGAATATACACTGAAGCTTCACACATAATATCTCTTGACAGTGTCTGAGTTGATCGGTTTAGGCCATTCGGTTCCATCAATCTCTGATAGGAATAAAGAACCTCAGATAATACCTTCCGAACCATGTAGGGTTCTTGCCAATTTGGTGCAAATTTGACTTTGTACTCATCCTAATAAGGAAAAAATGTGTATGAGGACCAACCGACCAATTTCAAAAATTCTGAACTCTTACTCTCTTTTGGAAAGCACAAATCATTATATATTGATATAGTTGAACATCACAAACAACAACCATTCTCTTCTCGTTAATCAATGTTAACTGATCAATACGCGTACAAACCCATTCGACATTACTTAACTCTGCTTCTTGAATGATTCTCAAAGAAGGTATCTCAACTTTAGTAGGTGTGACTGCATCTGTTCCGTAAACTAACAAGTATAGAGTAGCTCCAATCGACATCCTAACATTCATTCAATAACCCAACAAAGCATATGGCAGAATTTCATTCCCACCTCGGTGATTGTCAAACATTTTTCTAAAAATCTTCTTGATGTTGTTGGTAGTGGCCTCTACAACTCCATTCATTTTAGGACGATAAGCGGTTGAATTTTGGTGAGTAATCTTGAACTGCTGACATATATCTCTCATTAAGTGACTGTTGAGAGTAGCACCATTATCATTAGTAATGGATTTTTGCACTCCGAACCTTCATATCAGATTGTTGCGGACAAAATCAGCTACAACTTTCTTGGTCACTAATTTGTAGGAAGCTGTTTCCACCCACTTGGTGAAGTAGTTAATCGCAAATAAAATGAATCTATGTCAGTTAAAGGCGGACAAATTTATTGGACCAATGAAATACATGCCCTCAGCTACAAATGGCCAAGGTGAAGTCACATCATTGAGTTCATGGGGCAGCACTCGAATCAAATCACCATGCACATGACATTTATGACATTTTTGCACGAATTTGTAACAATCATGGTCCATAGTCATCCAAAAATAACTGGCTTGAAGAATCTTCCTCGCTAGAGTTAGTCCATTCATGTGCGTACCGCAAACTCCAATGTGTATTTATTCAATAAGCTTTGCAGCTTCAGCAGCACCAACACATTTGAGAAGACCTAAATCTGGAGTCCTCATGTTGCATTCTCAGGATAAGCCCAGTCTCTAAATACTGATTGATAACAAAATACCACGGCAGACCGTCTGGTTTTGCTTCGACATGTGAACAATGGACATGTTGTTCTTTTAACTCTATATCCAGAAAATTAATATAACTTGTATTTGGATGTTTGATCATTGAGACAATGGTGGCAAGCACAATGACTAACTTATTTAGTTTCGTGGGAGTGTGTCTGGATTCAATCTTACAAAATCTCCAACACAACTTCTGTATATATTGCACATACGGTGTGATCTTTGGGTTCTTCCTAACTCATTCTCCTTGAACTTGATGAATCAGAAAATCTGAATCTCTAATAACTAGAAACTCATGGACATTCATGTCAATGGTCATCTTCAACCCTAGAATACACAGTTCATATTCAGCCATGTTGTTTATGCAATTAAATCAGAGTTTAGCCTCCATAAGATAGTGTTGAACATATTATGACACCAAAACCGCTCCGATACCCTTTACTTGGTCATTGGTCACTCCATCAAAAAATACTCTCCAACCAAGGGTATGCCTCAGAAACATCTTCACCCACAAATACTTCCTCTTTATCGGGGAAATAAGTCTAAGTGGTTCATACTCTTCATCGATTGGATTTTCTTCAAGATGATAAGTCAAAAATTGTGCTTTTATCTTCTTCTAGGTCACATACACAATATCAAATTCACTCAAAAACATTTCCATTTTTCTAACTTTCTGATCGGGATCACCTTCTAGAAAATATACTTCAATGGGTCCATTCTACAAATGAGGTATGTGGTATAAGAAAACAAATAATGTCTTAAATTCTGAGTGATCCAAGACAAAGAACAAAATGTTTTCTCCAAGAGAGTGTAACGAGCCTCATATGGAGTGAGTTTCTTGCTTAAGTAATAAATGTCTCACTCCTTTTTTCCTGCCTTGTCACGTTCACCAAGCTCGCACCCAAATATGTTATCCGAGAAAGAAAAATATAGCAATAATGGATTCACTTCTCGCAGAGAAACCAACACCGGTAGATTGGACAAATAATCCTTAATGACATCAAAAGCAGTTTCACATTCTCCGGCCCATCTCATCAAAAAACTTTCTTCAATAACTTGAAGATAGGCTTACACAATACGATGTATTGAGCTATGAATTGACTAATGTAGTTCAATCTTCCCAAGAAACTCATAACTTCTTTCTACGTCTTCGGAGGAAATAACTCTTGAATTGCCTTGATCTTTGAAAGGACGAGTTAAATACCCCTTCAGCTGACGATAAACCCCAACAACTTGCCAGATGGCATCCCAAAAGCACATTTATCGGGATTTAACTTCAAGTTGTATCGACATTGGCGATTAAAGAACCTTCTTAAATGAGTCAAGTGGTCTGAACTCTTGCGGGACTTGATTATGACATCATCTCCATACACCTCAATCTCTTTGTGAATCATGTTATGAAAGATGGTTTTCATAGCCCTCATATAAGTATCACCGATATTTTTGAGACCTAATGACATCACCCTATAATGATATACACCGCAGGGCGTGGTGAATATTTTTTCTCTATATCTTCTTCATCCATTAGTATACTGTGATAACCTGCGTAACAATCCACAAACAAGTGCATTTCATTCCTAGCATAGTTATGAATGAGAATGTGGATGATTAGCAACAGAAAAATATCTTTTGGGCTTGCTTTGTTGAGATCTCAATAGTCGACACAAATTCTGATCTTCCCATCTTTCTTGGCAATCGGGACAACATTGGCCAACCAAGTCAGATACTGCATCACTTTCACTGTTTGAGACTCAATCTATCTGATAATGTCTTCTTTGATCTTTAGACATAAATCAGACTTGAACTTCCGAGTCTTTTATTTTACTGGACTGAATCCTGGATTAATCCGCAATTTGTGGGACACCACACTTGTACTCAGCCCTAGCATATCTCTGTAAACCAAGACAAATACATCAAAGTATTATTTAAGCAAATGAATCAGGTCCATTATTTGATCTTCGATCACATGGACACTGATTCTGACTTCTTTTATGCACTTCGCATCTCTAAGATTCACAGTCTTAGTTTCTTCGAAACTCAACTTGTGTTGATTCACAAACTTCGAAAACTCTTCAACAACATGTTCCGATATCTCCTTTACTTCTTCATATTCTTCACCTTTGTCCTCTTTTGTGTCACGTCTCGAGCTACCCACGAGACGCGGACACAAACCTAAAATCACAACTGATCCCAAGCTAACCCTGCTGGCATGATTATGAGCATACTAGAGATAATAAGCTGATGCGGAAGCTAAACCATAATTTAAATGAAAAAATTGAGAAATACTATATACTATAGCTGAGATATATGAAACTGATGAGTTAAATACAAAGAACGTATTAACTCAATACTAAATTCAAACTAACTATTTCTGAAAATAGTCTCTAACTAACTAGAAACGCTGGGACAGGCCCTAGCTAAGTCTAGCAAAATTGAAACTAAAGGACTGAAGTACTATAAATAAACTCATGACTATTGTCCTTGGAGAATGAGAACTCACCACTAATTCTACTGGACTGGAGATCGGGAATTGATCTAGGCGTGATTTGGATGTTGAGAACTTGAACCCACATCACGAGAAGATGTAGTTCACGTATGTGTCAGTATGTGAAAGGTACTTAGCATTTAGGATAGAGTAAAGCTGAAATAAAACAGAATTGAACAAGCACAAAAGCAAGTATAATATTTTGAACATGATATACTGAATTCTGAGCTAACTAGATATAATGACTAAATTTATAATATGTTGAGACTAAATACTAACTGAAGTGTAAATATGGTTGATACAATAGAGTCTGACTCAACTGTGGGAGCTACTAATAATTTATAATAAAATCACATGATCTAAATGTGGAATCCAATGTATACTCCCCATCGGGAGAATCCAATATACCCAGGCAGAGGTATAAAGGAATGCTGGCGTGATCACTAAACTGATGCCCACATAGAGGACTTACAATCTACTTGGCTAGTAGTTTTGGGACTATTTTGGTACGCTAAATCTTAGTCGAACTCGGTATTATGCTACTCCTGATGAATTTAGTGGATTACTAATTATGACTAGGTTTTTTGTAAATACAGGACAACTCAAACTGAACATGCAAACTGAGAATGCAACAATTAGTATTGTAAATATGCATTAATAACTGAGGGATGTATATCTGAAATAACTGAAATATCTCAGCTAGCATGTGTAATATATTATATATAAATATTATTTTTAAGTTAAATTATAAAGTGGATATATTTTATATTATTTCTAAATAACTATATAAGGAATTTATATTAAATATCCACAAAATAAATCACTTTCACAAACATTAATTTCAAATAAAAAAGTTCATTTTCCTGCAATATTTCTCTCCCTAAACTCAAGTTAAAATAAGAAGCCATGGTAGCTTGGATTTAGAAATTTCAAAAGAGTTTGTACATCAATTTTCTTCAAGATTTCTTAATATAGGTATGGTCATCCTTCATCTGTGATCAATCTTTCTTTCAAGGAGTCCAATCAAAAAGAATCTCAAAGTCTTTCAAAGATCAAAGCCCTATTTTCAAATCTAAGCATGGGTTAAATGCTAAAACGTTTTTAAAAGCATTTATATTGATGAATTAAGGTTTAATTGATGTTTATAAGTTGATTTCATATTAAATTCTTACAATAACCCATGATTTTCCCTAAACTCTTTTATTTTAGAAATTGATTGGAAATTGGTTAATTATGAAAGTATAATGAATAGTAATTGTTTATATGAAGTTAGTTTATGAAGTCATGATATTATTTGCATGTTATGGTGGTGAATTATTGATGTATGGGTGAGATGAGGATCATGACCTAAAAAGGGAAGTTATGAATGAGTTTATGTTGAATTGCTTATGTGGGTGATGGAGGATGTCAATTGTTATTACCTCTTGTAGTATCTTGAAACTATGGGTTGAGATTGATGCTTAATGATATAGAATTTTGATAGATTGATGTTTGATCCACTTATGGTAGAGGTATTTATTTATTGAGTTTGAATGGATTGATCCACTTATGGTGGAGGTGCTTACATTAGGGTATATGTTGAATTTTATGTAGCTATTGTGGAAAGCTTATACCCACATGACTTCTGATCTCATTATATGAGTATAAACATGCAATGAATGAATGAACTAATTGAATTACGATTATGTACATGTCTAGTATAATTAATGTGGATGTGTTTAGTTGCATGGTCTATAGATCCTTGAATACAATAAATGATGATTATGCATGATTATGATATTATGTACATGTATAATTAATGTGGATGTGTTTAGTTGCATGGTCTATAGATCCTTGAATACAATAAATGATGATTATGCATGATTATGATATTATGTACATGATTATGAACACTTTGAGAGGAATGTGTCTATGATGATAATGTTTTTGTTCTTTTGTCATAGTAGGGACAATTAAACACACACTCCATGCATAAATATGATTATAGTGTATCCATGATTACGATTGAAAGTATAGTTCTCATATTCACCTTTACACATTATGAAATATGAAATTTACATCATGTCTGTGATGATCCTATTGTGTTGATTGAAAGATAGTTCTCATGAAAACACTATGAATGTATGTAAAAGGATCTATCACATGTATATTAGGATTTCAAAGGTGAAAAGTAGTTCTCACCTTATTGAATCGATGAGCTATGTTATGAATTTTATTGAATGAAGGCTACAGTATTCCTTCACACGTGTTGATAAAATATCAATACTATTAATGTATGAGTTTGGCTATATTCCATTTAATGAACAAGAATATGACATATGAATACTAAAGTGAGTTATACGCTATTGTTCCTCAAAGTGTTTATTTAGAATGAGTGATAGTATTGGATGTCATTCATACATTGCACAAGTGGACTTTGAGAGTAGTCATGTTGTGTTGCTCTTATGTTCGTGTACTATAAATATGCATTATGTTTATGTACTATGAATATGCATTATGTTATGTGTTGTGAATATTAAGTATGTGTGTGTGCTATAAATATGAAGTATATTTATGAATTATGACTATGAACATGATTATGAATGTATCATTACTATGTTCATGACTATGGATGAGACTATTGTACGATAGGTATGACCATGGTAGTCCAAAGATGGTAGTTAGCGTAGGTAGGGTTATGGGACCTTATCTACACATTACACAAGTGCAATCTACGGTTACTTATGTAGTTATGTTTATATGTCTTATGAGTTGCTATTAAGGATGTTGACTTAATGTCTAATGAATGATAAACTCTTAATTAATTTAATATAGAATATTGACTTATGTATTTTATGAAATAATGTATGTCTTTCTTGGGTCTATTATGAGTTATTTTCTTGTCTTGACGCAATGAATATGAAGTGCCTATTCTAGGGTGCCTTTGACGAATACTTAGTGTGAGTAGTATTATAGGATGTTACTCATACATTCCACAAGTATGACATAAAGTTGTCTTAGGAGATGGTCTTAATGTGTTTATGTGAAGTATGTAATGCTTATGTTCCTTATGATTATGTATTATTTAATGCTTGTATGTTGAATATATCATAATGCAAAGATATGATTTTTCCTTGTGATCATTATTCCTTGTGATCAAATGTTATGAATGCTATGAGGCTTGTACAAGACCTCTTCGAGGTCGAGTACGCCGTGTTACGACTACAGGATGTTTTAGGGTCTTGTAAAACATGGTATTAGAGCATAAGGTTTTTGATGTCTCATAAAGCATGTCTAGTAGAGTGTTGTTCATCGATATGAGTTACAACATATCTATGAGCGAGAGGCTATAGGATGTTAGGAAGTTTCACTTTATTCATTACTCTTGTGTTGTGCCATAGATCTTAACTCCCTAAGATCTCTCTATTATTCCTTGTCCGGCGGACCTCTAGATGTGACTACTTGAAGGTCTAATGCTTCAATGATAGAGGGAGAAAAAGGTAAGTGGAGATGCTTTTAAGGTAATGTGGCTAGCTAGGCAAGAGTTGTTATGGTAGAATGAAATCTTTGGTTTGGATGATTTGATTTATGGTTATGTGTTATGTTTGTCGAAGGTCATGATGAAGTTTTAAGGTTTATTGAAAAGATTTGAGGAATAGTGGTGTTAAGTGATGCCTAGAGATGTTGTGTGAGTAGAAACCTGTAAAGGAGAGTATAAGTGCAAATTACCTTTGGATAGAATCACCTTGAGTAATGACTTTAAATGTTTAAGTGATGACTCGTTTCAATCTTAGAATTAAAGGAAGTGATGTTGCAAAATTTTTTGTGTAGGCTTACCCCCTAAGTAGGGGATAATGTTCTTAGATGATATCATTGAATGTCCTTGATGTAATGAATTAGGCTTTCTTGATAATCTCACCTTAATAGGTGTAGTGAGTTTGATGAGTTTATTCACATTCTGGTAGGCATGTAATACCATGAGAGGAACTGGTAAGGTTGCTTATGAGCAAGACTGCTTATATGAGAACCTCTCTAATTTTGAAGTACCAATTGGGATCTTAGACAGCCAAGTCAAGATATAGAAGAATAAAAAAGTGCTTCCATGAGAATGTAGATGAGTGGTATTTAGTAAAGGGTTTTAGTTAAATGTTCTTAATTGGGAGGCCAAGGGCCAATGAGATATCCCAATATCCTTATGTTCCTTTCTATTCCTCCTCTAACTCAAAGATGACAAGTTCACCTTGACTCATTTTATGATATGCAGTATTGGTTGATATATGGTCTTAGGGTTTCTTTGTCCGTTAGAGTTACTCTTGTTAACTTTGGTAGGGTTTGGAAGCATGATCATTAGACCTCTATTATTTTTTAGGTTATAATGTGTCTTGATAATGCTTTGGATTTGTTGAAAGGAGTAGTATTTGAGGTTTAGTAAAGGAGCTTACTCCCAAGGGGAAGATCATGTGCTTCCATAGCAACGTTTATTTAAGAGAATTCTTACATCATCATCCCTTTCTTCTATTCCCATTCAAGCTAGAGACCAAGAGTTTCCTTTTGGACATGTACCATGTCTAGGATTCATGAGTAATTTAGAGATTTCAGGTATGTCCTTATAATGTGCATGTTTTTGAAGTATTAATATTTTTCTTAAAGTGAGTTTTTCATGAGTTACATGTTCCTCATGTTGATATGTATCTATTATAAGTTATCTATGTGCTTCATGAGTTGAAATATAGAGCATGATTATATGGTATTGTGTGAAGAATTGTATAGAATGCTTTATGATGAAATATTAGCATGATGTGAGCTAGAGAAGATCATTCCTCCAATGGAATATGAAATGAAATTTTTTGATGTTTTGATGCATAATAAGTTTTTATATGTTGTTCCTACAATCTTGTGTTGCATTGAACTTATTGATGTTGGATTGATGTTTCCTCCTAGGTTTGTCAATTGTTTGTGATGTTGCATGCATGATGGGCTTCTAATCTTGAGTCGTTCCCTTAATGTTTTTAAAGTTTCGTTCGAGGGATAATGTAACAACTCTCAAAATGATATATTGATCTACAGCCTAACGTATGAACCTTATAAGTGTATGTATAAATTGTAGATATAAAAAGGTCCAAAATTTTTGCTAAGTATATGTTTAAGGGAGGGTTCAAGTATAGTGAACCACTTCAAGGACAGTAAATGCTTTATTAAACATTTTCCTTAGATATTGGAAGGGTGTCTTCGTAAATATTATTTTTAAGTTAAATTAGAAAGTGGGTATATTTTATATTATATCTAAATAACTATATAAGGGATTTTATAGTGAAATATACCTAAAATAAATCACTTTCACAAAGACCCACTTCAAATCAAAAAGTTCATCTTCCTCCAATATTTCTATCTCTAAACTCAAGGAAGAAGAACAAGCCATAGAAGCTTGGATTTGGGAATTTCAAAAGAGATTGTTCATCAATTTTACTCAAGGTTTCTTTATATAGGTATGGTGATCAATAATCCTTGATCAATCTTACTTTCAATGAGTCCACTCAAAAAGAATTTCAAAATCTTTCAAGGATCAACCCCCTATTTTCTAACCTAAGCATAGGCTTAATGCTGAAACGTTTTCAAAGCATTTATATTGATTAATTAAGGTTTAATCGATAATTATAAGTTGATTTTACATTGGATTTCTTCAAGAACCCATGATTTTCCCTTAACTCTTTTATTTTGGCAATTTATTGGAAATTAGTTAATTATGAAAGTATAATGAATAGTAATTGTTTATGTGAAGTTAGTTTATGAAGTCAAGAAATTAGTAATATCTTATTGTGGTGAATTATTGATGTATTGGTAAGATGAGGATCATTACCTAAAAAGGAAAGTTATGAATGAGGTTATGTTGAATTGCTTATGTGGATGATAGAGGATGTCAATTGTCTTACCTCTTGTAGTATAGTGAATCTATGAAGTGAGATTGATCCTTAATGATATAGAATTGTGATAGATTGATATGTGATCCACTTATGGTGGAGGTGTTTAGTTGTTGAGTATGAATGTATTGATCCCATTATGGTGGAGGTACTTACATTATGGTATATGTTGGAATTGTATGTAGTGCTATTATGGAGGGCTATACACACATGACTTGCAATCTCATTATATGAGTATACACATGCAATGAATGAATGAACTAATTGAATTACGATTATGTACATGTCTAGTATAAGGAATGTGGATGTGTTGAGTTGCATGTCTATAAATCCTTGAATGCAGTATAGGAAGAATATGCATGATTATGACATTATGTATATGCTTACGCACACATTGAGAGGGAAATGTCTATGATGATAATGTTGTTGTTGTTTTGAAATAGTAGGACAATTAAACACACATTCCATGCATAAATATTATTATGGTTATCTATGGTGTCGAGTGAAATTATAGTTCTTATATGCACCTTTACACATTATGAAATATGAAATTTGCATGTATATGATGATCCTATTGTGTTGATTGAAATATAGTTCTCATGAAAACACTATGAATGTATGTAAAAGGATCTATCACGTGTATATTAGGATTCTCAAGGTGAAAGGTAGTTCTCACCTTATTGAATTAATGAGTTATGTTATGAATTGTATTGAATGAAGGCTAAAGTATTCATTCACACATGTTGATGCAATCTAAATACTTTTAATGTATAAGATTGGGAATAATGCTTAGCAGTGAGCGGATATGGCATATGAGGTAGAGACTCTCCCGCTAGTTTAGGTTGGGTCTTCTACATATGCTCTCATGAGATGGAAACTCTCCCTCTAGTTAGGCCAGGTTTCTAGAAGCAATCTCTCTATCACATAACTATGTGACCGCATAGGTATTAGCAAGTTATCCACACTAAAGATAAATATGTTAGTTCTACCTTAGGCAAGTAGGACGCCTTTTTTTGGTGTGCGGTCATATGACGCCAGATTCCATGTAGCTCACATGGTCTATATCAGTTTTATGCTTCGGTTCCTCAAAGGGTTTACTTAGTATTAGTGGTAGTAAGGGATGTCATTCATTCATTTCACAAGTGGACTTTGAGAGTAGTCATTGTGTGTTTCTCTTATGTTTATGTACTATGAATATCCATTATATTTTGTGTTTTGAATATTAAGTATGTTTATGTATTATGAATATGTATTATGTTATGTGTTGTGAATTTAAGTATGTGTATGTGCTATGAATATGAAGTATGTTTATGAATTATGAATACGAATATGATTATGAATGTCTCTTTACTATGTGTATAATTTATGGATGAGACTAATGTATGACCATGGTAGTCAAAAGATGATACTTAGCATAGGTAGGGTTATGGGACCTTATCTACACATGACAGAAGTGCAATCTACGGTTACTTATGTGGTTATGATATTATGTCTTATGAGTGCTATTAAGGATGTTGACTTAAAATGTCTAATATATGATGTACTCTTAATTAAGTTAATATAGAATGTTGACTTATGTATTTTATGTAATAGTGTATAATTTGTTTGGGTTGTATTACTAGTGATTTCCTTGTCTTGACGCGATGAATATGAATGTGACTAGTCTAGGATGGCTTTAAAGATTACTTAGTATGAGTAGTATTATGCGATGCTACTTATACATTGTACAAGTATGACTTAAAGTTGTCTTAGGGGATGGTCTTAATGTCTTTATGTGAAGTATGTAATGCTTATGTTCCTTATGAATATGTATTATCTAAAGCTTGTATGTTGAATATATCTTTATGTGAAGATATTATTTGTATGTTGATTAATTTTGCATATTATGTCTAATATTCTCTTATTTCATGAAGTTTTACCAAAATGACATGCGTGACTTTCAAACGAAATGTCCGTTTCTAAGAATGTTTTTGCATGGTTATCATACTTAGTACTTAAGTGTGCTAACCCATTTTTCTTCTACTTTTTACTACAAGTGTAGGTTTCGGCGAGAGATAGAGTTCTGTAGATTCAAGGGCTTTGGAAGAGTTCTCTAAGACAAAGTGTATGTCCTCATGACTTGGGGACAAGTATTTAGAAGTTTCTTGTATTTAATTTGTAATAGGTTATGTCTAGTTTTATTTATGTCTTTCAATTATGAAGTGTCGTGACCCTATCTTTAGGTTGGATGTCATGATTAGATAACCGTTTGAGATGTAGGCTTCCGCTATGATTTTATATATCGTGTTCTTGAAGTGAGTAATTTTTAAATGGAAAGTTTTCATTCCTTGCAATTTTTCCTTATGATCGAATGTTATGAATGCTATGGGCTTGAACAAGACCTCTTCGAGGTCCAGTACGCTGTGTTATGATTAGAGAATGTTTTAGGGTAGCGACATTTAATGTAATAGTAAATATCTACGAAATGTGACTTTATATAGTAAATATAAATATTATGGGATGGTAGAAATTTACATTTTTAATGGAATAGTAAAATGCATGAGGAATTTGAAAAAAAAAAATAGTTTTTCATTATTAATAGGGAAAATGCACATGTACTTCCCTAGACTATGACTGAAATTTCAGAGATACACCTTACCTAAACTTAGGTCCTATTTGGAAATTTTGGGTTTGCTGAATGGATTGATATGTCTAACTTGTCTTGACGGTGGGGAAAAAGACATGTTTCCATGGAATACGTCGACTAGAAAATCCACGAAATTGCAAGATTTTGAAACTGGACTAAGATATGTTTACCATTATCATTATGGTTTTTTATATTGTGAGTTTCATGATGATTATTAGGTAGTTGTCGTTCTCTTTAATTTCACATATGAAAGGTCATATAACCGAGTTAAGGTCAAAATGTATAGTCTTATGAGTAATTCTTGGAAAATTGTTGATCATAGTTGTCCTCCAAGTGGGGTATTTTTAAATGTTTGGGGTTATATTTTTGAACGGAAAACTTCATTCGGCTTCTACTACAGGTTGTGAATACAATAGCACGTATAGAAACATCATTTCTATTAATTCCAACGTTGTTATTATACAGAATGCATGTGGACAAAAATAAGAGTTTAACTAATATCTATCGACGGTGTAGATATTTTTACATGTTCAGTTAACTTTTTTGGTATTAGTTCTTGAATCATAACAAAACTGTCAGCTAATTTTATCTTGCAAATACAAGTACAGCAAAGCGTAAAATATTTTGAGAATCAAGATATTCCAATCAGAAGTACAAATGCCAAAATACATGCCTAATTTATGAATCATAAACTTTAGAAAATAATTTGAAATTTGACTTTGATAAAGCAGGATACCTAAATAGCCAATTTCATCACAAACATCCAATCCACGATTCTTGATCTATTTCACGATGGATAGAAAAAGGACATCATAACTCAACTTCCTAAAAGTAAAATATTTTATCTTCATACTTCTTAGTGTCATTCTTCTCTATTATATCCGAGAATTGAACAGACACCCCGTTCCCTTTACCCAAATTTCTTGCCAGCTACAAATTCTAGTATAGAAGAATGTACTTTAAGTGGCAGAAAATGGAAACCTCATCTTTTCAAATGTGAGTTATTTCTTGGAAAAATTTTTCATGATGTGCCTTGGGGTATTTGGATCAAATATCAAGGGAGGGCCTATCTCTATTAGCTCTTTAGTCTTTACCCATGATGTGTTGTTAACTCTGCAGGATTCTTCTTCTACATTTGATGGCATGCTTAAGAGAGTATATTTGCAGGTCATTATTTTGATAAACGACTATTTTTATGTCATTTTTTTCTTATTTATTACAGTTTTTTAGGCAAATAGATTACCATTTAGATTTTGATCTAATGTAAACTTTGTAGAATATATAAACCCTTGAGAAGTTATTCTCCATGACAATATTAGCTTTCGACTATAATGTCTGCTCATATATTTCTCAACCTTAAATACAACATAATAGGCTAATGTCTCATGTTAGTAATAACTTGCATACTTTTAGATTATAGTCGAACATTTTTCATAAGATTATCAGCTTGCTCAAAAGGGATCTTATATTGTTTATAAAAGGTACATCTCGACTTTACTGCTGAAATAGTAAATAATGGAACAAATATTGATATTTCAAACTAGATACGATATTACAAGAAGAAATCACTAGGTACTGCCAACACCATAATAAAAACCTTCATAGACATTCAGAAAATTACACAAGGTAAAATTTCCTCTTTTAGCCCATTCAATAATACGCCACATAAAAGCCCATCGGACGCCTCCTTTTTAGACGCTAACACCTTTTAAATTCTTCACGAAACTCCGTTACTGTGGTAAGACCCATTACAACATCATATTGATTGATCCTTTGAGAATAATGAAATCAGTTCAGCAACTTCCATTGAAGTTGACCCATGTTAACATTGGTTGCCGAGACTCTATCTAGGCCTTTTTCTTCCAAAACAAACACATGTTGGTTGTAACATTTCCGCTTCAGAAACTTCATTTACTCTAAAATGCCGTTTCACTTATAAAATCCATCCTGAAGGATCCTCTCCTTCGAAAACTGGTAATTGTGGTTTCTGAAATCTCTTCCCATTTTTTTCTCCAGCCAAGTTTACTTCGCTTCCCTCTTCTTAGTTTCCGATGAATTTAGTTTGAGAAAGGGATGCTTCTGCCATCATTGTTCTCCCATATGCTTCAATCTTCGCAAGAGACTCTCTTATTTATCGTAACCATCCTTCTAGTTTTCAGACATCATCCCTATCAGATTAGACTCCACTTGTTCGACTCGTCTCCCTATTCTACCCATCATCCCCGAAAGTTGATGCTTTAATACCATATTAATAGACTTTACTGCAGAAAATGTAAATAAAGGAACAAATTAATATTGCTGTTCCACACCAGATACATTTATAT
Organism: Solanum habrochaites; assembly: GCA_027704765.1. NCBI lineage: Eukaryota > Viridiplantae > Streptophyta > Magnoliopsida > Solanales > Solanaceae > Solanum > Solanum habrochaites. Next base: position 31,150,291 of record JAKWJA010002498.1, on the reverse strand, counting down.
TACACTACTTTCTGAGGACGTGCTTTGCACGTGTGTTTCATGTGAATATTTATCGATACGTTAGAATGACTAAAATTTCATGAAAATATATATGTAAATTGTAATGAATAATAAAATGTAATAATTAAAAAATAAGAATAAAGACTTAATGCAATAAAACATTCATAGAAAATTAAATTAAGAAGCTAACACAGAGAAAAAAAGACAAAAAGAAACATAATATTTAAGAAAAAAATACAATATAGACATTATTCTTATAAGATTGATGTGTATATGTGAAAAAATAAGTACAAAATTAGTACATAACTCTCTGAGTTCTTATCGGCTCTTTTCATATCCTATCAAAATTGAAGAGTCTTCATCATCTACTTTTACTATAGAATAAAAATAGTAACCTAATAATCTTGGTAGGGATTTCATGAGATAAAGAAGTTGAATTTATATAAATAGAATAGAAGGAATATCAAAAGATATCTTAAAGTTTTAGTTTAAACATTTGGAGGTTATGAATATGAAAAAATGAGAGTTATGAATATTAAGAGTATATAAGTTATTAAATAAGTAATTAGAAAATAATAATAAATAAATGAAGAATATGAAAAAGAAATTAAAGGTAGCAAACCATGTAGAAAGAACAACTAAACTTCTTATCATGTAATTAAGCATTAATGAATTTAAATTTGTGAAGCTAGAGTCATTCTTTAATAATAATCAAGAGGACATTATCTATGTATGTCTCCATTTTGTAGATTTACACTCTTTAAATTATTAAATTTCATTATTTATCATAAAGGATAATACTTTATCCACATCAATCATATTATTCATGAGAGGTGTTAAGGAAAAGTAATAAGAAGAGGATAAGTAAAGAAATTTAGGAAAAGATTTTTTATTTAAAAAATTATAATTATTATATACGTATAGATTATAGATGATAAATATTAATTGATTGGATATTTAATTAGGAATTAATCTCCAGAAGTCTAAAAGTCATTAAAATTTAATTAATTTTATACAATCAAATATTTAAATATTTTATAACAATTTAATTTATAAAAAGGATAAAATTGTAATTCAACTTTCAACTTTTTTGTTCATGCTTTTAGTAATATATGATGATGATAAGAAATCTAAAAAACAATCACTAGGACACTGCCGACACCACAAATTTCATTCTAAGACACGAATGAATTTTAGTTATATGATGCATAACCTATGATTAACTAGATCACAACTTTTCTAGACATTTGAGATGCCTTGCCCCCCCTTCTCTATATAAATAATCACCCTTTAACTGTCTCATGGTAGTCACTAAGTCTTTTAATTGTTTATTTTGGTCTCTTAGAATAAGACTTTATAACTTGCGGCATATCAGTACATAAATGTTTCGGAGATTTTTTTTAAATAAAAAAGGTCGTTTATTAAAGGGAAAAGGCTCAATACGTTATCGAACTTCAGAAAATTACACAAGGTGTACCTTAAATGTAGTGCTCTTGATTTTTCATCCCCCGTTAAAAAGTTTTTTTAAGGATGACAAATTTTTCCTTCTTATCTAACGTGTTGGAACACTTACCCAGAAGGTATTCATACTTGTTTGCGACTTAGAGTAGAAATCAATCAGCGGAGAAAATTGGTGAAACAATGTTCGTAACTCTAGACTTGCTGAAAAACTCTGGGGGTGAATAACATATCAAACAATATAATTCACCTAGTATTTGGAGACTTGCTAAGCTATGACATATGAGAAATATTGATTATTGTGTATTTGAACTAACTGTGTTATAAGAGGATATAAAGTTAGAGAATTTTAGAAAACTATATCAGCTCAACCTTTTCTGTTTGGAAGACCCAGAGGAATCTTTTCCCATGCACAACGAATAGAAGTATTATGGAGATCCAAACCAGTTTTGCTTCATTTAAGTCAATCACAGAGTACAAAAGACGATCAACTTAAAGATTCAGCCCTGAGGATTAAGGAACATGTTGCAGATATGATACGGGAAGACAAGCGTGGGGCAATCTTCAACATGTGAGTTTGTACGTGAAATGGAGTCCTTATTTCCAGGCATTTGTTGTGATTATATCAACATCGGCAGAATGACTGTTTAAACTTTGCCTTTTGTGACAACTTTCTACTCACAATATAATCTCCATAGAATCTGCTTGCTGCATTTATTGCAGTCACTTGCCCATAAAACAACAAGGGACACTGTCTTTATGATGTTGTTGTGCTGTTAGGTGAAATACAATGACTAATGCTAATGCACACATTTGGCTACTAGGATTTAAGTACAAAACAAGTTCAAATTAGCAAAATCGAGATGTGAAGACAGTCGATGATGACCACCAAATCAAGTAAAAATGCAGAAAAAGTTCTATCAAAAGAAATATACAAACTGAGGAAGAATGTGCTTGTTTTATGGTCATTCAAGAACCATAGTACAAGATGTTGTTGAAAAATTGTTATCAAATAGCTCGAGTTTTCACAAGACACTCAAAACTGTACAACCATCTCTAATTATCAGTTCTTTGTGCATTCTAATTCAATTCTTATCCATTCAGGCATGATATTCAAGATTGTATAAGAATGCATTGCGGCACAAGATCTTTAATAGGGAGAGAACAGATTAATTGACACTATCATGAATAGATTTGTAGTGGCAATTAGTTAGGGGCAGTTAATTAAATTCCACCAATTTATATTTTGAAGTTACCTACTGCAGCAATTAAACTTTTGTTCGTAAAAGATTAGTAATTTCAACTTGCATTTATGTGCAAATCCTTCTAGGAATAAATTAAACTATTAGCTCTTCATCAGATGCTCTCTCCTTCTGTCTCTCAACCGAATTTCAACTTAGTTTCAATTCTCAATCACTGCAACAAAAATGATCATTAGCGGCAATTAATTATAAATTGCCGCTAAATATGTATTTTTAGCGGCAATTGTCACTCTTTTTATATGTCCTAAGGCCTATAGAGACATTGGTTCTAATAACACTTAACTAATGCCGGTAAAGACTTTATCACTCTTTATTAATGTCAATATTTAATGCTGCTAAAAGTTGTTTTTGTTGTAGTGAATTTCCTTCAATTCATGTCTTCAAGTGAAGTATAATTAGGGTTACGTGCAAAGAATCGAGTGTTGGGGTCACTGGAGCAAACTATTACAGTGGATCGGGCGACGGTGGAGACAACTACAAAGAGGTCGAAATAGTTTAGGCTTAACGACAACACTTTTGATGATTTTACTAGCCGGCAAGAGGTGTTTTGTCTTTCTCTCCATTATCACTTTTGATGGCTTCAGATTTTTGTAGTTTTCTAGTTTTTTCATGTCTCCTATCTTTGAATATTTGTGGATATGCATTTTGTAAGATGTTTGATAAATTGTTTCACTGAATTTTTTTCTTTCAAAGCGTCATGAGTTCTTTATATCAGTATGGATTAATTTTAAGTGTTAAGAAGTGTGTTGGCCATACATATGTTGCATTTTCCTGTCGAACCGTGACTTAGCATCGCACTGCTGTGGCATACAGGAAAAATGTGTTTTCTGGACAGCATAAGTTTTAGGCATGGTGCAATGAAGTTTTATCCACAATGTTGCTGCAATTTTTTATCTGATTGCTTCCCTCACATTTGTATTGAAATTGAGGTAAGCCAACATTTAATTTTTCTCTGGGGAGAAATCGGGATGCAAATTTCTAGGTAAACAAATGGTCTGGTGAGTCAAGCTCCTGTCAAAACAAGTAATATGAAGTTACAGTTAAGATAGTTGCAAGGAAACTGATTTCCTTTCATAAAATTTGGATGAGAAGAAATCGATGTTTTGGTATTTGGGGATGTGTGGGGGGGAATGATTAAAATCCATTATGCATTTCTCTTGCCTGTGTATCTGTAAAGTTTTATTAATGAAGATAGAAAGTTGTTAGAATATAGTTATAGTGGAAAGACTCCTAAACGACTGAAGTAATGAGACCTAACTAGACTGTAACTGTTTAAAAAGATACTAATTCGCTGTCCGAAATAAACGGCTGAAACTTAATACGACTAAATAACTAAAGGGTGCCTCTGTGTGATCTTCACAGTTCCAAAAACATGGAGTTGTGCTCGTGAGAATGGGGAAAGGAAAAGGGATGTGAAGGTAAAAGATGAAAATAAATGAGTTTTTCAAATTTGCACTGTCGATTTGTTATGTTCCTCAGTTTCTCCAAAAACAATGACACATTCCTGTCAGACCCTTAAAAAATTCACTACTTTTATTTATTAAGAAATAGGAGATCGACAACTCTCCTCAGTGCACCGATATCTTTGGGTGTTCGGATGGAAATTAATCTTGGTAGTAACTTTGTTCGTTCTATTCTTTTGCAGGATCCATTTTGATAGTTCTCAATGTCACCTGCTGATGGCATTTTACAGTCTAGCAAAATTGGAATCATACCTGAAGGTACTGACTAGAGCAGACACTGATTTTTAAACACGTACACCCAGTTAAGAATTTTTCATTTTTCCCCTCTTGTTTTTCTTCTCTAACATCAGATTCATTTATTGGATTAGAGTGAAGCCAATTTTTTAAATTAGCATGTAGATGTAACATAGAAGTTTATGTACATAGATCTTACTTGGCCTCTGAGTTGAATGCTTCAGAACTACATGTAAATTTATGATGATCTATTTTGCATAGTTGTATTCATGATTTAGAGTTGAGAGGATGTTGTAGTATTTGTATTGTTTCAGTCATAATTTCATATAATAAGGTATCTTCACAAAACTTTTTGATTCTTGTTTGTGCTGCGTTCTATTTCATTTATTTATTTATTTTAGATAGTGATGTTGTCTTGATTAGCTTGCACACCATTCCATGAATAGCTACTTATGATCGCTTTGGGTTACATTTAAGAGATGCCAAATATTTGAGATAATGTTACAGAGTGAACTGAGGGCCTTTTTGAAACAACTTCTTTACAACCTTCACTATGGAGTAAGTTATGCGTACACACCACCTTTCCCTAGACCCCACTTGTAGGATTACACAGGGTATGTTGTTATAAACAGAGTGAGTTGATGAGACCCGAAAAGATTTTATTTTTTTGGAGTTCATGTATCTTTCATAAATAGTATTAATATAATGGGGCATCAAAAGAGATCCAAGTCATGCATCCCAATCTTGTCCTATATTCAAGTATATAATTTTAGCTCATAAAGCCATGACAGATGACAAATATATCATGTCCAATGAATGATACTGTCATTTATAAGTTGTAGGATGCTCTTGCCCAAGACATTAATCCCTCTGTGTTTGCAAAAGACTACGACATTCTTCCTGATATTCTTAGCACCTTGTAAGTTTTCACCGTTAGTTTGAACTAGAAGGCTTAAATTCTGGTACAAGCTATAAATTAGTGAAGAAATTGCGGTGAAGAAGCTATCTGCATCAATCTGTTGATACCCCTTAAGGATTGCCGCATGACACTCACTGTATAATGATTGTGCTCTCAAGCTTTTGCTACACCCTTCTTTCTTTATTGAAAATCATGCTGTAGATAGAGTTTCTTCTTCAATCAATCGTGTTCGTTTGACTTGGAACTGTTGTAGCTTGGTTCTTGTCCAGCAATGCACCTTTAAACTACAAAGGATTCAACTTGATTTGTGCAGTTTTTTCTTTGGTAAGCTCCGTAGACGCATCTTATACGTGATACTGTTGAAGTCTTACAAGCCCTTTATGATGCTCCTCTACAAGCCACTCAATGGACATTGATATTACTAGTTTTCCAGTAGTGCATACGTCCACAATCACTGCCCCCTGACATTTTCTTTGTTCTGTCAGCTATGTATTCCCTCCAATTAACTTATTAAAAGTTCAGTTTTTAGGCTGTCATTTTACATGAAATGCCAATATCTTGAAATTTTGAGCTTTTTTAGCGCTTTTCATGTTTGATTGAGCGTTTGTACTTTATATTTGTTGGAAGGAAATGAATAATGTGCAATGGGCTCAACCAACATAGTGCTACAGCTTCAAAAAACGCCTCAAATTGGTCTAGAACATGTTGTATCCCAGCCCTAAATTAGGCATTTCTTGCAGATGCCTCTCTAGAAAGATACTAAACAACTGCTTGTTTCTCAATCATCTTATTACACTCAAAATAAGATTAGCTTTTTAAAATTAAATGGTGTAATTTTTCTTTTATATTGTTGACATTAAGATACTGAATTACTAGATTTTATTTATTGTGATTTTAATGAAGTACCATATTTCTTACTATTAATATTTGCCAATTTGTGGATAATTTTACTGGTAATAAGATGAATCATTAATAACAATGTAAGATGTAAATTCTAGGTTGTATTAGGGGCAATTGTTATTGCTGACAAATAAATGCCACTATAGTAAAATCTTTTAGCTGCAATAATTTGTATGTTTACTGGCACTCTTTGTAATTGTCGTTAAAGCCTTTAGCGACACTGGATTTAATATAAATTAACTAAATACCGGTAAAAGCTTCAGTGACAATTTGTATTGCCACTCAGGTGTATATTAATTACAGCTAAAAGTCTTTATTGTTGTACTGTGAATTGTATAACTGCTCATCTCTTAGTTATCAAATAACAGATTGTGCCAGAAATCTTTTCCTAACTCTTACTCCCAATACAAAAATGCAGATTAAAAAGTCAAATTTTGGATATCTGCAAAATCATCATATATTCATATTCCATATATATCAAGTTATTGGTCCTAATTCTTAAATCGTTTACACAACGTCAGCCAAGCTTTTCTTGCTAATACAAGTACAGAAAAGCAGACAAAAATTGAGAATCTAAATATTCCAATCACAAGTAGGAAAGAAAAAATACAGGCCTGATTCTTGAATAATCAACTTTATAAAATAATTTGAAAATAAACCTTGAAAATAGACTAGGATGCCAATATAACTCAATTCCACCAGCAACACCCAATCCGCGATCCTTGATCAATTTCACAATGGATAGAGAACAGTCATTACTACTCACTATATCCATACACTAAATACCATTTTCAAGAAATCATGAAGCTGCTTGTTGCATTTATTGCAGTCACTATCCCAGAAAACAGTAAAATGGACACTGTCTTTTTGATGTTATTGTGTATATTCTGTTAGATGAACCGTGGAGAACTACATTGACTAATGCTAATGCAGACACTTGGTTACTAGAATTCATGTATAATATAAATTCAGATCAGCCAAATTGAGGTGTGAAGACGATCAATGATATAGGAAAATTCAAGTAAAAAAGAGAGTGCTTTTTGTAAGACATTTCAAGATCAAACAGCTTGAGTTGTCACATGAATTATGCTCTTTTTCCCTTATTTAAGGTATGGACTATAATATTATGGATATTTATTTGCTCTACTAACATTTCAAGAGTTTAAATGGCCTTTCTTCTTCTATCCTTCTTTCGCTCTAGTTATTAGCTTGGATTTTCAGAAACAGATGAGCAGCGAGCAACTTCGATTATGCAGAAAATGGAAACAAAGACTTGAATGACAGTAACATTATTCTTGTTCAAATGCAAAAGCTTTCAATCAGATGATTGAAAGAGTATACACCCTAAATTGTTACAAAATTAGTTGTCTTAATTTAATACTTCTCTGTTTTGTTTAGAAAATCACATTCTTTCATTCAAGAATGCCCTAATACTTTTTACTTTTATTTTCCATGGATATCTTATTTACTGCACTCTATTGTAAGAAATTCATCAACTTAATGATTCAACTCCGATGATTAAGGGGTAATCTTGTACCGTTGAGGATCTCCCAATGGGGGTCCTTAATTAGGTCATGTTAGATTCTTTTTTACTGGCATTTTTTGTAAGTAAATCAACTAATTTCTCACATTAAGCTTATTTTTAGGTTGACAAAGAACATCACAATTATCTAAACTATTATACAAACTTAAGAGACCACTATAGTAATAGGGAATAAAAACACATGTGCAAAAAGAGAATTCTGCAATCTAAATTGGGAATATCATGAATTCCAATTTCATAATTATGTCTTCAGCTATTACAATTATATGAAAAAGTAATACTAAACCAAGGACTATGATAGTTTGTTTTGGGTCCTTAATTATTAGACCTTTCAAATAATAGCCAACCTGAGAAAGCAATTTGAACACCAAACAGGAAAATCTTAGATCCTAATAAGCCCAATTGCATCACCATTGCCCATTCCACGATCCTTGAACAATTCGATGCACCAAAGAGCAAAATCATCACTGTACACCTTCCTAAGACAAACACTTCCACCATCGTACTTCTTAGGGACATTCACCTAAGTTACATCCCAGATGTCAACACACACTGCAGCCGTTCTCCAAAATTTTGGCCATGTCTAAAGTCCAGTGTCGAAGCATGTACTCAAACATCTAAAAAAATAGAATCATCAGCATTCCAGCAACAATCTCGTGATGGGTAATCTTTTTCTTGATCTGCCATGGGTTTTGCAGATCGATTATTGGTGCAGGGTATAAGTCTCTTATCTCCATTAGTTCTCGAGTCACTATATGTGGAGTGTTGTTTACTTTGCAAGCTTCCTCTTCAGATTTTGATGGAAAGAAATTGTAAAACAAAGTCTTTTTCATGCTAAGCAAAGGCTTTTGATCAGCCATCGAAGAAACCAAGGATACAATTTTCAAGAAAATAAAACATATAGAGGCAGTATCACCTTATAAAGACACAGAGTAGGGTTTCTATTCACACTTTGAGAGTGAATCAAAGCAAATTATTACTATTTTTAAATTTAAACTTATTTTAGAGCAGAGTTATAAAATAGGAAAAATTGTCATTTTGGCATTTAAATTGAGGATAATAATTCCAAGATTGTTATCTTATGTGAAGTGTGGACATATATATGATTTTAACTAATATCCATCGACAGTATAAAATTTTGTACACATCAAGTATCTGAATGAGCAAATCCAACCTTTGTCCTAATTCATTAATAATTTGCACAAGTAGTAGTGAATCTTTTCTTGCAAATACAAGTCAACAAAGCAGACAAAATTTGAGAATTCACATATTCCACTCATAGGACTAATTCGTTACTCATGAAACTTCGAATACAATTTGAAAATTAACATTGATCTATTTCACGATGTACAGAGAAAAGTCATTAGTACTCAACTTCCTAAATGGAATCCAAAACTTCCAAAATAAGTTCTTCCCGGATAACCTCTTTCACGGTGTGCCTTGCGGTATTCGAATAGAATATGTCACGACCCAACCCACTGGTCCGCGTGGACACCTACTCTAACACCTAAGTAGGAGAACCCTCATATCCCCATGGTTTATTCATGTGGAAAAATAATGAAATACAAATCTAGTAGAGAATAAAATCTTTTTAAGCCAACTCTTTTTCACGAAATAATTAAAACTAGTAAAATAATTTAGCAACCCAAGGACCTAGTCTAACAGGTACAAGAGCTATTAAGAGTAACAATTAGAAAAAATAAGAATAGAAACCACTCCCATCATGAGGAAAAAGAATCGAAGCTGCTTGTAAGGACTCACAAAAAAAATAGGTTGAACTAAAGCCTAACGTATGAACCTTATAAGTTTATGTATGCATTAGAGATATAAAAAGGTACAAAATTTTGGCTAAGTATAAGTTTAAGGGAGGTTTAAAGTCCAGTGAACCACTTCAAGGACCTTAAATGCTTTCTTAGACATTTCCTTAGATTTTTTGGCTAAGTCCATAAATGGAAGGAGATTCGTAAATATTATTTTTAATTTAAATTAAAAAGTGGGTATTAATTATAATATTTCTAAATGACTATATAAGGGATTTTATATTATAATATCCTCTAAATAAATCACTTTCACAATGAGCCACTTCAAATAAAAAAGTTATCTTCCTCCAATATTTCTCTCTCTAAACTCAAGGAAGAAGAAGAAGTCACGGAAGCTTGGATTTGGGGATTTCAAAAGATTTTCTTCATCAATTTTCTTAAAGTTTTCTTAGTATAGATATGGTGGTCCTTCATCCTTGATCAATCTTTCTTTCAAGGAGTCCAATCAAAAAGAATTTCAAAATCTTTCAAAGATCAAAAAACCTATTTTGAAATCTAAGCATGGGTTCAATGCTAAAACGTTTTCAAAGGATTTATATTGATGAATTAAGGTCTAATTGATGATTATAAGTTGATTTTACATTCAATTCCTTCAAGAACCCATGATTTTCCCTACACTCTTTTATTTTGGAAATTGGTTAATTATGAAAGTATAATGAACAGTAATTGTTTATATGAAATTAGTTTATGAATTCATGTCATTAATTATATATTATTGTGGTGAATTATTGATGTATTGGTGAGATGAGGATCATGATCTAAAAAAGGAAGTTATGAATGAGTTTACTTCGAATTTCTTATGTGGATGAAGAATATTAATTGTCTTTCCTCTTGTAGTATCTTGAATCTATGGGTTGAGATTGATCCTTAATGATATAGAATTGTGATAGATTGATATGTGATACGCTTATGGTGGAGGTGTTAAGTTATTGATTATGAATGGATTGATCCACTTATGGTGGAGGTACTTATATTATGGTATATGTTGAATTGTATGGAGTGCAATTGTGGAAGGGTTATACTCACATGACTTGCAATATAATTATATGAGTATACACAAGAAATGAATGAATGAACTAATTGAATTACAATTATGTAAATGTCTAGTATAATGAATGTGGGTGTGTTGAGTTTCATGGTCTATAAGTTCTTGAATGCAATATATGAAGATTATGCATGATAATGATAGTATGAACATGCTTATGAACACTTTCAGAATGAAGTGTACATGATGATAATGTTGTTGTTTTATCATACTAGGGACAATTAATTACACACTCCATGCATAAATATGATTATGGTGATTATATTGTGGTGGTTGAAAGATAGTTCTCATGAAAATACTATGAATGTGTGTAAAAGGATTTCTCACATGTATATTAGGATTCTCAAGGTGAAAGGTAGTTCTCACCTTATTGAATCAATGAGCTATTTTATAAATTTTATTGAATCAAGGCTAAAGTATTCCTTCACATATGTAGATACAATCTAAATACTATTAATGTATAAGTTTAGGAATAAAGCTTAGCACCAAGCGGATATGGAAAATGAGGTAGAGACTCTCCCGCTAGTTAAGCTGGGTCTTCTACATAAGCTTTCATGAGATGGAAACTCTCCCGCTAGTCAGTCCAGGTTTTTAGAAGAAATATTCCTATCTCATAACTATGTGCCCACATATGTATTAGCTAGTGGATCCATACTAAATCTAAATATGTTAGTTATACGTTAGGCAAGTAGAACATCTTTTTCGTTGTGGGGTCATATAACACTGGATTCCATGTAGCTCACATGATCTATGTCGGTTTAGGTTATATTGCCTCTAATGACACAATAATATGAATTATGAATACGAAATTAAGTTATATGTTATGGTTCCTCAAAAGGGTCTACTTAGTATGAGTGGTAGTATGAGATTCCATTCATACATGGCACAAGTGGACTCTGAGAGTAGTCATGGTGTGTTCCTGTTATGTTTATGTACTATGAATATGCATTATGTTTATGTATTATGAATATGCATTATGTTTATGTACTATGAATATGCATTATGTTATGTACTATGAATATTCATTATGTTTATGCACTATGTGCATTATGTTATGTGTTATGGATATGCATTATGTTATGTGCTATGAATATGAAGTATGTCTATGTGCTCTGAATATGAAGTATGATTATGAATTATGAATATGAACATGATTATGAATGTCTCTTTACTATGTGTATGAACTATTGATGAGACTAATGTATGATAGGTATTACCATGTTAGTCCAAAGATTGTACTTAGCGTAGGTAGGGCTATGGGACCTTATCTACACATGACACAAGTTTAATCTAGGGTTACTTATGTGGTTATGCTATTATGTGTTATTAGTATGCTGTTAAGGATGTTGACTTATTGTCTAATGGATGATGTACTATTTATTAAGTTAATATAGAATGTTAACTTATTTATTTTATGTAATTGTGTATATGCTTCTTGGGTTGTATTACGAGTTATTTCCTTGTCTTGACGCGATGAATATGAATGTGCCTAGTCTAGGGTGGCTTTGAGGAATACTTAGCGTGAGTAGTATTATGAGATGTTACTCATACATTGCACAAGTAGGACTTATAGTTATCTTAGGGGATGGTCTTAATGTTTTTATGTGAAGTATGTAATGCTTATGTTCCTTATGAATATGTTTTCTAAAGCTTGTACGTTAAATATATCCTAATGTGAATATATGATTTGTATTTTGATTACTTTTGGAGATTATGCCTAATATGCTCTATTTCATGAAGTTTTACCAAAATGACATATATGCGTGACTTTCAAACGAATTGTCCCTTTCTAAGCATGTTTTTGCATGGTCATCATACTTAGTACTTAATTGTTCTAACCCATTTTTCTTCTACTTTTTACTTTAAGTGTAGGTTTCGAGAAGAGATAGAGTTCTCTAGATTCAAGGGCTTGGGAAGAGTTCCCTAAGACCAAGTGTATGTCCTCATGATTCGGGACAAGTATTTAGAAGTTTCTTGTATTTAGTTTGTTATAGGTTATGTTTGGTCTTGTTTAAGTCTTTCGATTGTGAGGGGTCGTGATCCTATCTATAGATTCCATATCTTGGCTAGATGTCCATGTGAGATGTAGGATTTTATTATGATTTTAACTGTTGTGTTCTTGAAGTGAAGATTTTAAATGAAAAGTTGTAATTGCTTGTCATTTTTTGTTTATGATCGAATGTCATGAATGCTATGAGACTTTATAAGACCTCTTCGAGGTCGAGTACGCCATGTTATGAGTAGGGGGTGTAATCGTGTCGTGACAGTGCTGGAGAAATTCTTCGTCTTCACCTAATGATACATTGCCAACCGTGCATCCCGAGAGCTATGTCAAAAAGATATAACAAAAGTAGTATCAGTACAACCACACGTTCTAGTAGGCATCATCGGTCAATTAGATTCTCACCTCATAATATAAGACAAGAATAAAAGGATCATGCTCGGACCACTATTTTCCACCCTTGCCCCTCTTTATTACAACACCTCAACTTACACCATTGCTCTAACTAGTAACTATTTCCCTCCCCAACCGCTAACACTTATAGTTCTATTAAATCATAGTCTAAACATGATATCCATATTAGATAATTCCAATTAATCACATTCTTAAATTATCATCACCTTATCTACTCCAAGAAATAAAGTTTCTTCTTACCTAAATCTCTAGCGCTGTCCCTTTCTCCTTGAGTGCTTACCCAGCAACATGTCAAAAAATTCTCCTTTTATGATAAGTACACCTCATAAGATATCTATACATCACCCCAAACTCACATACATACACATGGTTCCACTTACACCAGGTAATCATTAGATAAGAATGGACATCACAAGTATATGCACACCATAATATCGTAATATAACTTACGATATCCTATACTTTGGTCAGAAGTAGTTCGTTATTTCACGGAACCCAAACTCAAACAGTTAAATTGCCGGAATGTGGTAATCTGATTCCAAGTATGTCAGAACGAGTCTGATCCTAGCTTTCAAAAATGTGGCAATCCGATCCCAAGTATGTCAGAACATGGCAATCCGATCCGAAGTTAGCTTGACCAAACATGGTAATCCGATCCCATGTATGCCGGAACGTGTCAATCCAATCGTAAGTTAGATTTTTGAAACGTGCCAATCTGATCCCCAATCACACAACAAAATTAAAATCACAACACATCATCAAGATTATACATTTGCATCATGATTTCATGGGTACATCATTCACCTATATCAGTTTCAACAATAGTGATCAATATTGCAACATCGATACACATACACGTATCATCATGAACCATGAACATGCATTCATCACTCAATTATGACTCACAACCATCACCTACTAATCCCCTCCCCCCGAAACTATTATCTAAAAAGTGGCCAAGTTTAGCCCTAGTTCTTCATTTGGGTTCGTCATTAGTGTTTGTTAAACTTACATTACTAAACATTCAACAACAAGTACTTCGATAGATTTAACCTAGTATACACCGAAATTAATTTCCTTATACTGGATACTCTTGATTAAGGAAGGAACTCTACTTAAGAAAATAACTAAGAACACTCGATAAATCATCAATTCCCTATATTAAGCACTAACTCCAAATACGTTGTAAGCACATATCTTTTCTCATGTAAGTTACTTGGCGAACGAAGGCCTACGCATATATCCTATGATTGGTTTCATTTATTACATAGTAAGAAATTATTTAAAACTACTCAATGCATAAAAATCTAACTTACCTATGCACCAAGTAATTGCACGGAGTTGTTTTTTCCCCACTTTTGCAGATTCACTACTGTGAATTTGGCTAAGATCTCGCAAGGTTCCTTAATCTACCTGGTCTATATAGTCGTAAGTTATCTTATTTCTCACACGATCTCCCAAATAGATAGTCAAAATAATGACAATGCCCTTTTCATCCTGTTTCTAGATGCTGCTAGTTGGGAGAGGCATCATGATTATCGCATTACAGGGTTCTACTATGAGAGCGCGCTGGTATGACATAAGTTGGAGGAGAAAGCTCCTGCTTTCTATGCTCGTTTGGTCGAGTTTGGGTGGCTCCCGCTAACTGAGACTCCCCTAGATGCCCTCTCTACCTTAATGAGGGAGTTCTATTCATCCACCCCATTGTACCTGGGATGACCCTTACCCGGTCATTCGCGTTCGGGGAGTCGACATTTTCCTGAACGCTACCACTATTAATGAGGTGTTGTAGGTGCTAGAGGTTTCAAACTCGGAGTAGGAGGCCAAACTCAGGGAGATGGATCTAGAGTGGCTGCGGGACACTATTGCGTATCTTGCAAGACGGGAGCAGGTTTACTGGATACATTAGAAGGACTGACTAGTGTTGATTGGTCACTAGATGCTAAGAGGTGGCTACACCTGGTATCTAGAAGGATTCACCCATCGAGCAACCGCACCGACATTACTTTTACTTAGGCTCTGGTGGTGGTGTGTGCTATACAATGTATTCATCTTAATGTTGAGGCGTAGATTATCTCCAAGTGGAAGATGTTCTACCGGGGAAACAAGAAGGTAGTCTTCCTTCTCGGTCTTATTATTGCCCTATGAGTCTTCTTTCCCGATTTTAGCACATCCCTATGCAAGGGGTAAAGAGTGACCTTGTTCGATTTTGACGACGTATTGCCTATGGATCCCCCTATTAACTCTCTTTTGGTTTGGCTAGGTTCTATTTCTATGGACAAGAGGAGGACGACGATCAAGTCTAGAAGACAAAGGGAAGTCGCAGCTTCTATGGACAAGGACCAACTCTCAGATGCACGGGTCGAGATAGATCTGGAGATTGAGCGGAAGTAGATGGGGGACTGTATATTCCGACTTCAAATCATTTCCACCCAACACTGCTATGGAAGTAGTGTTACATTGTTTCCTGCTGCACCATGAGAGGAAGAAGAACCTAGTGAGGGATCATATGTTGATTCGGCTATGGAAGGCTGTGAGTACTATTTTTACATGTGTCGCTGGAATTGCCCGTAGAAGAGAAGGAGGACTATGTTTAGTTTCCATAGATGAGGGAGGCCTAGACAAGCCTAGTGCCCCCGGAGGAGTTAAATTCCAACATCGACACCACTTTGTCCGAGGATTTTTCAATTCGCTCCCTATCATCCTTTCATGGGCTTGTATTTAAGAAAACTATTTTATATTTTTTTCCTTTCGACATTACTAATTTTTGTAGAACACTGATGCTTGTTTTTTGCTGTCTAAGGAAGCCCACTTTAATTCTCAATCACTTGTGGTTAGTACTATTTTAAACACCGGTTTAGGAGTTGCAGGGTTCGGTTCGAATCCATCTCGGGGTGTAATTGGAAAACAAGGAAGAACAAGAAAAATTCTATTGAGTTTCTGCCTCCTCCGGTTTCTTTAGCGGGATAATCCCATTTTAGCGGCAAAGAATCCCGATGCAGCGGTTCGAATGGGGCCAGAACCTTCCCGACGATTCTTTGGGCACCTTTTCACCTTAAAATATTTTTCCGACCTCTTTTTTCACTATCACATCGGGCTTCTCAATTTATTCAACTAAAATACGTGATGTGCGGGTTCTAAAGCAGAAAAGTAACTTGACACTACAACCTACACATCCCTAGGATACACCCAAACATTACAACTTGCACAATTCTAACGATTCAGTCATGGATTTAGGTCATCCAGTAATACTTCCACATAAACAATTAATTCATTCGACAAAAAATGTACAATAGATATGATTTCAAACAACAATGCACAATATACTTAAAATTAAACAACAAAGCACACATTTCCAAATATTTTTCAGGCAGCAAGGAACACACATTCAATATTTTCCATGTACAATGCACACGAAGTATAAATTTGTTAATTAGTTCATCTCAAAGATGGTCATTACGAACCATCCATGCTCTTTATAGCCCCTAAGGCTAGATGCCAATTTGAACCTTCAAGTTCCAATTGACTTATTGGTGTTCGTTGGAAGTGTCAATGATGTCTGTCCACATCATCAAGATACCATTAGAATAGAGAGATACCAATGGGACTTAACTCATACCACAAGCGAATCTTCGCACAAAAGGAGTAAAGGAGTGGAATAACTTATTAGAATTCTTCCTAGCCTCTTGTAGATAAAATGTTGAAGTCAACACGCCAATTCACAAAAGCGTAGTTCACATTTTGCTCTTGTACGGGGAGACCGGTAACCTAGGCTCTATTACAAATTTTTCATTTATACAGAAAATAACAAAATACAGATATAGTAGAGAATAAAATATTTATAATCCAACCCTTTTCCATGAAATAGTTTAAACTTGTGAAATAATTTAATAACCCTAAGGACCTAGTCTAATTGTTACAAGATCTACTAAGAGTAACGATTAGAAAATAAATAATAATAGAAGACATCTCCCACCATGTGGAAAAGTAATCAAAGATACTAGAGGAATTCTTCGTCTTCACCTAATGTGACATCACCATTCCTGCATCAACACTATGTCAAAAACACATAGCAAGAGAAGTATCAGTACAAACAGACGTACTGGTAGGCATCATCGGCTAACCCTACACCCACCTCATAATATAAGAAAAGAATAATAGGATCATGCTCTCACCACTATCTTCTCCATCCATGCCCCCCCTTTTTACAACACCCTCAACATACACCAATGCTCTAACTACTAACCATTTCCTTCCCATACTTTTAACACTTCTAGTTCTATTAAATCATAGCCTAAACATTCTATCCACATTAGATAATCCCAATTACCACTAACATCTTTTTCAACCAATTGATCTGGTCATATTCTTAAAACGTCACTTTATCTACCTCAATCCATAAAATTTTTCCTTACTTAGATATGTAGACCTATCTCATTCTCTTTGGGTACTTAACAAACAACACCTCAGTAAATCCTCTCTCTTTTTTCGATAAGTACACCTCATAAAATATCTACACATCACCCCACACTCACACACATAGACATGGTTCCACTCACACTAGGTCATCATTAGATAAGAACGAACATCTCAAGTATATGCACATTACAATATCAAAATATAACATACTATACCCTATATTATGGTCACAAGTAGTGGGTTCTCTCATGCAACCCAAGGACAAACAATTAACTAGCTGGAATGTGGAAATATTATCCTAAGTATGTCGGAACGTGTGAATTCAATCAAAAATTAGCTTTATGGAAAGTGGCAATGCAATCCCAAGTATGCCAGAACGTGGCAATCCGATCCAAAGTTAGCTTGCCAGAACGTGGCAATCGAATCCCAAGTATGCCGAAACGTGGCAATCTGATAAAAAAGATAGCTTTCCTTAACGTGGAAATCCTATCTCCTGTCACACAACATAATCAAAACCAAATTACACCATCCAGATCATATATTTACACCATGATTTCATTGCTACATCTTCCACCTATCTCATTTTCAACATGTGTGATCAATATTGCAACATCCATATAAATATAATGTATATGTATCACCATGAAGCAAAAAAATAGATTCATCACTCAATTATGAACTCAAAGACATCACCTATTAATATTCCCCCCCAATTTTTATCACACAAGAGGCCAAGTACAGCCTTAGTTCTTCATTAGTGTTCGTCATTACAGTTTGTTAAAATTACCTTATTAAACATTCAATGATGAGTTACTTTGATTAAAAAAAACCTAGTATAAATCGAAATTCATTCCCTTCTACCAGATTCTCTTGTTTAATGAAGGAACTCTACTGAAGAAAATAACAAAGAACACTCGATCAAATATAAATTCACTACATTGGGCACCAACCCCAAATACGTTGCAAGCACATAAATTTTCCCATGGAATTTACTCGGTGCACGAAGGCCTACGTATATCTCCTATGATTGATTTCATATATTACACGATAAGCATAAATTTACAACTACCCAAAGCATTATAATCTAGCCTACTTGAGCGCCAAGCAATTGCATGGAGTTTTGATTACTTTCCCCGCCTTTCAGGAATCACTACAGTGAATTTGTCCAAGATCTTGCAAGATTCCTCCATCGCTATGCTAGAAAGCTTCCTGTCCTTCTTTCCCAAACTTGAAATAACTTTTTTGGGGTTTCTAGGGTAATTTACGACCTATAGGGTATTTTCAGAAAGATGAAACAATAGGTATTTCTCAAACAGATTCTGTCTCACAATTCCCTCTTAATCTGGGTAAGTTGCCTTTGCAGCACCGTCACACTACGGCATCTGTCCCGCTGTAGCGGGATAGAGTACAAATGTTTTGTGCCTTTTCCCCCTTCTAAATAATGATGGTTTGGGTCATTACAAAATATTAGGGGAGGGCCTATATCTTTTAGTTCTTGAGTCTTTACTTGTGATGTGTTGTTAACTTTATAGGCTTCTTCTTCAGCGATTTGCTGGCATGAAAACTGGAGAGAATATATATTTGTTGGTCATTTTGATAAACGTCTATTTATTTCATTTTTTCTTATTTATTTTAGTTATTTAGGAAATAGATTACTATTTACATTTTTCCCTATGAACATTGACAAAAATATAACCCTTTCTCCTGGATAATATTAGATTGCCTATAATGTCTGCTTATATATTTCTCAATCTTAGATACGCTAGAATATGCTATTCTCTTATGTTTGTAATAACTTACATAAATTTAGACCATAGTCACACATTTCTCATATGATTATCAGCTTGCTCGAAAGGATCATTCTACTATTTCCTGAAAGGTATGCAAAACATGTAAGATATTTTTTTATTTAAGAGAAAAGACTCAAATATGTCATCGAACATCACAAACATTTCACAAGTTGTCCCCCAAATATAGTGGTCTTGATTTTTTGACCCCATAAGGAATTCTTTTAAGGAATGTCATTCTGTGTTAACTGGGTTTGCAAAAAGGCCTGACGCCAAGGGGTGTAATATAAATTGCACAGTCAATTGCAAACATTAGTGAGTTCTTCTATTGCTTAAGCCGGTGACATACAGTCCACACATAGATAACATTATGTAATTTCAAGGATCTCCTCCTGATATAGAAATATATATGTAGATCTAGTAATAGATTCACATAATGTGAATTACATAATTAACGTAAAAATAATATTGATTGATAGACACGCAATAAGAAAACATTAAATAATATGACAATACACATGACAAATAGACTTGTAATATGTAAACATTAAATAATGTTATAATACATGTAACACTCCGTATCCAAAACAGGCCAAAAACTAGCTTTAAAGAAAAATCTACAGGTGCAATCAACGGTGGCATCTATGGACCATAACCTGACCGACAGTCCGTCCAGCACATCTGTCGATGGGCTCAGAAACTCCCAAAAATTTAATCCCAGGAAAAGTGGTTAGTCTTGGTCGACGGACGGACCTACGGTACGTAGGTCAGACTACGGTCCATAGTCTATGACCGTCGATTGAGAACTCATTCACCCACTCTCTGACAAGAGAAGCGGATGACCAACATAGCCTGTAGGTGGACCCATGGTCCGTAGGTTGGAATTAGCTGGCAGTTAAGGGGGAAATGCAGTTGGGTAAACTTCAAATGGTAATAACTCGCAAAGAAAAATGAATTAGCTGTTCCATGACCTACCCACATATGCATAATTGAATTAAATTTCCATATCCACCAACCTTGCTAAAATCCAACCTCCGAGTAAAAAGTTATGCCCATTTTAGTAAAGGGCTATTGAACAGGCCGAACCTACGGACCAAACGACGGACCGTCGATATAACGACAGATCATCTGTCCAGGTCGTCATTTGGTATGACAACAACTTACCCAGGGGACTTTTGTCTTTTCCCACTTTGTTTAAACCCTAAGATACGTCATTTTGACCTTAAATCATCAGATTTTATTTAGTTTAAGCCTATAAATATAAACTAAAACTTACCCTAAGTCAAATAATTAATCAAAACTAAGAAAATTAGAAGTAAGAAAGGAGAAAAACGTCAAGAACCCTATTTCAAGAACGTAGAAAGGCTCCAACAGTTCCATCCCCAAAATCTAAGTGTTTCTCCATGAATTTCATCACCAGGTATGTGGGATTTCACTAGTGGGTTTCTTTCACCCATTGGGTCATTAGTTTTCAGTCAGATTCTTGATTCTCATATCATGATTAGACCTAGGGTTTCTAGAGTTTGGATAGAACTTCATGAATTTATTAAATATATGTTCCAAATCAGATTGTTAAGTTATTATTCAGATTATTGCATGAATTTCAGAACCCCTAGCTTTGTATTTCTTTAGTTCTTGAATTACACATGCTAGGTCAGATATTCCAGTTATTCAGTTATACATGCCTCAATTTTTGATGCATCATTATCATTTTAAATGTTGCATTCTCAGTTTGCATGTTCAGTTTTGAGCTATCAAAAATTTACAGAAAATTCAGACATAATCAGTTAATACATAGATTAATGGGAGTAGCATAATACCAAGTTTGACTAGGGTTCAGCGTACCCAATTAATCCCAGACTTACTAGTCAAGTAGGTTGTAAGTCCCCTTTGTGGGCAATCAGTTTAGTGATCACGCTAGCATGCCTTTATACCTTTGACAAGGTATATTGGGTCCTCTTGATGAGGCTTATACATCGTACTCCACATTAAGCTCATGTGGTTTTATTATCAGTTATTAGTAGCTCCCATAATTCGGTCAGACTCTCTTGCATTGACCATTTATCAGTATACTCAGTATCCAGTTTCAGCATGTTATAAATTGGTTATTGCATTAAGTTATCTCAGCATTCATAATCTATATCATGTTTAGATTGTTAAACTTACTTTGTGCTTGTTCAATTATGTTTTATTTCAGCTTTATTCTATCCTACATGCTCAGTATCTTTCAAGTACTGACGCATACGTGCGCTACATCTTCTTGTGATGTAGGTTCAGGTTCTCAGCATCCACATCACACATAGATCGACTTTCGATCTTCAATTCAGCAGACTCAGTGGTAAGTCCTCATTCTCCGAGGACAACAGTCATGAGTTTCATTTCAGTCTGTAGTCTTTAGTTTAATTTTTTGTTAGATTTAGCTGGGGTTTGTCCCAGTATTTGTAGTCCTGTTTAGACGCTTATTTCAGACATAGTTAACTTCAGCTTAGTGTTGAGTTAGTAACTTCATTGTATTAAACTCATCAGTCTTCACATTATATAAGTTTTAGCATATGGGTATTCCCCATCTTTTCATTATAAATTATGATTTAGCTTCCGCATCAGTTTATTATCTTAGTATGCTCATGATCATGCCAACAGAGTTAGCTTGGCATCACATGTGGTCCTAGGTTCCGTATCCGTGTCTCGGGGGTATCTCGGGGCGTGACAATACACGTAACAAAATCATATTATATTAAAAGTGGAAAGCCACAAAGTTACAAGTTTAAATATCATTTTACCACTATTCTAATTCACAATGTTATGAAATATCAAATAAGTTAAATACTAATTATTAAAAATATTTCACATTGTTTTAACCTCCTAACATAACTGCAAGCTAAAGACTCGTAAATTGACCATATTCATTTTGTAAGTTACATTGTGACCAGTTAATAACATATGATTAATATGTAAAAAAATTTGAAAATGACTATGCTTAATTTATTGGTTATCTTTTGAATAAACTCATTTTATTAAAAGTTGAATTTTTTCTTGAACATATTTCTTCGGATCATGTATTTAGTTAACCCTAATAATAAGAATGATATTGGTTAATAACATGCAAAACTTCTCACATTTCTAATGAATTTAGAAAATTAATTAAAGATAACTTAATAGTTATGTAATTTAATGAAATTCTATTACAGGTTAAATAATTGCTAATTGTTGTCAAACGTTTTGTTTTCAACTAGTTAGTACTCTCTCCATCCAACAATACATGTCCATTATACTAAAAATAGTTGTCCAACAATACTTGTCCAATATAGAAAATCAAGAGATAATGAACCTTTAATATCTATTTTACCCTTTCTATTAAATATATTTATCATTTAACACATTTTCCAAATCATCAAATTTAATTAAGTAAAAGGGTACAATAGTAATATTACACCTGTTGTTTATTGTTTCTTAAGAAGTGTGTAAAGTCAATAGTGAACAACTTTTATTGGACAGAGGGAGTGACAATTAACACTAATGATGAATTTATATTGAATTTTGCTCATGAAACATCTTATATAAAGTCATATCAGCATTGCGTCATGCTTTCATCATTGAATGACAGAAATTCAATAGGTTTGTAACAATTTTATCGTCATCTTTCGTTTCTACTTTTATTTTCTTTGTTAATTTTTTCCTCAAACCATTAACTAATATGGTGAAGTTTTTTCATATTCTATATAGATTTTATGAGATCACATTTTTTTGTTTATTATTTTATGTATATACAGAAGATGTTGAATTTTCTTAGGAATAAATTATATTGTTTATATATAATTCTAACCGCTTTCCTGAAAATTCTTAATCTATCATTGTTATACAAACTTTCCCTTATAACTCAGACCCCTAGAGACTATTATTGAGTTATTAATTCATTAATTATTAGTGTATAACAATAAAAAACCAAAAATGTTACTCCATATATCCAGTATTTGATTTTTGACAGTAACAAAAAACACAATTTAAGATGTTAAATTTGGACAAAAAGGATCGCTTTGATGGTAAGTACATCCCCCTCCAACTGTGATATACATGAGCTTGCCACGCTTCAAATGTCGTAAATGGGGATTCATTATTGA
Organism: Solanum habrochaites; assembly: GCA_027704765.1. Taxonomy (NCBI): domain Eukaryota; kingdom Viridiplantae; phylum Streptophyta; class Magnoliopsida; order Solanales; family Solanaceae; genus Solanum; species Solanum habrochaites. The sequence continues at coordinate 31,126,907 of JAKWJA010002498.1, read as the reverse complement.
TTATTCTTGTTAACCATGTTTTGACTGTCTTATTCAATCATACTTCTACTACCTAAATAGTGTTATTGATGAGTACTCATTGTCTAACCTTGACTAGTATCGCTCAATACCAATTCAACAAAGTCAAATGAAAAATCTGATGTACAATCTTTCAAATGTTAAGATTTTCATATACAAGTGTGATTTGGGTCATATTCTTTTAATTAGCCTTAATTGTTACTGGAATTGTTCTCTACTTGATATTCTTATTGTCATTAATTGCCCAGGTAATTTGGGAAAATTAAAAAGCACCTCGTCCTTTGAAGGTGAAACTTGAGCAAGGTATCCATTCTTTCACTACTGATTCTCTTTTACAACTTCAACATGAAAAAATAATTTTGGTGACAATTGTTATGATTTTCTAAGATTTTTGAGATATAAACACAAAGTCGAATGAAAAAGTTGAAGTACCATCTTCCAAATCTTAGATTTTCATATAAAGTGTGATTTTGGTCATGTTTTTTTGTGGTTGCTCCTAATTATTACTAGATTTTTGCTCTTCTTGATAAGCGTATCGTCGTAGGTGATTGGAGCGAAGTGAAAGCCCCTAATCTTTTGAAGGCGAAACTTGATCAATCTGGTATTATTTCATTCCTGATTCTCTTTTACAAATTCAACATGAAAATATAATTTTGGTTCCAACTGTTATAATTTTGTAACTTTTTTAATCTTCAAACTTTTTTGAGCTAGACACAAAATCGAATGTAAAAGTTGAAGTACCATCTTTCAAATGCTAGACTTTATATAAATTTTGATTTTGGTCATGTCTTTTTGTGGTTGTTCTTAATTATTATTGGACATTTTCTCTTCCTAATATGCATATTGTCATTAATTGCCTAGGTGATTCAAGTGAAGTGAAAGAACCTCATCATTTAAAGGTGAAACTTGAGCAAGGTATTCTTTCATTCATGATTCTCTTTTACATGTTCCACATGAAAATGTAATTTTGGTACCAATTGTTATGAATTTCTAACTTTTTTGAGCTATAGACACAAAATTAAATGTAAAAGTTGAAGTATCATCTTTCAAAGGTTAAACTTTCATATACAAGTGTGATATTTGTCATGTTCTTTCATTGCTGGCCGTAATTATTGTTGGAGTTGTTCTCTTCCTTATATATACATTGTCGTTAGTTTCATAGGTGATTCATCCAAAGAAAAAGCACTTGATCCATTGGAACAGAGACTTGAGCAAATTTTTCTTTCAATCATTATTCTCTTTTACAAATTCAACATGAAATAATTTGTGTCTAATGTAATGTTTTGGTGCCAATTGTTGTAATTTTCTTCCTTTTCCATCTTTTTTGAGCTATAGACACATTATTTTACTCTTGCATCTATGGCTTCAGATTTTTTAAGCAAGATAGGAGTAATAAGATTATTCACACAGTATTATGTGAGTAGTAATGTATGCACTATGTAGATATAGATTATATTATATTATATTATATTATATTATAGTAATGTGTGTGTCTGTGTGTGTGTATATATATATATATATATATATATATATATATATATATATATATATCTATATATATATATGTATATATATATATATATCTATATCTATATATATCTCTATATCTGTCTGTCTGTATGTCTGTCTGTCTGTCTGTATGTCTATGTCTGTCTGTCGTCTGTATGTCTGTATGTATGTATGTATGTTATATATGTATGTATGTCTGTATATTACCTTAAAAGCATGAACTTCTAACTTAAATGTTAAATTACTATAATCTCCCTAACTAAGGTTGAGACTTTTTTGATGAGTTGTGACTTTTTTCGAAGGATTGTGATTTTTTGATGAGTTATGATTTTTCCAAAGAGTTGTGAGTTTTTCTATAAGCTGTAACTTTTCCAAAGATTTATGACTTTTTCAAAGGGTTGTGACTTCGTAAATGGTCATAATTTTTCATATAAGATAGAAAAAAATATTTTGTTCATACTGCCGTTTGTTGACTATAATGAATAGAGGGGTTCCCTCTCATTTTTGAACCAAAAATTTATGTTAGCCTTCTACTCTTCTTCTTGCCTTTAATTTTTTTTTGTGTGTAATTCATTGTCATTGAGTGAGTTCGATGTTTAGCGGAATATGAGAAACAACGATTCTGATGAAATAAGTTGTTTTATACTAAGAGGATATATTCCATAACCTCGAGTACTTGAGAAAAATAATTTTGATGATAAAATAATTATTTTTTTTCTTAATATATTTACATTAGTATGTAACGTTCCATATGATGTAGTATAAACTCATTGTTTTTTGTTAGCAATCTCTCTTGTGATATAAATATATGCTTCTGAATATCAATTCTAAAATTTAGGGAATTTTCACGATTTGTTTTTTATGCTCAACACAAATGAATTATTTTATTTACCAATGCTACTTATGTGATTTATACTATCAGGAATTTTACTTCAAAATAGTTATTATTCGATAAATATTGCCCTTTTTTTTTACTTTTAAAAAAAATATATATTTGTATTTTAGATGTAGAAAAATTTATATGACTTGTAATAATGCAAGTTGAAGTTTGTATTAGCAATACAATTTATTTAATAGTTAATTTTATGACATAAATTTTTTCATTAATGTCAATATATATTTATATTTGGGTAGATATTTGTATTTAAATTAAAGTATTAATATTTAACAAATGTATTATCAGGTTAACAAGATCTTCTAACTTCAAAATATATTATTTTAAAATGTTACGAGTTTTTTTTTATTAAAAAAACTCATAACAGATGTGAAAATATGTGGATATTTAAAATGTAGTTGTTCTCTTCACATGTTCACTTAACATCTAAATAATTTAATGTGGAATACACATGCAAAACACATCTGCTAGATGACAAGAAATATATATAACTAATATTGTGTATAAGGTTATATTAGTGGGATAAGACGTTTGCATGAACAATATTTATATATATATATATATATATATATATATATATACACACACTAGGGAAAACGTCCGCGCTTCTCGCGGGTTGTTTTCTTTAATTAGCTCACTCATTATCATAGGTTAATATTGTTATTTCGTATTGATCACCGTGATTTGTTATCAATATATAATTTGTTTTTTTCCATGTATATTTTCCTACTAATTGTTGAACATTTTATTAATCATTTGTGCCATATTTCCTTTATGCTCGTTTTTTACATATTCCAAGTTCCCACATTCTTTATTATTTATTTAATTGGCTGTCACATAATAGGGGCCAATAGAAGAGGGGCTTATAAAATGTACACCTAGCGATTCATATATCTGTTGTGTATTACAACTTTAAATTACATTGATATTTAATAAGTTAGTCCTATAGAAACACAAACTCCATATTGTGTGCAATTGTAAGCTACAGATCCAATTGTCCTTACATTATATGTGATTCATGTTCATATGGTTTCCATATTGTCCTTTGTAAGTTTCGTATGACCATTCGTTATGTGAGTGATCACCTTCAATGTATGTATTTCTAGCTGATGCGTCATTTTTTTGATTGACTATGTTGTTAATAACGTGACATCATGTGTTTCTACGAGTCTTGGATATACATTCTGGAATATTTCTCTGTAAACAATATTTTTAATGTGTGTATGGTCTTCACTGTCCTCGTCTGCATTGAATATTTTCAATCCTTCTCTTGTTGTTACACGTGATGCTGCGACATATAATTGTCCATGTGTGAATCCCTATTTTGGAAGATACTGTCCAACTCTTTGAAGAGTTTGTCCTTGACTTTTATTGATTGTCATGGCATAACAGGTTTCTAAAGGAAGTTTCCATCTATTAAGCTTGAATGGCCATTTTGAATCATTTGGAGACATGATAATTCTGGGTATTGTGACTCTTGTGCCGATGTTCTTAGCAGATATGATGTTTGCACTTACAGACCATTTTCCCAGATGTGTGATCATTAATCTTGTACCGTTGCATAGTCCTTCTGTTTGATTTAGATTTCTAAGAAGCATAACCGGACTTCCTACTTTTAAGTGTATACCATGGTTAGGGATGCCTGAGAATCGTAAGTTATTAAGGAATTCAGTGGGGTAAAATGTATCTTCCTTACTAGTGTTCACACTTGCTTTGCACACATTGTCAGAGCTGTAGTAGGTTCTTCCTTCCCCTGGTATAATATTCATTATTTTTTCATTTTGATCATAAACCATTTCATTTTTTGGTGTTAGTATGGCTCTTTCTTTCAAGTATGTTGGGTCGTTGTACTTCTGTAATAGAGATGGATATACTGCATCTACAATTGATTCCACTTGATTGTGTGATGGTGCAATGGATATATCAGGCGGTAGCTTAATGAGTTCCATCTTTTTATCAGCATAAACTGATCCATCTCCAATCTGCAATAACAATCTATCAAAATATGCAATTCTTTCAGCTTCAGAACCCATCACTTTTCCACAAGTAAGACACATATTTTCCTTCAATTCAAAAATTAAAAAGTAGGGCCACAAGTGTGAATTGTTTAGTGACGCATCAACAATATCAACTCTTGTTCCTTTTGGAATTACCGGCAGGATTAACCTGAAATCACCACCACACACGATTGTTAGTCCCCCAAAAGGCCTATCATAACTATTTTCATACCTATCTCGAAGAATGTCCCTCAAGCTCTTGTCTAAGGCTTCTAAACAATATTTGTTTGCCATTGGATCTTCATCCCAAATTATCAAACATGTTTTCTTTAGTAGTTCCACTAATTGGCTTCCTTTTTTTATGTCACATGTTGACTCGGGTGAGACGTCAAGCGGAATATGAAACCGCGAATGAGCAGTCCTGCCATTCGGCAACAATAAAGCTGCTATACCTGAAGTGGCGACTGGTAGAACTATTTTTGATTCTGATTTGATTTTTGAAATAATTGTATTCCATAGAAATGTCTTGCCTGTACCACCATGTCCATTTATAAAAAATAATATGCCTTCTTTATTATGAACGGATGATATTATTGCCTCATATGCCGATAATTGACAACTATTTAATAGTGTAAATGATTTTTCGTGCATTTTTTTAGTTCGCCTTTTTCATAGTCTAGCTCTTCTGCATTAATGTATTATCTGGAAGTGGCATCCCTTCTATGTCTCGCAAACTTCTCCCCTGTTTTATGAGCATGTTCTTAATTTATAACAGGGAATACGCTTCTATTTGTTTGTCATTTAGTTGCAAATCTTTCAGATGTAATCACTTTCTTTGCAGTGATGTGATATCTTCGGATAATATTTTGTAGTTATTCTCCCAAAGCTTGTGTGAATCTGAAACTTGGCACTGAATAAGAATAGTGACAAATAGATTGCACAGTTCATTTCCACTTGCCCATTGGGCAGCCTCTGACAAGTAGTCATTCAACTACTTGTCGTCATCTAATAAGCCTAATGCGTAGCAAGCCTCTCGATAGGTTTTATAATATACTCCATTAATTCTTCTTATGCTTTCAAATGAAGTGCAGCCTTTGACAAAATTTAACAACATGCGCAGATAAAAACGCTCTCCACTTGCTGGATGTGCAAAATAGATTCTACCAACTGCCCGACCTTTTTTCCTCCTAGTCCATTTTTTTGTTTTACATTCCATACCCACCGCGTAGGAAAATCAGAATATGTTAGATCTCTTGCATCGGGGTACTCTTTGTTTGCTTCAAACCATTCAGTAAATTTTGTTTTTTCAATATCTGGTCTGTTAAATACGCTTTCAGCTCGCCTTGATTCTTAGAATATTATGGTGTTTTGTCCTTGTAAATGGAATGGTAATCGCTTAACTTCTGGTTGTCTGTAATGTAATGTCAAATTGGAATATCCTCCAGCATGCTTCAGTAGCTGAAATGTATCTGCAATCTAGATAATTTCTGATCTCATCGTTGTCTTTTGTTGAATCTGTTGATTCTATTATTACTGTTGCTCTATCAGGCCCTTTATGAACATACTTGAATAAATACTTCACTGACCTTGAGTAGTTGCAGACTTTAACATTTATGTGTGCATTAAATTGCACAAGAAAGTTCCTATTGTACGGAACAACATATCTGTTGTCTAGACTGGCTCAATTTTTCTTCACTTCAATACCTGTGTTGCGTCTCCTATAAATAGGGAATCCATCCGAATCAAAATTTGTCTGGTCATTGTATTTCTTTGGGAAATGATTTATGCACTTCCGTTGTCTCATACATGGGCAGCAGGGATTTAGTTGTCCGTATGGTCCATGTATCATAAAGTTCTTGACTGCATTATACCCATCTGGATCTTCTTCAAGGTCAGGTATTTCAGCGGATATTACTCTGTCAATATGTTCCGCTGTAGGATTTTTTTGTGATTCATGAAGGAACAACAATATATGTGCATGTGGCAAGCCTCTTTTCTGGAACTCAATTGTATATATACCTGCATAATAATGGCTTTGGTTAGGATGTTGGAAGCTGTATTAATTCCTATTTAATATTGTAGTTCCTTCTGTTTTTTAGGGAGTATTTCTCTTTTCCCATTCATATAAATTCCAAAGTAAAGTATTTCACGTGTATATCATGTATTTGGTGCGTAGTATAGTTTTTTGTACAGAATTCCCTTGTTTAATTCCTTGTAAACTGGGTGGTGCATCTGGCTATTATAAGGTGGATATTTCCTTGTCTTAGTTGGCACTATTTAGTAAACTATATTGTAATATGTTAATACATTTTTAGATGATGCATATAGTGTGCTAAAGTATGAAGGTATATAAGAGTATTTGATAGAAAGAACTTACATGATATTACTGTCCCGAATGGTTTATCTTTTTTAATATGTTGCATTAGTTGGGCCAACTTGATCTGGAAAACCCTGCATATGATGTCTACCCGGCTACCATCGTCATGTTGACCAATTAGGTGCAACATTGCCTTTATTTCTGGCCAACTTTGGTTACATGTGAAGGTAAGAAATAAATTCGGGTATCCAACCCATCTACATAAATCCATTGCATCTTGATAATTTTGTGCCCTGTAGCGAGGTCCCCCCGTGTGTGACGAAGGTAATATAATTGTTTTCCCGACTTGTGAAAAACAAAATCTCCACGTACAACAACATCCATGAAGCCCCCAAAAATATATGCCCGAAGCTTTAGGTGGTTATTTCGTATATATCTAAATCGCTCCTCTTCAATTGCCATGTAACCATCCACAATGTACTGCTGAAGTAGCCTGCCAGCCTGTAGAAGTATGCGCCCCTCATTAAGCAGTTGTTGTATGCGGTATCCATAATATTGTCTCATTGTCATTTGCTCGCGTGTGTAAGTTTTTTGGCTTTGAGACACCAATTGTATTCCCAGTCTATATCCATCTTCACCGTATGGGTGTATTAATGGGTAAATCGTTGACATGAAACTTAGGTGTAAATCGGTGATCCTTTGGAGCCCATTTTTGCGGTGTTCAACAATAACATATCGCTGGAAGTTAGCATCTGTAAGATCGCCAATGATCAATCCAGCTACTTCTGAAGACGTAGGTATATTGTATTGCCGACCGTCGTTAATCCATTATGATAGAATACGTAAGCGAAACTTTGTTTGTATTTGTTATCTACATCTATCTCTTTCCATACGAAATGATTTTACCAGAACATTATGCTCGTCGAGCATTTCAGATATTCCCTAAACAATGTCTACTTGAACTTCTTCATGCATTAGACTGTTGATTTGATTTTCTATTTCATTGTCCGTATTATATATATATATATATATTATATATATATATATATATATATATATATATATATATATATATATTATATATATATATATATATATATATATATATATATATATATATATAGTTGTGCAAATTGTGGTTTTTTTCCAATTTCAGGTAAGAGAGAGCCAATATGATGATAATTATGTCCACTAATTCTGAATACATAAGAACCTTTTGTACGATTGATTGATTTGTCAACTCGGCCTCCCATAGATGTAAATGGGAACATGGAGTTGTATACCCTGATATTTTTTCTAAAGTGTACACCTATTTGTCCAGATGTAGAGCCCAAAAGATATTGAAGGTAGGGTGGTGGTTGGCTCAGTAATGGTAAACGAACACGACCTTCCATACAACATATTGAAAATTTGGGTTGTCGTATATTTGTACTTTTGATTATCCGTTCTTTATACCATAGAATTGCTCCACAATATTGGCAGGTGTAGGTTGAAGGCCCTAAATTCCAAGCTTTCTTGTATGCACCTGTCATAGAAGATTGTAGCTAATGAGTTTAAGTATTATATGCACAAATATTGAATTTCCTAACCTTATGTAGAGTTAGTTGCATAGGTAATAATGTGTCAAATTAAAAGTTTTCGAAATGTACTTATTTTCTGGCAAATGATTGGGTTGTTGCCTCTGTGCAACTGATTTGGATTTGATACGTCTTCACATTCATCCATAACCGAATCATAGGACTGGTTAGGTTGGACCCCTATAAAATAGTTTTAACAATGTTGTTACTAAGTATTGTACATCTGGGAAGTTGTTCAGTAGTAAAGAATAGGTTCATTTAATTTCTAGCAATAATATTTCTCTGTTTATTGTTTTATGTGTCAGGCATTCACATAATGTAAGAGAAGGGAGTTACATAGTAACATATAATGTGCATGTGTAATTGATAGGTTTTATCACATTTATCAGTCTTTATATTTCCTACGTATTAAGCAGTATACAATTTAACTAATTGGGTCGGGTGTGGTGGTATGTTCGAGTTAATTGGAACGTACCATGTATTTGTTGTTGCCGTTTTATAGTTGTTATATTAGTCAGTTTCATCTCGTTTTGCCATTTGTTTGGGAAAACGTACAACCAAATCCGCTTGCTTCTGTGGTTGATCTTTGTATTTCCTCTGAAGTAATGTGAGTTTCCTCATATAGCGAGCATACTTTGGCAGTAGTTTTCTTATATTTACTAATTCCTCTGTCCGCGTATTATAGGTTGTTGTTAATGTATTACTCTTCATATTTTTTTTGGACTTCCTGTATTTGCTTTCTAACTGAAGTAAAAATTGGTATAGTTCCTGAATGCCGGAGGAAATATCTGTAGACCCACAAAATGCCTTAATACTGTGTGTTATCAAATCCATTATGTCTGTCCCTATGATCTGGTAATTCTGATTTTTTTAAAATTTATGTTGGTAAGGATACTGGCCAATATATCGTGTACTGATTTTTTAGTGTAGTGCAATAGACTTCATGGTAAGATTTCTGCCCAATCTGGTTCTCTTGATAGAGCAGTGTCTTGCAATAGATTTCTTAGCAGCAGAAGGTTGGATTTTAGTTGTGTTATGAATAAAGTAATTGTTTGTTCCTATTTTATATCAATAGGAATCGATGTAAATTAACTGTACGAAAGGACACACCATTTCGGTCCGGCGGTGGAATTGGTGTGTTTTAAGTGTCCAAAAGGACATAACGTTTCGGAGCGGCATAGTTGAGTAGTCCATTAAGACAGTCAGTTGTCATGTTGTTTTATTTTTGTTGTTGATTCTTTCTATTTAGTTTTAACTAATTAGATTCATTCTGGTTTATGTGTTGAACCACATATTTTTAAGTATTCCTGAGATGCTGTGGGGATTATGTGGTGGAATATGTTGCGATTGTCAAATAGGTTATTTTGTATAGCGTCTGCCTTTTATACTCACATCTCAAATATGAAAGATGACTTCAAACATGATGAGACTGAGACACTTCTGAATGGAGCTCCTTCTGAATGAGTTATCTCTTCATGGTTCATTTTTATACATATAGTTTTAGATCCTTTACTCAACTTATCACGAAACTTATTGACTTGGTTCTTCCATATTATTGCGTTCATCAACGTTCCCTGAGAGAAGTCAATGTGGAAGGCAGTTCCTAATAAGGATATTAAAAATTGGAAGCGAAGGATGTGGATTATGCATACCTTTTCATCGATTAGTATCATGTCAAGGCTTATCATGTCTGGGTTGCGCTTGTAATTAATAAATTCCTGCTGCCGGAAGACTCAGACTCTAACAGCCAGTCATCGCGAGTAGCATCCAAATCAGAAAGAAGTGAATAGGCCATGTTTAGATTTCTTTGCCAGAAAGTAGAAGAATGTTTATATTTGTAGTTAGAAAGACTGAAAGAAGTGATAGAGAATGGGTGCTATGAAGGGTGTTAGCCATTTTATAGAGAGGATGGAACCGTTGACGATGAGGCGTGTTGTTTCGGAGAAGGCAGAATGAATGGATGTTTCCGGCGATATGTATGTATATATATATAAATATATATATATACATGCATATATATATATATATATATATATATATATATATATATATATAAATGACGAACCATATTGAAAATTGAAAAATGAATCAGCAATATTGTTTTTGCTCAGCTTATTATTCAAATCTTCGCTTAAAAAAACAATACTATTTACTATAACATATATTTTTGGAATTTATTATAAGTAGGAAGCTCCACAATGTAAATTGAAATACCAATTTACTCTAGACCAAAAAATTTCTTTTAAAATCATAAAACTTTTTTTAAAAAAATCATATAATTTTAGTTATTATATATTAAATATAAATATTATGGGATGCTAAAAGACTACTTTCTTATTCAATGAAATAATAAAATATCTGAAGAATTTGAAAAGTCAGTTTATATATTAAATATAAATATTTTGGGATGCTAGAAATTTACTTTTTTTACTAAAATAAATCATATATTATTAGTTACTATATAATAAATATATATGATGGGATGCTAAAGTCTACTTTCTTTTTTAATGAAATTGTAAAATATGTGAAGAATTTGAGAAGTCAGTTTATTATATATTAAATATAAATATTATGGGATGCTAGAAACTTACTTTTTTTTTTAAAAATAGTAAAAAGCCTGAGGAATTCGAAAACTCGGTTTTTCAGTAATATTAACAACAACAACAGTAGCAATAATAATAAAAAATAATAATAATAACAACAACAACAACAACAACAACAACAACAACAACAACAACAACAACAACAACAATAACAATAATAATAATAATAATAATAATAATAATAATAGTATAATAATAATAATAATAATATATATTATTATTATTATTATTATTATTATTATTATTATTATTATTATTTTTGTTATTATTATTCTTATTATTATTATTAAAACTAGAAAGAAATTTAGGAAAAGTTAAGTTGTTGTTTTACCCCAATATTAAATTTAAAAAGTTATAAAATTTTGAATTTATTAAATATTATATCATTAGTGAAGAATATCATATTAAGTTTAATAATAATATGATTAATATGTATCTGTGTATACATACATATGGATTGACAGCAACAACAATAACAACAATAATAATAATCATAATAATAATAATAATAATAATAATAATATATTATTATTATTATTATTATTATTATTATTATTATTATTATTATTATTATTATTATTATTATTATTATTATTATTATTATTAAAAGTTGGAAGAAATTTAGGAAAAAGTTAAGTTGTTGTTTTACCCCAATATTAAATTTAAAATGTTATAAAATTTTGAATTTATTAAATATTATATCATTAGTGAAGAATATCATATTAAGTTTAATAATAATATAATTAATATTTATTTGTGTATACATACATATGGATTGATTTCCTTGGTATTACCACTTATTTTAATTAATACTCTAAAATGACTTATCATTTTCCCATGAGAAAATACATAAAGTGTCACCTGAAGTTGTCTCGAATTTTTAAAAAGACACCTTAACTATGCAAATGTCCTATTACCCCACAAAAATATTAAATATCTGTCACGACCCAAAACGAGCCGCGAGTGGCACCCACATTTACTCTCCTATGTGAGCGAACCAACCAATCAAATCCCAACATTTCAACCATAATAAACAGAAAATAATGCGGAAGACATTAAAACTCATTAACGAAATCAATTAAATAACTTCTAAAATTTATCAATTACTATCCCCAAAACCTGGAAGTCATCATCACAAGAACATCTATCTTCAAATTACTAAATCTAAGAGTATGTAAGAAACTAAAATAAGTAAAAGAGATGGTCCATGTCCGAACATCAAGACATCAAGACGCGAAGGAAAGAATCCAGTCCGAGCTAGGAACAATAGCTCACCCTGAAATCTGATTTTGCTGAAGTCTGGCTAGAGTTGCGGTTGAGTCGAAGTCGATGGCACGTTTGCTGCACTCCACAAATAACAAGAAAGAAACATACAAGTAGGGGTCAGTAAAAAACACAAGTACTGAGTAGGTATCATCGGCCAACTCAAAATAGAAAATAATATATGTCAGATAATAACATAAAATCGACTACCATACTCAACAGATAACAACAACAATTACCATAACCATTGGCCCCACCCAAGCACAACTATGAGGACTCATGCCTCCACACCATACTCATTTGGGAAATAAGTTCTTTAAATCTGAGTATATTAACGTGATTCAAGATTCATTCTTTTTACTATACTGGTGTCGGAACGTGATACCCGATCCGTTACTACTATCCTGGTGTCGGAACGTGACACCCGATCCATTACTACTATCCTGGTGTCGGAACGTGACACCCGATCCATTACTACTATCCTGGTGTCGGAACGTGACACCCGGTCCATTACTACTATCCTTGTGTCGGAACGTGACACCCGATCCACTACTACTATCCTGGTGTCGGAATGTGACACCCGATACACTACTACTATCCTGGTGTCAGAACGTGACACCCGATCCACTAACCTCATTCTTTTAGTTCATCAAGCCTATTTTTATACCAAGGCATTATCATTAACAGAGAGGGTTTAGGTTAAAATTCATAGCCTCATCTTTCCAACCCATTACAATTACATAATCACATCATGCAAGCATACAATTAAGCATATAGAAGAGTTTACAATACTACCCAATATATATCATTCGCTATTAAGAGTTTACTATGAAATAAAATAAACCATAACCTACCTCCACCGAAGAATCGTGATCAAGCAAGCTACTCCTCAAGGTCTTTGCTTTCCTCTTCGTTCTCTCTCTTCTCTCGCTCGTGCGTCCCTCTCTTCTTTCTGTTTTTCTTATTCAAACCCTTTTTCTTTTACCCTAATTGTCATATAATTAAGTATACAAGATGATAAAAATAACCCACTTTTTATTTCAAGGTTATCTCCTTTAACCCCCACGTAATTGAATTATTAACATTAATCCACTAACTTTATAATTATGAGCATGAATAGTCCAAAATGCCCCTTAAAAACTTTTAACAGAAATTCGACCCAGTCAGGGTTACGCAGCCTGTGACGGTCCGTCACGACTGTGACGGTCCGTCCTGCTGAGTCGTCACAGAGTTCAGAAACTCAATTCTGTGGAAAGATTTGTGACGGTCTGTCGTGTCAACGACGGTCCGTCCTGCCATTCCGTCGTGACGTTCAGAGAGTCGATTCTCAGCACTCAGATTTTCAGAATCTAACTATTTTGGAACGAGACACCCTCGACGGTCCGTTGCGCCCATGACGGTCCGTCGTAGGATCCATCGACCCAGACAGTTATTACCAGAAATAAACTCTACTGCTCAAAACGACTAACAAGTCGTTACAATAGATACCAATTTACCCATCGTTCATCCTCGAACGATCACAAGAAGAAAAACAAGGGCGAAGAGGAGTACCTGAATCTGTAAACAGGTGCGGGTATTTTTCATGCATATCAGCCTCCTTCTCCCAAGTGGACTGTTCAACTGGTCGATTCTTCCATTGAACTTTGATGGATGCAATCTCCCTTGATCTCAACTTACAGATTTCTCTATCCAGAATGGCAACATGCTCCTCCTCATAAGACAAATTCTCATCAAGAAGAACTGAATCCCAACGAATAATGTAGTTTCCATCCCCATGGTACCTTTTCAGCATAGACACATGAAATACCGGGTGCACCTCTGACAGTCCTGGGGGCAAGGCTAATTCATACGCTACCTCCCCCACGCGCTTCTGAACTTCAAATGGACCAATATACCTCGGACTAAGCTTACCTCGCTTACCAAACTGTATCACCCCTTTCATGGGTGAAACATTCAGTAAGACTTGTTCACCCTCCATAAACTCCAAGTCTCTAACCTTTCGATCAGCATATTCTTTCTGCCTACTTTGAGCCGCTAAAAGCTTTTTTGGAATGCATTTAACTTTATCTAACGATTCCCTCAGAAGGTCAGTACCCCAAGGTCTAACCTCAAATGCATCAAACCACCCAATGGGAGACCTACATCTTCTTCCATACAGTGCCTCAAATGGGGGCATATCAATACTTGAGTGATAGCTATTGTTGTATGAGAACTCTGCTAAGGGTAAGAAGTTATCCCAATGACCACCAGATTCTATCACACATGCATGAAGCATATCTTCCAAAACCTGAATCGTTCGCTCAGACTGACCATCGGTCTGAGGGTGAAATGCGGTACTAAGATCCAACCTAGTACCTAATTCTGCATGCAATGTTTTCCAAAACTTAGAAGTAAACTGCGTACCTCTATCTGATATAATGGAAAGTGGAACTCCATGCAATCGAACAATTTTTGAGATGTAAAGTTTTGCTAACTTCACTGCATTATAAGTCACCTTGACCGGAATGAAATGAGCAGACTTAGTTAACCTGTCAACAATTACCCAAATGGAGTCATACTTACCCATTGTTTTTAGAAGACCAACCACGAAGTCCATTGCAATTCTCTCCACTTCCGTTCAGTAATGGGCATTCTCTGAAGTGTCCCTCCAAGCCTCTTGTGTTCATACTTTACTTGCTGACAATTCGGGCATTGAGCAACAAAATCAACAATGTCACACTTCATCCTACTCCACCAAAAATATTGCTTTAGATCACGATACATCTTGGTTGCACTAGGATGTATAGAATACCTTGAACTATGAGCCTCTGTAAGAATAGTGTGAATCAGATCATCGACACGGGGTACACATACCCTTCCGTTAATTCTCAAAACACCTTCCTCATCGATTTTTGCTTCTTTAGCCTCTCCTCGCAACACCTTATCTCGGATCCGGATCAGTTTCTCATCGGTAAAATGATTTCCTTTAATCTTATCAAGAAAGGAAGATCTATCCTCCACACAGGCCAAAAATCCCCCCTTCTCATTTACTTCTAGCCTCATAAAGTCATTAGCCAAAGTCTGAACCTCTCTAGCCAATGGGCGTCTAGAAACCTGCAAATGGGCTAGACTTCCCATGCTCCCTGCCTTTCTACTTAAAGCATCTGCTACAACATTAGCATTTCCCGGATGATACAAGATAGTGATATCATAGTCCTTCAGTAGTTCCATCCATCTCCTCTGTCTCAAATTCAAATCTTTCTGAGTAAAGACATACTGTAAACTACGATGATCCGTATAGACTTCACATTTAACCCCATATAGATAATGTCTCCATTGCTTTAATGCAAACACTACTGCAGCCAACTCCAAATCGTGGGTCAGATAATTATGTTCATGCACCTTTAATTGCCTCGAGGCATAAGCAATTACATTCTTCTCTTGCATAAGCACTGCACCCAAACCATAATAGGATGCATCACAATAAACAATGAAATTCTTACCTTCCACTGGCAGGGTAAGAATTGGTGCAGTAGTCAACAAGGTCTTGAGTTTCTGAAAACTTTATTCACATTCGTCCGACCATACAAATGGAACACTCTGCTTAGTCAAATTTGTTAGTCGGGAAGCAACGGAAGAAAATCCTTTGACAAATCGACGGTAGTAGCTAGCTAAACCAACGAAGCTCCTTACCTCTGTAACATTAGTAGGTCTTACCCAATTCTTCACTGCTTCAATCTTGGCAGGATCCACCATCACTCCATCCTTAGAAACCACATGCCCCAAGAAGGACACTGAATCTAGCCAAAACTCACACTTAGAGAATTTGGCATAAAGCTTTTTCTCCCTCAACATTTCCAATACCATTCTCAAGTGCTCCTCATGTTGTTTCCTGCTCTTTGAGTATACCAGTATATCGTCAATAAACACAATGACAAAGAGATCCAGATATGGCTTAAAAATCCCGTTCATCAGACTCATGAAAGCAGCGGGGGCATTCGTAAGTCCAAAAGACATTACTAAGAATTCATAATGCCCATACCTGGTTCGAAAAGCAGTCTTTGGCACATCTGCTGCCCGTATTTTCAATTGATGATAACCAGATCTCAAGTAGATTTTTGAGAAGGTACAAGCACCTTGTAACTGGTCGAACAAATCATCAATGCGAGGAAGAGGGTACTTGTTCTTAACAGTTACTTTATTCAGTTGTCTGTAGTCTATGCACATCCGAAAACTCCCATCCTTCTTCTTCACAAATAAAACCGGAGCACCCCAAGGGGATGCACTTGGTCTAATAAAGCCTTTCCCTAACAACTCTTGAAGTTGGGCCATTAACTCCCTTAACTCAGTGGGAGCCATTCTATAAGGGGGTATGGAAATGGGGCGAGTACCCGGCTCAAGATCAATGCAAAAGTCGATATCTCTATCTGGTGGCATACCAGGAAGGTCTGCAGGAAACACATCCAGAAACTCACAGACTATCGAAACCGACTCAATTGAAGGTACTTGGGTAGAATCGTCCCTGAGGTGTGCCAAGAAAGCTAAACACCCTTTACTAACCATTCTCTTAGTACGAAGAAAGGAGATGATACGAACTGGATTGGAAGTGTAGTCACCCTCCCACACTAACGGATCTGTCCCAGGCTTGGCCAATGTCACAGTTTTGGCATTACAATCTAAGATTACAAAGTTTGTAGAAAGCCAAGTCATACCCAGAATTACATCGAAATCAACCATTTCTAAGATAACCAAGTCTACATGAGTATTGCTCTCCATAAAAGTCACAAGACAAGACCTATACACCTTTTCAACTATCACAGACTCACCCACCGGAGTAGAAACACGAATAGGCATGTCAAGCAATTCACAATGTAAATTAAGACCAGTAGCAAATGAGGAAAATACATATGAAAATGTGGAGCCAGGATCAAATAATACAGAAGCCATGCAATCACAAACCAAAAGATTACCTGTGATAACAGCATCAGATGTCTCCGCTTCCGACCGCCCAGGAAAAGCATAATAATGGGCCCTATCACCTGTCTACCCATTGCCCCTACCATGTTGTGCTGTAGGCGCTACGGCTTGCCCGCCACCCCGGTTGGTTTGGTGACCACCATTACCTTGACCACCACGTCCTCCAGAATGGCGGCCTCTTCCATGACCACCTCTACCTCTAACTATTGGGGGTCTGTAACTCTGTTTTGGACAATATCTCTTAATATGTCCAATTTCCCCACATCCATAACACTCTCTGGGTTCAAGCATAGGTCTCTGTGAGAAAGACGGAGTCTGGGGATAACCTCCAAACTCAGAGAAATATTGACCGATCTGCGGTGGACCCCCAGCTACAGCCTGTAGTAAAGACTGAATAGGTCGGGCTGGATAACCTCCTGAACTCTGCCCTCTGGAGTAAGAACCACTAAACTCGCCTCCCTTACGAAACTTCTTAGTTGCTGATGCCATGGTGAAGTCATCTGGCTTCACTCCCTCCACCTCTATCACAAAGTCTACCACTTCCTGAAAGGATTTTGCTGCAGTAGATACCTGTAAGGCTGGAATATGCAAATCTGACCTCAATCCCTTTACAAAATGGCGAATGTGGACTGAAGCAAAGCTGAGTGGCATACCTAGATAATGCACGAAACTTAGCCTCATACGCAGTGACCGACATCCTACCTTGCTCTAGGCTCAGGAACTCATCTCTCCTCCTATCCCTCAAAGTCCGGGGTATATACTTCTCCATAAACAAGCTAGAGAATGATGCCCAAGTCATAGGTGGTGCTTGTGCTGGTTGACACTCAACATACGATCGCCACAACATTTTGGCGTTCCCCTGAAATTGATAGGTCACAAATTCGACGCCAAATCGTTCTACTATGCCCATCTGGAGGTTTCAATTTCAAGAACTTACTGAAAAGTTCGTGCTGATCACTTGTCATTATAGGCCCTGTAGTCATTCGAGGAAACGTGCCTATTTCCAATGAGGAATCCATGCGGAGAGCCACAACAGCTGCATGCTGTACTCCCGGAACCTGAGGTGCTGGTGCAGAAAACACTGGAGGTGTCTGGCCCTGATCAGATAACCCGCTAAGATAAGCAAGAACCTGATTAATCATCTCTGGGGTAGGTTGGGGTGGTAATTCCTAATTTTGCACTTGCTCATTCTCCCCTTCCTCACCCTCTCTTACTACTTCCTCAGTCGGTGGAGGAGTTACCGCCCTAGTACTAGATGGGCCAGGTGCTTGTCCTCTTCCTCTAGAGGACGTCCTCCCGCGACCTCTACCACGGCCTCTTGCCACTGCTCCTCTTTGAGCTACAGCCCCAATGGCTGGCTCAGCCGCATCTTCTCTTACCGGTGCTGGTGTTGGCGCAGTTGTTGCTCTAGTTCTAACCATCTGCGAAATAGAGTGAAGATGGTCAGATACCAATTTGTATCACCTAGATACCAATTGGATCCAAGTAATAGCACGAAAGAAAGAAGGAATGGAATTTTTTCTTAAAGTCCTATAGCCTCTCAAAGAAAAGTAAAGGAGTCCCCCTACCGTTCCTCAAGACTCTACTAGACTCGTTCTTGTGTGATGAGACCAATGAACCTAAGGCTCTGATACCAAGTTTGTCACGACCCAAAACGAGCCGCGAGTGGCACCCACATTTACTCTCCTATGTGAGCGAACCAACCAATCAAATCCCAACATTTCAACCATAATAAACAGAAAATAATGCGGAAGACATTAAAACTCATTAACGAAATCAATTAAATAACTTCTAAAATTTATCAATTACTATCCCCAAAACCTGGAAGTCATCATCACAAGAACATCTATCCTCAAATTACTAAATCGAAGAGTATCTAAGAAACTAAAATAAGTAAAAGAGATGGTCCATGTCCAAACTTCAAGACATCAAGACGCGAAGGAAAGAATCCAGTCCGAGCTAGGAACAATAGCTCACCCTGAAATCAGATTTTGCTGAAGTCTGGCTAGAGTTGCGGTTGAGTCGAAGTCGATGGCACGTTTGCTGCACTCCACAAATAACAAGAAAGAAACATACAAGTAGGGGTCAGTACAAAACACAAGTACTGAGTAGGTATCATCGGCCAACTCAAAATAGAAAACAATATATATCAGATAATAACATAAAATCGACTACCATACTCAACAGATAACAACAACAATTACCATAACCATTGGCCCCACCCAAGCACAACTATGAGGACTCATACCTCCACACCATACTCATTTGGGAAATAAGTTCTTTAAATCTGAGTATATTAATGTGATTCAAGATACATTCTTTTTACTATCCTAGTGTCAGAACGTGACACCCGATCCGTTACTACTATCCTGGTGTCGGAACGTGACACCCGATCCATTACTACCATCCTGGTGTCGGAACGTGACACCCGATCCATTACTACTATCCTGGTGTCGGAACATGACACCCGATCCATTACTACTATCCTGGTGTCGGAACGTGACACCCGATCCACTACTACTATCCTTGTGTCGGAACGTGACACCCGATCCACTACTACTATCCTGGTGTCAGAACGTGACACCCGATCCACTAACCTCATTCTTTTAGTTCATCAAGCCTTCTTTTATACCAAGGCATCATCATTAACAGAGAGGGTTTAGGTTAAAATTCATAGCCTCATCTTTCCAACCCATTACAATTACATGATCACATCATGCAAGCATACAATTAAGCATATAGAAGAGTTTACAATACTACCCAATATATATCATTCACTATTAAGAGTTTACTATGAAATAACATAAACCATAACCTACCTCCACGAAGAATCGTGATCAAGCAAGCTACTCCTCAAGGTCTTTGCTTTCCTCTTCGTTCTCTCTCTTCTCTCGCTCGTGCGTCCCTCTCTTCTTTCTGTTTTTCTTATTCAAACCCTTTTTCTTTTACCCTAATTGTCATATAATTAAGTATAAAAGATGATAAAAATAACCCAGTTTTTATTTCAAGGTTATCTCCTTTAACCCCCACGTAATTGAATTATTAACATTAATCCACTAACTTTATAATTATAAGCATGAATAGTCCAAAACGCCCCTTAAAAACTTTTAACAGAAATTCGACCCAGTCAGGGTTACGCAGCCTGTGACGGTCCATCACGACTGTGACGATCAGTCCTGCTGAGTCGTCACCGAGTTCAGAAACTCAATTCTGTGGAAAGATTTGTGACGGTCCGTCGTGTCAACGACGGTCCGTCCTGCCATTCCATCGTGACGTTCAGAGAGTCGATTCTCAGCACTCAAATTTTCAGAATCTAACTATTTTGGAACGAGACACCCTCGATGGTTCGTCGCGCCCATGAAGGTCCGTCGTGGGATCCGTCGACCCAGACAGTTATTACCAGAAATAAACTCTACTGCTCAAAACGACTAACAGGTCGTTACAATATCTTTGTAAATTGACCATTTTGACTCATTTTCTCATCAACCTCACACGCGTTAGACACATTCTCCTATTAATTAATTAATTTAATTTAAATATTAATTAAATATGGGTTTAACCTGACCCAAATCGTTTAAAAAGATAAATGGTACACTTTCTTTTCTTTCTGTCAGTTTCTCACTTTCATTCTTTATATTTTATTTTCTTTCTCAATTGCAATTCAATTACAACTTCTTTTGATGTTTACATCTATTTCAATTTCTCCATTTGTTTGTCAATTTCTTGGGAGATTAGTTGAGAAAACAAGAAGTTTTCATGAGTATTTTAGTATTTGGTAAAGATTTTATTTTTTTTCTTCATGGATTTGTGATCTTCTAGAGAAAAACACATGTTAGAAATTATTTTAGGATAAAAACTAAAATGTGTTAGAATCTTACCTTCTTTTTAAAAAATTCATCTTGGACCAATGGTCAATTTATTATTAATAATAAAGGAGAAAATTGCAGACTTAGGTTAAAAAGACTCAGACAAACAAAAAGAAATTACCAATTTAAGAAAAAGAAAAAAAATTGAAAAAAATAAGAAGAGGAAAGTCTCTACAGAAGGACCAAGATCCTCACACCTTTCATCTTCAAATTTGATTTAATGAAGCTCTAGTTTGACTTACCCTTTTTGTCGGCTTCGAAGCATTTATCTACGAGTTTGGGCAAGATTCACTTCGGCAGTACCTTCATTAAAGAGTAAAGATTTTTTTTTCTTTAGTATAACAAGAGGCAACAAGGAGACCATATCGAGTAAAAACAACGGTTGTCAAAAATGGTTCCTTTGAAAGAACGGGGGAAAGTTGGGGAAGAAGAGTACTTTAAAAAGGAAAGAATTAAATAATAGATTAAAAAATGACGCGTGTCACTTGTTATTTCGTTCTTTGGAAGAAAAATCTATCATTCACGCTCATTATTTGCGTGAAAACAAACATAGGGAGAAAACGGGTTAAAGTGGCGTATTTACAAAGATATCTCTTACTTTGATGGGGTAACATGACACTCATATAATTAAAATGTCTTATTAAAAATTTGGGACAACTTTAGGTGTCACTTTATGTCTTTTCTCTTTTCCCATACCTATTTAATGTTTTAAAGTTCTTCTTAACTTCAAACAGTACACTTTCAGAATTTTACAAATAATCATATCATCCTATACTAGATATGTTGATGTTCTCCCCCTCCTCCTCTTCTCCTAAATTCATCTTCAATGGGACTAATAAGGATTCCATTAATATTTCTCATGTGTCGGCTCTCTTAACCATCTACAAAATTATTATTATGGTTGATTATGAATTATTTTTTGGCAACTAATAATTCTATCAAGACATACATAGTTTCTTCCTTTATAAAATGGATATAAAACGCTAGTCCACTAGACTTTCTTATGAAAATTTTAATTTATTGGTTATTCTTTCTAATTCAGATAATTTTTTTATTTAATATTTTTTATTTTTATGCATATGATGAAATGTACATTATAATATTTTTTTAAAGTTAATTCGATTGATGTTACACATGTTTCTATACATAATTTAGGTCTATATAAATTTTTTATAATAATAAAGGTCAAACGTGCAAGGCACATTCACAAAACTAGTTATTCAAAAGAAATAAGAGAACTTCTTGCTATAATTGTCTCTTAAAAATTTTCTAATGTTGGTTTTCATTTAACTCAGATCAGGCCTCTAAAACAGGATGGTGTTTTTGATGGGGACGTATTGAGGATTTTGACAGCTTAATACATTGATCGTTTACATGTGATGTGAGGCTATATTTTCATATTTCATTGTTGTATGGATGCAGCTCTGCATGATTGCCAACTTTCGCTTGGAATCTGTTGATGAAGTGTTTGCTCTTGTTCCTTAATTGAAAGTATGGACTCTAATATTATGGATATTGACATTTCAACAGTTCATTAGGGTGTTGGGTTACTATTAATCGAATTTTACGTCTGACCTCACAAGGGGCGATATCTATAATTAATTTCTTAAAGAACCTTCTATGTATGTTCAAACTAACAAAAAGATGGGAGGAAACCGATTAGTTTTTAAAATTGTTTCCTTCGTCGATGAAGTGGTTTATGCTCATTTCTATTTACAAGAATAGGGTGAATTAAATGGGAATTTTCCTGGGGATTAGTAAGAAATTTTCTTGCATATTTTTGTACTAATCCCCATGTAATTCACACTTTTCTTGTAGCGCGTTACACAAAGGGATAAGATATGGAGTGGGACAATTACTGCTGTAAGTTTAACTTAAGGAGGAATGGAAATTATTGCTTTTGGTTTCAAATCTGTTTTCAGTGTCGATCTTTTGTAGAATGATTTAATCATTGGTTTCACAACCAATTTTTAGGTGTCCGACAATACTAACAACAAGTATTGAATGTAAACAAGTTTTTCATTACCCAAAATTGAATACCCACTTAGAATAAGAAAACAAATGATATTTGTTGAGAAGTGCAAAATCATAAAAATGTTGTGCTCTTCCTATTCCATTTTATTTAGTTTGTGCACTTAGCATTGTATTAAACTGGTTTGATGCTGCTATGAAAAGTTGTAGACTAAAAAGAGAAAGCTAGTTCCCATCAAGACTGTGCTGGCTGAACTATCCAAACTTAGAAGGGCAACATAAATGGCTAAAGATGAGCATTCTATGGAACTACCATCATTTTAGTGAAAATAAGAATTTTGACTTCCAGAAGAATTAGTATAGAATATTCCTTGAGTTTTTTGTCAATGATTGAACGTTTTTTGTGATACTTCAATTATACTTCTGCAGTTATGCTATTGCAAAAGCTTTCAGATTATTGAAGAGTTCAGACTATATATTGCTACAAAATCATTTATCTTAGTTAATGCATATCTGTCCAACTTTCTCTGTTATTTTATTTGACAAAATATATCAATTACTCATTGATGATATTTTTTTATGACGAAATTTGGGTGTCTTCATTCGAGCTTTTGTCCGCTATCATCTTAATGAAGTGTACTTTTTCATTTTTAGTTGAGTATTGATGTTTTATACCATAGGTAGTGGTCTAAGTCACTAGTGATCTTGCAATGCAAGATCTCTCCTGCGGAATATTGTAGTGTGAATGAATCAATATCTATACACAATCCAAGAGGCACATCAGGGTCACTCCTCTTTGTCGTATGAAACTAAAATACATTTGCGATGTTTGTCACATGGATAAGCTCAAAAATAATTGCAAGAATTCATCCTGGCTTTCGTGACTCGTTCATAGAACTGCAACAATTTCTTCCGCTTCTCAAAGTGTACTAGAATGGTCTTGATGCTCCTAATACTCCCCTCAAAACTAATATGGAGTTTTCATAGAGAATAGATAGGTATTTTTTGGTTGTCATAGAAACAATAAGTTATTGTCCAAGTATTATATGATTTCTAGATACTATTGTTCCGAATAGTTAGTTCTAGACTCCGAAGGAAACAAACAATAATTGCTAGATACTATTGCTCCCAATAGGTAGTTGTAGATTCCTAAGGAAACTGTTAGAAATATGTATAAGAACTGCAACAGTCCAAGTTCTCTGTATTATAGGGTAGTTATTTACTATGTAAGAGGTACCTAGTTTCTATCTTATCCTTAGTTAGTTTTTTAATCTTTTCCTTAGGAGTTGGTTAATTTGTAAACTCATAAATATATGTGTTATAATGAAGTAAGTAGTTTTTGCTTTCATAAATTTTTCTTTGTTGGTTTATTAAACTAATGTTCCTACTTGTTTCAATAACAAAAGAAAATCAGTTTGGTATGTTTTCCTTCTCTGTAAATTAACAATTGGTATCGGAGCATTTATTTCTTGAGGGATCCGTGGGTGTTTCATAAAATTTAGGATTGTAATCAACAAGACAAGTTTATCAATCATACAAGTAGAATCAAGTTTTTCTGTAATGGCACCACCTATTTAAATGGTGATAATAATCAGATTTGGGAGGTAAGAATGAACACTTATCTAGATTCCATGGATATATCAGAGGAAGTAGAAGATGATTATGAAGTTCCTCCATTTTTTAAAAATCCTACCATGGCCTAGATCCAAAACCTTAAAGAGAGAAAAACCAGAAAATCAAAGGCAAAGGACTGTTTATTTTTTAGTAGTATCTTTTTCAATCTTAACCCGAATTGTGTCTCTAAAGTTAGAAAAATCCATTTGGGATTGTCTCAAGGAAGAATACGAAGAGGACGAAAGGATCAAAGGTATGCAAGTGCTAAATCATATAGGAAATTTCGAGATATAGAAGATGAAAGAAACTGAAATCAACAAAGATTACTCTAAAAGGCTCTTGAGCATTCAAAACTGGG
Source organism: Solanum habrochaites (assembly GCA_027704765.1). NCBI lineage: Eukaryota > Viridiplantae > Streptophyta > Magnoliopsida > Solanales > Solanaceae > Solanum > Solanum habrochaites. The sequence continues at coordinate 31,101,963 of JAKWJA010002498.1, read as the reverse complement.
TAAGAATGCTTGGTTCCGTGTTAAATGATTCACGTAATGTTTTAAAGATTTTGGTAACTATGCCGAAATTATTTGAAGCAAACATAAATACTTTGGAAAACACAGAGGATATTTCCAAGATCACCTTCACAAAGTTATTGAATGCTTTGCAGAAACAAGAACAACGAAGAGTCACAAGAGAAGATAAAATATAGAAGGAGCATTGTTTGCCAAGCCTCAATACGATAAATGACATATTTCTCTTCAAGGAATTGAATTTCACGACCATTACTAAAGTCAGAATATCTAATGACGACCATCTTCCTATAAGAGGGTAATGAAACATTGCTATTCCAAGTAATTAAGGTACGAAAACAATTTTTGATGTGCTTTATGTACCTGACATAAATCAAAACTTTCTTAGTGCTGATCAATTGATGGAAAAAGGCTACAAGATAAGTTTTAAAGATAATCATTGCTTGACCAAAGATTATTAGATCAAGAAAAGTTTAAAGTAAGAATGGGAGGCAAAATTTTCTCTTTAGATCCATTTGAGGAGGAGCATGTTGTGTTTTTTAGCAAAAGAAAGTGTTGCAGAATTGTCACATCCGGGGAGCACCCCTAGACATTACTGACGTCGTCGTTATAGAAGGGACTAAGACTAGCCTCTTAGAATTCATCATCACATTCATAGGTTAAAAAGTGCGGTAAATTAAAACTTTTCATTTACATCTACTTCATGAGGTTTACATAGAACTCTCGCTTACCCATAATATATTCATAGAGAGTTTACTTAGACTCCTCGTATAAAAAGATTATATAGTCTTCTACTTTTATGCCACATATATATTAAGTGCACAATATAGTATTAACAGGTATGTCTCATATTAAACCATCTAAAAGGAATAGAACAATATGGTCATAGCCCTTACACAAATGTATTAATGTCACTTAAGGCTTAAAACACTATATTGAAACAACAAGAGTGAAATGATTCTCTTTAGACTATAACAATGTAACATCGGTAAAGTAATAGAAAGACATCATTCTCGGAACTTGAGGACATACCCACACTTGGAGAGATTATCCAAGAATTCTTTGAAAAGTGGTCACGAACTCTTCAACTACCGGAACCTAAAATGTTTGGGAAAAGGGAGAAATTGGGGTTAACACATCACTTGTACTAAAGTATGGAAATCTATGCACATAAAATAGAAATCATGCTAAAAAGGGACATTTGATAAAATCATGTCAATTTATTTTGAAAAGCCTTATGCACAACCCAGGAACACATATAAGACAATAACCATATATTCCTTATGATACAAACATATTTAACACAAAACCAACATACTCAAGTTAAGCCAAGTCAACATGTATATAGAGCATAATAGAATTCATAGCCAATGCAACCCTAACATTATGTCATAACCACGAAGCATATTCCTGAGTTTATATCATTAGAGCATAAGTGAAACCCTTACCCATAACCCTTCACTAAGTCTACTAGTGCAATGGTCAAGTGAAACCCCATAACTCCACTTAACCAAGCAAACTAACCGAAGCATGAATAATGTGTAACTTCCCTTAATATAGCATTATAAGTATTCATTTTCATATTTAGCAACAAAGACCATTAACATGAAAAATCACACATAAGCATAACTTTAATTTCATAAGAGCATATAAACATAAGAATCACTTCCTAGGATTTCCCTCAAGGCCAACTAGTGCAATGTATAGGTAGAGTTCCATACCACTTCCTAGACTAAGTCAAACCCCTTAAGTCATCTTAGTTAGAGTTCACTTTGTTACTTCATTTTTACTTTTGGGAACATCTTTCCTTAACCAACATAGACCATATGCGCTAATGTGGAACTGGTGTCATGGAAACCTATACCGAAACAAGGTGGACTACTTGCCAAGGTAGTATCAAAACATGAACATAGCATCTAGGTGAAACCACTAGATAGTATTCGTATGGGAAATTTTTTTTCAAGAACAAGGATATGTGTTTTGGAATGTCTTTATGCTACATGCATTATAGTCTCCAATATCATGAGTACAATAGTGAACCTAACTTCCCTATGTGGGAAGGGACACTCCTCACTACTAGTTCACTCGGTGCTAGAGTCCTTTTGAAATGTCTTTCTTTAATAATCATAACTTAGTTTACGTCATAGGAGAATAGCTCCTTATATAGTCAGTCATTAGATCAATAAGAATTGCATGATAACACATTTGAATACAACCCTTCACATTTGAGATTAGCACATTAACGTCACCGTAATATAATAATGTACATAGGTACTTCATAACCAACCTTATATCATTTTCATCTTAAGCATTATCGATAATGATATAATCAATACATCTCAATTTAATCATCATAACACACCTACTTAACCAAATCACAAGACATATTTTGATTGAACTTCATCACCAAGAACAATAAATCATGATCGAAGTAAAATGTTTAAGATATCAAGACTTACCCAATTTCCTTCAAAAGCCATAATTTTGGTCTTACCTTCAACGCACCAATTCAATCCAATAATAGATGTAATGATATCATCCAATTGTAATTAAAACAATAATAGAGTCAATTGCATGACTACAACTCAATTCAACACTAGTTCAAAACCTAGGGTTAGGGACTTAAGTCAATTTCATGATCTATTCCACCTACTAGGTTAACTCATCAATAACTAGCGTAATTATACAACAATACATCATAATTCAATCATAATAACCAAAAGAAACCATATAAATACAACTTAGAAGATCAAATTCGTATTATGAAGAACCAAATTTGGAAGTACCCTTTGGGGAAAGGAATCCCAAAGGTGAAGAGTTCCCATACCTTGTTAACTATTGAAGATTGATGGAGAAAGAAACCTTCGTTCTTCCTAAAGACCTTGACCTAGCCCTTCATTGAGTTCTTATCTTGGAGAGAGAAAGTGGAGAGAAGGAAGAGAATTTGGGTTTGGGAAACTGTGGGAGTTAGGTTAGTTTAATTAGGCTTAGGTCTTTATATAAGTCCTTAACAAACATAATTAGAACTCCCTTTACCACAACTTAAATAAATAATACAATAACTAATTAAATAAAACTATAACACTTAACAGTGAAAACTCAAGCCTGACCTACGAGACCCCGACCTACGGGCCGTAGGTCAGTCGACGGTGTCTTTGACCAACTGTCCTGCAAAACCGTTGTTTTGGTTAGAGAGTTTTCATTTTGCTTTTTTGGCGAAATAACTATGTGTTGGTCGACAGAGGCATCGACGCCCCGTCAATGGACATACGCTTGGTCACCTGCAGCCGTTGGTGCACACTGTCTTGTGACAAATTCTTGGCCAAAATGGAAGGATCCTTCTCAAGGACTCTTAAGGTGGTCCTTGGGGAGTCGTACCCAAAAATTTTGACCCTAAACCAATTTTATTGCATGTTAGACACCTTCCCATCAAATTTCATCAATTTCCAACTCTTAAAACCCTGTTAAATAGGCTAAGGAACACTAGAACCATTTACACCAGTCTCCGGACGTCATGGACATTCCTTGACGTTATGACTATAAAACTTCCTAAATAACTTTTATACACTACTATTGACCTTAAAACAGTGTAACAAACCTTAGACACTCATGTGAGGCTCTATATTAGGTTTTGGAATTTCATAGTGTTACATTATCCCCCCTTAGGAACAATTTTCACCGAATGGCACTAAAAATCTTTTGAATGGAAAGGATAGACCCAATACTAGAAGCCCAACCAACAACATACAAAATCAATATGAGATATAACTCAAATATACATAACAACTTGACATTTACATAAAGTAACTCAAAACATCAATTGCACATCATAAGAGCTCAAAACCACAACATGAGGAATTACCTTCTTAACAACAACTTGAGCTCAACACAACATATAGAGTCACTTATGCAAAAAATAAAAAATTCTTGCAATACATATCAACATGCTCAATCTCATTTCGTATAAGTAACATCATACCAATACACAAATAAGGGCAAAATTGAGTAAACGAGCATTTTCATATGAAACTTCATTTTTAGCAAAAACCTTTATTATAAATATGCACATCTTTGCAAAACAAGTCAATTTAAGTTTATTCATTATTTTAATTATAAGTAGAAACAACTAACCTTATTCAACAAAGAGATGAGGGTAACGGGACTTTATGTCAGCCTCCGCCTCCCATGTTGCTCCCTCAACTAGGTGGTTTATCCATAACACCTTTACGGAAGCCATCTCCTTGTTTCTCAACTTCGTCACTTGTCTATAGAAGTTTTAACCAGAACCTCCTCATAGAGAGGTTCTCTTCTTCACCTAGACCCTCAATTTTAAGAATGGACTCGGGAACACACATGCACTTCTTAAGCATGGAGACATGGAACACCGGATGAGCCGAAGCCAATTCACTAGGTAATCTCAACTCGTAAGAAACCTTGCCAACCCTTTGAAAAATTTCATAGGGACCCACATTACGAGGACTCAACTTCCCTTTCTTGCCAATATCCCCACTCCTTTCATGGATGAAATTTGTAGATACACCTTATAACCTTCTTCGAATTCTAGGTCCCTTATCCTATGGTCGGCTTAAGAATTTTGCCGGCTATATGCTGTTTTGAAACGGTTCCTTATTTTTTAAACTTTCTCCAAAGTCTTATAAATCAATTCGGGACCAAAAAGTGAAGACTCTCCCACTTCTAACAATCCAATTGGAGATCTACATCTCCTACCATATAAGGCCTCAAAAGGAGCCATCAATATAGTTGAATGGTAACTATTGTTATAAGAAACTCTGCCAAAGGGAAGTGTTTATACCAATTTCCTTTGAAATCAATTATACAAGCTCAAAGCATATCCTAAAGGGTTTGAATAGTAACTCCACTTGACTGTTCTTTTGGTCATGAAAAGCGGTGCTTAACTTCACCTTTGTTCCCAACCCTTTTTGGAATGACCTCTAAAACCTAGATGTTAATTGTGTACCTCTATCATATATGATGGATAACAGAATACTATGGCGACACACAATCTCATCTACGAAGATCCTTGCATAATCCTCCGCCGAGTAAGTGGACTGGTCGGGAATAAAATGAGAGGATTTGGTCAACTTATCCACAACCATCCATATAGAGTCATTTTTCTTTTTAGTAGGAGGAAACCATATCACGAAGTCAATATTAGTGTCTTCCTACTTCAAAGTGGAAACATGTATTTCTTGAAGTAAACCACTTTGATTTTTGTGCTCAGCTTTCACTTGTTGGCAATTTGGACATTTTGCAACAAATTACACTAAGTCCCATTTGAAGCCTTCCCACCAAAACACATCTCTAAAGTCATGATACATCTTTGTAGAACCTGTATGAATGGAATAACAGGAACCATGAGTTTTCTTAAGAACTCGGTTTCTCAAGTCCTCAACATTGGGCACACACAACCTTACTCGATACCTCAAGACACCATCCCGCCTAAGGAGAATGACTCATTAAGCTTATAAAAAACAAATTCATTCAATTCCATCAATGATTGATCAAGGTGTTTCTTAGACTTCACCTCAACCACCAAAGATAATTCGGAGTTATGATGGACCATGAAACCACCACTTGGAGAATCTTCCAATCTAACACCCAAATGAGCCAATCTATGAACATCTTTACTAGGTCTTTCTTGGCTTCTTCCAAATGAGACTCACTACCCAAGGTCATATGACTTATAGCATCCGAAACCACATTGTCTTTGCCCGAGTAGTAGAGTACACTCGTGTAGTAATCTTTCAAATATTCCAACCACCTTCTTTGTCAGAGATTTAACTCCTTTTGAGTAAACACATATCGAAGACTCTTGTGGTCGGTATACACATAAACATGGACACCATACAAATGCCTACATATTTTGAAGGTAAATACCACGGATGTTAACTCAAGATAATGTGTTGGATAATTCTTCTCATACACCTTAAGTTGTCTAAAAGCATAAGCTACTACTTGCCCATGTTCCATAAGGACACACCCTATTCCCAATTGGATGCATCACAATATACAACGAATCCCTTGGTACCCTCCCATGAAGTCAACACCAGAGTGGAGGTAAGCCTATCTTTCAAGACTTGGAAGGTTCTTTCACATGCTTCCAACCTTCACACTCTTTTGGGTCAAAGTAGTCAAGGGAGAAACAATGGACGCAAAACCATCCACAAACCTCCTATAATATCTGCTAGACCCAAAAAAGTTTTAAATGTCGGTTGGAATTAATGGTCGAGGACAATTCTTGAACGCCTCAGTTTTTCTTGGATCAACCTTAACTTCGTCACTAGAGATGATATAACCAAGAAACTCCATCGACCTCAACCAAAACTCACATTTGCATATACCAAGATGTCGTCAATGAAAAAAATGACAAATGAATATAGGTAACTTTGAAATACCCTATTCATGAGGTTCATAAATGCAGCCGGGGCAATAGTGAGACCAAAGGACATTATTAGAAACACATAGTGATCATATCTATTTCTAAATGTTGTTTTTGGTATATCCTCACCTTTTACCCTAAGTTGGTGATACCCCAATCTCAAGTCAATATTAGAAAAATGGGTTTTCCCATGGAGTTGATGAAACAAGTCGTAAATCCAAGGGAGAGGATACGTGTTCGTTATAGTTACTTGATTGAGTTGGCGATAATCAATGCACATTCTAAGGGATAAATCCTTTTTCTTCAAAAACAATGCTGGAGCACCCCATGGAGAAATACTAGGTCTAATGAAGTCTTTCTATGGTAAATCCTTGAGTTAAGCCTTGAACTCTTTCAATTCGGCCGGAGCGATCTGAGTAAGTAGGAATTAAGATGGGGTTAGTATCCGGTAGCAAGTAAATACCAAAATAAATTTCCCGTTTGGGAGGCGTTCCGGGAAGATCATTAGGAAAGACCTCTAAAAATTCCCTTACTGTGGGGATTAATTTAATGGGAGGATTTTTGGTGTCTAAATCTTTGTTTCTTACAATATGGTATAAACTCCCTTTTGAGATCATCTTACAAGAGTTTAGACAAGAAATGATACGACCTCTAGGAATAGAATTTCCCAACTTCTACTCTAAGATGGGTTCATTTGGAAAATTTAAATTGACAATTCTTGTTCTACTATCAATGGAAGCAAAACAATCATGCAACAAATCCATTCCCAAAATAATATCAAAATCGACCATATCAAGTTCTACTAATTCTACATGAGTAACTCTATTGCGAAACATTATAGGACAATGTCTATATACCCTCTTTGCAACTACCGACTCATCTACAGGGGTAGTTACCATGAAAGGTTCATTTAGAATATGGGGCAAAATTTCAAACTTCCTAGATATCAAAGGAGTTAAAAAAAAAGTATCACCCAGATCAAGTAAAACATAAATATTAATAGAGAAAACTTGTAATATACCGGTCACCACATTAGGAGAACTCAGCGAAGTGTATGAAAGGGTTTCTTCCTTGGAACATCAACAATACAACCACTTGCTTTAGCTTGCCCACTCCCCTTGTCTTTCCCCTTCACATCAGGGTAATCTTTAACCTTGTGGACACTCTTTGCACATCCAAAGCAATTTTCAATCGCACTCACCATAATGCTTCTTACCACACTTTCTACAACTTGGATTCTTAGTTTGTGACTAGTACCTCTTCCTTTTTGATATTTAGGGTTTGAAACCTTATCATCACGAGCCTTGAGAAATTTGAAAGGAACTTGATTGGAGAACCGCTTCTTGAATCTAGGTTAGTCTTGAATTTCCAACCTCCCCTTTGAAGAACCACCATCATAAGACTTGACCATCTTGACCTCTCTATTCTTTCTCCTTAGCTTAGTTTCTTCCACTTTTTAAGCATAAAACACGAGATGAGAGATATTCATATTATCATGAAGCATAGCAGACGACATGCTTCTACCAAGACTTTGGACACTCCTGTAGGAAAATGACTCATCGCATCCCTTGGATTGGAAACCATGGACGGAACATACTTGGAAAATTTTGTAAATTTCAACGAGTAGTCAAGTACACTCATACCTCCTTGACAAAGATTAATGATGTCACATCCCAAGAGTACACCCTAGAAGATAAGGCACTCTTTGAGTGTGGCACGGAGTACTTGGCCTCTAATAGGTCTTGTCCAAGACCTTTCGTATCATTCATCACATATACATATATGAAAAGTACTGCGGAATTAAAAATTTTCACAAGAATCAAAAAGTCTTTCAAAAAATCTTTCATATAAAAATCATATGAAAGACTAAGTCTCATATCATCAAATCTTAGACACAAGAATACTTTGAGAAAGGTCCCATACAATCGAAATATAGTACTACTATATCTATTACAATGCTTTAAAAAAAGAACTCTAAGATAGTGATGCCCTCGAGTCAAATGAGGATATACTTCAACCGTGCTTGAAAGATCATGTAATCAAAGCTTTGATCCCAAAATAACAACCTTCACCTACGAATCACTATAGATATAGATAAAAGTATGGAATTAGTACAAAAAATATACTAAGTATGCCTTAATGCTTAAAATCATGTAATGGACATTTATTAGAAATATGCTCTTTTTGATTAAAACATCACTGTATAAGCAAAATAACAACATTTACCACCTTAGAAACACATAAGATATCACATAGGCCTTTCATCACTTTTTAAGGAACATTACAGTGAACTAAGCCAATGTTATAGTGAATTAATTAAATGTCACAGTGAACCCTTTTTAACAAGCAACCCTCTCACTAAAAATTATCCTAAGACTCACTTAAGTAAGACAAAGAGAGACCACCCATACACTCTCTCTAATCACACCTAATTGATCATTGGAACTACCTATAATGAGATGGATACACTTATAATACACCAAAACACATAAAATATATAATATCACATTTTCCTTACCAAAGTTACCAAAAGTCTTACTTAAGAAATTCAAGAAGAGAACGCCCATACACCCTATCCAATGTTACCTAAATAATCCTTAAGACATCCTATGTTTAGATCATTGTCTAATTTATCAACCAACTTTCCTATCTAGAGTCATTCTTAAGATTTCCATAGGTAAAACATGACTAGGTTCTTACTCATTTACATACCTTTTAACTTAAGTCATTTAATTCATTTTTTCATTTAAGAGACATTCATCACATAATTACATTGAATTAATGGTCTTGGACAAAACCTAGGGACTCACTCACTAACATCTTCAAAGTCCAACTGTGCAATGTCTAGGTAGCGTCCCATACCACCACCTAAACATCATAGAAATTATACAACCCTAGTGGGTATCCCATATTATGGATAAGATCTACCGACATAGACCATGGGAGCAAGGCATGGAATTCGGAGTTGTAACCTACTTCGATGGAGGGTGTTCTACTTGCCAATGGTAGAACTTGGACACATCCCATGTAGGCACATGGTTAAGGAATATGAAGGGTTTCTTTGCACTCTAGCCTCATTCTTAACTAGAGATACTTCCCAAACTATACTCACTCACTGCTAGACTTTGTTCTCATAGAGTAATTCACATAAGGTATCACATGAATAGGTTCCATATCTAGTTCATAACCCAATAACATTCACCTTACCAAAGATATCCCCCATGGTTGCCTTCCAATTGTTAAGAGGATAGCTCAATAATTTTCCTAAGAATTATTTCATGTCTTTCAATCAAAACATTCCTAAGTCTACCATTCACACGAGAAGGATTCTATTACAAGTTTTGACTTCAATGATATCACAACCTCTCAACTAGGTTCAGGGATACACATAATTTGACCTTCTCACTATGTTGAAGGCCACATGTCATTTATAAATACAAGACTAAGAGAATTTAACATCCTAAGTCAAGAATCTCATATTCACAATGTACATGTATCAAGTAAGGGATACTAGTCTACCAAAAAAGACACACACATACTTCACATATAGCATATCATTCTAGAAGCATATAGGCATAACCATTATCATCTATAGGTCACCCTATTCACTACTATAATATCATCAATATAACCATTCTAATAATCATGTAATCAAGTATAAAGAATCATGCATCAACTTTAAGACTACACACATAAGGACATAGTCATAGTCTAACGTGATCATCTAACAACATCAATAGAAGAAAACATGCTTCACCTTAATAACAAGTAGATAGATATGATTATACTTCACATAAATCAAATACAGAAATGATCATAATATATCAAGTAGTTTGTTGACACGTATATGATTATCATAATACATAAAGTAACGCCGACGAGGCCATATAATTCACAGTTGTAACACAACATCGCCACCATAAGTGGACTATACCGATCAAAACATAATTCAAGACCTAGATTGCATAAAATAAAGAGAATTAGGGCAGCGTACCACCAATACATTCTTACCACTTCAATCCATATGTAAATAATCCAATACAATACCAAAAGGTCGTTAACCATGGACATGATCATCAATTCAATACAAAAATCATAATACTCAATGAATATAAACCAATATAATATAGATTTATCAACAAAATACAGCCTATACATCAATCCAATACAATTCTTACATCATTCAATAGCCCAAAAGAAAACTACACTAGAATTTATAAGCATTGCGACATGATCACATCACCCATAATATAGGAAATCTGATGAGTTTATGTTTTGCATGGTTTCACAAAGATTTCAGGTTAGAACCACCAAACTGACATCAATTCAATCTATATTCAATGATTCAAAACGTTTTATGCAAGAACCCATAGCTAGATCACAAGTTAGAAATCTATCTTTTGAGAAAGTCTTAGAAAATCACTATGAATTTTGGCTCATTCATGAAGCAATTTTCAAGGATGAAGAAACCATACCTCACTAAATCTAAGCCACAAAATTTATGAAGAATCACCAACCAAACTCCAATCCAATCTCTTTCTTGAGTTTTTGCTCCAATGGAATTGTAGAGAATTTCCTAGAAAATTGGGGTTTTGATTTTAGAATAATGAATTGATCTAGGTAGTTAGGACTTATGAAACCACTTTAAGTACCTTAATACCCTTATTAAACCGCACAAATAATTATTTGGACATAGGGTGAAATTACCAATTCACCCCTTCACTTAACAATGAAGTAGGCGAGTTGCAGGCACCATCGACGCCTGGCCAAATGGGCCGTCACCCAACCAACGGACCATCCTGTTGGTCCATGGTATGGGTCAGAAACTGGTAATTGGAAGGAAATCCTCCCACATCTATGACTTGACCAATACCCTCCACCTACGGGGCGTCGATTGCCTCCGTAGGTCGGACTGCCTTTGGCAGTTTTGGCCACCAAGATAGGTCCTTCCTCAATGACCCCTGCTTGGTCCTTGGGAATGTTTTCCTGTACATTTCCAATCCGAATAAGATCATATACGAGTTTAGGACATCTCATATTAATTTAATCAAAACAAACACATAAAACTTGAAGAAACATTCTAAGAAACACAAGGTCATTTCTAGGCAAACCTTTCGAACAACATGGACATTCTAGGACGTTTGATCTCTAAACTTCATGAAACTTGACACACTAACTATAAACACTATAATCTCATAACACACAGATATAAGCACATAAACACATATGTGGCATATAGGTGACTAGTCGTCGAACGTCTTGGTCACCCCACAACGTTTGACTTCCAGTTCACCTAAATCATTAGACACTGCCTCATTACCTTATTATAAACAATTTTTGGACCTTTTACCCTCATGAAAAACATATTAGGCTCTAGATTCACCTAAGTCGTTTTAAAGGTGTCACATTCTCCAAAACATGGACAACATTCGTCCAAATGAAACTTGCCACTCTTCGAACACTTCTAAGAGTATAGATTCAATTAACAACTCATAACCATACCACATAAGACATTATACAATACACAACTTAGGAGAAAACATCAATTCACATAATCAAGAGACTCACAACATAACAAGAAGATAGAAACTCATTCTACAACTCATTATGCAATAAGATACATTCTTCATTTCAAATAGCATGAACTCCTTTTACATTCTTTTTAATGCTCATATACATCAGTTATATCCACATTACAACAATTTTCAACCAAAGAACAAGTTATGCAATTTTGCAAAGATCTTATAGGGAGCTAAATTACCTAACAGTGAACATACTTCAAATTCCAAAAATGCAACTTTTAGGAAATTGATAATGGAAAAATGCTACTATGCAAGATAAAACCATATAAACACATTTAACAACATAATCATAGCTTCATATAATGCACAATCCAAGGAACCAATAAAATTCTAATCCAACAAGACTCCTAAACATAATGCAACATGAAACATGCTACTATGACCATCTAGATCCTCTATTAACCATACTCCCCCACTTAGAAGGAACTCATAAAACTTAAGAGAGAAATACAAGGACTTACCATCATCTTCATTATCATCCAACTTTGCTTCTCTAGTCCGGAGTGCATAGAAGTGATTCTTATTTGGAGAATCATCTCCCGGAACACTTGGATGGAGTTTCTGCCCCTCTCTTCCTCTAGAAGCAATAGTAGGACAATCCCCCGCCTTGTGTACATCTTTACCACAGCCAAAAAAACTCATGGTACCCATTAGAGATTGCCTATAGTGCCTTTTCCCACAAGTACCACATGTAGGCTTACCATTTTGAGAACCACTACCTTTCTCAAGTTTCACATTAGCACCCCTAGGTTCATCTTGACTTGAAACCTTCTTCTTGAACCTAGATTGACTGTGATAACTTTTCTCAATCCTCTTCAATCTTATATCAATCCTACTAAGCTTAGACTCGTCAGTGGATTGAAAATAAAACATGAGTCTAAAAAAATTCATATCATCATGGAGTATGGCCGTACGACACCCTTCTTTCACTAGGTAGGCGACCCCGGTCACAAACCTACTCATCTCATCCCTAGGGTTAGACACGAAGGATGGGGCATACCTAGACAACATAGTGAACTTCAATGAGTAGTCCTCCACACTCATATTGCCTTGCTTGAGATTGATGAACTCATCAACCTTCACCTCCATTCTCTCACGGGGAAAGTACATTCCTAAGAAAGCCTCCTTAAACTCTTCCTATTCTACGACACCCGACTCAACCAGCCTATTATCCTTCCATTGAGTGTACCATACTTGAGAAACCTCCCTCAATTGGTACGAATCTAACTCCACCTTCTCCCTAGAAGTCACCCACATGTCACACAACACCTTATAAGCAGCATCTAGAAACTCTTGGGATCTTCTCCCACCTTTGAGCCAAGAAAGATAGGAGGATCCATCCTCACAAAATCTCTCAATCTAGATATAGTTCTCTCCACAACATTAACTCCAAGTTCAATACCCCTATGCACATGGGTAGTCAAGTCTCGGGCTAAAGTAAGTATGGCCTTTCTAATTTCCCCATTAGCCATTTCCGGCGAAACTAGCGGAATATCATTACTTCCGTCCACAATAGGGACTTAAGTAGGAATCACCTTATTCACATCATTTTCCTCAACTCTCATAGTCGGTGTCCTCCTCGTATTCATCTCCCATAACACAAGGAAAACCATAACAAAAGAAAAATCATAACTTTTAAATATCTACGACACGACATAGGAGTAGAAAAAAAGGGAAACTCTATCGTCCTATAGGCTCTCACTCATAGGAGAGTCGCGACTCACACCGATAAACAGGACTCTACTATATTGACTTGATGTGACTTTTGGACTCCTAAGACCACATTCATAACCTCTGCTCTGAAACCACGTTTGTCAAATCCCGGGAGTAAACCCTAGAAGATAGGGCACTCTTGGAGTGTGGCACGACATACTTGACCTCTCGGAGGTCGTGTAAAAGCCCGTTCATATCATTCATCGCATATACATATATGAAAAGTAGTGAGAAATAAAAACTTTTCACAACATTTGAATAGTCGTTCAAATACTATTTCATATAAAATCATAGAAAATACTAAGTTTCATATCATCAAATATTATACACAAGAATACTATAGGACATGACCCATACAATCAAAATATAGTACAGCTAAATCTATTACAATGCTTTAATAAAAGAACCCTAAGATAATGATGCCCTCGAGTCAAATGAGGACGTACTACAACCTTCCTTGAAAGATCCTATAATCCAAGATTTAATCCCAAAAGAACCTTCACCTATGAATAACTTTAGATATAGCTAAAAGTCTGGAATTAGTACAAGAACATGTACTAAGTATGACTTAATGCATAAAATCATGATAACGGATATTTAATGAAAATATGCTATTTTGGATTAAAACATCATTATATAAGCAAAAGAACAAAATCTAACACCTTAATAACACATAAGATATCACATAGACATTTTATCACTTTTTAAGGAACATAAGAGTGAACTAAGCCAATGTTACAGTAAATTACTTCAATGTTACAGTTAACCCTTTTTAAAATGCAACCCTAACAAAAAGTTATCTGAAGACTCACTTAAGTAAAAAAAATAGAGACCACTCATACACCCTCATTAAACACACCTAAATGATCCTTGGGACTACCTATAATGAGTGAATACACTTACAATACACAAAACACCTAACATATATAATATGGCATTCTGCTTATCAAAGTTACCCAAAGACTTACTTAAGTAACTGACGAAGAGAATGCCCATACACCCTCTCCATGATTACCTAAATAATCCTTAAGGATTCCTATGTTTAGATCATGTCTAATTTATAAACCAACTTTTCTATCTAGAGTCATTCTTATGATTACCCTAGGTAAGACATGAAGAGACCACCCCTTATTCCCTCTTCACACTTTAACTAGGCATACATACCTTCTAACTTAAGTCATTATCTTAATTAGTTAATTTAAGAGACATTTATCACATAAGTAAATTAAGTAATGGTCTTGGAGAAGACCTAGGGACTCACTCACTAACATCTTCAAAGTCCAATTGTGCAATGTCTAGGTAGCGTCCCATACCAGCACCTAAACTTCATAGAACTTCTTTAACATTAGTGGGTATACTATGTGATGAAAAAAAGGTAATAACCAACATAGACTATGGTAGAAAGGCATGGAATACGGAGTTGTAACCCATTCCGATGGAGGGTGTTCTACTTGTGAATGGTAGAACTTGGACACATCGCATGTAAGAACATGATTGATGAATATGAAGGGTTTCTTTGCACTTTAGCCTCATTCTTAATTAGAGATACTTACCAAGATATACCAACTCAGTGCTAGCCTTTGTTCTCATAGAGTAATTCACATAAGGGATCATATGAAAAGGTTCCATATCTAGTTCATAACCCAATAACATTCACCTTACCAAACAGTTTCCCTACGGTTTCCTTTCAATGGTTAAGAGGATAGCTCAATGATTTTCCTAACAATGATTTCATGTTGTTCTAGTCAACCATTCTTAAGTCCACTATTCACAAGAGAAGGATACCATTACATGTTTCGACTTCAAGGATATCATAACCTCTCAACTAGGTTGAGAGCTCCCCCTAATTTGACCTTCATACTATGTTCAAGGTCATATACCATTCATACATACAAGAATAACAGGATTTAGCATCATATGTCAAGAATCTCATATTCACAATGTACATGTATCAAGTAAGGGACACAAGTCTACCAAATAAGACATACACACACTTAAGTTATAACATATAACTCTAGAAGCACATAGGCATAACCATCATAATTTATAGGTCACCCTATTCACTACTATAATATCATCAATATAACCATCACAATACTCATATAATCAAGTAGGAAAAATCATGCATCAACATTAAGACTACACACATAAGGAAATAGGCATATAGTCTAACATCATCACCTAACAACATCAATAGAAGAACACATACTTCACCTTAATAACAAGTAGATAGATATGATTATACTTTACATAAATCAAATACAAAATCATTATAGTATATGAAGTAGTTGGCGACAAGGCTATGATCATCATAATACATAAAGTAACGCAGACGTGACCACATAATTCATAATTATAACGCATAACACCGCCACCATAAGTGGACCATACCAATAACAACATAAATCAAGACCTAGATTACTTAAAATAAAGATAATTTTGTCAGCATTCCACCAATCCATTCTCACCACTTCAATCCATAGCTAATCATCCAGTACAATACCAAAAGTTCCTTACCCATGGCCATGATAATTAATTAAATACATAAATCATAATACTCAATGAATATAACTCAATTCAATATATATTTATAAATCTAAGACAGCCTATACATCAATCAAATACAATTATTGCATCATTCTAAAGCCCAATGAAAACTACACCAAAATTCATAAGCATTGAGACATGACCACAACACCCATAATATAGTCAATTTGAAGAGTTTATGTTTTTATGGGTTCATGATGATTTTAGGTTAAAACCACCAAACTAACATCAATTCAATTAATATTCAGTGATTCAAAACATTTTATGCAAGAACCCATAACTAAATCACAAGTTAAAAATCTATCTTTTGAGGAAGTCTTAGAAAATCACTTTGAAGTTTGGCTCCTTAATGAAGAGAGTTTCAAGGATAAAAAAACCATTCCTCACTCAATATAAAACACGAAATTGATGAGGAATCACCAACCAAAGTCCAATCCAGTCTCTTCCTTGACTTTTGGCTTCAATGGACTTTGAGAGAACTTCTTAGAGAATTTGGGTTTTGATTTGAGAATAATGAATTCATCTAGGTAGTCTGGACTGATAAAACCACTTAAAATACATATAATACCCTTAGGAAACCATCCAAACAATTAATTGGACATGGGGTGAATTTACCAATTCACCCTTTCACTTAATAGTGGAGCAGGCAAATTACATGCACTATCGACGCCTGGCAAACGATGGGTCGTCACCCAACCAACAGACTGTCCTGGTTGTCATGGACGTTCTTGGATGTTTGACCTTCAAACTTCATGAAACTTGACACACTTCCCATAAAAACTATTGTTACTCATATAAGGACCTCATAAGCTAATAACACACACACATAAGCACATAAAGACACATGAGGCACATAGGTGACTAATCGTCAAACGTCTTGGTTGTCCTTTGAATTTTGACTTCCAATTCACCTAAATCTTTAGTAACTGCCTGGTTACCACATTATAAAATATTTTAGGACCTTATAATCTCATGACAAAAATGTTAGGCTCTAGATTCACCTAAGTTGTTTTAGAGGTATCGTAGATGAATTCCTCCACCTTCTCTTCCCTCAACTCTCTAGGAAAGAACATACCAAGAAAAACCTTACTGAAGATCTCCCAAGTAATCAGACCACCTCTTAGTTCCCTATTATCTCTCCATTATGTATAACCAGTTTGGGACACATCTTTGAGTTGATAGGACGCCAAATCATCCTTCTTAATTAAACTCACACCCGTAACATAGAGAATCTTATAAACCTCATCGAGGGAATATTGAAGGTCCTTATCCGACCTTGATCCGAAGATCATAGGTGGGTTTTATTCTAGTAAAGTCTCTCGAACGAGAGGCCTTAGTGCTAGCATGTTGAGGCACTCAAGGTCTAGCCTTCATATTCACTTGGGCCTTCATTTCATGGACTTGAGAGATGACGACATTAGCTTGAGAGGTCATGCCTTTGGCCAAATTGAGAAAAGTTTCCCTTATCTGTCCATCGGTCATCGGTTGAGGAACAACCGGAACTTGATCATCCATAGAAACTTCTTCGAGTGGAGGCACTTGGTTGTCTTGTGGAGGCATTTGGTTGTCATGAGACCCCAAATTAGTCATCTCTTCCTTGTCTCTTCTAGGAGCTACTCTTCGAGTATTCATATCTATTATCACGATACAAGGTTTAGGTGAAAGAAAATAATATCTCTCTAGAGGCACGACATAGGAATGCAAGAACATGAGAGTTTCCTAAACATCACATAGTCTCTCATTCATAAGTGTGGCGCGCTTCACAATTATGAAAAAGAATCTACATAGACGTGGTTTAATGAGACTTAAACCCTAAGGATATTAAACCTCATGCTCTAATACTATGTTTTTCACATCCGGGGATGACCCCTAGAAGTAACCAACATACTCGTCCACGGAGAGAACAAATACTAGACTCTTAGCATTTGCATCACATTCATAGGTTAAAAAGTGTTGAAAATTAAAAATTTTCATATAATCTACTTCATGAGGTTTACTTAGACCTATCTCTTTCATCAAAAATTTTCATAGAGAGTTTACTTAGACTCATCATAAAAGAAGATTATTTAGTCTTCTACTTTTATGCCACATATATAAAGTATACAATATAGTCTTAATAGGGACGTCTCATGTAAAACCATCTAAACATAATAGAATAATGTGGGAATAACCCTTACACAAATGTATAAATTTCACTTAGGGGTTACAACAATATCTTGAAACAATAAGAGTGAAATGATTGTCTTTAGACTATAACAATGTAACATAGGTAGACTAAGAGAAAGGCATCATCCTCGGAACTTGAGGACATTCCCACGCTTGGAGAAATGATCCAAGCCTTATTTAAAAAGATTTCACAAACAATTCAACGACCGGAACCTAAAATGTTTGGGAAAAAGAAGAAATAGGGGCTAGCACATCACTTATACTACGTATGGAAACATATGCACACACAACATAGAAATCATGCAAAAATGGTACATTTGATAAAATCATACAAATTTACTTTGAAAAGACTAATGCAAAACCCAAGAACACATATAAGACAATATTCATATATTCCTTATGATTCAAACATAGTCAGAACAACACAAGACCAAAATACTCAAGTTAAGCAAAGTCAACATGTATATAGAGCATAGTATAATTCATATCCAATGAAACCATAACATGATTTCATAAGCATAAATAATATTCATGAGCCCACAACATTACAACATAGGTAAAACTTTATCCATAACCGTTCAACAATTCTACTAGTGCAATGGTCAAGTGAAACCCCATAACTCCACTTAACCAAGCAAACTAACCAAAGGATCATGAATGATTTCTAACTTCCCAAAATATAGAATTATGAGTATTAATACTCATATTTAGACACAACACCATTAAAATGAAGAATCAAAGATAATAATAATATTTATTTTATAAAAGCATAAAAACAGAAGAATCCCTTCTCAGGATTTCCCCGTAAGACCCCCAAAATGAGTTAGAGTGTACAGATAATAACATTTTTTTACTAAGGTTATAAGGTCCTAAAATTGTTTATAATATGGTATTGAGGCAGTGTGTAAAGTTTGAGGTAATTTAGAAGTCAACCGTCAAGGGACGACCAAGACATTCGACGACTAGTTGCCAAAGGGGCCTTAGATGATTTTATATGTTTTAATTTTTTTATGGGCGTATTAAGTCTTAAAATTATTAATAATGATGTTTATAGTCTGTATATAGAGTTTCATGATGTTTGGAGGTCAAACGTCCAAGAACATCTAAGACATTCGAAAGTTAGCCCTTGAGACGTTCATGTGTGTCTTGAGTGTGCCTTGCATGTTTGGATGTGTTTTACATGTGAATTTTTGGTGAAACTTTCATGGAAGTTATTGAACATTTTAAGGTGTATATTCACGTTGGAAACATCTGTGTATGACTTTCTAAGGGCCCCGCAAAAGGGCCCACAAGAAGGACCCAAAGGTTGTCGAGACATTGCTTTGGCAGTGTCATTCGACTGAATCATCAATAAAGGTATAGTCGATGGAAACGTATCCAGGACAAGTTTCAACCAAATTACATCCCAGGATACAATTGATGGAAGCCACAAAGGGTCCATCGATGGACCTACTGGGCGTCAATGGTGGTCGTTGGTGCAAGCCTTCAGTTGCTACCTTCGCACTGTTTCATTAAAGGGGTCAATTTCCACGTGCTAACCTTACCCTACATGGTTTATTTGGTGATTTTTGGGTGTATATAAGTGATATAAAACGTGATCAACCATTCCCAATCCAATTCACACTAATTATGCTTTCCCTTCAAAAATATTCTCTCTAGAACCTCCATTGAAGGTGAAGCTCAAGAACAGCTTGGAGCTTGGATTACTATGGGTTCTTCATCAAGTTTTAGAGATTTTATTCTAGACAAAAGTATGGTAATCCTTCACCTCTAATTATCTATAGTGATCCTTCACCTCTAGTTATCCTTTCATCTAGAGAGTTAATCTCAAAGTTTTCTAAAGAGATTTCATGATCAAACTTCTCCTTCTTCATTCTAGCCATAGGTTCGTTCTAAAAACATTTTTAATGACTTAATCATGATTAATTGATTATAATGTATTGGTTTTAACGTGAATTTTAATCCAATAGGATTATAGACCCATGTCCCTTCCCAAACTCGATTTACCCCTTGCATGGGCATTTTGATCGTGGCTTGTTATTAGTTGAATTGTGATTCTATTACGTTGAATTTCTAATATATACTGTTATTTTAGTATATTGATGATGAATTATTGATGAATGATCCAATTGGATGAATGTATGATGATTTGAACATGAGTAGCCTATGCCTCTATGTGATCACTGTAACATTGACATTTAAATGTATAAAAGTTGAATTCACTTATGTTAAGATGTTTGTAGCTAATGAATTAGTTTAATATCATGGTTAAATTGTGGTTATAATTCTTGTATGATCAAAGTAAAGAAGGATTGGTATGAATTGAAGTAGGTTCTTCCTGTCTATCAAGTAGTAACTTGTGATCTTGACGTTAGGATTGTTGTTATGTGATTCAATTATGGTGAATTGTCTTAGATACTTGTCCAGGATAAGTTTCCTTTGAAGCCAAGTAGGTATATTTAGATACTGCCCTATAATTCTTGTATATCTAGATACTTCCCTATAATGTGTTTATGATGAAAAAGAAGTATTGTCCACTTATGGTGGAGTTGTTTACTTTATTGTCAATATATATGTGTTGACTATGGACTTTAAGGAAAATTGATGAATATATGAGTGTGTGGTTATAATGATCACCTTATTTGTAACTTGTGCCTAGTTCTCTACTCTAGTCCGTGAATCTAGGTTATGTTACTATTGTTATGAGCATGTAAATGATTATGTAGGGTTATGTGTAGGTGCTGACATAAATGAAGTATTAAGGAATGATGACCCCTACCTATGTACCCCTATGTGAATTTATGAAAAGAAAAAATTAAGAGTCTTAAGTGTATTATAAAGTTGTCTTGTGTCCTATTAAATTGTGTATTGTATGGTCTATCCTTGAAAGTTCATTGTGGTCTAAGAGGGTGGCTGCCTCAATGTTTTGTTGATATACATTATGTGATCATATTGACCAATTTACACATACCCTCACTCTAAATGGATGCTTAAAAGTAATATAGGATCTTAGTGTCTAATGAAAGGTTGTTCTCATATTCACTAGTGTATACTACTATGCATGTTAAGCTTATGTCTATGAAAGTATGATATGTGTTTCCTTAACTACGATGATGTGATAGGTGTACTAGTATGGGCAAGGGTATGGGTCCTTTTCAATGAATTTCACATGTGTACCTTTATAGGATAGTTCCTAGGTTTGGTCTCTAATGTATATGAATATGAATGCATGAGTATGTTATGAACATGTCGTATACGTTATAATGTGAAGTATATGGTATGATGAAGTATGATTATACCTAGTATCAAATTGTGTTTATATGAAAGCATCGCTCATATACTTACACTTGCAATGAAGTTTGAACATGTGTGGTTTTAAAATTTTCATGTGAAAGGATTGCTCACATATATGTAAACACATACACATGAATAATGATCTATTCAATAGAGGGGCACTTGAATGGTGTTCTCAAGGGTACCCTAAACTAGATAGTTCTAACGATATATGCTATGTCAATCTGAAAGGGTTTATCACATGATTTAGGTTGATGAACTCTCATCTACGACCTATGAGCTAAGAACATAGGGAGTCAATCTACTAAAGCCTAATTTTATAAAGTAATATTAATAAAGGGAACTTAAGTTAGCACCGAGTGAACTTGAATATGAGTGGTGTCCCTTCCCAATATGGGAAGGAAGGTCTACCATAATCTCCTTAGTTGGATAACCACATTGCCTCAATAGGCATAAATAGGGATTCCATAAGTGAATAACCATAATTCCCTATCTTTGTATAAAGAGGGTTTTCACATATATCTCCAAGTTCCATAACTATGCTTGCCACATAGGATCTAGCAAGTGAATTCACTTAGCATACCAGCATATGTTAATGTTTACCTTGGCTAGGTAAGAACACCTTCCTTTGGTGTAAGGCTCTAGAACACCAAATTCCATGTTTAGCACCCATGGTCTTAGTGTAGATTAACCCTGAGATTCCCTAATGTAAAGTGGACAATGGAGTTAAAGTAAAATAAAGGGGACCCTAACTAAGATAAACTAACAGGAGATAACTATGATAGGTGGAAGTAATGAATCCACCTTGACAATGCACAAGTAGCATCTAAGGGAGTCTTAGGAAGGTGTTCTAATGCATGTACATATGCTTATTGTTCTCTTACATGACAATATGATAGTGTCTACATGATGTGATGATATGTATAGTATGGAGTTCTAATATAAAGTGTGTGCTTTGTTTATGAAATGATCCAACGAATGCATGAATTGAGTTATAAAGGTTGTATGTATGGTTTCCTTGTGATCTTAAGGTGAAGCTTTAGCATGAATAGTTTTATGGGACATTCTTCATGAATTTCACCAAGTATCACTAGAGGAGTTACTTGGGAAAGTCAAGAAGTTGGAAATAAAAGTACTTCACTATAAACGCAAATAGTTCCATGTGAGGTGAAAAGAGCTTACTGTAAAGTGACCTCAAAATGTCTGGGTATAACTCCCCGGGGACCACCCGAAGGGCCCCAAGGAGGACCTAAACGTTGGACAAGAGGCTGCCCAAACCAACGAGAAAGCCGACATTTGGAATTTTCCAGTGCGACGCGCACCTAGCACGCACCTCACTGTCCCAAAAATTATTAGGGACAGAATTGGGAGGCTGCCCCGCGAAGCACATACCACTCTTAGATCTTGTTGCATCGTTTTTAAGTCAATTTTGACAGGTCTAAAAGTCCCAATAAGCACGGGGGTGTTTTGGTAAATTAAAGGGACGGTTATAAACTGATTTTATGACTTATTTAACCAATTTTCCAAGCCAAAACCCCAAAACCCAATAAGAAAATAAAAAATATTAATTCACTCTTCTTCTCCAAATTCTCTCAAACCTCCATTGGAGGGAAAACTCAAGATCAAGCTATGGGGTGGATTTTTCATGGTTTCTTCTCAAATTTTTAATGGGTATTCAATAAATAAGGTATGGTGATCCTTCATCCTTATTTACCCATTTATCTAAGGAGTCAATCAAGGATTTTCAAACATGATTCAAAAACCAAATTTCCCAATTTCCAATCTATCTATGAGTTCTTTCTTAAATTGTTTTCAATAGAACGTTTATGATACATTGATAGTTATATAATGTTTTAAACTTGAATTTCAATCCAATATTATGATGAACCCATGATCCTCCTAAATTCTCAAATTGTCTTATAATGTGGGTCTTGTGATCTTGACTCTATGTTGATTGAATTATATTTCAATTATGTTTAATTGCCTAATACTATTGTTAATCGTGTCAATTGATTATGAATTGTTGAATGAGTGATCAATAATGATCAAGGTGTAGGTATTGGGTAAATTGATCTATATTTCTCCACTTTCTATGGAGTAGAGGATGTATTGTACCTAATGTGATCTTGAAAACTATGATCTTTGAAGTATGGTTTGTTTATGAAATTGTACTTTTAGATACTGTTTTATACACGTATTGATGTTGAATTATTGGAATTGATCAATGATGATCAAATCTTGGAGGAATCGTAAGTTGGGTCTATTCTCTCTACTTTTCTTATAGAATTTCTATTTGATGTAGCTTTGTATGACCTTGTGTGGTATGGTCCACTTATGGTGGCGATGTTTACCTTGTTGTCATTCTATATGTGATTCGATCATTGACTTGAAGGCAATTGTATCTTGAAAGTGTGGTTATTATGATCACACAATGTGAAGTATTATGCCTAGACCCCAATGTTAGTTTATGATCTAGGTTATGTTGATAATGGTTTGTCTACATTCAAACGACTATGTTAGGGCTAGGTATGGTCACATGTTGATGTTTGAATACACTTGTGTAGTATGATCCTTACCTATGAACCTCTACATGAATGTGTGATCTTATGAATGATTAGGAGTCTTACATTCAAGAAGATGTCTTGTCTCCTATGTTATTATGTGGTGTGTGGTCTATGGTTTAAGGGACTTAAATGTGTATTGTGATATTGTTAAGGTGGATTCCTCAATGTTAGGCTTGTTGCCATTATGTGAACCTGTGGTCCAATGCACACACACACACCTCATGCATTCTTATCAAGTAGTATAGGTTCATGGTGTCTAATGAATGGATAATTATCATATGCACTAATGTCTACTACTATGAATATTAAGTATATGTTTATGAAGTATGATATGTATACCTTAACTAAGATGACTTGATAGGTGTACCAGTATGGGCAAGGGTATGGGACCTCGTCTATGCATTGCACATGTGTGCCTTGAAAGGATAGTTCCTAGGTTTGGTTTTCCTATGTACATGAATATGAATTCATGGTTATTTTATGAATGTGCGTAGTGTCTAAATGTGTTTATATGAAAGGATTGCTCATATAGTTACACCTATACAATTATGGACTAATAATGTAAAGTATGAACATGTGTGGCCTTAATGTGTTTATGTGAAAGTTTTTCTCACATATATGTATACAGACACACATGTATGATGATCTAGTCATAAGTGGGGCGCTTGGAAGGTGTTCCCAAGAATACCCTAAACTAGATGGTGCTTTGAATATGCTATGTCCAAGTGAAAGGGTTTCTGACATGACTTAGGTTGATCAACTCTAATCTATAACCTATGAGCTAAGCATGTGAGGGCTTAACTGTCGTAAGCCTATGTCTATAAAATAATGTAATAAAGGTTTTTCAATAAGGGAACTTATCATATCACCGAGTGAACTTGTAGATGCGGGGGTGGCACCTTCCCAAGGAGGGAAGGTAGGGTTCACCATAGTCCTCACGGGGTGGATAGCCTCATAGTCCAAAATGGGCATAGAGTGATGTTTCCATGACGGCCCCTAAGTCCCATAAACTACGCTTGCCACATAGGATCTAGAAAATGATATCTCTTAGTATGTTAGCATGTATTAATTTTTTGCTTTGGCTAAGTAGGGAACCTTCAATTGTTGTAAAGCTCTACAACACCAAATTCCATGTTTAGCACCCATCGTCTTAGTGTAGGTTAAGGTTATAGTTTCAATAAAGTAAAATGGACAACGGAAGTAAAGTAATAGACCCTAACTAGGATAACCTAAGGAAAGGTACTTAGGATAGGTGGAAGTAATGAACCCACCTATATGACACAAGTAGCTCTTGGAGGGAGTTCTAGGAAGGTGTTTAAATGTATATGATTATGTTTATGGTCCTTAGACATGACATTGTAGTGTTGTCTACTTGGTGTGATGATATGCATGGTAGGACTCCTAATGAGTCTATGTGATGTTGTCTTACCTTATATGCATAGTATGGGTCTTACTGACCATATGATTAAGTCTTGCTTGACATGAAGGAGGTTGTCTAAGTTTTTCTTGTTGCTGTAAGAAATGCATGTTAAGTCTTGTAGTCGCTTTATAGGTTTTCTTGGTATGTGTAAGTTTATGGGACTTCACATGTACATTGCACAATTGGACTTATGAAGGGATTATGAGTAGGGTTCAATGTGGTTCTTATGAGGTGAAGTCGAAGTATGTTAATGTGACTATTGCCTAACTATGATTATGTTGGAACTCTTGACTTGTATATGGTCTTGTAATGAGTCCATCTATCTAGTACATAAATCATATTAGGTTAAATGTGAGTTAAGTATCTTATTATATGAAGTACTTCTATGAATACATGTGTTGGGTTAATGGAGGTTGTATGCATGATACCCTAGTGGCAATAAAGTAATGGTTGAGTGTTGATAGTGTTATGGGACATTCTCTGTACATTGCACAAAGCATCACTAGAGGGTTACTTGAGAAAATAAGAAGTTAAAGTAAAAGGAAGGAGTTCACTACAAAATGAAATAAGTTCATTGTAATTGAAAGGGGGTTTACTGTAAAGTGGTGTTATATGCCTTAAATGAAATGTGTGGTTTTACATGATGTGTGACTATTGTATATTCCTGTATGAAATATGCAAATGGAAAAATTGCTATTGTATCAAGGTTTTACGAAGTTTTAAGAAAAAAGGCATAATGCATGGTTTCAAGTAAAATGTCACTTTTTAAATACATGTTTTTGCATGGTTGTCATACTTAGTACATTCTTGTGCTAACACCATTCTTCTCTGCCTTTCTGCACAAAGTGTATGTTACTTAAAGGATATCTCTAAGGTGAAGAGTAATAGATGTTTCCCAAGCTCAACAAACGATTCCTTATATTCCAAAGATTTCCTACTTCAAGTTTATATTCAATGTATTGTAAGAGTTTAAATATTACGTTATGATGTTAAAGGGTCGTGTCCCTAATCTATTCTATGATGTTAAGTCTAAGATGGCAAAAAAGACTTAGAAACTAACTGTATAGTATGACTTATATTCTTATATAACGGAAGTGATGTTTCTATGATTTGATGTTCTATGAAAAGTTTTAAATTTTCCCCTAAATTTACTATGATAATGCGATCAATGGTAACTATGGGCTTGTATAAGACCTCCGAGAGGTCAAGCACACCATGTTACTTCTAGGGGGTGCTCCCCGAATGTGACACTTATGTATTATGTTTTATGGGTCATGTCCCTAAATTACTCTTATAATGTTTAGTCTAGGATGGCGAAGAGACTTAAGATCTAAATATGTATTATGACTTAGTTTTTATATATACATTAAGTGATGTTTCTAGCATATGATGTGCTATGAAAAGTTTAAAATTTTCCGCTACATTTACTATGACAATGTGATGAATGTTAACTATGGGCTTGTATAAGACCTCCGATAGGTCAAGTACGTCATGTTACTTCTAGGGGGTGCTCCTCGGATGTTAACTTACTTCCGTATGTGGGAAGGGACACTCCTCATTACTAGTTTACTCAGTGCTAAGTTAGAGTTCCTTTTGAAATGTCTTTCTTTAATAATCATAACTTAGTTTAGGTCATAGGAGAATATCTCCTTCTATAGTCATAGTCATTAGCTCAATAGGAATTGCATGAGAACACATTTCAATACAACCCTTCATATTTGAGATTAGCACATTAACATCACCATAATATAATGACGTACATAGGTACTTCATAACCAACCTTATATATTTTAATCTTAAGCATAATCTCATAATCATATAATCAAGGCATCTCAATTTTATTATAATACCAACCCTACATAACCAAATCACAAGACATACTTCAATTGAACTTCATCACCAAGTGCAAGCCATAATGATTGAAGTAAAAGGTTATAGATATCAAGACATCCCCAATCCCCTTCAAAAGCCATCATCTTGGTATTACCATAAACCAACCAATTCAATACAATAATATATGTAATATCATCATTCGATAGTAATTAACACAATAATAGAGTCAATTTCGTCACTACAACTTAATTCAATACTAGTTCAGAACCTGAGGTTAGGGACTTGGGTAAATTTCATAATCTATTCCACCTACTAGGTCAAATCATCAAGAACTATCAAAATTATACAATAATCAATAATAATTCAATCATAATAACCAAAATAAATCATATGCAATACAACTTAGAAGATCAAATTCGTAGTAAGAAGAAACCCATATAGGATCATCTTTGAAAAACTAATTTTGAAATAACTCTTTGGGGAAAGGAATCCCAAAGGTAAAGAGTTCTCGTACCTTGTTAACTGTTGAAGATTAATGGATAAAATAACCCTTCTTTCTTACCTAAAAACCTTGACCAAGATCTTGATGGAGTTCTTCTTTGGGAGAGAGAAAGTAGGGAAGGAAGATCAATTTGGGTTTGGGAGATTGTTGGAGTTGGGTTAGTTGAATTATATAAGTCTTTAACTATCATAATTAGACCTCCCTTAACCCCTACTTAACTAACTAATCCACTAACTAATTAAATGAAACTATTGAACTTAACAGTGAAAACTCAAGCTTGACCTACGAGACCCCGACCTACGGGCCGTAGGTCAGTCGACGGTGCCTTGGACCAACTGTCCTACACAAAAGTCGTTTTGGTCAGAGAGTTGTCATTTTGGAATTTTTGGCAAAATGACTAAGTGTTGGTCAACGGATTCATCATCAGCTTACAACTCCCTATACTCCACAATAAAATGGAGTAAGCAAGAGAAGGAACAGATAAATTATGGAGATGACCAAATAAATGTTGCACGAAAAGAACTTGCTAAAGAAATTTTGAACAGAGGCAGCAAATATATCAGTTTTCTTCAAAATGGGCTTCCCACAACGGTAGTGAAAGACCAAACTCCATTTGAAGGTTTGTATGGATTTAAATAATCATTAAATTTTCTTTAAGTGTTTGGTCGTCTTTGTTTTTCCTACATTCCTTAGGTTAAATAAGATAAACTAGATGAAAAATCTATCCGAACAATTTTTATTGGATATTGTTCAGTTTCAAAGTCAAATAAAGTCTCTCAACCAAAAACTAAAAATATAATCTTTAGTAGAGATGTGAAATTTAGAGAGAATGAAGAGTGGTGTTGGGAAGACTCGAAGAAATCTGTCCTTAACACTTCTTGCAAAGCAGAAAACTGTCCTACCAAGTTTTTTTCAGAAAAAAAATATCATTTGCATGGCAGGATGAAATGGTGGATCATTAAACAGTCAAAGGCACTTGACAAGTCACTGATATATATCAGAGATGCAATGTAGCAGTATGTGAACCTGATGGGTACAATGAAGCCAAGATTGATGAAAAATGGGTGGTTGCAATGTGATTGAGAAGAACCTTATTTCGGAGAGTGTTGATCAACCTGGGGAAAAAATATAATTGGGTTGAAATGGGTCTTTAGAACCAAGCTAAATGCAGATGGTTCAGTTAAGAAGCATAAAACAAGACTTTTAGTCAAGGGGTATGCTCAAATTTTTGGTGTGGATTATTTTGATACATTTGCAACAGTAACAAGGATTTACACGATTAGGTTACTTATTGCTCTTGCTGCACAATTGTGTTGGAAAGTTTATTAGAAGGATGTCAAATCCACATACCTTAATGGGTTTCTCCAGGAAGAAATTTATGTTGAAAAACTTGAAGGCCTTGTGGAGAAAGGAAAGGAGGACAAATTTTATTGGATAGAAAGGCACTATATGGTCTATGGTTGGATAGATGGACATTAACTTGGCTTAGACTTTAAAAAGAGTCTATCAGAATCTACTCTTTATGTTAAACATCATGGAATTGATATTTTTATTTCGTTGATATATGTGGATGATGTACTAGTTACAGGAAGCAATACAAGGCATATCGAGGATTTCAAGCAAGAAATGTTTCAAACCTTCGAGATTATTGATCTTAGTGTAATGTCTTATTTTCTTTGTATGGAAATCAAGAAAGGTAAGGATGAAGTTTTCATTTGCGAGAAGACATATGCTAACGAAATTGTCAAGAAGTTTAACATGAAAGATTGAAAGGAGATGAGTACTCCTGTGAACCAAAAAGAGAACTAAGAAATAATGATGGAGTAGAGAAAGTGGAGGAAACGTACATCAGAGGATTAGTCGGTTGTTTGATGTATCTCACAGCTAAAAGATCCGATATATTATATGCTGTAAGTATTCTATCGAGGTTCATGCATTGAGCTAGTGAGGTGCATCTAAAAGAAGCAAAATGAGTTGTTAGATACGTCAAAGGTACCATTACTTAGGTGTCAAGTTTTTTAAAAAAAATAGATCTGAAACTACTTGGTTTTCAGTGATTGGGCTGGATGTGCATATGACATGAAGAGCACATATGGATATTGTATCAGTCATGGCTCAGGGATGTTTTCGTGGTGCTCAAAGTAGCAAGACATTGTGTCTCAATCCACTACAGAGTCTGTCTGCAACAACAACACTGAATCAAGTATTATGGTTGAGAATTTTTTTTTGTGATTTTGCACATTAATGAGACAAAGGGAACTGAAAGTATTGTGGACAACAAATCTGCAATATTTCGCATAATCATGTATTTCATGGGAAAACAAACCACTTCAGCATCAAGCATTTCTTTTTTAGGAATGTGCAAAATAATTGTGACGTGATTCTGTTCTATTGCAAAACTGAAGAGCAGCTGGATGATATCTTCACAAAACCATTATCACGTAAGTAATTTCAACTTCTCAGGCAAAAACATGGATTTTGCAGCTATTAAAGCAAGGAGGAGTGTTAGAAATATGCATAAGAACTGCATCAATCCAAGTTCTCAGTATTGTAGGGTAGTTATTTACTGTTTAACAATTACCTAGTTTCTATCTTATCCTCAATTTTTTAATCTTAACACTAGGAGTTGGTTTACTTGTAAACTCTTTAAACATCTGTGTTACTTGTTGGTTTATCAAACTAATGTTCCTACTTGTTCAATAGCAAAAATGAAGTTCAGATTGTTATGTTTTTCCTTCTCTGAATACTAATAAAACAGATAATGTACTAACTATTGGGACGGAAAAAATTATATGAATGATCACAGTTAAATGTAATAGCAACAAAATAAAATTTATGTTTCCTTTCCTGATGTAGGATTAAAAGTTACTTCTGATGCTATTTCTTTCATCGTTATATATACAGTGGACTTTTAACCTCAACCATCCAGCAATCCGAAAAATTGTGCAAATAGACTAGTGGGTTCGATCCTTCTGTTACCTCTTTTTTTGGCTAACCTCAATTGTCTATGAATTCTCTCTTAGGAAAGGAGGGGGACATACTCGACTCCTTTTGCCTCAAACCTTCTACTAGTGATTTCATGAGTGAAATGGGATAATGTTAGGTCTCTATGTTGAACAGTTGTTGTGAGTATAATCTTATTTCTAGAATTATTTGCTATCGCCTCACATATATAGAAGTTGATATCTATCTTCTTATTGACCAGTAGATGTATCCCACCCCTGTTTTGGAATTTTGACCTCTTGACCATCAAGCTATCCGTTCAGAGCAAAACCTATGTTTCTTTTCCCTCAAATACGTAACAATTGATACATGA
The DNA here is from genome assembly GCA_027704765.1 of Solanum habrochaites. Taxonomy (NCBI): domain Eukaryota; kingdom Viridiplantae; phylum Streptophyta; class Magnoliopsida; order Solanales; family Solanaceae; genus Solanum; species Solanum habrochaites. Next base: position 31,070,611 of record JAKWJA010002498.1, on the reverse strand, counting down.
TAGGACATTTAGTGTCAGTAAGATCAGATGATCTTGAATAGCATTCTAAGTTATACACATTCATGGTTCAAAGAAACTCTTTCCAAGTTATAATATAAGGCATGACATGGAGAGTTACGACTGTTATAGATCAATAGATCCTAATAATTTTTTCTGTCAATACTTTTAGTGAACAAAACATTACCTTGGTTTCCTCACAAACCAGCGTATGAATCGGGTCTTGGATCACTACTGAAGATGTCTTACCTTTGTTTCACCTTATGGCTGAGAGACTTATGTTTTGGAACGTGTTGGAGAACTTACCATAGAGTTGTCCGTTCTTGTTTACAACATAGAGGAGAAATCAGTAAGCGGAGAAAACAAACTTTGCAAAGCTACGAGTGTGTTATAAATCATCTCTGACCTCTATTGCTTTGCAAATTTTTATATCTAAATTATTAGGAGCTTACAAAAATCCCACAACTACATTAGCACCATAATAATAAGGAATGAAAACACAACTATGAAAAGAGAATAGCGCAGACTAAATTAGGAACTTCAATAATCATCATACTCCATGGTGCAAATATTCCAATATTCAGCTACTAAAACTAAATAATAGATTAATAATAACAAAAAATACTACGGTATGTTATTTTTGGTCCTAAATTATTGGTCCTTTCACTAATGGTGAACTTGAGAAAGTAATTTGAACATTAAAATTAAAGATATAGGATCCCATTATAGCCCAATTTTATCACCAACGCCCAATCTGCAATTATTGAGCAATTCAATGCAGGAAAGAGACAACTCATTGTTGTACAACTTCCTTAATAAAACACTTCCATCTTCATATTTCTTAGGGATATTCTCCTTAGTTACATCCTACACGTCAACAGGAAAATCACACCCGTTCTTAGTTAAATACAGATGGAAACCTAGAACCTCTGAAAAATGCAAGAACTATAATATGTTTCTGGATCAAACCGTATGATTTAAAAGAGAATATATACAAGGATTAAGGGTATTTTTGGTATGACGGAAAATGTATTCCATGGAAAACGTTTTCCTAGAAAACATTTTCCATGAAAAACAAGTAGATTTATGATTTGTTTTATCATGTTTTGTTAGTGAATTCAAAATATTTTTAGGAAATGATTTTTAGTGTTTGATTTATTAATGAAAAATAGTTTTGAGAAATATCTTTTATTTTTACAAGAGTTGAAAATAATTTTTGAAATTGAAAATTATTTTTTTTAAATTTCTTTTTTTGGGGGGGCGGGGGTGGTAGGAGAAGTGATGTCAAAAGCGAAAAGCGCTAAAAAGCGTTGAAGCCCTGGAGCTTAAAGCACACTTAAAGAGTGGGATTTACTAAAAGAAAATGCACTATGAAGAATTTTATATATATATATATATACTGGGTAAATTGCCCACTCTTCGCGCGGTGGTGAACTACGTCAATAATCAACTTCTGGACATTTAATAATATAAGTGTTTTCGAGAGGGTACAACTCATGATAAACTTTCAAGAATATTTTTTCCAAAGAAGATATAAAATGGTTTTTAATCTTAAAAGGGAAAATGCTCAAGTACCTCCTTAGACTATGACTAAAATCCCAGAGACACACCTTAAATAAACTAAGACGCGTGGGAGATATTTGGATGTCACGTTAACTAAAAAGATTTGATTCTAAGTGTTTATAGATTTTGTTATTAATTCTTCAAATTACTGTAGTTTTTCATCACCAAAGTCTTTCAAAAAGATATGTAATTGTTTTATTGTCTATATTTGTATTTTCAAGTGGTACAAACATTGTATTCATAAACTGCAAAAGTTTTTCTCCTATTGTAGGCCTCTACATACATAGTCTAAATATTATAAGTCTTTTATAATTAGTTGCGTAGTTTACAAGTTTATCAGAATATAAAAACACATCTCTTGGATTTCAATGAAATAACGTATGCCGCTCAAATAATATTGATTAAATGATGTTTTTGAAAGTCCCTTAATCAAAATCATATGCAGTCGATGACGCCAATTTGATAGAAAAAAGACATATTTTGTTGTTTATGTTTCGATCAATATGGTTAAAATTTATTTTTTGTGACTTCTAATCTCAAGTTTATAAGGAGATAATTATTTCTTTAATATTTGATTAATATAGATTCATCCTACTTTGAGGGGTAATTCATTGACTCCAATCCAACATTTGAACCTCAAACATTTGATTAAGGTTGAGTACAATACTTACTATCCCACTACATTCCTTTATTTTTTGGACATGACTAATCAATTGACTAACTCGATAAGACAGAAAGTTTAATAAATAAAAGTCCAAGGTAGTGTGCAACCACTTATATTTGGAACACTCAAAGTCCCTTCTTGGACATCCCATGGATCTTTTAGTCACTGAAAACTACAAGTTTAAGAATTCTAATCTACATGATACCAATAGTCTAATGATTGGATTAAACTCTTGATTAATATATTTTTACTTCAATGTAATAATCAAAAGTATAAACATAAACAACAAAGTTTAAAACAAGTACTCAAAAACAAAAATTAGTAAAATAAGCATAAATTAATGACTCTAAAAAACATACCATGATCTTTAATAGTAAAATGAAACATAAAGGAGAAAGCCGAGCCCACTGAATACTCATTGTCTCCTTAAGGAAATTATTTCATTCTAGTAATCTAGGTTTAAAGGAATAGATCCTCTCAGGACAGATAAATTATATTCGCCAGTGGTTGATACAAAAATATTTGTGTTATTAAGCCAATCAATAGGAGCAAAGTTCACAAATTTTAATTTTGTGCAAAAAATAAGAAGAAGTTCAGAATTTTCGTTGTAATAGAGCGAAAATTCCTCTATTTATAAAAAATAAAGGGTTGTGTGGATAAATGTTTATTGTACTTATCAGAAAGGTCACTATTCTTTGGACAAGTCACAATCTTTCATAAAAATCACAATTTTTTTTTTATAAATTGCTACTCTTCATTAAAGTTGTAACTCTTCAAAAAAGTCGCAACTCTTCATAAAAACTTTAACTCTTCGTAAAAATCTCAACTTTTCATAAAAAGTCACAACTTTTTGTAAAATTCGCAACTTTTTATAAAAGTCACATTTTTTCATGAAAGAAAATACTAGTTTTGAAAATAAATAAGCTAAAAGGGAATCCTGATTTGTGGTTACTTCACATAGCCCGACCTAGGATTCTCTTTTATATAAATATTTGATATATATAATATAATATACTTAAAGAACATAATAGAATATAAAATAGTATAATATACTATTTTATAACATAATTTACTTAAAGAACATAATAGAATATAAAATAGTAAATATATAGTGCTTATAATGAAGATTGGTTTATCAAAATATATGTTTCTTATAAATTCTACTTCTAATCACTAAAATAATATTCTTCCATATAATCTTCCTCAATAGGGTGATTCTCATTGGTATCAGTATCACTAGATTTATAGCCTTCAATATCTTCTTCCCCTGACTCATCTGAATCAACCTCATCTTCTATGTCAATATATGGAATATATGGAGATCGGGAGCTTGAGGCATTAGTTGTAATAACTTAAGACTGTCTCCGTTGTCGCCTTGTGTATGTCAACACATCCTCACTTATCGATGCTCTTGAAACATCACCCCAAGTTAAGTTGTCATCACCAAACACCAATTTATCTTCTGATTCCATAGTAATACCCATATTCCGAACTAACTATTTATTACTATGATAATGTTATCCAACGAGATTGGGTCGATGACACTCCCCAAGTCATAACGAGCTTTTAAAGCACAATCATACTTAACAAACGCTACATTATTCAATCCTTGATGCTACAATTTGTTTCTGTTTTTAGTATGGATCTGTTGCATTTGTTAGTGTTAGTAAATTAGTCTAATTGATTAACAATGCAAAGAAAAATAAATAAATATGATGTAGACCACAACGAGTACTTAGTACTTACATGGTCAAACACACTCCAGTTAGGCTCACATCCTACAGAACTAGCCGTTAAACCAAAAATTCTGATGGCTAATTTTTTGTGATAGGGAGCTAAATTACCATATAAATTCGACCATTCAACTGTAAAATTGTTATGTAGACAACATTATGTATAAGTTATTACCTAAGTACTAAGTAAGAAATATTAAGTAAACTCAAAAACGTAAACTAAATAATTAAGAATTTTAATGTTATTGTATTCACTTACCAGGAGATCTTTTTGCTATAGAAAGGCCAAATCATTATTCAGCTCTTGTATACAATGGCATCTCTGATATTATCTTGTCTTGTACTTCAGTGCTTGTAACCAATTTTTCAATACAAGCATACAACCCAGTTGTTATTTTTTGACAATTCTCCATAGTTGGATTTTTAAAGAACTCTGGATTTAAATAATATCCAACAACATGTAATGGATGATGCGATTGGCATTGCCATCTTTCATCAATAATCTTAAAGTTATCTTTATATTTTGCAACATTCCCTTCAAATGCTTTTGCAATAGCCTCTTAGCTCTATCCACAACTTCATATATGTACCCAATGGCAGGTTTTTCTCATAGTATAAGCTAATCGCAACATTTAACAAGAGGCCCCATTATCTTCAAAATATTAGAAACTTGACTCCAGAATGCTGCCATGAAGACAATATGTGTTGCAATTTCCCCCCTTGGTAACTCAATCCACCTACTAATCACTCATTTGGAGATGTAAACATTGCTTGCAGATTTGTTTTTTTTACAATGCAACCGTTACAAAGCCAGAAAACTCGTCGCAAATCAAGTAATCCCACATCTCACCAACTCTTTCTTATTAGTGAAATCTCTCAAAATATATAAGACTCTTGAGTGTCCATAAGTGAAATCGAAAAGGGCAATTTGTGTTTGGAGGTCCTTCTTGATGATAGGAGTCTTATCTTTGTCTTCTAACATAAGATCTATATAATGAGCTGCACATGGCATCCAAAATATGTGTGGTCTATTTCTTACAGTTGAAGTTAGAAAAAAAGGGTAAATAGATATGTTAAATTTTAGAAATCAAAATTTTGTTCGATATAAGAAAGTAAAACATAAAACTGAGATTTTTAAAGCAATATATTCTTACCACACAACACAAAGTTTCTACCATTATCACTTACAATTTGGACCACATTCTGTTCTACGACGTATTCCACATATCTATCTAGTAATTCAGATAACTTCTCTCCGGTCTTAAAAATAGAGGAAGCATCAATCGATTCAGTAAACATTTTTTCCAGTAGGAGAGTTCACCAAAATTTTTATCAAAGTTCTTTGTTTTCTATCTGTTCAACCATCTGCCAAAATAGAAGTTCAATGCTTCACACAATCTTCTCTATGTCTATTTATAATCTCATTGGTAAAATAAACTTCCTTCCTAAGTAATGGAACTCTTAATTCATGGTAGCTTGGAGGCTTCAAGTTTGGACCATACCTCTCTGAAGCCTCTATTTCTTCCTTAAAACTTTTTGACCTAGCTACATTGAATGGGATCCCATTATCATAAAATAAGTGAGCTACTTTTTAAATCGGCATTGCTCTTGTTTCGTTATCACATGAGTCTTTGATATTTGTTTGCCTAAGTGTTCCACAGTTTTGTAGAAATAAATCCATATGTCCCTTTCCTTTAGCCAGTTTCTTATTTGAGCCACTAGGAAAGCTTCCTAAACCTCTTTTCTTATGATTGATTTCTTGGACATCATCTTCTCCACCTACATTGTCTTGATATTCAAACTCATTGAATTCAGGTAACTCGTTAGTATAGACTTCGTTTTTTATTTTTTTCTCCTCCGTATAATTTTTTTGTTCCTCTCTAACCTCCTTTAGGAATTTTTTACACTTTGATGCATTCCTAAAGTTTCTGATCAAATGTTGTTTTGCCCGATTAATTCTCCCCGTGGTTGTTTCTCCATAAAAATTGCATGTGACTCTTGTAGTGTCATTAAAGGTCCTTCAAGTAGTTATATTTCCAACCAGGATCTATTCTATTGCCTCTAGACAAGTCCTCTGTCATTTCTACTTCTGGAAAAAAAGTTATTTTAATCTATCAGTTATAATTTCTAAATAATAAATAATAATACACAACAAGAACAAAAAAAAGGGGACACTAGACAGATTCTTTATTACTTTTAAGCTCAAACAAAAAATATATAAGCAATTTCTGATGCAATAATAACTCAACAAATAATGAAAATACAACAACTACATATATATATTTGGTCCACCACTATGGTTATATATCTTCGTTATTGTCATATTACATTTACTAGTGCTAAATTTTCTTTGATAATTTTTTAAGGTAAAACACCATAAGTCATTAAACAAGGACAAGTGTCCCATATTTCTATTTATTTTAAAATGTTCTACAAAGAAAAAAAGTATGAAATATTGAAGCATCAACAATTTATGAAATCAGTAAAAACTAAAATGTTAGAAGAAATAAGAGAACGAAGATACCTGTGTATTTGCTTGCTTGCTTGTTCTGCTGAAGAAGAGGAAGAAGAATTTTTTTTTTGTTTTGCAAACCTTCAATTCCTAGTCTTCATATAATATTTCATATTTTTTTATCATTTAGAAACTCTGTGACTTCCCCTTAATTGCAGTCTAGGGAAGTTGCTAACTGGGACATACTCTTTTAATAAATTAAAAGGACCCCTTTTTAAGACTGAAGTTGTTTTTTTAAGAAAATACAAGGGCCCACTCGTACATGAGGCTCACCTTAGGTCATGCAAAGCGTAAGATGGTATATGTGCCTCGGTTCTGTGCTTAGGCGCGCTTTTAATTTTACTGGTAGGGGGGTTAGGGGTGAAAACATAAAAATTTAATGTTGGGGTAGTAGGGAGAGGGGTACGGAGAAATATCAAACATTTAAAGTTAAAAATAATTTTAAAAAATAAAATAAAATTTATTTTAGGAGGTGGGATGGGTGTTGGGAGCGGGGGTCGAGGTAGGGGTGAAAATATAAAAATTTGAAGTTGAAAATATTTTTTAAAAACAAACTTAATTTTTTGGGGGTGGGGGTGGGGAGGAGGAGGGGTTTGCATGAAAAAATTAAAATTTTGAAGTAGAAAAATATTTATTAAAAATAAACTTAATTTTTTTTTGTGGGGGGGGGGGGGGGGGGGGGGGTCATACGTGGTGGGTGAGTGTGTCGCAAATAGAGGTGAAGAAATAAAATTTGAAGTTGAAAATATTTTTTTAAAACAAATCTATTGGGGGAGGGGGGGATGGGTTCTTGGGTGCTATCGAGGGTAGGGGTGAAGAAATTAAATTTTGAAGTTAAAATATTTCTTAAAAACAAAATCTAATTTTTTGGAGGGGGGGGGGGGGGGGGGGGGGGGGGGGGGAGGTCCGGAATTGGGGTGAAAAATAAATTTTTGAAATTGAAAATATTTTTCTAAAAACAATTTTAATTTTTTTGAGGTGCCTGGAGGCATGATCGGGGTTCTACGGGAGGGTGGAGTGAAAATATATAATTTGGAAATTGAAAATATTGTTTAGAAATTGATTTTTTTTGTAAAAAGAAAATGTAATTAGAAGTTAGATGAGAGTTTGGGAAAAAAAATTCCTAAACTTTTGAAGGGAAGTTGTTTTCCTTAATTTTGTGAAAAATTAGTTGATTTGTAAATATTTTCCAAAACTTTTGTCCCAATAAAACATGAGAAAATTGAAGATCATTTTCTTTCATACCAAACACAACCTAAGAGTCCTTATTTTCTGTTGATAAAAAGGTAAAGTCAACACCCCCCTCAAACAAATGATGAGTATCGCAAAGCATGAGTTTGGACAAAAGATAATTGTGTCTCCTTCTTAACATGACCTTTGTAAATAAATTTTTAGAGGATATATACTTCAGGTTAATACCCTTATCTTTAGAGGATATATACTGTATGTGCTTGGTATTTTCATGATGAACGGGGCTGGTTTCTATTCTGATTGCACTAGTAATTTCTCCATATAATGTGGTTGATGCTTCCATTTTGATGTCTAGTTTTAATAACAACCTTTGTAACCATATAATTTCAACGCATGCAGCAGAAATACTTTTATATGCTGCTTCTGTAGTTAATTTAGATGTTTGAGGTTGTTTTCTGCACTTCCAAGAGATCGTTCACGAGCTGAGCATCATGCACCAACCTATAGTGGATCGTCTTGAGTTAGGGCATCCTGCCCAATCTGCATCAGTGCATCCTACTATGACCAGAAATGAAGATGATGGGAATAAGATACTTCGATTCACACTACGTCTTATGTATCTAATAAACCTGAGTAAAGCTGTGCAGTGTATCTTGTAATGCTCGATGACAAATTGACTTAACATCTATACCGTATAAGAAATATCAGAATGGCTCATAGTAAGATATATAAGTGACGAAGGTCTGATCGACAAATATCTCTCCTTCCTCTTTTTTTTTCTATACGCTTCAATTGGAGTATGGACCTTCTTATGAACCATAAGATAAGCTAACTGAAGTAGATCTTCTACATACTATTGTTGACTCAATCGTATGACTTCTTCTCCATAACATACCTTCAAACCCAAAAAAAATTGTTAGCTTTCTTAGGTCCTTCATCTTGACCGAAGAGTGTAGCAGATTTTTCAACTGAGAGGTTCGGACTTCATAATTTCCTCGAATAAACATATCATCCACATAAAAGAGAAGAATAGAAATACTTGAGGTAGAGTGACATATAAGTAATGAATAATATGAGATGTTCATAGTAAAATCAGCACCTAGGATTGTAGTATAGAACTTTTTAAACAAAAAGTGTGGAGCATGTTTTAATCCATAGATATATTTCTTAAGACAACACACCTGATTTAGATTAAACAATTTGTAACCTGGTGGCATATTCATTTTGATAACTTCTTGCAAGTCTCCATGCAAGAAAACATTCTTGACGTCCATTTGATGTAACTTCCAACTTCTAAAGCTACCAATATACATATGGTCGTCATCTTAGCTGCTGGAGAAAATGTTTCATCATAATCAATTCCAAATTTCTGCTTTGTCCTTGAGCTGCCAATCTTGCATTGTATCAATCTAGGTATCCATCAGCCTTTATCTTGATAGAGTACACCCATCTACTTCCAATAATTGTTGCATTTGTTGGTGTTGGAATTAATGCGTCCACACCTTGATGCATAGCTTTTCAACAGTCTTTTAGTCTTTCAAGAAGTCCTTTAGGACTTAGTAATACATGTATCTAATAAATTGTGATACATGTATCTAGTTATTTGTGCAAGAACATTGATTTTAAATTTCATTAGTATAAATAAAGATGTAAATAGATGATTATAATCATCTTAAGCGGACTTAAAAATCCTATATGAAACTTGAGTATTCTCTAAAGAAAGTATAACGTGAGTATTCTCTAAAGAAAGCATTCCCCTTCTATTTTTCCTACAATTAGTATCAAGAACAAGTTTTCGTTCTTAATCTAGGGTTAGGTGAAGGAAAAAATATGACATCCAAAACATATGAAGGTGTTGATTCTTCAGTTTCTCTTACTCCATTTTTTGATTGAAATGATTCTGAATTTTTGAGGATAAAAATGCTAACACATTTTAAAGTTGAAGGTTTATGGGCTACTGTTGTAAATGGCTATGAAGAGCCTAAAAATGATGGTGAAATTTTAGTAGTAGAGATAAAAAATTTTGAGGCTAAATATTGTCAAAATTCAAAATCCTTGAGCAAAAACCAAATGGGAGTCTCAAGAGCATATTTTTTAAAAATTGTTACTTGAGAGACTGCAAAGGAAGTTTGGGAGTTTCTAGAAACAGAGGTTTATTGGTGAAGAAAAGGTACATGCTATAAATCATCAAACTCTTAGAAGAGAGTTTCAAAACTTGAAGATAATAGAATCTGAAAAAAATAATGAATACTGCACAAATGTCATGAATATTATAACTAGAAATGACAAATAAAGATGACCAACAAGTTATCGAAAAGATTCTAATCAGTGTCACAGAGAAATATGAATATATTATTCTTATCACGAAGGAGACGAAATATCGTTCTAAGATTTTCGTCAAAGATCATGTTGGATCATTTTGTGCACAAAAAAAGCGATTTTTTTTTGTGAAGATCAACACAAAGAGATAACTTTCTAGTAAAAAACAAATGAGAATTCTCAAAATTTCTCAAAATATCAACCAAAGAAGAATTGCAATAAAAAAATAATGCAAGATCGTGATGGTTCTTCATAGAAGGTTGAAGAAATATGTGATAAACGTACTAGTCTTTTTTGTGAGATTTGAAAAAGAAACTAATCACAATGCAAAAAAATGTTGACACAACACCCCAATGTAATTTTTGCAAAAAATTTTAGCCACATTGAGAAGGATTGTTGGCACAAGCAACGAGAGCAAATTATTTATTATTATTTTTTTGCAAAAATAGGAGGAAGAAAGTGAGGAGGACATTTTCTCTTATTCTTAATTTGATGTTTTAGAAAAAAACAAATTAATTGTATATTGATTGCGTTGGTAGAAGTAACATGACATGAGATGAATAAACTTTTCTCCCAAATAATAGTAGCGTCACTACTAAAGTGATGTGAAATGGAGCCTTAGTTAATGCAAAAGATAAATGTACCATTTCTATCAACATAAAAGGGAGCGGTAAGCAAATTCATGATGTGTTTTATGTTACTTACTTGGAAATTATTTTTTTTAGTATAGGTCAGTTCATAGAAAATGGTTATTCTCTTGTGTTTAGAGGTAATTATTGAAAGATTTATGATAAAAATGATTCAAGTCATTGTTGAAGTAGATATGGTAAAAGGAGAAATTTCTTTATAATTTCATTAGAATACATTCAAAAATGAAATTGTACATGATAAATGACTTCAGCACAAAAGATTTTGTGACTTAAATTTCATGGTTCGAAGCTTCTCTAGAAGAAAGACATGTTGCAAGGCCTTCCTGAATTACAAACTAAGATTAAGGTAGAGAATACTTCTATTTTAGATGTGTCAAATCAAGAAGAGGACGAGGAAGAGGAAGGTGTCCTAAAAGGGGAGAAATATCAGATTATGATGATGAAGAACCACCTCCAAGAGGAAGAAAATTCTTGAATGAAATTTATCGAAATTGCAACTTTTTCGATGTTGAGCCAGATAATTATTATGAGGTAATAAAGCATCATGTTTGAAAGAAAGACTTGGTAGAAAAAATTCGGATGATTGAGAAAAATAATACTTGGGATTGTGTGACTATACCTAAAGAAATAGAAGTTATAAGTGTAAAACTGATTTACAAAACCAAACTAAATAAAAAAGGAGATATTCAAAAGTACAAGAAAAAGGAAAAAAATTCGATTGCAATATTTGTCAGACAACAGAACAACTTGATGACATCTTCACCAAAACATTTCCAAGAAAAAGTTTTTGGTATCTTTGAGAAGGCATTGGAGTTGTCAAGCAAATGAATTAAGGGGGAGTTTTGAAATTAATGTATTTACACCTTGATTTTTAGTCTTCCAATATTGTCCTTTCGTTTTTCAAGATGTCTTTTAGTAGTTTGTAGTACATGCAATTAATAAATTGTGATTTATGCATCTTGTTATTTGTGTAAGACTTTTGATTTTACATTTTATTAGTATAAATAGAGATGTAATAGATGATTATAATCATCTCAAGCGGCCTTAAGTAGCCTATATAAAACTTGAACATTCTCTAAAGAAAACATTCTCCTTCTATATATCCTATAGTTGGTCTATCCACCATAAACCATGTATCGTTTTCCTCAAGGGAAACTAATTCTTCATGAATTGCATCTTCCTAAAATTTTATTTACCACTAGCCTTCATGTAAGAATTTTACACCACTAATAGAATTTAAGGTTGTTATTACAGCATAAGACCGCCATGTTGAGTATCCATATTGATCTGGAGGAGGAGCATGACAAGAAGATCGTATAATGGGGTAAATTATATTTTGATGTATAGCAGAAGGTTGCTAATTGAGGTTTATTGAAGAATTATATATGTTAGTTTGATGAGGTAATGGATTAGTATTTACTGAAGTAGTATCATTAATACAAAGGATCAAAGTCATAAGCAGTAACTGTCGTGGGGGAGGACATGTTCAACGATGGACCAACGGCAAGGTGGCTATGGATAAGAACACTAATGAATAATTCCTTTATCTTGAAAAAATTAGTGAGATTTGTATTGGCATACTCCCCTTCCGAATTTGAACAAAAAATGTTGATTTTTTTCTGAAATTGTATTTCTACAAGGTTATAAATTTTTAGACAATGTTTGTTATCACAAATTGTTCTTCAAAAAGAAACCCCATGTATAGTGAGATATGTGATCAATTAACAAGATGAGATACTTGTATCCCAAAGGATATACAATTGGAGAAGGTCCCCAAATATCCATATGAATTAAATCAAAAATAAAACCCATGTATTGTTTTATTGAACAGGACTCTTTGATTTTGCACAACTTTCACAAGGTAATTTACACTATTTCAACATAAATTTAAACGAGAAGTGTGTTGATGATCTAAACGTAGATATCACAAGTTCCCTATTTTATTTGAAAAAAATATATCTTTATTTGAAGTTGAAAGAAAACATTGATGAAGTTTTGTGTCCCGAGATTGAAGAAGAAATAGCCTACAAACCTTGCGTCCCATGGCCATCGTTTCCCCTGTCAATATGTTCTGAATAACACAACCATTAGGAGAAAACATGACCAAAAATTTTCATACTACAAGTATCCCAAAAGATTAGAGATTCACACTACGTTTTGGTACACAAAGATCTTTTGAAAATTGTTTAATCGAGCCATACCTAATGCAGATAAAACATAGCCATTTGCTGTAACAATTTTATGTCTGGAGCATCCTTTAGATAGATCAGAGAAAACTTATTGATTTCATGTCATATCGCTAGATTCAGCAGAATCAGTATGTCATACCATTGAATATAAACTTTTAGTCTTACTTGGGTACATAGCAGTCATAGCTAAAGGGATTGCATTAGGAAGAGTAGCCACAAACAATTCTTTTATCATCTTGTAGATATCATTGCGATCAAGAAATATTGGTGTTTGATGTGCCTTTAGGCTTTGTGTTTCCGGTGTACCAACCTTCCTTGATATCTCTTATAAGTTTTTATAAGGATTTGAGAGTTTTTCAAGACCAAATTTCTTGGGACATTCCAGAATAATATGACCATCCTTCTTACAATACTTGCAATAATTCTGCTTTTTGGAATGAGAAACAACATACCTTGTTTTCTTGTATGATTCCATTGAATAGGCTTGTTGGAGTTGCCTGAGAAAGATGATTCGCTGTATGCAGCTATGGTAATTTCCATGTTAATGGATTTCTCTATAGAAGCTTGAGAACTTAATCGAGTATCTTCTAGAACTTCACAAACTAGCACATGCAAAGCTGGTAGTTTTTCTTGTTAAGATTATTAGCACGCAAATACTTGGACTCAGTCCTGAGTTTCATTAGAAATTGTACTTCCTGTTCTTTGTAGCCATGAAGTCCTTCAAAGTTTAATCCATCCGCAGGGATACAGGCAGCAAAAACCTGATCTTGCTCTGACCATAATGTGCGTGATACAAAATAAAAACAACAAACATTTTTCTCACCTTCTGTAGATTCCGCAAGTAGTCATTCTAATTCTAATTCTCTAGCCATATTTTTGTGGTTACCAAGTGTATGAAGATGACTCAACATTTCTGATGCTTTCTCAAACGATGTCAGTTCCATAGCGATATCAACAGAGACAGAGTTGACTAGCCATGTGATAATTTTTCCATTGTCAGCATCCAACCTTTTTTTAATATTCTGCAGGTACCTCCTTTGATCAATCCAGAATTCCAAGGAGGCCCCTGCGTCTAATAAAAGCTTTTAAATGGAACTCCACAATCGAAAAGTTATGCCCATTATTTATAAAAAAAAACAAAGGCTCTCGATACTAAGTTGAATAATGATGGAAAATTATAATTTCAAATGAAAGAATTGTGATATGTTTTCTTGATCAAACTGTAGGATTAACAAAAGATATATACAAGGATTAAGAGTCATAATTTTCTACTAATTTTAAGCAAGTGACCGTTAGCCATGATGGTAGATCCGTGATTTAGGGAGATCTCTTATTTTAGGTTTATATGGGGCTGATAAATAAGGTAAAGTCAAAATTCTCCAAACTTTTGGCTATGTCAACTGTCCAGTATGGATGAATTTAGTGAAACATCTAGAAAAATGGAATCATCAGCATTCCTACCACAATCTTGTCATGGGTAATAATTTTCTTGATCATCCATGGGTTATCCGAATCAGTTTGTGGGGCAGGGTATAAGTCCCTTATCTCCACTAGTTGTCGATTCACTTCAAAGGAAGTTGGGAGTTGTTAAAGAAAAGTACATTCATAGAAGAATGTTGGCCTGATAAACTGTTGGATGTAAGAGAAGGAATATCACAAGCATGAATGTAATTTGAGGTGCTTAAACATCTAGACAAATGCAACAGCTCTCCCTACGTCATTTTAATACTTATTGAATCTAGATAGTCTCGTGGTTGATGTGACCGAGGAAGTTATTCACTGTCACGACCCGAGTCTACACCCTGGAAGTTGCTGGCATTCAAGAATCATTGTTGGTCCCCAAGTGAACCCTCATCCTGTCTTACTACAAGCGGAAGATTATCTTAAGAACACAAAAGATTAAAACTGCATAAATTCAATAAACTCAGCTTTAAGAAAATTTGAACAATACTGAATAGATAACTTCTTCAACTCGCCATAAAATATGCAACTTAAGTCTTTAACTCATTTAATAACTTAATGAATAATGCAAACTTCTCAACTATATTGACTATCTATGAAGCCTCTAATTGATAATGATGAAAGTCAGGACAAGACGCACAACATCCCGACTAAACTGAAAAGCAAATAAAATCCTCTGGAAGCAAGGAAGCTCACCACGAATAACTTGAACTCTAGGATGTGTCAATGAAACTCCTATTGATGATATTGAATAATTGTGCTTGCATCATGAGAAGATGCAGGCCAAATGGCTGAGTACATAGAATGTACGAGCATATAAGGGGAATTCTAAAACATAGCATAAGCTTGAAACTTAATAAAAAGAAAAATTCTTATCTTTTCTGAAGTAAATCAACTCAACTCAAGAATAACATACTTAACTCAAAGATATGAAAGGCACTCACTCAAGATACTCAAACTATAATACTCAACTCTAAATACTCAACTCGTGATAATGCAACAATAAAAGATGCAATATATGAAAAAAATTATAAACAATAAAAACAACTTAGTTCGTTAAAGAAAATGCAATAACAAACTCAATTTTACTTATATAAGAAAGTAATATAATTACTATGGAAGTTTCTCTAACCAACAAACACCACTATGATCCTCAGTGATGGTACAAGGTTTTACTTCACGCTGCCAAGGACCATCCTATACCTTTCCATCACCATATGACCTTACTTAACTTAGTGGATCCACTAGCTTAACTTATGTGATCATCTAAAAAGTATGACCCATTAATATCCATGATGGCTACATGGTGTATATGGAGACTAGTTAATATGAACTCGCATCCCCATTTCGTTGATCAATACTAATCCCAAAATATAATTAGATCGTATGTGTTTAAAACAAACTTATTTCTTTAGATTGAGATAATTACTCAACACTTAGATTAAAAGCTCTCTTAGAATCGTTGTTCCCTTTTCTTTCTTAAAAATTCTTTTGGGAAATATCAATATCCTTTTAACTCAAATGTTAGAATATTTATAAATTCTTAGGGAATACTTTGTTCCTTATAACTTTGTGAAATGAACTCAACCCTTCACTCTTAGATTTGCTTGAACTCTTAGTCTTAAACAAAGTTAAAATATTTGTAAACGACTTTTTAAAAAATGGTTCATGCCGAATTATAGGAATGAACAACTCAATGCAAGGTTTCCAATAACCATAGATAGAACTTAAGAACTTCAATTATACTGCTCTTTTCAAGAATGCTCAACTCAAAAGGTTCATGCAGAATTATGAGCATGAACTACTTTACTCAAGGAATTAAATATACCTCACATATCAAGACTACTCGGCTTATAGTGTTTATGTGGAATTATGGACATGAACAATTCAACTCAAATACTTCCTGATTAACATGAATAGTCCCATGATTAGAAATACAATCTCAAAGGGAATAAGGAATTCAATACTCAAGACATAGAACTTGAAGATACTAATTCTCTAAAAGATGCTCAACATATGACACAACTTAACTTGATGGTCTACATAATAATATGGATCTCATGAATACAACTCTTCTATTTCTCTTTGTTACTTTCTCAGAACTTTGTTCGAATCGATAGTTTACCTCAAAGGGTTCACAATTGAACTCAAAAGATTTCTTGAACTGTACTTTTAACTATCGCTTGAATGTTTTTTATTAGTTCAAGTGTTATGGTTCATGATATGAAGGATCTCATGATAAAAAAGAATACTCATGAATACTTTATCATCACTCTCATACTCACTAGCTCGAGTCTTGAAACAAATCATATATTTACATAAAAGAGAACTCCAGGCCCGCCTACATGGAGCCACCACAAGAATGATTTCCTTTTAAATTCATTTATTTGCAAAACTAGCTTCGTCTTTCATGAAAAGATATGACTTTATGAAAAGTTGTGACTTTGATAAAGAGTTGCGACTTTTATCAAAAGTTGTGACATTTAAAAAAAGTTGTGACTTAAATGAAGAGTTGTGACTTTTATAAAAGAATTTGTCACTTTTATGAAATTTGTGACTTTAATGAAGAGTTGTGACTTTAATGAAGAGTTACGACTTTATGAAAGGTTCTGAACATTCCGAAAGTTTGCAACTTTACCAAATAGTTGTGACCTTTCTGATAAGGCACAATAAACAGTTGTTCAAAGTACCCTTTGTTGTCTATAAATAGATTAATTTCCTCTCATTTTCAAACTACGAAGATTCTGATCTTCTTCTACTACAGCAAAATTAAATATTCGTGTACTTTGATCCTTTTGAGTGACTTAATTACACCATTGTTTTATAAGTTTGTACATGAAATCGTTTCATCCTAAATGGATGCAATTCTTTAAACCTCTAGTGATGGGAATCATTTTCAGGGAGACATTGTGCATTCAGTGTATTCATTTTTTCCCCTAGTTCATTCTATTTTATATATTCTGGTATATTTTCTTACAATCATTAATTTATATTTATGATGTTAATTGTTTCTATTAAATACATGTTTTAAACTCTGTTTTTATGTTTCTGTAACGTTATTGTCTCCGATTAAATTGAATATATACGAATATAGTATGTATATTCATTATGCGGAAATAAATTATTGTACTTAGTTCCAAGAATTCTTACTTATAATATGTTCAACTTAAATATTTCTTTATATTACAAAACGTCTTTGTATACGTATTCTGATTTTCTTGTTTATTTTTCATTAAATGTTTATTAAAGAACCAACGATTTATTATTTTGTTAATAATTCATTCACTATAGATTCTTGAGTCATGCGGTAATGACAAGTAATCAAATTTATGATAGAATATTCCTCAAATGATTCAAATGAACTTTCCCAATATGTTCGAAAAAACTCTTAAGACCTATCTCTTAGCTCTACCTTGAATGTGAATTATGAATTCAAGGTTACACTTAGTGGTAGAAAATATATATTGATGTTTACGAGTGTTTTTTAAATAGTTAGGCATGAGAAATGGTTGAAAAACACCGTATGGGGAGTAAGTCTGCGACGTGGAGATGGTTAAAAATGTTTGCTCAAAATAATTTTTGAAATAGTGTAGTCCGCGACGCGGAGAGAAAATATACACATGGAAGGGAAAAAAGCCAACACTATGGAAGCTTACATACCTGAAGGAATCATCTTCTTGATGAACTTGAAGGATAATCCTGAAAGATGAACTTAGCCTTAGCATTTGTTGATTTTCGTGAGCATATAATCATTGGAGTGAATGAGAGGTTTTTATTTGTAACAACTGACTTTCTATAAGTTACGGAAAATTAAAATGACCTTCTAATGGTTTTTAGGACTAAAGTACCGCTAACGAATTAATTAAAATGTGCTGGGAGTCGAGCCATCGCGGAGCTGCTTTCAGGTTTGCGCACCGTTAGTAACATTTTACCGAGAGAGCGGGATTGAACAAACTCGGTGGCGTTGGAAAGAGGATTCAAAGGGATTTAATAAAAATCTTATGGGGATCCTAAGTCTTTCTGTACTAAATGTTATGGTCATTCGAAGTTGATCCAAAATTTAAGTAAACTTAGGAATGACTTGAATGATTTTCTCTTTTACTCTCCTTTGAACTTAAGGTGTTATCTCTAATGACCTTAACACTCAAGAAATTTTAAACTCTTACCAAAATCTCACTCACTTCGAAGGACGGTTCAAGTCTTGGCTCAAAATTTTTTTCCTGGGGTGTTACATTCATCATCACAAAACGTTCGTTCTTTTGGCAAGTGTTGGAGCACTTTCCAATGAGTTATCCATTCTTGATTTCAAATTACAAGTGAAATGAATAAGTGGAGAAAACTAGAAAAACAAACTTTGTAGCACTAGACTTGCTGAAAAACACAGGTTGTGAATAACATATAAAAAAGTTTATTCTATCCTAGTATCTGGTGACTAGCAAAGATAAGACATGTGAGAATTGGTGATTATTTTGTCTTTGAATTAAATGTATTATAAGTGAAAACAAAGTTAGTGAAATTTATTATAGTATATCAGTTCAACCATTTCTGTTTGAAAGACACGGAGTAATATTTTCCCATGCACGAGGAATTAGAAACATTACGGAGATCCGAAAAAGTATAGCTTCATTAAAGTCAATCACACTCTTTTGAATGAATTGATTTTTAATACTGAAGATAAGAATGAACACATTTGAAAGCTGAAGGTTTGTGGACTTTTATTGCAAATGGCTTTGAAGAGACAGACAGTGATGGTGACATACAACAGCAGAGATGAAAAATCTTGAGGCTAAGTATCGTCAACATGCTAAAGCCTTGTGCAACATTCAAATGGGAGATTCAAGATCATATATTGCGAAAAATTGCTACTTGTGAGACTGCAAAAGAAGTTGGAATTCCATGGAATCTTAGGTGTATGGTGAGGAAAAGGTACACACTATAAATCTTCAAAGTCTTAGAATAGAGTTTCAAAATTTGAAGATGATAGAATATGAAAAAAATGAATATTGCATAGGAGTCATGAATATTATTATTAAAATGATATATTATCGTGAGACAATTTCCGACCAACAAGTTGTGGAAACGATTCTATTAGTGTTACAGAAAAATATTAGTACATTGTTTCTATCACTAAGGAGACAAAAGATCTTTTAAAGTTTTCTATTAAAGAGCTAGTTGGATTTTTTCGTACACGAGAAAGTAAGATATTTTCGTGACGATAAACCAAAGAGACAACATCAGGTCTAGAACAATTGAGAATTCTGAAAAGTTCTCAAAAGATCAACAAAAGAAGAATTACAATCCAAAAAAAGAAGTCGGATGATGATGAATCTTCCAAGAAGGTTGAAGAAAATGGTGAGAAAAACTCTGGTCTTTGTTGTAAAATTTAGGAAAAGAGCTAATCACAATGCAGAAAAATTGTGGCACAAAGGCAAGACCTAATGTAACTTTTGTAAACCATTTGGCCACATTGAGAATCATTATTGGCACAAGCAACAGGAGCAAACAAATTTTTGTAACGAAAAGGAGGAAGAAATGAAAGAAAATTGTTTATTTGCTTCTTCATGTGACCTTTCAGCAAAAAGTAATGAATGTATATTGATAGTGGTTGTAGCAATCACATGACTGGAGATGAAAAATCATTCCTCTTAATTAATAGTATCATCACTACTAAAGTGAGAATGGGTAATGGAGCCTTAGTTGATGCAAAAGGTAAACGTACCATTTCAATCAACATAAAAGGGAGTGGTAAGTAAATTTATGATGTGCGTTATATTCATAAATTTGAAAAAACTTCTCTTAGTGTTGCTCAATTTATGGAAAAGGGTTTTTATTTTGTGTTTAGAAATAATTATTGCAACATTTATGATAAAACTGAGTCAAATAAAGTCGTTGTTGAAGTAAAGATGATAAAAATAAACTTGCATTTGAAATTTTATTACAAACATTCAAAATGAAATTTTAGATGATGTATGACTTTGACACAAAAGATTTTGTCACCTGAATATGGTTTGAAGCTTCTCAAAAAAAAATATGGTGCAAGGCCTTTCTGAGGTACATACTGAGGTGGATCCATGTGAAAGTTGTATAAAGGGAAAGCAACATAGAAAGTTTTTCCAAAAAGGAGCAAGTGTATTTTTGGAACTAATTCATACCGACATTTGTGGACTAATGAAGACTCCATTTCTTGGAAGTAAAAGGTATTTTCTAATCTTTATTGATGATTTCTCAAGAATGACTTGGGTTAATTTCTTGAAAAAAAAAGAGAAGCATTTGCTACATTCATGAAATTTAAAGCTCTTGTTGAGAAATAAAAAGGTTACGGCAGCAAAACCATTCAGAGTGATAAAGGAGGTGAATACAAGTCAAAAATTTGAAGAAAATTGTAAAAATAAAGGCATTCAGAAGAAACTTACAGCAGGGTAAATTCCTCAACAAAATGGTGTATTTGAAAGAAGAAATAAAAAAATTGTTGAATGGCTAGAACTATGATGAATGATGGGGCTGCCAAAATATTTTTGGGCAGATGCAGTGCATACAACAGGGTACATCCTTAACAGGTGCCCGACAAAGGCACTAAAAGACAACACCATTTCAAGTTTGGAGTGAATTGAAATCTTCTGTAAGACGTTTAAAATTTTTGGGTGTATTTGTTATGCTCATGTACCTGCTAAGAAAAGAACAAAATTGGATGAAAAAAGTAAAAATGTATTTTTCTTAGTTATATTGATGTGACAAAAGGATATAGGCTTCTCAATGTCAAAACTAACAAAGTTGTTGTTAGTAGAGATGTAACTTTTTCTAAAAAAACATGGAATCGAAAGGACAAAAGATATAGAATACTGCTATCATATCTTTAAATCAAAAAGAGGATGAGAAAGAGGAAGATGTCCCTCAAGGCGGAGAAATCACAGATGTAGATGATGCAGAACCGCCTCCAATCTAAACAAAAATGTTGAGTGACATTTATCAAAGATGCAACTTTGTCGGTGTTAAGAAATAAAACTATAAGGAGGCAATAAAGCATGATGTTTGGAAGAAAGCCTTGGCAGGAAAATTTTTGAAGATTAAGAAAAATATTACCTGAGAGTGTGTGAGTAGACCCAAAGAGAGAGAAGTTGTAAGTCTAAAGTGGATTTGTAAAACCAAACTCAATCAATAAGGAGATATTCAAAAACACAAGAGAAAGATAAAATTCAGTTGCAGTTATTGCAAGATAGGAGAACAACTTGCTGACATCTTCATCACAACAGTTTCAAGTGAAAAGGCTTTTCATCTTCGAGAAGGCATAGGAGTTTTCAAGAAAATGCATTAAGGGGGAGTGTTGGAATAAATGCATTCACACCTTCATTATTAGTATTTCAATATTTTGTCTTAGTTTCTCAAGAAATCTTTTAGGACTCTGGAATATATGTATCTAGTAATTTGTGATACATTTATCTAATTAATTGTGCAATACTTTTTATTTTCTATTTTTAATAGTATAAATAGTGATGTAGTTGATGATTGTAATCATCTCAAGTGACCTTAAGTAGCCTATATAAAACATGTGCATTCTCTAAATATAGTATTCTCATTACATATTTCCTACCACTAGATCTAATGCAACATCTGGTTACTAAAATTTAAGTACAAACAAAATTCAGTTTTGCTAATTTGAGGTTTGAAGATGATCGATGATATCAACAAAGTCAAATAAAAAATACAGAAAAGGTTGCATCAAAAGAAATATACAAACTGATAAAGAATGTGCTTGCTCTCAGGCTTTTCAAGAACAATAGTACTGGATGTTCTGGAAAAATTTTGATCAAACAACTCGAGTTATCACAAGAACCTCCTACAGTTGTTAATACTAACAAAAGATTGAAGAACAGAAGATTTGTTCTTAAATTGTTCCTTCAATGATGAATTTTGTTTGTGTTCATTTCTACAAATTGATTTAAGATATGAGACATATGACTAATTTTATTAGTTTAACTAATGATGCGAAAAACTACAGACTCAAAAAGCTAGCTGAGAATTCCTTACGATAATGCAGAAAAATATGAAAACAATGACATCAATATTGTTGCCTTATTCTTGTGCTAATGAAAATACTTTCAGTCATACTGATTGAAAGAGTTTAGACCATGTATTATATTTTTACGAATACAGTTTTGACGTAAGTTAATACATCTATGTTCAATTTAGAAATCATATTCCTCTACTCAAACATGCCTCGGTACTTAGTCCTCTTATTTGCTATAGATATCTTATATAATGCACTCTGTTCTATGTAATCCATCCACTTAAAAATTTCCATGCACGACGAATTAGAAATACTATGGAGATCCCAAACAATATTAATTCATTAAAGTTACCTATACGGAAAGCGACTCTCACTGCATGCAACTCATAGGAAGACTCAAAAATCCATCCTTAGCCTTTTATTCCACCCCTCCTCTAATAAACATAAAGATTCAGCCTTGATTAAGGAATATGTTGAAGATATGATGGGAGAAGAAAAGCTTGGGGTAATCTTCCACAAGTGAGTTTAGGCGTGAAATGGGATCATTATTTAGGTTATGTTAGGTCCTTATTTCAAGGAATTTGTTGCGAGTATATGAATTTTAGAACAATGACCATAAAAACATTACCTTTTTTTTTTTTTTATCATCTTTACATTTACTCACAATCTCCATAGAATCTATTTGCTACAATTATTGTAATCACTAGTATATAAAACAGCAAAATGGAAACTGTCACTTTTATGTTATTTGTAGATATTCAATGATATCACCACATTCTAGTAAGAATGCAAAAAAGGTTCTATCAAAAGAAATACCCAAACTAAGAAAGCATGTGCTTGCTTTAAGACATTTCAACAACGATACTACAATATATCTTAGGGAACTATGAATGAAAAACTTGAGTTATCACACAAACCTTCTATATTTGTTAATACTAACAAAAGATGGGAGGAAACAAAAAAGTTTTTCTTCAGTTGTTTCCTTCAAAGATACAGATGCTTTATGTTCATTTCAACACAAATATCTAAGATATGAGTGATATGACTATTGTTGTTAGTTTAACATATGTTGTGAAAAACTGTAGACAAAGAGAGCAAACTTAGAGTTCCCCATGACCAAACTTAGATGGGAAGCATAAATGGCTCAACAAGAGAGTTTTCTGGTCATTGGATGTAGTTGTTCAGAGGGTTATGCATCTCTCTCTAAGGACCACTCCCAACAGTTAAGCATCCAATAACTCATGTTTAGATTAGGCAGAAAAAGGGAAACAAAGACTTGAATGAATTTATTTTTACAAAATTAGATGCCTTAAGTTAATACATCTCTGCTAAATTTAGAAATCAGACTCTTCTATTCAATCATGCCCTAATACTTTGTAATCTTATTTTCCGTAGATATCTTATATACTTAACTCTATTTTACGAAATCCTTTAACATAAAGATTCAGCCATAATGATTAAAGGGGTCCTTAGTTAGGTCATGTAAGGTTCTTATTTCCAGGCATTCTTTGTAAGTACAGTCAATTTATTTCTCATATAAAGCTCCTTTGTAATTAGGATCATATATAAGAAAGGTTTACAAAGAACATCAAAACTACTAAACAATTGCATGAAATTTAAATTAAACTACAATTACAGGGAATGAAACACAAATACAAAAAGGTAATTGCGCACACTGAATTGGGAACTTCAAGAATTCAAATTTCATAATAAGGTCTTCAGCTATTACAATTATATGAAAGAGTGATACTAAACTAAAGAATATAATAAAATATATTTTATTTTTGGCCTAAATTATTAGACCTTTCTGCTAAGATCCGGCCGGGAAGGCAATTTGAACACTAGAGTCGCAGATCTAGGTTCCCAATAAATCCCAATTTCATCACCCTCGCCCAACTTGTGAACCTTGAACAATTCGATTGACCAAAGATAAAAGTCATCATTGAACAACTTCCTGAACCAAACACTTCCACCATCATACTTTTTAGGGATATTCTACTCAATTACATCCCACATGTCAACAGAAACCTTGTAGCCATTCTTTAAACAGTTGGCCACGTCCAAAGTCCAGTAATGAAGGATGCACTCAAACATCTAAAAAATGGAATCATCGGCGTTTGTACATTTATCTTATCATGGGTAAGCTTTTTCTTGATCTGCATGAGTTTTGCAGATTGATTCTTAGGGCAGGGTATAAGTCCCCTATATCCCCCAATTCTCGAGTCACCTAATTTCACACCCGGTGGTAGTCAAAGGTCTAGAGCAATTCTTAGCCGTATTCGTTTTCTTCGGATCAACCTCTTTACCCTCACTTTAAACAATGTGACCAAGAAGATCTACCTACTCTAATTAGAATTCGCACTAACTATACATAGCAAACAATTGATATTACGTGAGGACTTGCAATACTATCCTTATATGACCCATGTGTTCATCCTCACTCTTTTAATAAACAAATATATCTTCAATGAAGACAATTACAAATGAATCAAGATAATTCCATAACACCATATTCATAAGCTCCATGAAATGTTCCAGGGCATTAGTTAGATCAAAAGACATGACTAGGAACTCATAATGAATTAACCTTGTTCGGAAGGATATTTAGGAATGTCAACTCCTTTAAATCTAATTTGGTGATACCCCGACCTCAAATCAATTTATTAAAACTAATTCACACCTTGGAGTCGATCAAAAAAAATCATAAATTATTGGGTGAGGATATTTGTTCTTTATAGTGACCTTGTTCAATTGTCGGTAGTCAATAAGCATTCTAAGAGACCCATCTTTATTTTTCACAAATAATAACGAAGAGCCCCATGGGATATGCTCTGTTGTAAAAAAACCTTGTCTAGAAAGTCCTTGAGTTGAGCCTTTAATTTTTTTCAACTCAGTTGGACCCATCCAAAATGGAGGAATTGATATGGGTTTAGTATCCGACACCAAATGTATGCCAAAATCTATTTCCCATTCGGGAGGAATTCTTGGTAAATCATTGAGGAAGACTTTCGGAAAGGTTTTTCACTATGGGGAAGACTCTAAAGGAGGGGCCTTGGACTCAAGGCCCTTGACCCTTACAATGTGATAGATACATCCCTTAGTAATCATCTTACAAGCTTATAGACATGAAATGATTTAACCTCTAAGAATTGAGGTTCCCCACTTCAATTCTAAAACGGGTTCATTAGGAAAATGGAATTTAACTACCCTTGTTCTACAATAAACTGAAGCAAAACAAGCATGTAACCAATTCATTCCAAATATGACATCAAAGTCCATCATATCAAGTTTTACCAAATCAACCAACGTAACTCTATTGAATAATAATATGGGACAACTCCTATAGACTCTTTATGCAAGAACGGAGTAATCCACCGGGGTAGAAATTGAAAAAGGTTCAACTAAGATATCGGGTAGAACATCAAACTTCATAGCCACTAAAGAAGTTAGGAAAGAAAGAGTGGCACCGGGATCTTGCAATGCATAAACTTTCATTGAAAATACTTGCAACTTACCGGTAACAACATCGGGAGAATCTTCTTGATCACCCTAGAGTTGAGAGCGTAGAAGCGGTTCTTCTTAGGAGAATAAGAATTAAGACAACTTTCTTGTGGTTTATTTCTCTCCATTCCTTAATTCTTGGCCATGGGGCAATTTTTAAATATATGATCACTCTTTCCACAACGAAAAAATTTATCTGTTCCCATTAGATACTTACCCACAAACTTTTTGTCACATTTGGTGCATGTTTTCCCCTTTGGATCCTATGATTGGTGCCACGACCCGAGCTGCCATTGAGACGCGGACACGGGACCTAGGACTACAAGTGATCCCAATGTAACACTGCTGGCATGATCATGAGCATACTCAAGAATATAAACTGATGCAAAATCTAAATTATACTTTAAATAAAAAAATCAAGAATACCCATATACTATAACTGAAATATTTGAACACTGATGAGTTTAATACAAATAAAATATCAACTCAATGCTAAGACTGAAACAAACTATGTCTTAAAATAGTCTCTAAAAAGACTGGAAATGCTGGAACAAGCCCCAACTAATTTGGAAAAAATTGAAACTAAAAACTAAATACTAAAATGAAACTCATGGCTGTTGTCCTTTTAGAATGAGGACTCACCACTGATTCTGCTAAACTGGAGATTTGGAAGTCAATCTAAGCATAATCTGGATGTTGTGAACCTGAACCTACATCACGAGAAGATGTAGCGCACATATACATTTGTACTTGAAAGGTACAGAGCATGCAGGATAGAGTAAGCTGAACTAAAACATTAATGTAAAAGCACAAAAGCAAGTAAACATGTACTGAACATTATATACTGAATGCTAAGATAACTTAATGCAACGACTAATTTATAACATGCTGAAACTGAATACTGAATATACTGATAAATGGTCAATGCAATATAGTCTTACTGAAATGTAGGAGCTAGTAATAACCAATAATAAAACCATATAAGCTAAATGTGGAGTCCGATGTATACGCCCAATCGAGAGGACTCAATATACCATACCAGAGGTATAAAGGCAAACTAGCGTGATCACTAAACCGATACCCACAACGGGTACTTACAACCTACTTGACTAGTAGTTCTTGGACTATTTGGGTATACTGAACTCTTGTCCAACTCGGTATTATGCTACCCCCAATTAACTAAGTGATTAAGACATTATGACTGAATTTCAGTAGATACTGGATAGCTCAAAACTGAACATGCAAACTGACAGTGTAATAATTAATCTTATAATTATGTACTAATAACTAAGACATATATATCTGAAGTAACTGAAATTTCTAACCTAGCATGTGTAATTAAAGAACTAAAGAAATACATAACTAGGGTTCTAAAATTCATGCGATAAACTTAATAATAACTTTACAATATGATATGAAAAATATATCTAACTAATGCTTGATGATTTGCAGTAATTCTATGAACCCTATTTTTAACTATGATAAGATAATTAAGACTTGACTAAAAACTAGGGATATAATGGGTGAAAGGAACCCACTAGTGAAATCCCACATACCTGGTGATAAAATCCACAGAAAAATATTTAGATTTTTAGGCTGGAACTGCTGAAACCTTAATGCATTCTTGAACTATGATTCTTCACCTTTTCATCTTTCTTGCTTCTAATTTTCTAAGTTTTGATCTATGATTTTGACTTAGGTAAGTTCTTTTTATGTTTTTAGGTTTAATATAACTAAAACATGATGATTTAGGGTCAAAAAAACATATCTTAGGGGCTAAATGAAGTTAGAAAAGACCAAAAGACCCCTTAGTTAATTGGTGTCAGACCAAATGACGACCTGGACTTATGGACCTCCATTCAGTCGATGGTTCATCATTTGGATCTTCTCCATAGATCTTTACTAAAACGGGCATAACTCTTTACTCGGGGGTTGAATTTTTACAAACTCTTTGGCTTTTGGAAAAATAATTCAATTATCTAGCTTTTGATAGGTCATAGAACTCCTAATTCATTTAATAATTAGAGTTATACCCATTTGAAGTTGACGTAACAACATTTTCCCCCTAACTGACTGCTAACTTTCACCTACGATCAGACCTTCAGACTGTTGATCAAACGATGGTCCATACTTGTCATCTGTTGTTCGTGTGAAAGGCTGGGTAGTAAGAGATTAAATCCATGGACACCATCAATGGACCGTAGTCTGATCTACGAACCGTAGGTCTGTCTGTAGGTTGAGACTTAGTCGATTTTGCTGAGTTGAATTTTAGGAGGGCTGCAGTGACAATCTATGGACCTGCAGTATGGACTGTAGATCCGACTACATTCCATAGATGGTAACCGTCGATTGGACTTGTAATTTTTTTTCCAAAAATATGATTTTTGGTCTGTTTTGAGTACGGGTGTTATAGTTTGACACCCTATCCTTACAAGCCATTGACACTTTTGGAGTAGCTTGGTAGGAGAATCTTGTCTTAATCTTGGGTTTGTCTTGAATTTTAAAGATAACCTTAGAAATACCTCCATCATAGGGTCTTGCCCTCTTGACCTCCCTGTTCTTCCTCTTATGTATACTTTCCTTGACTTGTTGAGCTTGAACCAACAAACAAGAAAAATCCATGTCATTGTGATACATTGTTGCAAGACACTCTTCCACAAGATCATCGGACACACCTGTAACATAACGACTCATTTCATCCCTTGGCTTCGTCATGAAAGAAGAGGCATATTTAGACAACTTAGTGAATTTCAAAGAGTATTCTTGAACAATCATACTTCATTAATGAAGGTTGATGAAATCTTCAACTTTTTCCTCTCTTCTCCTATGGAAAGAACTTATCAAGGAATTCCCTCATAAAGACTTCCCAACTTATGGGACCCATTCTCAAAGGCCTATTGTCCTTCTATAGATTGTTCCAAGTTTGGGCCAGATTCTTGAGTTGATAAGAGGCTAGCTCGACCTTCTCATTTGAAATCACCCCATAGTATACAAGATCTTATAAACCTCATCTAGGAAGTATTGGAGATCTTCCTTCACCTTTGACCAAAAGATCATGGGACGGTTCATCCTTTTCAAGTCCCTCAAGCGAGAAGCCATGATACTTGCATTTTGATTCATACGGGGTGCAACTTCTTGGTTTTATTGAGCCCTCATAGCTTGAGCTTGAGTATTCATGATTTGAAACAAGTTTAGAAAATCATCCCTTATCTCCCGATCCGTCATGATCGGAGGATTGACCGTAGCTTGGCCACCTAGAGGAACTTGTTCTTGAGGAGGATCTTCGTTGTCTTGGGTAGGAACTTCCACATTAGCAATCTCCTCTTCAACACTTATTGCAGCTTCAATTCTAGTAGTCATAGCCAATAACCAAAAGGATTTGAATAGAATAAAAGGACACATAGAGTTAGGACACTTGAGGCACGACTTAAGAATACCAACACTAAGTAACACCTCTTAAGTAATCCTAGTTAGTGTTCATATTCTTACTTTCATTCATTCATTTTACTTTCGGGAAACTTGGCAATAACAGACATTAGACCATGTGAGCTAAACATTGAATCAGGTGTAAACGCATACACAAAAAGGAGGGAATCCTACTTTCCAAGGTAGAACATATACATTATAATAACATACGGGTGTATCCACTATCTAGGTTTCCTATGGGAGAAATAGTTAAGGAACTAGGATATTGGTACTAGAAACATTCTTTTTGCTAATAGGCATAGTAGCTTCCACCTCATGAGAACATTTGGTGAACCTACCCTTCTTTAAGGAAGGAAACCTCTCATTGTCAAGTTCACTTGGCGCTAAGCTAAATTCCCTTTTTGAAGTATATTATAGTATTACTTAGCATTAATTTACAACATAGATCTTAGGAGTTGAACCCCTCATATATTATGTTCATAGATTCCAGGTTATAGGATGAGAAAGTCGTTCCATCACAACCTAACATCACGTGAGAAAATTACCCCATAACATAGTAATAAGATTCACATAGGAATTCACCTCCAATCCCTCAAAATAATACATCTATCATCATCTCACAACCATCATGTTCATAGCATAATCATACATTCATAGCATCATCATTCATACTTCAATTGTGCAACATTACCAAGATTAGACCAACATTATTACAATAAAGTGTTCATGACCTTGCAGGCCTTACCAGTGGCCTCCAATAAACCCATTCAAGAATTCACCCCCAAATCCATAATATTTATCCCACAATTTAGTTATCATCATAATATAATAGTAAGTTGTGCAAGAACAGTAAATTATGCAAGAACACATTCAATTATATCACCTTTAATCATTAATCAACCTAATTCAAAAGTTAGGGTTAAGAGAAGAGCGACATTCATGGGTCTTTTAGGAATTAGGTAAAAGCCTAAGGTAATAGATAAATTTACTCATAAAAATTTATAATCCATCACTATTAATCAAATCAAGACCAAATTATCATGTTTGGAAGGTGAACCACAAAATAGAGTGAAACCTAGATTTTTGAAGAACATTGAAATCCAATTTTAAAGAAACTCTTGGGAAAGGAGTCCCAAGATTTAAAAGCATTCATACCTTATAAATCCTTACATATTTTTGAAGGAAAGTCTTGTTCTTGAAGGCCGAGCGGAAACTTGATCTTATTCTTCAATGGGGGTCTTGAGTTGATAGAGAAAAATCTAGAGAGAAGTGAGTCTTTGGGGTCCCAAAGTGTGAAGAATTGTTTAATGTGTTAAAGTCCATTGATAAAACAAAAACAACAAAATTAAACCGACTCTACACTTAAAAGTCCAAGAGTGGAATTTACCAAACCACCCTACATTTTGTGTTGACCAAGTATATTACTTTTTTTGCCCTTAATTCTTTTATTCCTATTATTATTTTAATCATCATTATTAATTATTATATTATTATTATTATTATTATATTTATAATTATTATTATTATTAAATATTATTATAATTATTAGTTTAGGATTATTGTTATTATTATTATTATTGTTATTGTTATTTTATTATTATTATTTACTATTAGGCTTAATATTATAATTAATATAAAATTATTTTTATTATAATAATAATTATTATTATAGTTTATTCATCTCTTCTTCTTCTTCTTAATATTATTATTATTATATTATTATTATATTATTATTATTATTATTAGTATTTTATTATTATTATTATTATTATTATTATTATTATTATTATTATTCTTATTATTATTATTATATTATTATTATATTATAAAAATGGTGATGATAACCAAAATATGTGAATGATAGGAAATATTATTACTTATGAATGTAAAATATAAATTAACTGTGTTTTATCTTTTTTAAGTATAAAAACCTTAAATTAATTAAATTTTTATCATGCTAAAAGTTTTAAGGGTATTTCAAACATTTTGATTAAAATAATATTTACCAAAACGTATTTTCCAAACACATAAACAACTTTTTTTCAACTGAAAAACTTTTATCGAAACACATAACCACTTATTCTAAAAATAAGTTCCAGCACTTTCAAATGTACTTTTTGAAAGCCATTTTTTATGCCCATCCAACCGGGCTATAACTAAATAGGAAAATATTCAACTTTTTGGTCGAAATTCTTGAATAATTTACACAAATGTCAACCAATCCTTTCTACAAATAGAATTTCATAAACACGGACAAAAAATTGAGAAAATAATTTTGACCTTTTGACTAAAATACATACCAAATTTGTAAATCATGATCCTTAGAAAATAATTTGAAAATTAACCTTGATAAATAAGGATACCAATATAGCCTTTCATGCCCCGAGCTACCCCCGAGACGCGGACACGAAACCTAGGACCACAAGTGATCCCAAGCTAACCATGCTGGCATGATCATAAGCATACTAAAGATAATAAAGTGATGCGGAAGCTAAATCATAATTTAAAATGAAAAGATGGGGAATACCCACATTCTATAATTGAAATATTTGAAAATAATGAGTTTAATACAAAAGAAATATTAACTCAATACTAAGTTGAATCTAAGTATATTTAAAAATAAGCTCTAAACTAGACCAGAAATACTGGGACAAGCCCCAGCTAAGTCTAGCAAAAACTAAAAATTAAAGACTAAATATTGAAAAGAAATTCATGACTATTGTTCTTGGAGAATGAGGACTCACCACTGAATCTGCTGAACTGAAGATCGGAAAATCGATATATGCGTGATCCGGATGCTGTGAACCTTAACCTGCATCACAAGAAAATGTAGCGGATGGATGTGCCAATACTTGATAGGTACTGAGTAGGTAGGATAGAATAAAGCTAAAATAAAACATAACTGAACAAGTACAAAACCAAGTATAACAATATGAACATGATATAAATTATGAATGCTGAGATAACTGAACAATGAAAAATTTATAACATGCTGAAATTGAATACTGAGTATACTGATAAATGGTCAATGCAAAAGAGTCTGACCGAACTGTGAGAGCTACTAAAAACCGATAATAAAACCACATGAGCTAAATGTGGAGTCCGATGTAAAGGCCCCATCGAGAGGACCCAATATACCCTTCCAAAGGTATAAAGGCATGCTGGTGTGATCACTAAACTGATTTCCCACAGAGGGGACTTAAAACGTACGTGACTTGTAGTTTTGGGAGTAATTGGGTACGCCAAACCCTAGTCCAACTCAGTATTATGCTAGTCCCATCAATTTTGTAATTAACTGATTATGACTTAGTTTCTGTAAAATACAGGATATCTCAAAACTGAACATGCAAACTGAGAATGTAACAATTAATCTGGTAATTACGCATATATAACTGAGGCATGTATAGCTGAAGTGTCTGAAATATATGACCTAGCACGTGTAATTAAAGAACTAAAGAAATACAAAGCTAGGGTTTTGAAATTCATGCGATAATTTGAGTAATAACATTATAATCTTATTTTGAACATATATTTAATAAATTCATGAAGTTATATCAAAGTTCTAGAAACCCTAGGTTTAATCATGATAAGAGAATCAAGAACTGACTGAACTAAGGTCACAATGGGTGCAAGGAACCCACTAGTGAAATTCCACATACCTAGTGATGAAATCCACAGAAAAATACTCAAGTTTTGGGGCGCTTGTGGAATTCTTGAACTAGGGTTCTTGACCTTTTTCTCCTTTCTATCTTCTAATTTTATAAGTTTTTATTAATGATTTGACTTATGATAAGTTTTTGTTATGTTTATAGGCTTAAACTAACTAAAATATGATGATTTATCATCTTAATCACGTATAGTACGGTTTAAACGAATAGGAAAAAGTCCAAAAGACCCCTGGGTAAGTTGTTGTCAAACCTAACGACAACCTGGACAGACGGTCCATCGTTCTATCGATGGTATGTCGTTTGGTCCGTAGGTTGGGCCTTTTTAACAAGAATCTAAGAAAATGGGAACCTTTTATTCGGAGGTCAAATTTTAGCAAGATTGGTGGATATGGAAAGATAATTCAATTATCTATTTGTTTCCAGATCACGAGACACCTAATTAATTTTGAGCTACGAGTTATGACCATTTGAAGTTAGCCCAGCTGGTAATCCGTAGCTCTTGTCAGAGAGTGGGTGAATGGTGTCTCAATCGATGATAATAGACTATGTACCGTAGGTCCGTCCATCGACCAAGACTTAACCAATTTTTCAAGGCTGAGATTTTTGGGAGTTTTTGACCCCATCGACGGATATGCAGGATGGACCGTGGGTCAGATGCTGCACATCGTTGGTTGCGCCTGCTGATTCTTCTTAAAGCTGTTTTTGCCTTTTTTGGATACGGGGTGTTACATTATCTCCTCCTTGGGAACATTCATCCTCGAATGAAGACTAAACTAGTTGGAATAGAAGGAAAGATCTGAAAACCCTACTACTAAATACTAAGAATTGAGTTTCTGACTGAATTGAGTTCCGAGAATATGCAAATACGCTGAAAATGCAGTACAAACTGAGGAAACATGATTCTAAGAATGAATTCAGGCATGAATGATTGGAAAACTAAAGAGGAACTATTACCTCAAGCTGGAGTAGAATAGGAAGGAATATGGTGAGAATACTTGGCTTTCATGGCTTCTTCTACTTCCAAAGTAGCTCCCTCTACGGGCTGACTCCTCCACAAAACCTTGACCAAAGCGACTTCTTTATTTCCCAACCTTTTAACCTCATGGTCAAGAATATCAACTGGTATATCCTCATAAGATAGAATGTACTTTACCGCCACACTCCATAATGGTACTATAGAGGCTGGGTCACCCACACACTTCTTAAAGATTGAGATGTTGAAGACCGGATGCACTGCTGCTAAGTATGATGGTAACTCTAACTCATATTCCACCTTGACAACCCTTTTCAAGATCTTTTAAGGGCCTAATATCTAGGACTGAGTTTCCATTTATTTCCAAATCTCATCACCCCTTTCATAGGTGAGATTTTCAGAAAAACCCAATCATCAACTTGGAACTCTAGATCCCTTCTCCTTACATCTACATAATATTTCTGATGACTTTGGATTGTATTAAGTCTATCTCTAATGAGTTGAACTTTATCCATAACATAATGTACTGAATCTGGCCCTATCAAAGCTGCTTTACCTACTTCAAACCAACCAACATGAGATCTACATCTACACCCATATAAAGCCTCATAAGGGTCCATCTAAATTTTGGAGTGGTAGCTATTGTTGTAGGCGAACTCAATAAGAGGAAGGTGATCATCCCAACTACCTTTGAAATCGATCACACAAGCTCTCAACATATCCTCTAAGGTCTGAATGGTACGCTCTTCGTGCCTATACATCTGTGGATGAAATGTTGTAATAAGGTTAGCTTGAGTACCAAGACCCTTCTGACATGACTTCCACAAATGAGAGGTAAATTGAGGACCTCTATCTGATTTGATAGATAAAGGAACCCCATGCAACCTCACAATTTCATTAATGTAAATCTTGGCATAGTCCTCTATCGAATGTGTAGTCTTGACCTCCAAAAAGCGAGAAGACTTAGTCATCCTATCAACTATCACCCAAATGGATTCATGTTGTCTGCGAGTACACGGTAACTATGTGATAAAATCCATATTGATCACTTCACACTTCCAAGTAGGAATATCGATTTCTTGAGTCATACCTCCTTGTTTATGATGTTCTACCTGGAATTGTTGGCAATTTGGTCACTTACTGACAAAGTTTGCTATATCCCTCTTCATGTCATTCCATCAATAGACTTCCTACAGATTGAAGTACATCTTAGTGGCACCCGGATGAATAGAATATCTAGAGTTATGGGCTTTTGTAAGAATATGTTGTCTCACCTCGCCAACATTAGGAACACACAATCTACTCTAGTAACGAAGTACACCATCTCCCCCTTGGGAGAAAACCTCCACTCTCTGATTGTGGACTGCATTCTTAAGTTCAAGCGGAATTGGATCACTATCTTGATTTTACTTAACCTACACTACTAAAGAAGATTCTTCCCCATTCTGATCTGTTACACCATTGTCTAATATGCTCATAAAGAGAACTCCTAAGAGAGCAAGCTTGTGAACTTGCTTCACTAGCTCCTTCCTTTATTCCTCAACATGGGCTACACTACCCATAGATAATCTGCTAAGGGCATTTGGTACTACATTCTCCTTATCGGGATGATAATGCCCAATCATTTCATAATCCTTAGGAAATCAATTCATCTCCTCTAGAGAAAATTCAATTATTTCTTGGTGAACACATATTTAAGGATATTATGGTCAGTGAACACATATACGTGAACGCTATACAAGTAGTGTCTCCCGATATTGAGTGCAAATACCACTAATGCAAGCTCAAGACATTTTTGGATAGTTCTTCTAATGAACCTTAAGTTGTCTAGAGGAATAAGCTATCACCTTACCTCGCTGTATCAACACACAACGTAGGCCAACTGTGGATGCAAATAGATCACACAACAATCTGAACCCTCTGGTAGAATAGAGACAGGAGCTGTAGTCAATATAGTGTTCAATTCTATAAAGCTTTTCTCACAATAATCTCTCCATTGAAACTTGACCATCTTCTGAGTAAACCTAGTTAATACTGAGTCTATGGAGGAGAATCCTTCCACGAACCTTCTATAATAACCTGCTAAACCTAAGAAACTTCTGATATTTGCAACAGAGGTAGGTTTGGGCCATTATTTCACTACTCCTATCTTCTGTGAATCCACTCGAATCCATTCAATAGATATAATGTGACGAAGGAAAGCAACGTATTGCAACCAGAACTTACATTTGTTAAACTTAACGAATAACTGGCGATCCTTAAGAGTCTGTAAAACAATTCTCAAATGACTCTCATGTTCTTCCTCATTCCGAGAGTAAATTCGGATATCATCAATGAAGACGATAACGATCAAGTCCAAGTACTGTTTTAACACTCTGTTCATCAAATCCGTGAAAGCTGCAGGATCATTGGTTAGTCTAAATGACATAACTACAAATTCATAATTATCATCAGAGTTTGGAAGGCTATTTTTGGAATGTCACTATCTCTGACTCTAAACTGAATAGAACCCGATCGGAGGTCTATCTTTGAGAGAGTGACTAGAACCCTGAAGGTTGTTAAACAAGTCATCAATCCTGTGGATGAGATACTTATTCTTGATTATGAACTTGTTCAACTGTCCATAGTCAATGCACATTCCGAGAGAACCATATTTATTCCTTATGAACAATACAGGTGGACCCTATGGTTAAATACTAGGTCTGATGAAGCCCTTAACTAGAAGGTCTTTCAACCGCTTTTTCAATTCCTTAATCTCTACTGGAGCCATTATGTAAGGAGGAAAAGAAATAGGCTTGGTATCTGGAAGGAGATCAATTCCTAAGTCAATTTCCCTTTCGAGAGGGACTACAAGAAGATCTTGTAACACCCCATAGTCAAAACAGACAAAAAATTAGTTTTTCAGAAAAATCTGCATGTGCTACCAACGGTGGCATCCACGGACCGTAGCCTGAACCACGGTCCGTCCTGCACAACCGTCGATGGGATCAGAAACTCCCAAAAAATTCAGCTTAGAAAAAGTGGTTATGTCTTGGACGATGGACGGACTTACGGAACGTAGGTCAAACGACGGTCCGTAGTCCATGATCGTCGATCAAGACTCCATTCAACCACTCTCTAACAAGATCTATGGATGACCAACATGGTTCGTAGGTGGACCTACGGTCCGTAGGTGGAAAATTTGTAGCCAGTTAAGGGGATGTGCAGTTGGGTCAACTTAATATGATCATAACTCTTATCATAAAATTAATTAGGTCTCTCATGCCCTACCTACAGATAGATAATTGAATTATCTTTCCATATCCACCGACCTTTCTAAAATAAGACCTTCGAGTAAAATGTTATGCCCATTTTAGTAAAGGCTTGTAGAACAGGCCCTCACGACGGACCCAACGACGGGGCATCGGGCGCACGACGGACCGTCTGTCTTGGCCGTCGTGAGGCCCAACAGAAACCTTCCCAATGGTTTTTTTGACCTTTCCACTACGTTTAAACCCTATGTTACGCCATTTTTACCCTAAATCATCAAATTTTAGTCATTTTAAGCCTAGAAACATAATTAAAACATATCCAAGTCGAATCATTAAATCAAAACTTAGAAAATTAGAAGCAAGAGAGGAAAAAAAAACTCAAGAACCCTAAGAAAGCCTCATGATCCAGCAGTTCCAGCCCCGAAACTTAAGTATTTTTTCCATTGATTTCATCACCAGGTATTTGGGATTTCACTAGTGAGTTCCTTTAACCCATTTTGTCCTTAGTTTCAGTCAGTTCTTGATTCCTTTATCATGATTTCTAGAACTTTGATATAACTTTATGAATTTATTAAATATATGTTCCAAATTAGATTATCATGTTATTACTCAGATTATCGCATTAATTAAAGAACCCTAGCTTTGTATTTCTTTAGTTCTTTAATTACACATGCTAGGTCATTTATTTCAGACACTTCAGATATACATGCCTCAGTTATAAATGCATAATTACTAGATTAATTATTCCATTCTAAGTTTGCATGTTTAATTTTGAGCTATCCAATATTTTTACAGAAATTCAGATATAATTAGTTAATTTATAGAATTCATTGGGAGTAGCATAATACCGAGTTGGACTAGGGTTTAGCATACCCTATTGTCCCAGAACTACTACCCATGTAGGTTATAAGTACCCTCTGTGGGTAATCAGTTTAGTGATCACGCCAGCATGACTTTATACCTTTTGAAGGGTATCTTGGGTCCTCTCGATGAGGCGTATACATTGGACTCCACAATTAGCTCATGTGGTTTTATTATCGGTTATTAGTAGCTCCCATAGTTCTCCCTGACTCTCTGTAGTGACCATTTATCAGTATATTCAGTATTCAGTTTCAGCATATTATAAATTGGTCATTGCATCCAATTAGCTCAGAAATTAGCACATCACGTTCATATTATTATACGTGTTTTTGTGCTTGTTCAGTTATGCTTTATTTCAGCTTTACTCTATCCTACATGCTCTGTACCTTTTAAGTACTGACACATACGGGCGCTATATCTTTCGTGATGTATGTTCAGGTTCTCAGCATCCAGATCATGCAGAGATTGATTTCCCGATCTCCAGTTCAGCAGATTCAATGGTGAGTCCTCATTCTCTGAGGACAACAGTCATAAGTTTCATTTCAGTCTTTAGTCATTTAGTTTCAGTTTTTGCTAGATTTAGCTGGGGCTTGTCCCAGTATTTGTAGTCTATTTTATAGGCTATTTTAAGACATAGTTAGATTTGGCTTAGTATTGAGTTAATATTTCTTTTGTATTAAACTCATTGTTTTCAAATATCTCAGTTATAGAATATGGGTATTCCCCATATTTTCATTTTAAGTATGATTTAGCTTCCGCAATAGTTTATTATCTTTAGTATGCTCATTATCATGCCAACAGGGTTAGCTTGGGATCACATGTGGTCCTAGGTTCCGTGTATGCATCCCAGAGGTAGCTCAGGGCGTGACAAAACATTGTATCAGAGCACTAGGTTCAAGAGTCCTAGGATGTCTGAAAAAGCTTCACTAAGTAGAGTCCTTTTAATGAGTGTGAAGTGCACCACATCTAATTTTAGGGATGCTATAAAGTATTTTAGGAAAAAAAACATCACTTTCTTGTTACTCTTATTGTGCTTAAGATATGATCTTATTCCATTCTAACTTGACGTTGTGCGCTTAAGATCATTCCTTCTTGTAGAGGTTAGGCATGGAATTCTAATGCACACAATGCTAACGTAGTTCCTCTAGTAATATATAAGAAAGTTCAAATGCAGAGTTTCAGAATGCCAATTCTGCTTTTGGCTTAGAGTATGACCAACAAGAACAATCAGTAGGTTGTAGTTCCTACTAAAAGAAATGACTGATTAGTGGCAGCCAGAGTTTGTGATTTTGTTAGGATGAATCCGCCTAAGTTTTTAGGATCAGAAGTTGGTAAGGACCCAAATAAATTTATTGTTGAGGTCAAGAAAATATTTGGTGTGATGTCAGTACTGGTAGTAATAGTTGAGATTGGCATCTTACAAACTCAAGGATGTGACTTACATATGGTTCACTCAGTGGAAAGACAACAGACATGACTTTGTCTTTTGTAACTCCGTATAGCAGTCCAAATCAGTATTAGTCCAGAAACTCTCTCAGAACCCTTCTCTGTCTCTACTCCTTTCCGTGACCCAGTTATAGCTAGACGGGTATACAGAAATTGCCTTGTCATAGTCTCTCAGAAAGCCACCTCATCAATCTAGTAGAGTTAGAAATAGTAGACTTCGATGTCATTCTAGGCATGGATTAGTTACACTCATGTTATGCCTCCGTCGATTGTAGAACTAGGATTGTTTGTTTTTAGTTTCCCAAAGAACCAATCTTTGAATGGAAGGGTAGTAGCATAGTGCCTATGGGTCAATTTATTTCTTACCTTAAGGCCAGAAAGATGATATCTAAAGGTTATCTGTATAATCTAGATTGGGGTAAGGATTCTAGACTTGAAACCCCGTCTCTTGAGTCAGTTCCAGTATATTGTGAATTTCCAAAAGTATTTCCAAAAGATCTTCCCAGGGTTCCTCCCGAAAGGGAAATCGACTTTTGAATTGATCTCCTTCAAGAGACCCAGCCTATTTCTATTCCTTCTTACAGAATGGCTCCAGCATAGCTTAAAGGTATTAAAAGAACAGTTGAAAGACCTTTTAGTTAAGGGTTTCATCAGACCTTGTATTTCACCATGAGGTGCACCAGTATTATTCGAAAAGAAGAAAGATGGTTCTCTAAGAATGTGCATTCACTATAGATTGTTGAACAAGGACTCAATCAGTAATAAGTATCCCATCCCAAGGATTGATGACTTGTTTGACCAACTTCAGGGTGCTAGTCATTTCTCAAAGATAGACCTCAGATCGGGTTATCATCAACTCAAAGTCAAAGATAGTGTTATTTCGAAAACAACCTTCAAAACTCGGTATGGTCATTATGAATTTGTAGTTTTGTCGTTTGGACTAACCAATGCTCCTGCACCTTTCATGGATTTGATGAACAGAGTGTTCAAACATTACTTAGGCTTGTTCGTTATCGTCTTCATTGATGATATCCTCATTACTCTATGAGTGAGGAAGAACATGCAAGTCATTTGAGAGTTGTTCAACAGACTCTCAAAGATCTCCTATTATTCGCTAAGTTTAGTAAATATTAGTTTTGGTTGCAATCCGTTGCTCTCCTTGGTGACATTGTATCTAGCGAAGGGATCCACGTAGATTCACAAAAGATAGAAGCAATGAAACAATGTCCCAGACCTACCTCTACTACAGTTATCAGAAGATTCTTAGGTCTAGCAGGTTATTAAAGAAGGTTCGTGGAAGTATTTTCATCCATAGCCTTACGATTGACTAGGTTGAATCAAAATATGGTCAAGTTCCAATGGTCAAATGATTGTGAGAAACGCTTCGCAGAATTGAAAACTAGATAGACTACACCTCTTTCTTCACTCTACCAGTGTGTTTAGATGGTTATGTGGTCTATTGCGATGCATCTAGACTTGGACTTGGTTGTGTGTTGATGCAAATGTATAATGTTATATCTTATGCCTCTAGAAAGCTTAAGGTGCATGAGAAGAACTATCCAACTCATGACCTCGAGCTTTCAGCAATGGTGTTTGCACTGAAGACATGGAGACACTACTTGTATAGTGTTCATGACGATGTGTTCACCGATCATAAGAGCCTTCAGTATGTGTTCACCCAGAAAGAGTTGAATCTTCACTAGAGGAGATGGCCTGAGTTCCTTAAGGATTATGATATGAGTGTGCATTATCATTCTGAAAAAGAGAATGAAGTGGCCCATGCTCTTAGTAGATTATCTATATGTAGTGTAGCCCATGTTGAGGAAAAAAGAAAGGAGCTAGTTAAGGATGTTCACATGCTTGCTCGCTTGGGAGTTCGCCTTATGACCATCAGACAACGGTGTAATAGTTAAGAATGTGGAAGAATCGTCTTTGGTAGTGGAGGTTAAGGAAAATCAAGAGAGTGATCCGATCTTTCTTGAACTAAAGGGTGCAGTCAACAATCAGAGAGTGGAGGTTTTCTCCCAAGAGGGAGTTGGTGTACTTCTCTACCAAGGTAGATTGTGTGTTCCTTATGTGGGAGAGTTGAGGAAGCATATTCTTGCAGAATCTTATAACTCCAGGGATTCTATTCATCTAGGTGCCACTAAGATGTACCGCAATCTGCGGGAAGTCTATTGGTGGAATGGCATAAAGAGGGATATAACAAACTTTGTGAGTAAGTGCCCCAATTGCCAGAAAGTCAAGGTAGAACATCAAAAACCAGGAGGTATGACTCAAGAGATCGATATTCCTACTTTGAAGTGGGATGTGATCAATACGGATTTCATCATAGGGTTACCTCGTACTCGCAGACAACATTACTCAATGTGGGTGATAGTTGATCGGATGACTAAGTCTTTTCGCTTTTTGGCGGTCAAGACTACATATTTGGTAGAGGACTATGCCAAGCTTTACCTTACTGAAATTGTGAGGTTGCAAGGGGTTCCTTTGTCATCATCTCAGATAGAGGTCCTCAGTTTACCTCTCATTTCTGAAAGTCATTTCAAAAAGGTCTTGATACTCAAGTTAACTTTAGTACAACATTTCATCCACAGTCGGATGGGCAGGCATAGCGTACCATTTAGCACTTAGAGGATTTATTGAGAGATTGTGTAATCGATTTCAAAGGTAGTTGGGATGATCACTTTCCTCTTATTGTGTTTGACTACAATAATAGCTACCATTCCAGCAGTCAGATATCCCGCTTTTGAGGCTTTATATGGGCATAGATGTAGATCTCATGTTGGTTGGTTTGAAGTAGGTGAAGCAGCTTTGATAGGGCCAGATTACGTCCTTTATTCTATGGAGAAATTGCAACTCATCAGAAATAGACTTAAGACAACCCAAAGTCGTCAGAAATCTTATGCAGATGTAACAAGAAGGGAACTAGAGTTCCAAGTTGATGATTTATTTTTCTGGAAGTCTCACCTATGAAAGGGGTGAAGAGATATGGAAAGAAATAGAAGATCAGTCCTAGATATGTAGGCCCTTACAAGATCTTGAAAAGTATTGGCAAGGAGGCATATTAGTAAGAGTTGCCAGCAAAATTAGCAGCAATGCATCCGCTCTTCCACATCTCACTCTTGAAGAAGTGCGTGGGTGACCCAGCCTCTATAGTGCCATTAGAGAGCGTGGCGGTGAAAGATAGTCTTTCTTATGAGTATGTACCTGTTGAGATTCTTGACCATCAGGTTAGAAGGTTGAGAAACAAAGAAGTCGCTTCAGTCAAGGTTTTGTGGAGGAGTCAGTCCATAGATGGAGCTACTTGGAAAGCAAAAGCAGCAATGAAAGCCAAGTATCCTTACCTTTTTCCTTCCGATTCCACTCCAGCTTGAGGTAATAGTTCCTCTTCACTTTTATAGTCATTCATGCGTAAATTAAGTTTTAGAATCATTTTCCCTCAGTTTGTACTTTCATTTTTAGTGTAATTGCATGTATTCAGAACTCAATTAAGCCAGAACTCAATTCTCAGTGTCTAGTAGTGGGGTTTGTATCTCTCTCCCTCTATTTTAGCTAGTTTAGTAATCATTTGAGGATGACTTTTCCCAATAGGAAAATAATTTGACACCCCGTAGCCAAAACAGACCAAAACTTAGTTTTTCTGAAAAATCTGTAGGTGCTACCAACGGTGGCATCGATAGACCGTAGCCTGAACCACGGTCCGTCCTGCACAATCGTCGATGGGATAAAAAACTCCCAAAAATTTTAACCTAGAAATTGATTACGTCTTGGACGACGGACAGACTTACAGTCTGTAGGTGAAACGACGGTCCATAGTTCGTGACCGTCGATCAAGACTCCCTTCATCCACTCCCTAACAAGAGCTATGGATGACCAACATGGTTCCTAGGTGGACCTATGGTCCGTAGATGGAAAATTAGCAGCCAGTTAAGGGGAAATGCAGTTGGGTCAACTTAAAATGATCATTACTCTTAGCACGAAATGAATTAGGTCACCCATGACGTACCCACATATAGATAATTGAATTATCTTTCCATATTAACCAACCTTGATAAAATCAAACCTTTGAGTAAAAAGTTATGCCCATTTTAGTAAAGGCCTATAGAACAGGGCCTCACGACGGACACAACGACGGCGCGTCGGGCGCACGACAGACCGTCACTCCTGGCCGCCGTGAGACCCAACAACAACCTTTCCATGGGTCTTTTTGACCTTTCCCACTCTGTTTAAACCCCAAGTTACGTCGTTTTTACCCTAATTCATCAGATTTTAGTCAATTTAAACCTAGAAACATAATTAAAACATATCTAAGTCAAATAATTAAATCAAAACTTAGAAAATTAGAAGTAAAAGAGGAGAAAAAATCTCAAGAACCCTAGTTCAAGAACGCCTTCAAGCTCCAGTAGTTCCAACCCCGAAATTTAAGTATTTTTCCGTGGATTTCATCACTTGGTATGTGAGATTTCACTAGTGAGTTTCTTTAACCCATTGGGTCCTTAGTTTCAGTCAGTTCTTGATTCTCTTATTATGATTAAACCTAGGGTTACTAGAACTTTGATATAACTTCATGAATTTATTAATATATGATACAAATCAGATTATGATGTTATAACTCAGATTATCGCATGAATTTAAGAACCCTAACTTTGTATTTCTTTAGTTCTTGAATTACACATGCTAGGTCATATATTTTACACACTTCAGATATACATGCCTAAGTTATAAATGCATAATTACCAGATTAATTGTTCCATTTTCAGTTTGCATGTTCAGTTTCGAGCTATCCAATATTTACTGAAATTCAGATATAATAAGTGAATTTACAGAATTCATAGGGAGTAGTATAATACCGAGTTGGACTAGGTTTTAGCATACCCAATAGTCCCAGAACTACTAGCCATGTAGGTTGTAAGTCCCCTTTGTGGGCAATCAGTTTAGTGATCACATCAGCATGCCTTTATACCTTTGGTAGGGTATATTGGGTCCTCTCGATAGGGCGTATACATCGGACTCAACATTTCGCTCATGTGGTTTTATTATCAGTTATTAGTAGCTCCCATAGTTTAGTAAGACTCTCTGCATTGACCATTTATCAATATATTCATTATTGAGTTTCAGCATTTTATAAATTGGTCATTACATCCTATTAGCGCAGAAATCAGCACATCACATTCAGATTATTAGACTTGTTTTTATGCTTGTTCAATTATGTTTTATTTAAACTTTACTCTATCCTACATGCTCAGTACCTTTCAAGTACTGACGCATATGTGCGCTACATCTTCTCGTGATGTAGGTTCAGGTTCTCATCATCCAGATCACGCATAGATCGATTTCTCGATCTCCAGTTCAGCAGATTCAGTGGTGAGTCCTCATTGTCCGAGGACAACACTCATGAGTTTCATTTCAGTCTTTAGACATTTAGTTTCAGCTTTTGTTAGATTTAGTTGGGGCTTGTCCCAGTATTTGTAGTCTAGTTTAGAGGCTATTTTAAGACAGTTAGATTCAGCTTGGTATTGAGTTAATATTTCTTTTGTATTAAATT
Source organism: Solanum habrochaites (assembly GCA_027704765.1). NCBI lineage: Eukaryota > Viridiplantae > Streptophyta > Magnoliopsida > Solanales > Solanaceae > Solanum > Solanum habrochaites. The sequence continues at coordinate 31,025,653 of JAKWJA010002498.1, read as the reverse complement.
CATTGTTTTCAAATATCTCAGTTATAGAATATGGGTATTCCCCTTCTTTTCATTTTTAGTATGAATTAGCTCCCGCAACAGTTTATTATCTATAGTTTGCTAAAGATCATGCCAGCAGACTTAGCTTGAGATCACTTGTGTTCCTAGGTTTCATGTCCGCGTCTCAGGGGTAGCTCGGGGCATGACAAATCTTGTGGAAATACTTCTTGAAATTCAAAGACTAATGGAACTAACTCAAGAGCTAGGTTTTCAAGTCTAGAATCCTTAACCCGAGCTAGATGATAGAGATAACCCTTAGAAATCATCTTTCTGGCCTTAAGGTAATAAGTAAAATGACCCATATGCGCTAAGCTACTACCTTTCCATTATAAGATTGGTTTGTATGGAAACTGAAAACGAATAATACTACTTATACAATCAACTGTGGCATAACAAGAGTGTAATCAATCCATGCCTAGAATGACATCGAAGTATACCATTTCTAACTCTACTTGATCTGTTGATGTGACTTTTTAAGATTGTGTGACAGGGAAATTTTTATATACACGCCTACCTATAACTTGTCACCGACTAGAGTAGAGACTGAGAAAGGTTTTGAGACAGTTTCTGGAGTAACACTGAATTGGACAGCTATACTTAGTTACAAAATACAATGTCATCTCTGTTGTCTTTCCAGTGAGTGAACCATATGAGAGTCAGATCCTTAAGCTTATTGGATTATAATTTCATCCTATCCCTACAAGTTACTTGCATAACTCCAAATATTTTATTGACCTCATCAATGAACTTCTGTGGGTCCTCACCCAACATGGGACCCTGAAACTCAGGTGAATCTTTCTAAACAAATGTGGAATACTTGCTGCCATTAATCCACCATTGTTATTAGTTGGAACTCGAACCTTCTGATTGTTCATGTTTGTCATAATTTTAGCCAAAAGCTGAACTGGCGTTCTGAAACTCTACATTAGAAATTTCTTATCTGGTACTAGATTAACTGTGTTAGCATTGCATGCATGAGAAGTCCATGCATAAACTCTAAGAAGAGGCATGATATGAAACGTAGAACGTCAAGTTTTATTGGAATAATATCATACCTTACGCATGATAAGAGTAACGAGAAAGTGAAGTTTTCCTAAAACACTTCATATACTCCCTCTTAATAGATGTGCTGTACTTCACACACATGAAAAAGACTCTACTTAGTGCGGCTTTTCAG